>CM056200.1:124060454-124660454 GCA_029692085.1 Gymnothorax javanicus | reverse complement strand
CCTGCTTTTCTATTCTGGGGTTCCATCCCGGCTATTCTACCCTGGGGTTCCACCCACCATATCGGTCAGCCTGGTCCCACTACCTGAACATGCGCACCTGAGTGTTCTGGAAACATCCATGACCCAGATAAGTTACTGAACTTTAGCTGAACCCAAGGTTTGGGAGGCTCATATGTGGTCTCGAGCGTCCCTGGAGGCTTAAAATTAATTTACACTATGATGTAATGGAAAACTTGTTACTAAGGGTGGAGGGTTGCTATAGGACAATGTACCAATCAGAATTAATAATGCTGGACAAAGTAGAAAAAGTCACGTTTACAGGGATAGTTCACTTTTTTTGAAGTGGGGTTGTATGAGCTACAAATTGCCACTACTTACACTTGATGCAGTAGAAAGCTCTCTGATCTCGTCCAGGTAGCCGCACCAGGGCATAGTGCTGGGTGGAAATTTAGGCGATACACTGTTGTGAACGGAAACAGAAACAGCGTATTTTCGCGGCCTAAAAGAGGTCCTACCTGAAAAAAATACAACATTTCAATTGTACGCTATATTTAAAAAAAATTACAGCACTTTAGCTGCTCGGGGAAAAAACACAGTTGCTCTTGAACTAACCAACTGGCGTATTCCTCCATGGTATCATCGTAGTTCACTGCGCGCTGTAGCGATCAGCTGTTTGGGTCAGACTCCGAGCGGTTTGCGGCAGAGCCGGATTTTCAAAGGCATAGAATCACGTCTCAAATTAAAAAAAAAATCCTACAATAACCAGCACAGCAGATACACAGTATGTGGCTGCGTAGACCCTATGCGATATCAATTTGTGCTGCAATGTTACATTAGACTTTTTCACAGGTGTTTCACTCTTTTACCTGATGCTTGGGTACAGCAGTGCTCTTCAGCGTGCACCGTTGAGATTTCCCTGAATGTAGCGAAACGAAATCCTCGTTGGAAAAATGAATACTGCAAACACGGAGTTCTGTTTTAGGGATACGGGTGGCGTATCAATATCCGTGTTGAGGCAACTAGCCACAGCTACAAGTCCAATGTTCCACAGAGGAATGCGGTGGAAGCTGTAAGTGCACCAGGACACAGCTTTGCTTTCACGTCCAAGAAAGCGACACACACGGACCATTTTCGAAATATTTGCACAAGTTAAACGGCCGTCCGACCTCGCAACCGCAGTTAAGCAGCTTGCACATTGGACGCGAAACGAGTTTTTCGCACACAGATTACATTCAAAGTCAATGCGAAGACGTGAAAACACGCGTTTGTGCAGCTTTACTGTGACCCAAACAGCTGATCGCTACCGCGCGCAGTGAACTACGATGCGCCTCGCGCAGGAATACGTCAGTTGGTTAGTTCAAGAGCAACTGTGTTTTTTTTCCGAGCAGCTAAAGTGCTGTAATTTTTTAAATATAGCGTACAATTGAAATGTTGTATTTTTTCAGGTAGGACCTCTTTTAGGCCGCGAAAATACGCTGTTTCTGTGTTTCCGTTCACAACAGCGTATCGCCTAAATTTCCACCCAGCACTATGCCCTGGTGCGGCTACCAGGAGGAGATCAGAGAGCTTTCTACTGCATCTAATGTAAGTAGTGGCAGTTTGTAGCTCATACAACCCCACTTCAAAAAAAGTGAACTATCCCTTTATTAATCCCACATAAAGGAACGTGCCAAAAGGCCAATAAATATGAGGGTTCGGGCAGCCGGAGGTCAGTCAGCGTGGGGTGATTGATGAAGAATGGATGCTGTGTGGTTTGCGCAGACCAGCCTGGGTTTCTTTGTGCTTCATCTGGATGGATTTACAATAAACCCAATTACATCAGACTCTGGGGAATGGATCTATTTTTTGGAGATAGATCTGCATGGGTCAGTGGAACACTTTGTCCACTTGCTCGGACTAAGTATTTTCCAACAACAAGTACCATATGAAAATATTTACAATTACTGAGACCCCTGAAAATAGAGAGGGAGTTGTGTGTTTTGAAACAGGATGTCAAAAAGGGGCCATATTTTCTCAGCAAGCATGTTTGTACTATTCAGAGGTAGATGCTCTTTTGTAACAGAACAAAACGTTGTATCTGGATGCAACTGTCTCGCCAGAAATGAAGAAGCATGTTCGAGATCAAACCAGTTTTTCTCATTAATCCTTACAGTCTGGCTTTAATGTGGCATGAGATGTAAGCGCAGTCAACGTACTCACTGTGTCTGCTGTTCGCGCAGGAACTGGTGTGGCTTTGTGCACCAACGCACGGTCTCGACAGCTGTATACGGGGGCTCTGAGAGGTACATAGCCAAGTCACGAAGCCTCTGTCCCATTGGCCCGTCTGACTGCCAGCTGGTCCTGTGAGTACGTCTCAGTGTTAGAACCAATGACAGTTCTGATGAATGTACACATCTATATTAAATATCATTGTGTTTATTGTATCAGTTAATGTCGGTGTTTGAACCAATTTAAGTGTACTGTTCTGCATTTCTGATCATTTTCCTTGTGTTGTTCAGAATTTACATGCAGCTCCCTGCCTGTCTGTCGCTCCCACTCTGTTCCACATGCTTTTGCTTTCCTTCCCTCTCCAAAACTTGCACTTCCCTTTCCGTTAGTTAATCACCTCGATACTTTCCTTGTTCTCTCTCTCCTTAATTATCCTTTTCATATTCTAGCATTTTCAGTCAGATCTCCGTGAGTTTGTTGCGGAGTTTACTCTGAGTTACTTACAAGCCTTTTCTTGTGCTTTCTGATTCGTGGTTACCATTTCCCTGAGTCCTGCGGTTTAAGATTCTACCTGATCCCTACATATTGAGATTACTGGTTACAATTTCGGCTAGATTATCAGTAATGGTTTGGATCTGTTTCGGTTTTGGCGTTACTCCTGATTGGCTTGTGAACCGTGGACTGAATATTGATCAGAAATCTGTTTATTGCTCTTGTACTGGATTCTGTCTGTTTGGCTCTGACCCAGATTATTCGACCACAAGTTTGGTTTTTAGTGACAGTACTGAACTGATCTGCGGTCTGTGCTTGGGCACTGAGATCAGTCCTTGTCAGTTGATGATGGAGACGTCAGCGCGGTGCTGTCAGGAGCTGCCTCTTCTTCACATGAATGTTTGCTATTATACACAACATCAATCCTAGTCTAACTGAGCAGTAATTGTGTGATTGATTTTGGGGTCAGGAGACCCTCTTTGACTTCCAGGTCAAGCCAGAATAAGGTCCCATATAGAAATATAGAACAGGTCTTTATCACTGGACTGATCGGACTCCAGGGTCAGCAGATACCAACTGCTTTTAACTAAAATACCCTGAATATGTCACTTCATTCAAGAGAGAAGCTTTTGTTTATATGTTTGCTCTCCACACAAAAAGCGCACTTTAAAATCAACTTTTGTGAAATTACATGGTGTATTTTACCTATGCGTTTTAGGTACAAGCTCGCGGTCAGGCCCGTTTATAAAGAGAGGCCGAAGATTGTCACGTCTCTGCTATGGCGGTGCTGCCCCGGTTATGGAGGACGTGACTGTGAGGTCACAGGTATGGTGATGTCACTAGGACTCCAGCCACTAATCACAGGAAACATCACATGATTATGAAGCCACTTTTGTCCCTTTTTTCTGGAAAACGTGGCGACATAAACTCAAAGACTAAGATTATGTTAAAACAATAAGGATGTAAACAGAAGTTTACATTTCGATAACATGTAAGTTAAATTGGTTTACATACAGCCCCAATTCCAAAAAAAAAAGTTGGGATGCTGTGTAAATTGTAAATAAAAACAGAATGCAATGATTTGCAAATCTCATAAACCCACATTTTACGCATAATAGAACATGGACAACATTAGATGTTGAAAGTGAGACATTTTACCATTTCATGAAAAATATTAGCTCATTTTGAATTTGATAGCCGCAAGACATCTCAAAAAAGTTGGGAGAGGGGCAACAAAAGGCTGGAAAAGTAAATGGTACTAATAAAAAAAGCTGGAGGAGCATTTTACAACTAATTAGGTTAATTGGCAGCTGGTCAGTAACATTACTGGGTGTAAAAAGAGCGTTTTAGAGAGGTAGAGTCTCTCAGAAGTAAAGATGGACAGAGATTCACCAATCTGCAAAAAGCTGCGTCCAAAAATTGTGGAACTATTTCAGAAAAATGTTCCTCAATGTAAAATCACAAAGACTTTGAATCTAAAGTATATAATAGCCTATCATCAAAAGATTCAGAGAATCTGGAGCAATCTCTGGGCACAAGGGACAAGTCCGAAGGTCAATATTGGATGCTTGTGATCTTCGGGCCCTCAGGCGGCACTGTATTAAAAACAGGCATAATTCTGCACTGGAATACACTGCATGAACTCAGGAACACTTCCAGAAATCATTGCCTGTGAACACAGTTTGCTGTGCAATCTACAAATGCAGGTTAAAGCTGTATCATGCAAAGAAGATGCCGTATGTGAAAATGATCCAGAAACACCGCTGTCTTCACTGGGCCAAAGTAAATTTAAAATGGACTGAGGCAGAATGAAAAACTGTTCTGTAGTCTGATGAATCAAAATGTGAAATTCTTTTTGGAAATCTCGGACGCAGTGTTGTGCGGTCTAAAGAGAAGAGGGACTAACCATCTTGTTATCAGTGCACAGTTCAAAAGCCTTCATCTCTGATGGTATCGGGTTGCACTAGTGCCTATGGTGTGGGGAGCTTACACATCTGGAAAGGCATTATCAATGCTGAAAATGGTAAAGAGGTTTTACAACAACATATGCTCCCATCCAGACAACGTCTCTTTCATTGAAGGCCTTGTGTATTTCAGCAAAACAATGCTAACCCGCATACTGCATCCACAACAGCATGGCTTCCCAGAAGAAGAGCCTGAGTGCTGAACTGGCCTACCTGCAGTCCAGACCATTCACTAATAGAGAACATTTGGAGCATCATAAAACAAAAATTCAGCAAAGAAGACCCAGGACTGTTGACCAACTAGAATCCTACATCAGACAAGAATGGGACAACATTCCTCTTCCAAAAAAAAATTGGTCTCCTCACTTGCCAGACGTTTACAGACTGTTGTTAAAAGAAGAGGGGATGTTACACAATGGTAAACATGGCCCTGTCCCAACTTTTTTGAGATTTGTTGCTGCCATCAATTTCAAAATGAGCTAATACTTTTCATGAAATGGTAAAATGTCTCACTTTCAACATCTGATATGTTGTCTATGTTTTATCGTGAATAAAATGTCAGTTTATGAGATTTCAAATAATTGCATTCTGTTTTTATTTACATTTTACACAGCATCCCAACTTCTTTGGAACTGGGGTTGTATATATAGTGTTACCATCGGAATTAAATTAAGCAAATGGGTAAGAGCCTTCCATTGGATAATTACTGCACTGATTAATATATTTCAGTTGGCAACAAGTTATTTAACCCTAACTGATGCAGCTGCTCATGTCAGAAGACATATCCTGTGGTCGTGCAAAAGATGTTATTTCTGTTTCAGAAGGGTCAAATTATTAGCCTGCGTCAAGCAAAGAAGCAACTGAGGAAATTGTTGAAACTACTAAAACTGGGTTAAGAACTGTCCAAAGTATCATTAAAACCTGGAAGGATAGTGGTGAATTGATCGAGATATAAATAACACTGGATTGGACACAACATTGGCTGACCGCGGCAGAAAACGTCCAGTTAGGTCGCCATATTACGAATGTAATCATGTGCCCAGCCCCGTGTGAGTAAACAATGGACAGAGCTTGCATCTCAATTTTAAATCTGCATTTTCTTCCAAATTTGTTTGGCGATTGCAGCGCATCATGTTAGAACATAAATCACGAAAGGGCATTCAGACAAGAACAAGCTGTCTGCGATCAGGCAAACCCACTCGAACTGAACTTCCATTCAGATGGTGAGCTAATTTAGAGGCTTTACTTCGGTGAACAAGCCCTGTTTGAATTAATTGATGAGCGCTCCCCTCAGCTACAGCGCGTGCATTGGACAGAAACAATGGTACTTGTGATGGTAATAGTGTTTGTCTGTGTTGATGTTAAATATAGCTGTGGGAGCATTTCTATTCTCTGAACACTTTTGTGTAAGTTTTCTTATTTCGCAAGCAGTAAAATTATTTTTCCTCTTCTTTGGGTTGGTGTTATGCATAGGCTAGCGGCATAACTTGTTAGCTAGCTTGCTAAAACAAAGTTTGAGTGCGCTCTAATTTTTTAGGGTTTTGCTCGGTAACAACCTTCGCTTTGCAAATATTTACGTGGACGAGCATCATAAGACCAGGTGCAGCTACGACCGCGCTCTGTCAGGTGCACTCGGCGTAAATTCAAATCACAAAGTCAGAAGACCAGCCTGAGAGTTAAAACATACTTTTCAGGCCCTGCTCTGATGCACTCCGTTCCAGAAGCTGTCTTTCATGAGTAGCAACATTCATTGCGTACCCATAGGTATTATGATGCATTTAATGAATTTCGGACCAATCCCAAAGTAGGGAAGTATTCGGTGGAACGAAAGGTAGGAGGTTGGGGCGAATGTGATGTTGTTTGGACTTGGTCTGTGATTGTGCGAACGTTGGGCACCCCCAGGCGGCGAGACTCAGGGTGGGGCTCGCGTCTCTCGTCGGAGTCCATGTGGCTCCTAAGCTCCCCGGGGGTCCCAGTTGGTGGCTGTTTCTTGCTTCCTTCTTGGAGAGGCGAAGGGTGGGAGGGACGTAGAAACGAGACAAGCGGGAATTGTGGGAATGTTGGCGGTATATATAGGCGTGAGGACGAATAGGGAGGCGCATTGGGAGTAGTCCTGTTCATTAACCTACGTTATCGGGAACTCCCTATTAAATCACTTGAAATGACAATGTAGGATTTTTGCTTCATTTAAATTCATGAATTGGTAAATCTGACCAAAGAGGAGTGAAATTGAAATTTTATTGTGAGGGGGTCAAAAATGAATCAAAGCGATCCCAAAAACAGACATTCACAGTCGAAAGATGGCGGCCAGAATCGACGTTAGAAAGGGGCTGGTGTCCTCTCTCGTGTTTTTTAGCTCCATGGGTGAACCATCATCTTTGAGGAAGAAACACGGTCGGAAAAAAATCTTGAGTGGTCGTAATCGGAGATCACGTAAACATTTTGTGAAATCAAATTATACAAAATCAACAGTTGAACTCATGGCTGTTTAATAGTGAAAGAGAACATTTCCACACAAACAATCCAAAGAGAACTCAAGGGATTGGGACTAAACAGAAGTGTAGCCTTAAGAAAACCACTTGTCAGTGAGTCTCATCACAGAAAAAAAGGCTGCAATTAGCTAGGGAGCATAGAAGATTGGACTCTGGATCAGGAAACAGGTCATGTGGTCTGATGAGTCCAGATTTACCCTGTTCCAGAGTGATGGGTGCATCAGGGTGAGAAGAGAGGCAGATGAAGTGATGCACCCATTATGCCTAATGCCTACTGCACAAGCCTGTGGGGGCAGTATTATGATCTGGGGTTGCTTCAGTTGGTTTAGATTCAGCAAGGACACGTGCCCAAAAATTGAGGTCAGCTGACTTCCTGAATATACTGAATGACCAGGTTTTTCCATTAATGGATTCTTTTCTTCCCAGATGGCAGGGGCATATTCTAAGAAGACAATACCAGGATTCATTGAGCTAAAATAGTGAAAGAGTGGTACAGGGAACATGAGACATCATTTTCACTCATGGATTGGCCACCACAGAGTCCAGACCTTAAGCCCATTGGGAATATTTGGGATGTGCTGGAGAGGATTTTACATAGCGGTCCGACCCTCTCATCATTAATACAACATCTTGGCGAAAAATGAATGCAACTCTGGACAGAAATAAATGTTCTGATACTGCAGGACCTGATCAAAATAATTTCATGGTGAATGCGAGCTGGAATCAAAGTTAAAGGCGGTCCAACAAAATATTGAAGCGTGTGACTTTTTTTTGCTGGGTAGTATATTTATATATATGGCTGCCTTGTTCCCACTGACTTAACTGACTTCCTGTAAGATTAATCACTTGAGAAGGCACAGCGAAAAACAAAAAAATCCCCTGAACAAGTATTTTTGAAATGCTCGACCAGACCACTTTTTAAACAAACAGTCATCCAGATTTGCTCTTGTACAAATACATCCTTAAATAATCCTTAAATAATGCACTTCTTAAGCCAGTTTGCCTTTCCTTAAATATGATTTTAAATATTTTGGTCGTAAATATCACTTTGGCATGTTTGAATTAAATACAGTTGATCCATTTAAGGGGTAGACTTTAAATCTTTACGTAGGTAGATATATTTTGGGCCAGGCACCCATCTTCTTTAAACAGTAAACAATCAACTGGGGAAATTTTAGTTCTTTCTAAAGTCAGTTGCCATCGACTCATGCCCACTGATTTTGTGTCAAACTTCTATTATGGACTTCCCAAGAAAACAAATGGTTGGAAACAGTTAAAGGACCTTGAGTCCTTACGAACGCATGATATGTGAGCCACTGCTGTTCATCTCCAGATCACTTGACTCAGTCCAAATATGGACAAAATCTGTTCCTGAAGAGTTGAGATAATGTGAAAATGTCAATAAAATCTGCAAGTAGTAATTTGGAAATCCCTTTTAGCTTGTATTCAATTGAAAACGTGCAGGAAATTCCTGAAATTGAACATTTCTTGCCCTGTGAAGATATCTGGGTCAGGCTCATTGGCAAACACTAGACAGGTTTAAACATGAGTCTGCTATCAACCACCAGCTTTGGAAAGTACTGTCAATGAAATGCTTTTTAAGAGGATTAGGCAACCTTGTAGGGGAGGAGAGACTATTATTATGGGAGACTTCAATTATCCTGGTATCGATTGGGAAATGGTGAAAGGACAGGGTAAAGTGGAGGAAGAATTTCTAGAGGTTATAAATGACAATTTTTTTTGGTGCAGTATGTCAATAAACCTGCCAGAGAGAAGGCAATTTTAGATTTGGTGCTCTGTAATGACCCAGATAGAATTAGCAATGTTGAGGTACTGGAGTCACTTGGGACTAGTGATCACTCTACTGTTAATTTTGATGTTTCATGGCAAGTTAATAAGGTGTCTTCGAAAACCAAAAATTTAAATTTTAGGCGAGCAAACTTTGACAGGATGCGCTCATATCTAAGTGAAATAAAATGGGAGACACTCCTGGACTGTGAGTCTGTAAATGAAATGTGGGAAAGATTTAAGGGGGTTTTACTTGATTCACAATGCAAATTCATTCCAAAGGTGTCCAAAAGTAAGCTGAAAAAGCAGAATCCTCAGTGGATGACCAAAAGTATTCGTAGGAGTTTGAGGGAAAAGAGGAATCTTTATAAGATGTACATAAAGGATAACAATGAGAATACTTAGGCTGAATACTGTAAAATGCGGGCTGTGGTCAAAAAAGAGCTGAGGAATGCTAGAAGACTGTATGAAAGGTAAATTGCGGAGGGGGCAAAAACTAACCCTAAGCGCTTCTTTCAGTACTGTAGTAGAAAAAGGAAAGTCAAAGAGCAGGTTAAGTGTATTAAGAATAAATATGGATCGCTGCTATATGATAATAAGGATATTGCAGATACCTTAAATAGTTACTTTGTTGAGAATTTTACCTTGGAGCAGGCACTTTGCACGACCCCTTAACCCCCTCCCTTATCAATGGGAGCCATTAACCCTTTCATTACCATTGTCGCATTTTCGAGACAGCGCCAATCTCGCACCACTTACCATTGTCACTATTTTGCACCTAGAGAAAGTCCCTCACAAAAACTGTCAAAGCTCTGCAACAAAACACCCCTTTGGACGAGTCTGGTATCGCACAACACGTCAGTGATGTCATCAGGCTTCCCGTAGTTCCCAATCCTCCGGTTATGCACAGTCCTTCGCTGACTTCACCGCCATTGCAGGCAGTGCGTGCTGCAGCACGTGTATCTCCGTTTGTGCACAAATGCACGTGTATCTCCGTTTGTACAGAAATGCGCGTGCATCTCCGTTTGTACATAAATCCCATAAGGAGAAATCGTCTTGTCTTGACAAACCGAAATACGGTTTTTATCCTCATTTTCTGTTTTTACTTTCTGAAAAACTAAGCAAAGATATGTGTCAATGGAATTTGAAATGTAAGTGTATTTTGAACATGTTTTCTGTACATAAAATTGTCCATTTCTGGCGTTTTTAGTTTGAAAAAGGGGGTGAAAATCCACATGCAATATCATGCTGTGATAGCACGAAAATTTACGGTAAGCAAGGGTTGTCTTATTCCCTGTCAGCGGTAGTGAAAGGGTTAAAACTGCAAATTAGACTTTTGGAGGGCCGGGGCACGTATGGCACAGATAAAAATTTCCAAATCGTGGAACAGAATCGTTTGAAAATCCTGTGAGTCCATACAGGCTAATAATTCCAAAGTTAATTATAATGTCAGATATTTAGAATTTAAAAATATCTGATTTCTTTGCATTTCGGTAAAGTGTCTATACATTTTTGGATACACAGTGTACAGTATGTGGTAAGTTCAAATAATTCAATCATTGGCCACACATTAAATTTTTTTGCATTTATAGCAAATGGCAAATAATTATGTTTTGTGGTAGAATCTACAGCCTTTTGCGGTGGTTTTGAGGGTTAAAGATCTCATTTTCAGCAACGTTCCAGCTTTTAAGTTACCGATAGCCTGCAATACTGAAACTCCTGCACACGGTGTATCAGTCCTTGACTTGGCTTTAAGGGCCTATTACCCTTGAATGGGGAGCATAGACACCTGTGGGAACCACAACTAAATTTTGCCTCAGAAATCAGGAAGACCATGACAGTAACATCTCTCCTACCCTCCCTCTGGTTCACAGAGGCCGATGCCCATGCCACAGACCCTGGAGGCCAGACCACTAGGGACCCGCGGGAGGGTCTCGACGGCGCCCAGCAGCAGGGTGGGTCCCCTGGCACTGTTTAATGTCCATCCATTCAGAACATGAGGGCGGCCCTATCCCCGGTGTGCATGTGTCAGCCTGCCAGTCTTTCCCTTTCTCCGCCCCTCACCGCGCCTCCTCGGACAAACGGAGGAAACGGCTCACTGCGCCGGGGGGAATTCTGAGAAACTGTGCGGAGGCCTGTAAATACCACCGTGTGAAGGAAAAGGGTGGGCCGGCTGGCTCGCAAGGTGACCAGAAGCATTACGTGAGGGCAAATGCAGAAGAGAAACCCTAACGTATGACGTGTTGACCCACCCTCTCTCAACCTGTCGCTCTCTGCGACGCACACAAGCATGTACATACTTTCAAACTAGAGAATGAATTATTAAGTTTTCCAACAACTCTCTTAAGCAGGCCTATCATCTGACCCGTACGTGGACTCACATGCAGACACGGCAAAATTTTCCATCTCTCTCTCGCTCTCCCTCACGCGCATATACAGTCATGCACATACAGTCAGGTCCAATAGTATTTGGACAACTACCGTGTTTTCATGGATGGTTAACTCAAATCAGAGTGGGTAATTAACTTGGTCATCGTGGAAAATTCCTCTTGTTTGTTTAAACATTTTTAGGTTACATTTTCAGTATGTTTCTGGTCATTGTCTGTCAACGTTGCAAAGCGTCATCCAATGATTTTGAACAATTTAGCTGAACCAGAGCAGATGATGCAGCCCTATACAAGTCAGAATGAATCTTGCTGCTTCTGTTTGCAGTCAGATCATCAATAAATGCTGATGAAGTTTTATCTTTACTTTTGACAGAGACGCAGAAAAATCTCAAGGAAAGTTTTATAGCTCTGGCCAATTGATTTGAATGGGGTTTTTCTTTAGTAGGGAAAGAAATTCTTCTGTCATCCACCACAGATTTTATCTGTGGTCTTCTAGGCCTTTTAATATTACTGAGCTCAAAGTTCATTCTTTTTTTTAAGAATGTACCAAATGGTTGATTTGGCCTCACCTTATGTTTTTGCTGTTTATCTGATTGCTTGTTTGATTTTTTCAGCCTGATGAAGACTCTCTTCTCTGACAGCGACAGCTCTCTTCACATTGAGAGTTATCAGCAACAGAAAAGACCGCACTTGAAATCAATTCTGAACCCTTTCATTTGCTTAGCAGTAAATTAATTAATGAGGGAATTACCCACACCTGGCCATGGAACAGATAACTTTCAATTCCTCAAAAGGAAAGGAGTATGAACGAACAGTGCTGCACATCGTTCACCCAATTTGGATTCAAATACCTTCAAATCACAGCTGAAAGTCAGTATGTGATTGATTTCATTTCAATCCTCAATATGCTGACGCAGACAGTAAACCTAATAATTCTTTTGTCAATGTCCAAATATTTACGGACCTGACTGTACACAGACTTGCCTGCATGCAGACACAGTAGTCTCAAACACATGCAGTCTCCCACACAGGCATGCACGTGTGTGCAGGACATAGGAATGTTTTGAATCATTTTAGTGTGGTCAAAAGCAAAGGGGGAATTCCAAGGTCATTACAGTGACACTCTCCACGCCCATGTGGAGAGGACTTCCTAAAACACAGGTCCAGGGTGACTAATACTATCCGGTCTGATCAAAATCTACTACAACCACCCCGCCCCTCCGAGGCCCGCCACATGCTAGGCTTTGGATCTGCCCACCATTTCCTTTTTCCTCGCCTTTGACATGCACAATGAAAATACTGCTACTGAAATGCTCTATGGCATCCAAGCCCTTCTTGTACTCTGAGATTTTTAAAGATTATTTTTTTGGGAATTTTTCCTCATTTGACAGTTATACAGTGTAGAGAAACAGGAAAGTTGGGGAAGACATGCAGCAAATGACCTGAGCTAGAATCGAACCCTGGTCGCTGCGGGAAGGATGCAGCCTTTATGGTCTACGCGCTTAGACCGATGAGCCACCGGGGAACCCAGTACTCTGAGATTTTTAAGTCGTCCCTGCCAATTCAATGTTGGGACTACATCATAGATTTTCGTTAAATTTGCCAGGTTTGCTTGGTCTTATGCTCATCCTGTCCATCACTATTTTTGCTATGTAAAGGAAAATATATTAATATATATATATCCTCTATATTAAAGGAAAATCTTATTAAATTTGGTTTTAATTTTGAAAAAAAAAACTATATTTCTAAATTGGTTAAATTTTCACCAAATTCAGGACCTATTTCATCTCAGATTTTTTTTAGTCAGAGGTGGACTTACTTCGTGTGCTTCATATTATTCTCCTACTGCATAACCCAGCTGGGCTTGAGCTGTAGGTCATAGGATGATGGTCAGTCATTCTCGGTCAGGATCTTCTGGTATAGTAGGGCCCTATGAAATCAGTTTTATTTTTTTCCAAATTCTGTTTTATTTTTTCCCAAATTCCGTTTTTTCCATTTTTATTTTTTGGAATTCCGTTTTTTACCAATTACACCAATTTTACCATCAGAGAGAGTGTGCTTGTTATGTTAATGAATAAAATGTTCACTAATTAAATAGAAATAACCTTAAATTAGTTGATGCAACCCTCCATTTTCCTCAGTACTTAAAGTCAGAACAAGTACTGCATAATGACGCAATATAACATTGCACTGTGATGAAATAATTTTTTTTAAACCTAAAATAATACTACAAAATAAAATTGTCTCTTTAAAGGAAGTGTAAGCTACAGTCAAAAAGGCAGACAACGGCCTTACTGACATGTATTATTCTGACTGCCCCTTTTTAATCATTTATAATCTTATTGTATATACGTTGTGTGTGTGTGTGTGTGTGTGTATGTATATATATGAATGTATGAGAGCAGCAGTAATGACACTCAGTTTCCCCCACGAATCAACAGTTGTCTGATTCCGATGCATCAGCTATATTTAATTTATTTTTTTATTTTTAAGAAACTTTTGTTCAGTAATCCCAATACTGTGTATTCCATCCCAGGACAAAATGTTCCACAGTAATGATTAAACATGAACAAACTGACACAAAGATGCATCAGCTATTATTTCACCACTGGGGGACGACGTTACGTCATAATTTGCATGCACACAATTCACTAAGTAGACTGTGAAAATAAATATTGTCGGCTATTTAACGGTTATGTAAGTTGTTAAGCTAACATAAGATGACAAATGACGATGTTTAGGACCGTGCAATCCCTGGCATCAGTGATCTCGTCTACAACAACGAAAAACTTCTTCCCACTGATCTTCTGTAGCGCCGAAGAGATGTGTTGCTCGAACACTCAGGGCAGGTGAATTTGACGAAGGCTTCTCACATTTTTGCGTGCATTCGCGTCTTTTCATTGACTTTCCGATTCCGTCTGCGATTCCATGAGCGCGGAAATCATAGGGCCCTAGTATAGAGCAGAATTCATGGTTCCATCAATTATTGTAAGTTGCCCAGGTCCTGAAGCAGCATTGCAGCCCCAGACCATCACGCTACCACCACCGCATCTGACGATTGGTATGAAGTTCTTATTGTGGAATGTTGTGTTAGCTTTACGACAGATGTAAGGGGACCCAAGTCCTCCAAAAAGTTTAACTTCTGCCTCATCAATCCATGGAACATAATGCCAAAAGTCTCAGGGATCATCAAGATGTTTTTTTGGCAAATGTGAGACGAGCCTTCGTGTTCTTTTAACCAGCAGTGGATTTCACCCTGCAGCTCTCCTGTGATGCCATTTTTTTTTTTACCAATCTCTGTCTTATTGTGGAATCTCAAACACTGACCTCAACTGATGCAAGTGGGTCAGCAGTTCTTTAAATGTTAGTCTGGGTTCATTTGTGACCTCTTAGAAGAGTTGTCGAAGCTTTCTTGGAGGAATTTTGGTAGGATGGCAACTCCTCGGTTTTCCCACTGTTTTCCCAAGTTTTCCCCATTCATAATGACTCTCACCAAGGTTCACTGGAGTCCCAGAGTTTTAGAAATGGCGTTGTAAGCCTTTATAGACTGATTGATATCAAGAACTTTGTTTCTCATCTGTTCTTGACTACTGTCGATCACAGAATCATGCTGCTTTTGCCAACTTCACAGTTCCAGACAGTTTCTATATAAGTGGTGTTTAGACTCAATTGGGCTGGCAGTAATCATGAAACCAGTTATGAATTCAGTTGATTTCATTGGTTGATTGATAGCTTTTAATTTTAAAAATGGTATTTGTTTTTGATACAGGTTATCTTTGCCGAATATTAAAATTAGTTTGACGATCTGAAACACTTAAGTTTGACACGTATGCAAAAACAGAAGAACTCAAAAAGGGGGTAAATGCTTTTTCATTGCACTTGATGGTGTTTGACTGGCACCTTGAATTGATATTTTTTTACAGAGCTTTCTCACATCATGAACTGTTACCTTGAACTTAACTCCCGAGAAGAATTGAATAGAATGTATTCTATATGATGACCATTGCAATCAGCGCCTAGGAATCTATGAGGATGTAATTTAGCCAATTTTTAGGAATTTTCTAGCCTTTGTTTTTTTGAAGATCCACTATTAAATCACCAGGTGCACAGCCAATAGCCATTACAAACCATTTCAAAATGTGTTCCTTTAAAGATGAAGCAAGCCCCTAAAACTCATTTCTTTGGAACCTTTGGCTCAAATTTTTTTTGAAGTATTTTTGCTATTTTTTTTTTATTTGGAGAGATCTGCAAAGTACCATAAAACTGGCAAAATCCTTGATATAAGGTTAAAAGATTTTCACTCTTATGACAAAATGATCGTATGTGCAATGATTTTATGAGATAAAACCAAAACTCTCAGGCCAGGCGGGTTCCCACACACCAGAAAGTGAGAAAGGTGGTCTCACGCCAGCTGCAGGAAACTGTCAATCATCCCACTGCTCTTTTCCCAGGCCAAGATGTTTTCCTCTTCTCGTCACTAAGGACATGGCAAGGACAATCACAAAAATGAAAATAAAGAAATAAATCGAATAAAAAAACGAGAGCAAGCACATGATGTGTAGTTGCTGGCTCATGAAATTGTGATGAAACCAAAGAGGAAAAATAGTGAGAAACACTAATATTAGCTTCTTGGCACACCATGTAAAAATGAGTGCAGACCGAAATAAAGTCATCCCAAAAACCAGGGATTGTATTTTTTAGATTTAAAGAAAAAGGATAAGAAAGAAATAGGTGCTCACAGAACTAAGAGATGTTTCCTTTCCTTTTTCTTTCTCCGTCTCTCTTCCTCCAAAGGAACTGCCGGGCAGACAGAGGACCACCGTTGGGAACAGAGGGACTTCCATGTACCCGAAGACCCACTAGGCAACTCACCACTTCCTGCTGTCTCTGCTCATAATGTCAAACCAACTGGTAGGAGTGCATTTTTATGGTGTTCTAAACACAAGTTAGTGAACCAGACCACGCCCAAATACGTCACTCCATTTACCCACGTCCTAAACAGCCAATGTATTTATACTGCCATCTTCCTGCAATCCTCGTCTGTCTCGTTTGACGAGATCCGCATTTTCCATGACCAACGTTCTACCGGACTTTCATTCTCCACGACCAGCAGTGTATCGGACCTGCATTCTAACAGACCCGCACTCACCTCGACCAGCATTCTAACAGACCCGCACTCACCACGACCAGCATTCTAACAGACCAGCATTTTCCACGACCAGCATTCTACTGGACCCGTATTCTCCCATGCCAGCTTCTTGCTGTTAATGTTTTCTCTTGTTATCTGATGTTTCTACTTACCTAGCAACACGGATTCCGGAATCAATCTTCAGCTCAAACATCAAACGCTGAATGCGTCTCAAATTCAATCGCTCAACCGAACCTTAGTATTCCAACAAATTCTCTAATTCTGCAACTCCTTCCAACACGTGTCTATAGCAGCCCCTTTTGAGATCTTCTGCGATGGCAATTGTAACACACTCCGAATTAAAGGATTTAATTTGCTGAGGTTTTACAAATTAAACCACCCTAGCAATTAAGCTATATGCAACACGCTCTGTATTAAAGGACGTCTTATTTTCGAGGTTTAAACAAATCAAACTACTCTCGCTAGTCAGCCATATACTACATGCTCTGGATTTAGATATTTAATCTGCCGAGGTGTTTGCAACAAAAACTACGCTAGTTGGCTTGTTTTGCAATGCTACGCCTAAAGCAATACCAAACAAGACTTCCTGGTTTGCTACATCCACATAAGCCTGATGTCATTTCGGTTACCCCACCCATCAGAAATCCATTAATGCCACAGTTGCAATTGAGATGGGCCATTCCCGTCCCGGAGGATTTGCATCCAGCCACTTGTTATTTCCATCAATTATTCTGCTGAGGGAGAGAGATAAAAAGGCAACTAAAATGTAATAATGGCTAACCGGTTTAGCTAATTAAGGTTATTTGGTAATTAGAGGCCAGAAATCTCCAAGAAAGCCAGGAATAGATACAGCCCTCATTACCTATCTCTGCCCTGGCCATCGCTTCTACTGTGCTACTCTCAAGCGTTAGAACTCTGACTACAGCTTGCAGCCTGCATCGTCAGTTATTCAGTGACTCAACCCCGCACGCCTTCCTGGTTCATATTGATGGACCATTGTTCGTCTCCAACATGCAACAAAAGTACGGACCTTAATTATTTTAACACCGCAAAACGATTCCAGTCCTGTTCCATGCCAATCGCAAGCAAAGTAATCTTCCATCGTCCAGAACCATTCAACTGTCTTACAGAGGCTTTGGACCCTCACCATATTTCCTGCTCCACTACAACGTCATCACGCCAACTGCCAATGACACTGATTCCGCAGCAACTGCCCATTGCTAATGGGCCAGGTTGTATTCACCATGCCTGCACTCTCCGTTTTCGATCTTTTCAACCTCTCAGCCCCCCCTTTCATCCCTTTCTCTGCAGCCTGCACTAAATCCCTGAGCACATTGCGTCCTGGCGTCCCCTCGTCCCTTCCTCTCCTCTTCCTTTGCTGTATTAAATAATCAAACGCCGCTCCTTTGGCTCTTCCAGCCTTAGACATATTCAGTGCAGTCAATTCAAAACATGGAGAAACAAATCTCGCAATTCTCTTTCTGACTACTTTATCCTTTACCCCCTCCCTTCCCCCTCCCCACCACTCTCCTCTCTCTAAAATCCCACTGTATGTTTGCCATGTTTGTTTTGCTGATGCCTTTCCTGTTACAGGTGCTCCACCAGCAAGGACGATGCAGTAACTTTGAATAACAAAATCACATGACCTCTTGTTCCTTTTCATCGTTTCTTCTAGCCTCCGGAACCATTCCTAATGAAATACAGTAGCTTTGGGTCCTCGTTTCAACATTTGCCTGCATCAACCACGACACCAACAGCCAACGTCATTGATCCTGCAACAGCTACCCACAGTCAGTGGGTCAAGTCGTATCTCCTGTGGCTTGCACCTTCTGTTTTCGATCTTTTCAACCTCTTGAGTTCCCCCATTTCATCCCTGTTTCTGCAGGCTGCACTAAATCCCTGAGCACATGCGAGCGGTCGTCCCCTCGTCCTTTTCCTCTCCTCTTCCTTCACCGTATCAGAATCAAACACGGCTACCTTGGCTCCTTCAGCCTCTAACGTACTCATTGCAGGCAATCCAAATCACAGAGGAACAAATCTGGCAATTGTCTTTGCGACTACTCTATCCTTAACCCCCTCCCTTACCCCCATCCCACCCCCTCCCTTGTGACTAAAATCCCAATGTATTTTACTATGTACATATTGCTGACACATTTTAAGCAGATGTCGCATCTGTAGAAAAAAAAAAAAAAAAAGGAAAAAGCTATATATTCTATTAATGGAATTGCAGACCTTTCGTCCCACTTTGTCCCCCTCCCTCGTTTCCTTTTCCCTACGTAGAAAAATGCTATACATTCTAATAATGAAATCCCACACCCCTCATTCCCCTTTGTTCCCCTCCCTCATTCCCATTGTCCATTCGTCCCCCGTTTGTCCTCTCATCCTTACATGATTTTGCATTTTTTTCTCTCAAAGATTCGCAAAACTGAAATAACTAAACATCATGTCCTCTCATCCCCCTGATCCCTTGTTCTTCATCCGTCACACAAATTATTTCACTGCTTTTCAATTTTCAGAAGCGTTACTTATAAACGCAAATCAAATTCTATCAAATTTTCATGCCCTAATTTATCTCCCACATACTCATCCCCATGCACATCATTCCCATTGTGCTTTCGTCCCCTTCCCTGTTTCCCTCTCGTCCCCTCATCCCAACAACACTTTGCAGTTTTTCTTACAGATTTGCAATATCCAAACAAATAAGATACCCTCTTATTCCCTTAATCCCTTATTCCTTGTCCCTCACACAAATTATCTAATCGCATATCAATTTTCAGAAACCTTACTTTACAACAACGCATGACAAATGCCATCGAATTTTCACGCCCCAATTTCTCTCCCATTCTCATTCCCTCATCCCTCGTTTCCACTGTTTCTTCGTCCCCCTCCCTCGTTTTCCTTTCAGTCCTTCATCTGTCCATGGTTTTAATGCATTTTTTTCTTTCAGATTCGCAAAAAATTAAGATAATGAAATGTCATGCCCCCTCGTCCGCCGATCCCTCGTTCCTCATTCCTCACAAAATTATTTCATTGCATCTCAATTTTCAGAAGCTTCATCTCATCACATGCAACAAATTTCCAAAGAATTTTCATGCCCTAATTTCTCCCAATTTACTCATCGCCTGGTCCCTCGTTACCCCATCCATCTCCTGTCTTCACACAAATTATTTTAGCAAAACTTCCTTTCATAGGTAATGTACCATGATGGCAATCTAGTAATCGACACAAGAACGTCACTTCCCTCCAATCATTTTTTATGTTGCCCCCATGTTCCCTCGCCCCCCTCTAACACACACATAGTTCGTAACGCACTTTATTAACACGTCATCTACTGGATACGAACTGTAATCCAGTAATTACTGTCAACGTAACGTCTCCTTCAAGAACTACCCCTTTTTTTTTGGGGGGGGCAGAAAACACTTGTCTCTCCCAGACAAACTTGGCGAAGTCGATACACTATACAGGAGAAGTCCACATCCCGAAAGTCTCACACTGGAAAATGTGATTAAATTTAATATTAAGAAATTAATTAGCTTGCCCGCAGAGGATCGGCTCCCCATCACTCACCACTGCCTCATTTGCTATCCGGGGGATCAGGCCGGGCACTGCCCTTTTAGCATATCGTTAATTGTATCTGCATCTGTCCTTCCGTGAAAAGCTAAAACAAATGAAATATAGTTGAATTGAAATTTCACTCTTGCCAAGCAGTCGGCCATTTTCCCATAAATCCCTGATCTAGCAGAAGACTTGCTGAACGCAACTTGGTGCAGCTTCACACCTCAAACCTCGACAATTACGTATATCAGTCTAATACGACTTTCCATTCTAGCCGCTCATCCTACTGATGGCAACGCTTTCTGAAGCACTGAACCTTCCCACCTGTTGGTATCTCTCGTGGCAGGTTAAACACAATGCATAGTAGCGACACCTGCTAGTCAGATAATTTACTGCCAATTCATGCCATTACAAGAACGCCCATGCTTCTTTTGTAACGACATCCGCCGAGCGCACAATCTCATTAAATCTCTTCACTATTTTGGGGACATGAAGAGCCTTTATGACTCTGAGAAGAGATGCGACCCCCACCCTGAGTCTCGTCGCCTGGGCTTTCCTGTTAACCTGCACTGGTCTCCTACTCAACTCAATTCAGTCTTTCATGAGTACAGTTCCCATGCTCATTCCATTTAATGAGTATCATTTACTACTGCAACCCCAATTCCGCAATAGTTGGGACGAAGTGTAAATTGTGAATAAAATCAAAATGCAATGACTTTCAGATCACATGAGCCAATATGTTATTTATAATAGAACATAGATAACATTTCAAATGTTGAAACTGAGACATTTTACATTTTTATCCACAAAATGAGCTTATGTCAAATTTTATGGCTGTAATAGGTCTCAAAAAAGTTGGGACACAGGCATAAAAGGGCTGAAAAAGCAATTAATATATAAGAGAATCAGCTGAAAGAACATTTAGCAAGTAATTACGTTAATTGGCATCAGGTGTGTAACATGATTGGCTATAAAAGGGATGTCTTAAAGAGGCTGAGTCTCTCTGAAGTAAAGATGGCCAGAGGCTCTCCAACCTGTGAAGGCTTGCGTAAAAAAAATTGTGGAATACTTTAAAAACAATGTTCCTCAACGTCAAATTGCAAAGGCTTTGAAGGTCTCATCATCGACAGTGCATAACATCATCAAAAGATTCAGAGAAACTGGAAAAATATCTGTGCGTAAGGGACAAGGCCGAAGACCTTTACTGGATGCCCGTGATCTTTGGGCCCTCAGACGCCACTGTATCACTCATCGGCATGATTCTGTCATTGACGTTACTAAATTGGCGCAGGAATACTTCAAGAAACCACTGTCTGTAAACACAGTCCGCCGTGCCAACCACAGATGCCACCTAAAACTCTATCATGCAAAAAGGAAGCCATTGTTGAGCATGATCCTGAAGCGCTGCTGTGTTCTGTGGGTCAAGGCTCATTTAAAATGGACTGTAGCAAAGTGGCAAAGTGTCCTGTGGTCAGACGAGTCCAAATTTGACATTCTTGTTGGAAATCATGGGCGTTGTGTCCTCTGGGCTAAAGAGGAGAAAGATCACCCCTCCTGTTATCAGCGTTCAGTTCAAAAGCCAGCATCTGGCAAGCTTAGTTGGGCTGAATGTCCTGTTCTCGCCATTCATGTTATGTTATGTTATGTTATCTCTGATGGTATGGGGATGCATTAGTGCATATGGTGTGGGACACTTGCATGTTTTAAAAAGCACCATGAATGCTGAAAGGTATTTAAAGGTTTTAGTGCAACATATGCTCCCCTCCAGACGACATCTATTCCAGGGAAGGCCTTGTGTATTTCAGCAGGGCAATGCAAAACTACATACTGCAGCTATTACAACAGCATCGCTTCGTAGTAGAAGAGTCCATGTGCTGAACTGGCCTGCCTGCAGTCCTGATCTTTCACTGATTGAGAACATTTGGCGCACAATTAAACAAAAAGTCCATCAAAGGAGACCCAAAACTCTCCAGCAGCTGGAAGCCTGTATTAAACAAGAGTGGGATCAAATTCCAATGGCTAAACTCAAGAAACTTGTCCCTCAATGCCCAGACGCCTCCACTCTGTGTTAAAAGAAGAGGGGATGCTACACCATGGTAAACAGGCCCCTGTCCCAACTTTTTTGAGACCTGTAGCAGCCATATAATTTGAAATGAGCTCATTTTGTGGATAAAATTGTAAAATTTCTCATTTTCAACGTTTGCTATGTTATCTCTGTTCTATTGCGAATAAAATACTGGCAGGTGTGATTTGAAAGTCATTGCGTTTTGTTTTTATTCACAATTTACACTTTGTCCCAACTATTTCGGAATTGGGGTTGTATTTTAGATGTGGTCTGGAATTCATTAATGGTCCTTTGTTCATCCTAATCCATTCTGAAATCAGCTGGAAGGTCTGCATACTTGATTGTCTTCTCAGATGGTGAAGTTTTCACCTGGGTAAGAGTGTAGATGGGTGCAAGTATTTATGTATGTTTAAGTGGGTATCCATGTAAAAATGCCTGTGTTCTCTCTTATCCTTTTTAGCAGTAATATACATGTCACTCGTCTCATCTCCTACTCAAGTTTCAATTCTAAGCAGGAAATAGGAAGTTCTTTCCTTCAAACAGAAATGTACAATTCCGTAATGAAACAAGCAACTACTCTTCTGAAGGCTGAAAGCAATAAGGCAGTACCGCTCTGCAGCTTCAATATGGAAGAGATTGCATTGCATTTATAATCTATGTTGTTTGTACTCATTTTCACCATGTCTTCCAGACGAGGGCACAGGAGGTGCGGCCTCTGCACCTGTTCCTGTCTTGCCTGCCTCTGGCACCGTGCCCCTCCACCAAACCACGGCAGCACTGATGGCCCAACTTTTTCCTGTGCTGGACAGTTTCAACCGCACTCTAAAGCGGCTGTCGAGAGAAGTAGGACGCCTCTCCCATGGCTTAGCTGAGCTCCAGAGAGACCAAAAAGGTGGATCCCCACGAGGAGGAGGTGGAGCGAGAGCCCACAACCTGGAGGCTCGGCTACAAGAGAGCACGAAGCAGATAGGTCAGGTGAGGGCCCTGCTTACTAGCAGGCAAAATGAGCTGGAGGGGCGGCTGGAATCCCAGCATGCAGCGCTCCATCACCATCTTACCACCTTCAAGGCGGACACAGACAGCAAGATTACACAAAACCAGGTGAGAACCCAAGCTACTTGAGAGCTGGTCAGCAACTGCTGGGCATAAACAAGGATTATCACTCTAATATGCCTCATACAGAACATCTCTCCCAATGTCTCTGGTGAAATTGAACCTTTGTCTAGGCCCTGAATTAACAGCACAATGTGCGTCCAGAGAGAAATGCTTGAAGATTATTAATAATATAAAGTTAAAAATTTACTAAGACCTTTAGTAGGTGTAAAACCTTTAAGCATATATAAAACCAAAAACAAGTCAAATAATAGCTTATGATTTTAGTTTCACACCAGTAATTTGTGGTGTTATTAGTTTCACATGCTGAAGGTCTTGGTTAATCAGGCCCTTAATCAGAGTACTGAGAAGTACTGTATGTGAGCACCACTGTCCCACTTAACCGCAGGCCAGCCTTCGTTTGGTCAACACAACCTTGGCGGAGCTAAAGCTGAAGCAGCTCCGGCTGGAGGAGATGGGAGCTGAGGGGAGCAGAGGCGAGTCATGGCACGGAGCGGCTATATGGCAGGCAGTTGGGAGGTTGGAAACCAAGGTGTTGAGCAATGCTGCAAAGGTTACGACCCTGGAGGAGAAATCAAACCGGGCAATGCACCATCTTAGGAGCCTGCAGAGGGGGCTCAAGAGCCTGGAGGGGCAGTTGGCCCTGAACGGGCGCAAAACCCAGGACCACTTCGCCAACACTGCGCTGGATGTGGAGGCTGCCCAGTCGGCCGTGCTGGACAGGGTAACCCAGCTGGCCGACAACCTCACCACCCACAAAGATCACCTTAGCGAGATCAACACTGACCTGAGGTACATCCAGGACCGGGTTGATGGTTACAGCTCCCCCCAGGACTGTGACTGCACGGCCCTGGCTAATGCTGTGTCTGAGCTGCGGCGGGACTTGGCCAGCACCGCTGAGGTGGCCGAGGAGAACCGGCGGTCCTATGAGGAGGGCGTCACGGGAAAGGATCACCAGGAGGGGGAGTGGGATGGCTCATTAAGTGACCTGCGACAGGGGTTCTTGCTCATTTCAGAGTCCCTGGATAAGGAGAAGGACAAGGGCCAGGCAGCTTTGCTTAACATCTCTCACCTCCAGGCTACTCAGCACCAGATCCAGCAAGATGTCCGAAACCTGCTCCAGAGAGATGAGGAGAATACCAAGGAAATACGACGCCTCTCAGGCTCCTTCTCCTCTCTGCTGCAGGATGCCATTCGCCACTCGGAGGTCCTGGAGGTACTACTGGGGGAGGAAGTCCTACAGTTTAAGGAGCTTCCTGCCCAGGAGCAGCAGGAGTACTCCATACTCCTGCTCCAGAAAAGGATTCTTCTTGCTGAAGATCAGCTCAAGAGCCATGCCATGACCCTGGCTGCTCTGGGAGGTCCGGCTGCTAATAAAGACTCATTACTTTCTTCTTCAGAGAGGTTCAAGAGAGAGAGCAATGTGGTATATGGCTTAGAGGACTATTCTGTTGGTGACTTCTGGAGTCTGAGGAGAGAGTTGGAAAAGCTGAGGGCCAGGCTAAAGCAGCTGGAACATCGGAGTTTCCCCTCTGACTGTTGTAACCGCACTGCAGTCAACACTGCTGCCCCTACAGCCCAGGAGGAAAAACTCCAGGATGAGGCTGCTGCACTGGGCAGGAGGCTGGGGGATCATCTCCGTGTGCTCCGCCGCATCTTTGGAAACATGAGTGGTTCAGCATATCCCAATGGTACGGTGGACCTGGACATACTGCGGGCTGCCCTGAAGGGGGCAGATGGGAGGAAGAAGCAAACAAATGAAAGGAAAAGAACACAGAGAGAAGGGAAAGTGGAGGGATGGTTAACTCATGCAGCAAAAGAGATTGAGGCCCAGTGACTACAGGTATAAAGAAGAACCATATCAGTTTAGTTTCAAGATACCATTTACCCATTATTATCCCATTCTAGGTCACGGTAATAGACAGAGACCTGTCATCATGTCATGAGAAAAACACGTTGTGCGATAACAAGGCCAGCACTCAATACATGTAATATTGGGCAGTTGTTTTCAAACTTGGTCCTGGGGGACCCTTTTGTATGCTGATTTTTGTTCCAAATACGATTGCAATTTCAGAATTTGTTACAAGCTGTACATTTTAATGAATAAGATGCTTTTGATATTTAGACTGATTATTTACCTTTCTAATCCACATTATTACAATAAAGTTATCGTAATTTATCAATGCCACAAAGATCCCCAACCATATTGTTCTTATGGCTCTATAGCATAGAAGCATTTTCTATGCATTTTGGCCTTTCATCCACATGCAAACTGCATTTTCAGTCCGTGAAAATAGACCGTCTTCCGGGGTGAAGATCTCTAGAAACTCAGTTTTCACAGCTCACATGTGAACAAGTTAAACAGAGGTTTTGGCTTGTGACATCAGAGTGTGTGTGCCTTATAGTGAGATATCAAGATTTGAGATTTGCCAACATTAAATTATATAATCGCAGCCTATTGGTTTGACGCATAGACTGTTTATAAAGTTGGACAACATGTCTGCACTTCCCAATGCTGTACAAAAATGGAGCCAAAATGTCCTTCATATGGACGCTGCCATCTTACACATGTTGAGCCAGAGTCTGTGCAGTATTGCTTCGGGGTTTGAGCCATGGTATCAAGGTCCCGCCCACACAAATGCCCTACTTGGTTGCAGTCAAATCCCCTGAACTTTTTCGTTGGCTAAGTGACTGCTTCAGTGTTAGCGCTAAATGTCTTTTGTTGTACACAGACAAAAGACCAGCTCTACCACAACTGAAAGCAAAAGGGTTCGCTGGTTTGGATCTTTTCCAAGTAGAATTGTATGAGCCTAAAACACCCTTGCTGCTTTCCTCGTCCTTAGCAGTATATTGCGTAGCACTCATGCTAATGTCCAGTGCTCCTACCTGCCTCTACAAACTCGTGCCTATTGCTACATGCTGGCTTGGTATCTAATACATTGACTAAGTACCACATACAACCCTACATCAAAAAATCTGACCCAGCCCTTCAAAATCAGGTTGCTAAATACAGTCTGTGGGTTAATAGACTCCCAACTATCATGCATTTTGATGTTAGTTGTAACTATTTAGCTAACTAGGTGACCTGTTACTGAAACTCGATTTACTAGCATTTGTTAGCAAGCTTGGTGACTGTTAGCTGGCCAGGAAGATTTGGTAATTGGTGACTTTAGTTAGCAATGAAAATTGATGGTAAAAAGCTCTTTGTTTTGACCATAGCATCACTGCAAACAGTACATTACGCTATGTTCAGAGAAAAGAGATTTTAACCGTCAATTTCTGATGCCATCTACGGTGAATTGCTATGGAACCTTTCCAAACTAGCTTACTAGCTAGCTAACTAGATTTACTTTTTGGCAATAGTACCGCTGCTAACAGTGCATGTAGCGATATTCAGAGCAAAGACCTGTCTATCATCAATTTTCATTGGACTTCCAAATTAATTAAGGGTACTATTCAGTTGTATTGGGACCTAGCATGTGTAATGTCAATATTATATCTCTTTTTGACAGGCACTCAAGATCCGTACAATTCCCGGAAATGAATCAGGAGGTGACCACTAATGTCAGAGTTGCTTGTCAGTCACAGCTGTCAATCATGACTTTACACACACTTTTTATAGTATCAAATAACTAAATGAAACCAAACTTATAAGAAAAAATTAACACTTGAACATACATCAGTGCGGTAAGTACTACTTAAAATGACAGAAGCCATTTTTGGAAAAACAGGCTTGTAACCTGTACTGCAGCCAGCCGCTAGATTGTGATCGAACTGTTTTTCACTCTTGGGGAGCTGTTAAGTTGTCCAACTTTACACACAATCAATGGTTTGGCATGCTGTGGACAGCGCTTTAATTGTGTGTTTGTTTCCCTGAATGGTTTTTTTTTTTTTTGGAAAACGAAGGAGAAAGGAAAAAAAAAGGCCCCTTTTAAAAAATGCATTTGGACTAGTAACTAAGGTTACGAGATTAACTTAATTGTTGAATACACAATAATTTGCTATTTTTGCTGAACTGAAACGTGATGCAGGTGGGCTTGAGTTGTCATGATGTCACCTCCAAATGGTCTGGATTCGTGGCCAGGTGTACATACCAAAAATGAACTTACTAATCAACCTCAGCTTTTAATTTCATTGTTTATGGACGATTTACCTCTTTTCATGTAAATATAAGCATATTGAAATTTAATGTTTAAAATTTCATCCAAAAAGCAGTATATGCCTACAGAAGATGCATTTTAATGGGATGCACAGCCATTTCTGACAGAAGGTGATTTTAGAGTTTAACCTCTTGAACCTGAATGCCCCGGTACTGGGGATAACAACGCATTTTGCAATAAACGCAATGCAAGGGCATATTAACTGTGTAGCAACATAGACATATTATATACCCACTTAACGGGAAGAAACTCGACTGAACTTCGTGGTAAAAATTTGTACCAAATACCAAAACGAAACAATTCCAACACCTAGCAACTAAATTATCTAGTAGCAAAAACAAGCGAATGGTGCATGTGTCGCATTTGCGGTGCTAGCAAATCTAAAACTCCATTCTACGGCACAAGCGATATACCATATTAAAACAGAGACTCTAGGGATTCTATCCACATTAAGTTTATCTCTCCACAACCAAAACTTGCTGAATTAGCTGCCGAAAAACAGCAAAAACAAACTTCACTTCGTACAGCCGCAACCATAAATTATGTCTTACCTTAGCTGTTTTGCAATCAAAGTTGTGTTCGAGTGCATAACTGTGCTGCTCATATTTACTCCAAAGTCTCTTTGTCACTTTGAAACCATTGCTGACTGTCCTCAGGTATCTTCAGGTCCAGGACGAGCTGTCTGCTCGGGAGGAGGAAAGTGCATTCGCTATGCACACCATGTATTCTCTTCCTTGCTATTGGTGAATGGTGGTCCTGCCATGCATTTTGGGACTGCTTCTCAATTGTCTTGACACTTACTGTTCAAGAAAGATATCAATCAACAAATTGACCAACTGACCAAGCTATTGCCCTGCGTACTATACAGTGTCCAACTAATGCTGAACGCCAAATACGCACTGGTGCACTGTGCGCAGTGTTCCGTTAATGGCGATTTATTTGAGTTTCGGTATAGTTACTATTTTGCAGTGGAATCATGGACTAAAGTGTAAATATATTTGATGTTCAAAGCTCTTGCCAGCGTCTTGTATAATTGCAAAGTGATTGCTGTTTTTGCTTGTGTTTTTACCTTTGATTCTACTCTTTAGTTTTAATGCATGTGTCCTTGTAAATAAATCTGCTCCAGATGGAAACAAATTTTCTTTCCTTTATATAGTCTTATTTAAATGGGGAGTTGTACAAATGTCTGGTTGATTTTTAGAAACAAAGCCAAAACAGTTGTATATAGATGGTATGAATATCTTAAATGAAATAAGTGAAATTGAGTTTTACGGTTCCATACATTAAAATTTCAAATGGCAAGGATGTTGCGCCCAAAAGGCAAATTTGGAGATGGCGCCCATACATGTCACTACTGAAATCTCTCTAAATTTGCTCTGCTTCAGTTTATTAGCATCAGCCTTTGCAAAGGTAATTTTCTGATGTTTGGCTATTGTTTTATTGAGGGTTTGGGCTGAAACTGCATGATTCCAATGGGGTATTTACTCTAAAAATGCAAAATTTTGTAATGTGGAAATAAAATTTTTAATTTATGTGTGTTCTATCTTCATTTACTCTGATCCAGTAACATGTATACTGATGTTAACACCGCTACAGAAGTCCCTCTGAGTATTATGATTCCAACTTTATTCAAATAGACCTTGTAGTTGCAGAGATGTACTCAATTTATTTTGGGCATGTAATTTTCAAAACGCTCACGGCTTAAGCCACGCAGTTTGTAGGTCTACGACACAATTTTGGCTTATTATACAAAATTAGTTAAGTATGCCTAGGAGTTGTACTTAGGATGTTTTGCGCATATTATTTATGAAACTTTCGATATTTCTACCAAATTTGTGGAGCCTGACATAATTCTGAGCTTGATTAACAATCGCGGTTGCAGTCATCATTGATATTCATTATCGCCCGTTGGTGTTTTCTGTATCCCAGTAGGTTATTTTAGTGACAATTGCAAACATATCCCATATTACCATGTTTCTCATATTTTGTTATCATGCATTATAGATATCAAGAAGCCATGGTAATTTCATACCTCTGATGTTTTCAGCATATTGCCTGTCGGCTGCAGAGACAAGAGTGTAGTTTTTATATCCTATCTATGTTTAATTTACATTTCATTCTTAAATGAACTACCAGTGATCAAGCGCTTTGAAAATAAAGGTGTTATTCCTTCTAACATACTATGATTATAAGCTTCCATATTTCTCCTAATACTGCACACTTAAGTGCATGAAGGGAGTGCATGGGATTTCCTGTCCAAACCATGTTTTATTTATTTATTTTATTTAACCTTTATTTAACCAGGAAAGCCATATTGAGATTAAAAATCTCTTTTACAAATGTGTCCTGGCCAGGACTGGCAGCAGTACATAAAACAAAATCATGAACCAAACAATTTAAACAATTAAGAACAGACAAAAAAGAACAAACAAACCAATAAAAAAATGTATAAATACAATATACAGCTCATAGCAAGAATACCATAAATAAATAAGTAGAATCAGTTGAGAAAAAAAAACCTTTAAAACACAAATAAAAACAGTCAAAAAATCATCACATCATCCAAATAAGAGTACCTTAGCTAAAACAAATGAGCCTGATACCGCTCGATTCATTAAGGATTTGAAGGCACCAAATGAAACTGGTTTGACAGGATTTAAGTTGTCTTGTAACATGTTCCAGGAAGTAGGAGCAAAATACCTGAAAGCTGTCCTTCCTAGCTCAGTACAGACTTTTGGAACAGTTAGCAAGAATAATTCCTGGGAACGCAGACTGTAAATACTAGCAGGTTTTTGTTTCAAAAGGTTGCATAAATATAGTGGATGGCAACCAAGAATTGCCTTATAAATAAAAATATGCCAATGAATTTGTCTGCGTGTGGACAGAGCAGGCCATCCCACTCGTGCATACAGGAACAATGATGAGTGAGAGCTTTACAGTTTGTGATGAATCTCTGTGCTCCATGGTAAGCAATGCCCAGTTTACAAAGGCATTGTGAGGAAGCATTGCATGTAAATTATGTTTGGACGAAGCACGAATATTTGCACGTTATAGCATTTATATAGGTCCAGGATTGAATATTTTTTGTGAACCTGCGTGGCTCAGTGCCTTTAAAGAGGTTAACTGATCACACAGACGGGGAAACAGAGGGGAGGAAATCTTCCGACACATTTTGAATCAGCCTTTAAATTCACTGACCGTATTCACTGACTTAAGCAGTAAATTTTCTGATTTATCTTAATAGCATAATACTGGATCGCCTTTGCCACAGTAAGAATATCATAGCAGATTCCATGAACCAGAAGTTGACCAAGACTGCCTCCTTGTGGGATCTAAAAAAACTGCTGGATGCCTAAAATAATGAACTAGTCTTGGAAGTGATGTGTAGCATCTTTCAGTTTACCCTCTCATTTGCAAACACAAATCAAAAAAGTTTGAGCGGTAAGTTTAATTAAAATTGAAACTAAAAGCAGTCATTTGTAAATTGTCCTTGGCCAGTATTATACTGAATACAATTCAAAAGCATATTTCATGTTTCATCATATGAATTTTATTGAGTTTTCAGAATAAACGCATTTTCATTTTGACTATTATATATATATATATATATATATATATATATATATATATATTTAATTTTTTTTTTTATTTTTAAATGGAACAGTTAAGCGTTTACCATTTTGTCACGTTGCTATTAGTTTTCACAACAGTTAGGGACATTTAGGGACTGAACACTGAGCGATCAAGTGTTTCAGGTGTACTTTTGTCCCATGGTTTGTGCAAACTAGTCTTAAAGTGTGCAAGAGTACCAGGTTTTTGTTCTTGCAATTTGGATTTCAAAATGTGCCACATGTTCGTTATATTGGGGATAGCTCCGGAGTGCAGGGAGGCTAATTTAGCACCCACACCCACTTCTTACACAACCATGCCTTTCTAATGCAATCTAGCATTGACTTGTTGGAATATGCGTGTGTATCCCTGGAAAAGATGTCTTCTTGATGGCAGTATATGTCGCTACGAATCGTTAGTGTCCTTTTTAGGATTAATGGTGCCTTCACGGAAGTACAAGTTAACCTTGTCAAGGGCGCTGACACAACTGAATACCATAACACAGCATGGCTTTTGGACTTGTTACCGGAAACAGTTTGGATTGCTCTTTTCTTTTTTGACCCAGAGCTCACGGCACCCCTTTCTCCCAAAAAAAAGACCAAAAATATTGATTTGTCTTTTGGCGATACACGATTCCACTGTATGATGGTCCATTGCAGACGACTCAGATCCCAGCGAAGACCCGAACCGCGCTTCTGGACACTGCTAACATGCGGCTTCCTTTTTGCACAGTGAAGTCTTGGCTGGCATTGGTAGATGTAACTAACGCATTCTAGTGCTTGGCAAAGGATTGCCAAGTCATTCTGACTCCCTGTGGTCAGATCTCTCATAAGCTATGTTTCCATCCACTTGTCAATCGAACTATCTGAAGTTCGCCAAAAATATTCATGCGAAGTAAGAAGGTGAAAATGCGTTTCCATCTAACGGCATTAAAGCGAATAAAAAGTTGTGCGTAATGACGTCACATGCTGTGATGCGGTTAAATTGGTGTATCGAATTGATTTCTGACATTTTAAGCTGTTTCCATTCATTTTCTCACTGAATCGCGGAACCTTCAAGTGAACAAAAGTAGTGTGTTAGCCGACTAATTTAGCTAGTTAGCCAAAATGGATCGCGTCTACCAACAAATGATGATAATTTGCACAAGTTGTACGAGCTTATGTGCCAGCTATTGGCAACATAGCAAACCATTATCAGAAGGCAACGACGGCATCAAAACACCGTTACGATGCAGTTGCAGATTTATTCGGCAAATAACGTTTCCTTCAGCATATATCGCATAAGCCTTTTACCGATCAAGAGAAAATCCGATCAGATCAACCGTATAAACTTTGTGTCGTTATTCTTGAAATCAAGTCGAATGTCACTGTTTCCATAAGGCATTTTTAATTCGATATGACTTCATTCGCATAAGAACGTGTGGATGGAAACATGGCTTCAGATAAATAATAGTTCTTGATGCAGTGCTGTCCGAGTGATCATTGATCATGTGTATCTAGCTTACGCGTATGCCCTTGCCCTTTATGCACAGAATTAGAGGATGAAATATCCAAATGCCTTCCCATCTTTCTTCAGGGAACATTGCTTTTAACCTCTAATACCAGGAACCTTCAATGCTTTGCTGTCAGAGGTATTAACTCATTGGTAACTTCTCTGTACAATGCCTCATTACTCCTAACTCATTTACTTGTCCTAATAATCAACCAAACATTAATTTGCACAATTGCGAAGACTAATTGTTAGAATTAACGACCAGTTTGTTTTTAGGGGCGTTATTGTTCATTACATCTCATAGGCTTGTTATCAGGCATTTTCCTATCCATGTCAATGATTAAAAAAAAATGGAAATATGCCTTTTGAAGATTCTGAATTCCCTTTGTGCCAATTTTCTCTAAGCCTTGGGTTTAATAAGCCGAAGAGGATTTTTCTCATATAAAATGTTTTTTTTTTTTTTTTTTTACAAGAGAATGAACGCACACCGGAGTTGGAGAGTTGCTGACCACGGTTAAATTACAAATGAGAAAAAAAGGCTGTTGCGCACACACAACCATGATGCAACAATAACCAGTTTACTAAATTTTTTAATTACCAATGCTTCAACGTAAGAAGCATGGGTAATTTAATAAATTAATTGGGCCCGGGCAGCCTAAGCTGCCAGGACCCTAATGTTGTCCTGCATGTTCTTCTTTCTTCTACTTCTTCAGAGGAAATCCTACTTCCTATGTGCAAAAAATCACCAAACTTTGCACAAAGGTCCAGTCCCATGCCAGATTGCCTCAGCTGCAAAAACAGGCCAATAGTCCTGATGGTGGCACTACAGCAAGCCTCTAAATTTCAAAATTTTGAAAATTCACAACAAATCAACCATATGTGCTACAGATTTGCAACTTTCACCAAATTGTAGCCCCAATACTGAAGAAACTTTTGTACATAAACCTGTTGCAAATTATGAAGTCCATCACTGTTTTTTTTACAAAAACTGTAAACCTTATTAAACCTATCTCCTCCCACAATTTTTGCTCAATTGACATCAAACTTGCTCTAGAGCATCTTCAGACTGTCCTACACAAATTATTTACACAGATTTTTGATTTATCGAAAATTGAGCCTACAGTGCATCAAAATGTTTGACTGTAAACGGTATTGTAAACATATACTTGCAAATTCTTGCTAAATACATTTTCAATGTTCATTAAAAAAATTAAAAAATTTTGGAGTCATGGTAGACGATGTTTGGAAAATTTCAAAATTTTATCTCAAAAGCTGAATTTTTACAGCATTTTGAATTTCACTCTTCATGTGAACAATTGGAGTCAATGCAAAAATGGCATTTTTAAACATCAGTTTTTCACTTATGGAGCCAATAAATCATTGTTAAAAACAAATTACCAACATCTCCATGCTGTCTAGATGCAATTTGGGTATTTTCGGATTTTTGTCTTAATAACTGAATTTTTGACAACCGTTTGAAATCTGCCTTTACATGGTAACAGCTGCTGTCTTGCACACAGGTGACTGGCTTCGTCAATTTGTGAAGCTACATGTGACATTTCCATTTGCCAATTAGTGCAGTGAGATAGAGCATAGTCCCTTGTGCCAGAAATTGTGAGTTCAAGCCTCAACTGATGTAAAATGCACATTAGAGTGCCACCTTTTTTTCATCTTCCTACACTCTGCTTGTTGCTCAGAATTGCCTAATTTTGCCTAAAATTGCCCGGCCCCGACCATTTTGGCGCAGCAGCTATAATTATTATTGCATAGCAGCCGTGAGTGTGCAACTGTGCTTCCCTGCAAATGTAGCCTATTCTTTAAAACACTGAAATCATTTTAAGTGTAATTTAAAATAAATTAGGTTGCACTGCTAAAAATGGTAAGATGGGAGATTCAGTTAAGAGCTGGATTACTTACTTGTTTTTTTCCCCATCCTTACAATATCACTATTGAGTGTGTCTTCAATGTCGCCCATCGGTGATCTCTGTTATTTCTTACCAAGTTCTTAATAATTAAAGGCTTATACACTGCCTGGAAAAAAAAAAGTCACCACCTGGATCTGACTAAGCAAATAGGCCTTCCATTGGATAATTACTGCAGTGATTAATATGTTTCAGCTGGTAACAAGTTATTTCACCTTAACTGAAGCAGTGAGCAGCTTCTCATTTTTTAAACCACCATGTCAAAAGACACATCCTGTGGTCATGGAAGATGCGTTACCTTTGTTACAGAAGGGTCAAATTATTGTACTGCATCAAGCAAAGAAAACAAATAAGGAGATTGCTGAAACCAATAAAACTGGATGAAGAATTGTCAAACGCATCATTGAAACCTAAAAAGATAGTGGTGAAATAGAGGTGAACCATCACCTGGACAAAAAAAAAATCATGAATGGAGATCACTTAAAAGTTTGGTGGGATCAAATTGTAAAAAGTCAACAGTATAACTCACGGCTATGTTTAATAGTGAAAGTAAGAACATTTCCGCATGCACAATGCTAAGGGAACTCAAGGGATTGGGACTAAACAGCTGTATAGCCTCAAGGAAACCACTTATCAGTGAGGCTAATCAGAAATAAAGGCTTCAACTTTCTAAGGAGCATGATCTGGGGTTGCTTCAGTTTGTCAGGTCTAGGTTTAGCAACGATATGAGTCCAAAAAATTAGGTCAGCTGAATACCTGAATATACCGAATGACAAGGTTTTTTCTTCAATAGATTGTTTTCTTCCCTGATGACAAGGGCATAAAACAAGAGGACAATGTCAGGATTCATCGGGCTCAAATTGTAAAAGAGTGGTTCAGGGAGCCTGAGACATCATTTTCACACATGGATTGGTCACCACAGAGTCCAGACCTTAGCATTGTCTCACCAGGCTAAACAAACAAATAGCTATGGTAAGATGCTGGAAATTTCCAACACGTTGCCAACTCGTTCTGCCCAGGAATCAGGAGGATCAAGGGACATGTAGTTTTTAGAGTACATAGATGATTAGCATGGTGGCAAAAAATTTAAATGATTTAAATTATAGCTGACTCCGGTTACTCAGAAATATGACGCAAAATCTCAAAATCGATGGAGGCTTAAAAACTACAGGAAGTGCTTCAAAAGTGAATATTTTAAAAAGTGTGTGTAAAATGAATGGGAACTTTTACTTCTGACACCAGTGTGACATCATCACTTCACTTCTGGATTGGTGCAAAAGTGAGAGCGCGTGGAACTTGTCATTTGAGACATGGCAGCAGATTAATGCAGTTGTGGATAACGACTTGCATTTGTGCGAAAGAATTTGAGAAAGTGTAACAGTAGGGTTGTGTTTTATAGGAGAAAAACATAACTTTACAAATTGTATTCTTGGATACAGGTGTGCAAACCAGTTTTGCACCATATATAATGCAGCAACTGTAGCAAAACATGTGAGCCTAAGAGTTCCTTATTTCTGACTCAGGGATTAGGAATTGTGCACCTGCAATAAGAATTTGAGAAGGTGTAAGTGTTGTTTATACATGTTGTCTATAGACTAATGTTGCTAATTATTATACTCAAAGAAATAGGAATCATCTGTGAGAATGCTTTCAAATTCTGGTTCAGAATAACATAAATAATTTTCTGCTGAATATTAACAGCATGACATAACGTGGGATTATTTTTGTCACCTGATCGCAGCAAATCAAATTTTCGCAAAACGTATGTACCTAGGGTAATATCAAAATTATGTAATGAGCTGGCATGTACACTTAACAAAAATATAAACGCCCCATGTAAATTATTTATGTAACATGAAATGTGTTACCCTAAATGAGCTGATAATGTCTTAATTGTGCAAAATGGTTATTTGTCTTGATTTGTGTACAACATTTGTGTTCATCTCTGCCAGTGAGCACTTGCTCAGTGATGCATTGATTCCACCCACGACACAGGTGTGGCATGTGCAGACGCTGCTCAAACAGCGTGAACAGAACTCAGACACTCCCTCAAACTGGAGACAATAAAAGGCCACCCCAAAATGTCAAATTTCATCAAAAGTCACCATGCCACAAATGTTGCAAATCATGCGAGAATGCGCCATAGGAAAGCTGGATGCAGGAATGTCCACCAGAGCGATTGCTGCACTGTTGAATGTTCACTATCGGACAATTTGGCGTGTAAGAGTTCGTTTTAGACAGACTGGCAGTACAGCAAATCGACCTCACCCTCGTCGTCCACATGTGACCACACGAGCACAAGATCGTCACATCCGGCTTCTCCACTTGCGTGATCGCCTCAGACCAGCAACACGCACTGCAGATGAAACAGTTGGTCTGCACAAAGGACGTATCACACCTCAAACTGTCCGGAACCGCCTGAGAGAAGCAAATCTACACGCTCGTCGTCCTCATCGTGATCCCAACCGTGTCTACGAGTATCCCTGATTGCCATATGCCACTATCTTGTTTTAATGAACAGACTAATCTATTGCATATTGAACAATAAAGTGAATTGTGTATGACTTAATATATTGTAAAACCCTTAATGCTAATTAAAGTTTAAAAGTGTCAAATGGGGCGTTTATATTTTTGTTAAGTGTAGAAAAACTGCAACAGTTATGTGATGAATCTTATTTTTTCTTCTCGTACTTCAGCAAATCCCTGGTATAAGCAGTTGTAGGAGCAGAATGAGTAAAATGTGTTAAAAGTATATACCTATATAAAAAAACTCCAGCCGAGGCTTGGACAAAAAGGCAACAAGGCTAAACTTAAAGTGGTGTTTATTTAAATTAATGAACTCTTATTATACTGGATACAACACAATGTAATAAGGGAGAAATACAATAAGGTCTTTCATAATTCTTTTTTGTACAGTATTAATATGTTTCTTTTAGGATCAGCTGAATAGCCAAAAGAAAAAGAAGAAAAAGCAAAAAGACAGAGCTGAGTACTACATTATTATATTTTTATATTTTTTAAACTGGCTGAAAGATGTGTTCTCACAGTGGCGGAAGGATTTATGAACAAAAAAAGAAACACAAAACAAAGTGAAGAACAAGCACTTTCAGGGCAGCGTTTCATGTTTTCTTCTGAGCTATTCTACCACTCTAACACACGTTCCAGTTGCCTCTACTGAAGTCTTCCCCTCTCTGCTCCTCTTCTTGCAATACTGTTTATCTTGTCTGCATCACTGTCCTTACTCAGTCCGTCTGGACCTTCAAAGGACTTACTCCTGCACATTAAGGATTTGTGCCGATAGGCCATGATGCCACTTTCTTAGTTTGTTAAATCGTGGGCCTCTCAGTTCCGTTTCAAACTTTTCCCTGAAATGAGAAGATTCAAAAAATCAAGAAGAAGGTGAGTTGCTGATAGTGGGCTGCACACTGGCAGCCATGCACTTAGACTGGATATAGCATCCTGCCCAAGTTAATCATCCTAAATGTAATATTTTGCACTTTATCAAGTTACATTAATAGTTAACTGTACCACATGTATTATTGTTGCAGTTACTTAGGTCTTGTCCACACAAACACAGATATTAAAAAAACGCAGCATTTTCTTTGTGTTTCGGCCTCTCGTCCACTCACAAAGTGCATTCTTGGTCACTGAAAACGGACCTGTTGGAAAACGCCTTTCAGGACGAAGATGTCTAGAAACTCCATTTTCACTGTTTATGTGCGGGCAGGGAAAATGAGGTTTTGGCTTGTGACATCAGAGAGCTGTTAGGACCCAGTCATATGAACCTGTATGTGCTGTTCTGACTCCCTGCCTGGGGTTGTTGCTGTTTTTCATTACGTGTTTCTCTCTTTCTGTACTGTGCTGCAGGTTGTGCAGTCTCACTTCCAGCGTCACTATGCAGCTTGTTGCATTTTCATCTTTTAAGAGGTTGTGAGAATTAAACCTGATCATGTGGTCCATCGTGTGTTAATCTTTGTAAGAGCCTGTAAAAATTGTGAACCCGATCATAAAGTTTGTTGTGTGTTAATCTTTGTAAGAGCTCGTAAAAATTGTGAACTCGATCATGAAGTTTGTTGTGTGTTAATCTTTGTAAGAGCTCGTAAAAATTGTGAACTCGATCATGAAGTTTGTTGTGAGTTTAGTTTATCCTTGCAAGAGCTTGTAAAAACGGTAAACTTGCAGCAGTGCAGGAGGCGGGGTGTGGGTGAGCTGCCTCTCTTTTATGTGGTTTTTACTCCTGTTTTTATTGTGGGATAGTTAGATAAGTGCTTTCTTTTCTTGTTTTTACTGAGATACCAGTTTGAGTTGTGTATAAGAATGTTTTGTTTGTTATTTTGGCCTGCGCTCTCCCTGGCGTTTGCTTTATTTGTTTTTTTAAAAAATAAATCGGAAGTTGTGGACAGCATATTCCTTTTAAGTGTTTTTCCGTGGGAATAAGGAAGGAGAAGGACGCTTTTATGCTGGTTTTCCCCTAGGCTGGGCGTAGCATAAATTGGGCACGGCCATTCTCATGGGCACTATTTTTGGGTAAATTAGGTAAGTTTGAGGTTTATTGTTTTTTCTTCTCTTCACATTTCTGGTTGGCACTTTTACTGCATTAAAACAATGGACTTTGATTTGGATAGTTTTGCAAAGCATCAGACTTTAGAGCAAATCAATAAATGCAAATGTAGTGGATGTGCCTCCACGATATTTTAAATTTTAAAATCCTCCTGCAGGATACCAAGTTGGTGTAGCGAAAACCTGCAAAGTTAGTGATCAGTCTCATAAAATTCCTGTTCTAACCAAAAATATGGAATTTTAATTAATGATTGAAATAACCAATATTAATGATTAAATATATCAATGATTTAATTTATAATCTGAAGGATTCTTGGAGTTCTATACAGGCAATTTTGACTTGGATTCCCATGTCATACAGCACCAAAAAAGACTCTGGGTTTAATAAATGAGTTTATCAAACAAACACAGAACATATAGGGGGCACAGAACATATAGGGAGGACTATGTGCAAACTCTGGAAAGGTAACTGATTGTGCATGTGTGCGTGTGCGTTAGAGATTCACTGATTGGCTGTCACGTCACACACGCACATACGCTCAAATCATCCGCCCACCACCCACCCGAAATTATTATTTTCTCCAGTTTATAGACCCACACACATGGACATCTAACTCCACCTCTGGGCTATTTTACTTTTTAAAATATATTGTGTGTTGCATTGATGTAGGAGTGTTTTCATTAATCATTTGTTCTTTAGATCAGAGATGCTGCCTGCCTTCACAACGAAGGTGTTGTTTTAGCTCTGATCCATGTATTCTTTTTTTTTTTTTTTGACGCAAAACAGAAGAGTCAACTTTATTTTATACAGCTTTTTCACTGGTTTTTATTGTACGGTAGTAAGGTAAGTGCATTGTTTTTCTCTCTACTTTTAAATTTTTTTTTACTGAGGGAAGAGTTTGAGTTTGGTAGAGGAAGGTTTCATGTGTCACCACGGCCCGCGCTTTCCTGATGTTTGCTATCGGAAGTTGTGGACTGCATATTCTGTGTCCGGTGTTCCATGGGAGTTTGGACGGAGAAGGTCGCTTTTATGCTGCGCTCCCCTTTTCCCCTAGGCCAGGCGTAATGGTGCGTGCTCCTTGTAGTGAGTTTTTTGAGGATTTTTATCAGCCTACATGAAGATATATTAATTCGTCCCATGAATAACCAAAGGTCGCAAGTGACATTCCTGATGAAACCTGTTTTTGAAGTACTTCGTGGTGCAGAAAAACAGGTTACATCAGGAATGTCACTTGCGACCTTTTGTTATTTATGGGACGAATTTATATCATCACCACCGTTGGTTTGGTATGTTCCTGACAGCGCTCTAATTGTGTTTGTGATGCAGTCTAATTGTGCATCTTCATGTGCAGAGAGATTTTTTTGTTTGTAGGAGGAATCCCACTTTTAAAAATACACTTGAACGTGTGGACGAGGCCTTAAAGAGAAACACTGCGATATGCATTAGACTCCCACTAACATAAAACCTGAAGCCAAAGCAGCAGAGGGCCCACCTTGATTTCCGTAAGGCGTCTTCATCAGGGTCTTGCACTGAGATGAGACAAAAAAAAGAAAGAATGAGAAACTGAGAGACATTCATGATGCTCCTACATCCAGCGTGATTTATTGTTTTAAAATTAGGAGTGAATGGATTAGGAGATATCATCCCATGAATAACAAAAGGTCGCAAGTGACATTCCTAATGAAACCTGTTTTTCTGGCACCAAGAAAGTAATACAGCGGCTGTAGTACTTTGTGGTGCAGAAAAACAGGTTTCATCAGGAGTGTCACTTGCGACCTTTTGTTATTCATGGGACGATATCTGTTTAGGCAGAAGAAGAGAAGCTTACAGAGTTATGGTTGCTGCTCTCAAGTGGGTAAAACACCCACAATCTAGCCCTGAAATACTGTAACTGTGACAGGTCTCCAGTTGGGTGGTGCATAATTGTCAGCCCAGATAATCAAATTTTAGTTATACAAAAATATATTACCTCATTTCACACAGTAGAGGTAGATAGAGGAGAGAGAGAGAGAGAGAGAGAATAGGACTGGACTCACTGTACTCCGTTCCTGTGATGTGGGCAAGTATGCGGAAGGACTTGGACTGCAGGTTGGCGGCACGTCGAGCCCATTCAGACAGGTCTGGTTCCTTATCTTGATTCTTAATCACAGCCTGGTACACTGGGGAGGCACTATCTATGTGACGGTCTTTAACGGGGAGTGTACTGCAACCACATTGAGAGCCAGTGTCAGGTGCATGACCCTTAATTCCAAAACTAGCCCCCATGGACCACCCTAAAATGATCTTCACCGTGGGTACATTTTGAACAAAAAGAGCTATGATAATGTTAGCTGTGTGAACTTTAACCCTGCCACCAGCCCCCAATGAAATAAAGCCCTACCTCACAGTGGGCAGGGAGTGTATTACAAACACACAGAGAACTGTACTGCAGTATCACATCACTGACTTTTAATCTGACCCCCGGCACCTGTTTCCCCATGCAAATCTTGACAACCCAGCCCCCATTTCCAAATCATGAAGCTGTAATACAGATGGTCTTTCTTGCCTCAAATCTGTACAGAGCACCACTTACTATACTCACAACTGGTATATAAACACTCACACACGGCAGTGATTCGGAGCTAGCTGTGACTTTGTGTAGTATCACTTGGTTCTGATTATCAGAGGAGAACATCATTTAAATGTCTCTAAACACAGTTACCTCCGAGTATGCCGTCATACGCAGTTTTCCTTGATATTGAAAACCATCACTTCATAGCATAGCTTGGTACCCTGTTCATCTGCTCCATTGGACTCAATGGTACATGTTCAACTTTGTCTTTAACAGGAAGGCAAATTTGGAATGTTCCCAAAACAGTCTAGCTTCAGGTAACCACGAAAAGAGTAAAACTGTGTGTTCTGTGTTACGGAAGACTGTCAACCATTTTGCTGTCTTCTGATGAGATTGTTTGTCTTAAATACTGTATGCTGCATTTTATTATCTGCGGAATAACTTCTTTTGCTGTTTTCTCACATTCATGCACTAGAAGTCTAGTCAACCTCTGTACATCATTTTAAAAAACTTTTGCGTCACTTAAGCGCCAACTTCAAAATCTCCTTCTGGGCGATTCTATGATTGTGGTGTCCTTTATGACCCATGGTTTTTCAAACTTACAATGGAAATATATTGATTTTCAACTTGGTCAAATTTCAATTGAATATACAGAAAAACTCCTAAGTTGTATGAATATTCACATTTCTTCATCAGAAATTACTCCTAGTAGTGGAAAAATCTGAAGGAAAGCTAGAAAATAATGCTAATAAGATCACCTAGATTTCGTTCTGAAATCGGCCCAATTTGAGTGACGTCACGAGTTGTACTGTGTAGCCCAGGCTACTGTTTGTTGAAGATGAGGACATAGAATGTAGCTAAAGACCCAAAAATGCTATTTCCTAAGTTTTGTAGATGAGTTTAGTTCAGTCTTTTAAAATGCTCATCAGAAACAAGCATATTGGTAGTTTATAGGACACCTATTTATAAAAAAGTTTTCTTGTACAGTACATGTATATTTGTGAATTCAATAATAGTACAGCATAAACGCTGCCACAATTATGGAATCACCCTTCTTCTTCCTGGGTATCCAGGTAACTAAGCAGAAACCTCTTTGTTGACTGAAGTGCATCAAATGAGCATGAATGATCGCAATAAACCTTCTTGAAATAATGTGTCAGCTAATAATTGTGCTTCAACAATAGACAAACACACCTTACTTCAAAAAAAGTCACCTTGAAAACTGAATGTGTGTAATGCTGGGAGCTCCACCAAGATTACAATATGAAACCAGATCATCTGTAATTCTGGGAGCTCCAGTGATATTACATATGAAACCAGATTGTGTGTAATTCTGGGAGCTCCACTGAGATTACATATGAAACCAGATTGTGTGTAATTCTGGGAGCTCCACTGAGATTACAAATGAAGCCAGATTGTGTGTAATTCTGGGAGCTCCACCAAGATTACAATATGTAGCCAGATCATCTGTAATTCTTGGAGTTCCACTGAGATTACATATGAAGCCAGATTTTTTGTAATTCTGGGAGCTCCACTGAGATTACCTATGAAGCCAGATTGTGTGTAATTCTGGGAGCTCCACTGAGATTACATATGAAATTAGATCTTGTGTAATTCTGGGAGCTCCACCAAGTTTACAATATGAAACCAGATTGTGTGTAATTCTGGGAGCTCCACTGATATTACATATGAAACCAGATGGTGTGTAATTCTGGGAGCTCCACTAAGATTACAATATGTAGCCAGATCATCTGTAATTCTGGAGCTCCACCAAGATTACAATATGAAACCAGATCGTGTGTAATTCTGTGGAGCTCCACTGAGATTACATATGAAGCCAGATCGTGTATAATTTTGGGAGCTCCACTGAGATTTAAATATGAAACCAGATTGTGTGTAATTCTGGGAGCTTCACTGAGATTACAATATGTAGCCAGATCATCTGTAATTCTGGAGCTCCACCAAAATTACAATATGAAGCCAGATTGTGTTATTCTGGGAGCTCCACTGAGATTACATATGAAGCCAGATTGTGTGTAATTCTGGGAGCTCCACTGAGATTACATATGAAACTAGATCGTGTGTAATTCTGGGAGCTCCACTGGGATTACATATGAAGCCAGATTTTGTGTAATTCTGGGAGCTCCACCAAGATTACAATATGAAACCAGATTGTGTGTAATTCTGGGAGCTCCAGTGAGATTTCATATGAAACCAGATCGTGTGTAATTCTGGGAGCTCCACCAAGATTACAATATGAAACCAGATTGTATGTAATTCTGGGAGCTCCACTGAGATTACATATGAAGCCAGATTGTGTGTAATTCTGGGAGCTCCACTGAGATTACATATGAAGCCAGATCATCTGTAATTCTGGGAGCTCCACTGAGATTATATATGAAGCCAGATTGTGTGTAATTCTGGGAGCTCCACTTAGATTACATATGAAGCTAGATCATCTGTAATTCTGGGAGCTCCACTGAGATTATATATGAAGCCAGATTGTGTGTAATTCTGGGAGCTCCACTGAGATTACATATGAAGCCAGATTGTGTGTAATTCTGGGAGCTCCACTGAGATTACATATGAAGCCAGATCATCTGTAATTCTTGGAGTTCCACTGAGATTACATATGAAGCCAGATTTTTTGTAATTCTGGGAGCTCCACTGAGATTACATATGAAGCCAGATCATCTGTAATTCTGGGAGCTCCACTGAGATTACATATGAAGCCAGATTGTGTAATTCTGGGAGCTCCACTGAGATTACATATGAAGCCAGATTGTGTGTAATTCTGGGAGCTCCACTGAGATTACATATGAAGCCAGATCATCTGTAATTCTGGGAGCTCCACTGAGATTACATATGAAGCCAGATTGTGTGTAATTCTGGGAGCTCCACTGAGATTACATATTAAGCCAGATTGTGTGTAATTCTGGGAGCTCCACTGAGATTACATATGAAGCCAGATCATCTGTAATTCTCGGAGCTCCACTGAGATTGAAGCCATCACTGAGATATGAAGGCAGATTGTGTGTAATTCTGGGAGCTCCACTGAGATTACATATGAAGCCAGATCATCTGTAATTCTGGGAGCTCCACTGAGATCACATATGAAGCCAGATCATCTGTAATTCTCCAGGAGCAGATCCATTCTAGGAGATTACATATGAAGCCAGATTGTGTGTAATTCTGGGAGCTCCACTGAGATTACATATGAACCCAGATTGTGTGTAATTCTGGGAGCTCCACTGAGATTACATATGAAGCCAGACTGTGTAATTCTGGGAGCTCCACTGAGATTACATATGAAGACAGATTGTGTGTAATTCTGGGAGCTCCACTGAGATTACATATGAAACCAGATCATCTGTAATTCTAGGAGCTCCACTGAGATTACATATGAAGCCAGATTGTGTGTAATTCTGGGAGCTTCACTGAGATTACATATGAAGCCAGATTGTGTGTAATTCTGGGAGCTCCACTGAGATTACATATGAAACCAGAAAGCTCCCAGATCATCTGTAATTCTGAGATTACAATATGAAAGCTAGATTATGTGTAATTCTAGGAGCTCCACTGAGATTACATATGAAGCCAGATTGTGTGTAATTCTGGGAGCTCCACTGAGATTACATATTAAGCCAGATTGTGTGTAATTCTGGGAGCTCCACTGAGATTACATATGAAGCCAGATCATCTGTAATTCTCAGAGCTCCACTGAGATTACATATGAAGCCAGATTGTGTGTAATTCTGGGAGCTCCACTGAGATTACATATGAAGCCAGATCATCTGTAATTCTGGGAGCTCCACTGAGATCACATATGAAGCCAGATCATCTGTAATTCTAGGAGCTCCACTGAGATTACATATGAAGCCAGATTGTGTGTAATTCTGGGAGCTCCACTGAGATTACATATGAACCCAGATTGTGTGTAATTCTGGGAGCTCCACTGAGATTACATATGAAGCCAGACTGTGTGTAATTCTGGGAGCTCCCACTGAGATTACATATGAAGACAGATTGTGTGTAATTCTGGGAGCTCCACTGAGATTACATATGAAACCAGATCATCTGTAATTCTAGGAGCTCCACTGAGATTACATATGAAGCCAGATTGTGTGTAATTCTGGGAGCTCCACTGAGATTACATATGAAGCCAGATTGTGTGTAATTCTGGGAGCTCCACTGAGATTACATATGAAACCAGATCATCTGTAATTCTAGGAGCTCCACTGAGATTACATATGAAGCCAGATTGTGTGTAATTCTGGGAGCTTCACTGAGATTACATATGAAGCCAGATTGTGTGTAATTCTGGGAGCTCCACTGAGATTACAATATGAAACCAGATTGTGTGTAATTCTGGGAGCTCCACTGAGATTACAATACGTAGCTAGATTATATGTAATTCTAGGAGCTCCACTGAGATTACATATGAAGCCAGATTGTGTGTAATTCTGGGAGCTTGACTGATATTACATATGAGCCAGATTGTGTGTAATTTTGGGAGCTCCACTAAGATTACAGTATCTAAAGATCTAAAGATCTCTGAAGAGACTCGGTCCTTAGTTACTTGTCAATGCCAGTTGCAGACTTTTAAGGTTATTAAAGTAGTTGCAGCTGAACAGAACATCAATGGAGTGAAAGCAACGGGCTCATATGACTACAAAGTCCAAGCACTAGAGTTTGAAACCCATACAGACAGACTGGCAACTCTATTCTTGTGTTCATCAACCCAATTATAAGTAATCCACCACAAAGAACAATGCATAAATGAAAGAGCGTGTGTGGGAGTCCCACCATATAACCATATAAATTCATTTGAATTTATTGAGCTGACCATCGCTCCATTACTACAATTTGCTGTAAATACTGAAAATTCGCTACTGTATTATGGTCTAATCACTGCTCTGAGATGAAAAGTAAGCATCACTTTGCTGGGGATAGCTGAATTCTGCGTTGAGGGTGAATGATATGCGTCGGTACAAGAATAGGAAAGTGATGAGCAGGAAAAGAGAGTAATAGCGACAATGCGGGGGACAGATTACAAATAAAGCTGCAGCTGGTAACTTTGGAGAAAAGAGCAAGAAAGAGAGAGCTATTTTGACCGTAAACAACACCACCCCTCTCTGCTCCCTCCCTCCACCCCTCCCGTAGTCCTTCCTACCGTCCCAAACAAGGCTCATGCTCATTCACGACTTCAGTTTACTGGCGGCAAACAAGAACACCTGAGGAACTCCAGTATTTCTGATTCGGAAGTAAGACACACTGCTAATAACAAAAAAAGTAAACATTGAGCTTTTACATGTTACTCACAGACACTTTTCATGCTATTTCTATGTGATTGTAATTGTGCTTGGTGATTTAAAGATGCTGGAGGAAAGAGACTGCATCAGCAAAGCAATTGAGCAGATTAATGTTGGCTACCTGAACGATGTTAGCATTGGCAACTGAGCCTATAAATTAGCCATACATATTACAAAACTACCTAGCGAAAAATAACATTAAAACATTATTGTATTAATAAAGTGTACAAGATAAGAGCCTTGGCTCCAATGATGCCTACACTTCAAGTCTAACCTCGCAGTAATTGAGGCAGAGTAGAGGAGGTCCTCCACAGAAAGAGGCTACAGTCATGTGCATCCTTGTCCACTACAGAATAAAATCTGCTTTCCCCGCTCCTACCTACTTATGTGTCCTTATGTGGACTATATTTTCACTGCCTCACTGGGCTACACTGTGCAAAGCTTTAATGCAACCTTGGGCTATCAAACACATGTCGGCCCTGATTATTACATTTACAGTTTCTAAGTATTAAATGCTGTTGAGTAATCTGTTACCTACAAACTGCCTCCACATATTATTACAGGAGCCCAGTAACTGCAAATAAAGGTTCAAACCAGCGCTAATGTAGAAGCAGGCTAACAAGCTACTTGCTAATACAAGGCCTATAGATCATCCAAACTCTTCTTCACTTCACAAGATATTATAGGGAAAGAACACCACCAGTTACTGATCCCGAAGAAAAGTAGCAACCTCAGCATCCAATTACAAATGTCTGAAATCCTGAGGTTGCGCCCATATTTGGTAAGCTTCACCAGTGTTTTTTTTTCTGCTGGTATCTCAGGCATTTAAAGTGTTTTTCGCCAGTATATGACGCAACAGTTGGCAATGGAGGAATTGGAGGTGCTGACAGAGATTTCGACACTTCTGGATTTTTACTGTCCGCTATTGTTTCATGTTTCTCCTGAACGCTTATGAAACTCAACCAGTCAGGGCAGAGAGGTCAGAGAAAAGCCCTTTATTGGTCAAAGCTTGCAGGAGCGGTAGCATTTTAAGACTCCTGAATACAGAGGTAGGGGGAAAACGGATCCAAATTTACTCTCAGACCACTTCAATTACTGATAGCTGAAAGGGATATTTTTACCAAATAAAATAACGAAAAAAACTCCCGCACACGGTCTTCTCACTTGCAATTAATTTATTAGTCAACGTTTCGGTCAACCGACCTTCCTCAGGACAGCTGTCCTGAGGAAGGTCGGTTGACCGAAATGTTGACTAATAAATTAATTGCAAGTGAGAAGACTGTGTGCGGGAGTTTTTTTCGTTACTTTAGTCCTTAGTCGGCCTTTCTCCTATGCACCTGTCTATTTTTCAGTGTGCAAAAGTTTTTCTTGCTATTCTTACCAAATAAAATACAAAAAAAGTTACCAACTGCAGTGATGAAGACACATTTAAGGACAGCAGAGCACAGGAGGCGTGTCTGAGATGACCGTCAGTGTACTTACGCCAGGGGAGAAGCTTGACCTTCCTCACTGAGAGACCATGAGAGGGTAAGGGTGGGACCAAACCGCGGAGGGGGTGTAGGGGTAAAGGGATGAGCAGAGGCGGGCAGAAGTAAGATGGAGGGCATGGTTTGGATGTTGGTTGGTTTTGCGAATGAGTGCCGGAAGGTTTGGGGGTGTCGGGGAGAAAAGGAGAAGTAGACATGAGTTTGTCAATGGAACATCTTTGATTAAATGACATTCCTGATAGTGAACTTTTATAAGCACAGTATGAAATCTGGCGAGGCAATTCGTGCAAATGTACATGCATGCATACATGGTCTAGAGACACATATGGATAGGTATGCCTTTGCAGCCATGAAGACAGTCAAAAATGAGTAGACGGCAGATACAGAATACGATGGCAATAAGGGCCTGGTTCTTCCTGATATAACGTGATTTACTAGCATATAAATGGACGCTAAACATTTTCAAAAGTTCTCCATGGATTAATCTTTCTCCATGCGCTATCAAATGAAGAAAGAACTTTGAAAGGAGACTGAGCTGTAAATTATACTGAATGTTGATTGACGATAACTGAGAAGATGATAAATAGTTTCTATCTTCTCTAAACCTTTGTGATGCAAGACAATGTTTTGGCACCTTGATATATCGTCAGCAGTGGCAGTGACTGAATGACTGAGTGAACAGGTACTGCTCTGCAACATGCACACGACTGCTGGCTTCTCAGGGACCTCACATGATAGAACCAGGTATCTCCTCAATATATTAAAAATTTTTCTTGCTGCCTCAGGGCCATAGGAAGGCCATCAATCTTTGTCCCTCTAAAACTAGCCAATCACTGTACCTCTACAGCACCTAAGGGCTCGCAGCTGATATCTAAGCCCATTAGATAACCGCATGTGATTTTAATCTCACGTCATGCCTTACCGTCTAAGCTCAAATGGCATGCAGTATGCATGTCTTTTATGGGTAAAGCTCCCTGATTGTGTCAGAGAAAAACAACAAATTTCAAGAAAAGAATAACATCCAAATTGCTTATCTTCCCACCAGCGGAAGGAGCCAATGACAGCCCTAGCCGAGAGCTGTTCATTCGCCGAGGGCAGGGAATACATGCAGGAAGGGGGAGGGGACGTCTCTTACCCAGACATTTCATTGCCTCTAGCCTGGGCTTGGCCAGCTATGGCGTCCATGATGGCATCCTGGGAGTACATGCTTATGGGGGTGTTGTACTGGGCATGGATTATAGTGGCCTTGCCGCCTGGGCCCTTGACCTCAATTGGCTTGTGAGTGGAGAGGGCAGAGTCCTTCAGTAAACTGGGGTTGAAGTTGGGAACATACTCAGAGCTGCAGACAGGAGGTGACCACCAGGTGGCAGTGAAGAGCATTTGAAAAGAGTGGAGAAGGCAAACAGGAAGGGAAAGAGTGGGAGAGAACATGCAAAGAGAGGGAGTGGGGGATAGAAATAAGGGAAAAGGGGAGATGAAAATAAGTGAGGACCATAAAAAATGTAAAAATACAACAAAAAGCAGTGGATAAGAGTGAACAGACAGGAGGGAATGAGAGGAATATTTTAGCTGATTAAGCTGTGCAAGTCCAAGGTGCAGTGAGACAGTGCGATGCAGTGGATAAGTTTTGACATATGATATAAGCACACGTTAAGCCTTTATAAGATATTAGTACAGTTTTAGACTTCACTTACAGCACCAGTCAGTATTTTGGACACACCTACATTTTTACAAAAAAGCAGAGATCAGAAAAAGAAACAACACCTTTTATTTAGCAAAAAAAAAAAAAAAAAAAGATGAAAATTTAAAAGAAATTATTAAAAACAACCACCACTTGGAATCATCGTTGTTGGGCTTACACAAATAATTTTTATGTTTGAGGGCAGTCACGTTTTTTTTTTAGAGTTTAGTATACCACAATAGCACAAGCTCCCATAGCTGTGCTGCACTTATCGTTTAAGTAATTAACACTCTGTAAGCGTTTGGGCACTAAAGAGACCAACTGCTGTAGCTTTGACAGCAAAATGTTTATCCATTCTTGCATAATGTAGGATTTCAACAGCTCAACACTTTGCAGCTTCCTTTGTCATATTTTTTGTTTCATAATGCGCCAAATATTTTCAGACGGTGACAGGTCTGGCCTGCTGGCAGGCCAGTTTTGCACCCAGTCTCTTTTACTGTGGAGCCATGTTGCTGTAATATGTCTAGAGTGTAGTGTTTGGCGTAGTCTTGCTGAAATATGCAAGGCTTTCTCTGCTTGCATTTGTGAATGCAGCGGCAAACTGAATTCACTGACAATGGTTTTCAGAAATGTTCCTGAGCCCGTGCAGTAATTTCCACCACAGAATCCTGTCTGTTTGTAATGCAGTGCCACCTGAGGACCTAAGATCGTAGCCATTCAGTCCTGATTTTCAGTCTCATCTTTTGCATACAGATATTTCTCCAGATGTTTGGAATCTTTTCATGATATTATGTACTGTGGAGGATGAAATCCCCAAATTATTAGCAATTTTACATAAAGAAGTGTTATTCATAAATTGTTGAACAATTTGCCTAAGCAGCCTTTCACAGAGTGGTGAAGGCCTCGCAATCTTTACCTCTGAAAGTCTAAGCGTCTCTAGGATGCACTTTGCATACTTTTCCACTCTTTTGTTGCCCCTCCCCCAACTTTTTTGAAACGTGTTGCTGGCATCAAATTGCAAATGAGTGCATACATATTTTGAAAAAAAAAAAAAAAATTTTTTCTCAGTTTCAACATTTGAAATGTTGTCTTTGTAAAACTTTCAAATAAATCTAGGGTTTAAATGATTTGCAAATCATTGCTTTCTATTTTTATTTACATTTTACAAAGTGTCCAAACTTTTTGAGAAAGGGGGCTGTAGTTTGTTATGAAGGTAACCAGCTAATTATACATTTTCACGGCAACTGAGATGGAAGATTGTTGTTCATTGAATGGACCACTGAACACAATTTGAAAACAGAAAATGTCAGGTTGGTTTGCAGTCAAGGAACTTACTGGAACTTATTTTGTGGATCCGAAAACATCCACATTTGGTTCTTTGAGTGACAAGACAAACTCCCCTAATTTGGAAATATTTGTGAAATCCAAAATAAGGGGTCAGTATCTGAAGTATCATTTAGGGTGCTTAAAAGAGTTAACAAAGCATTGCACACTTTTTCTCCTACAACAAGGGGCTCCTGATTGGCTGGGAAAATTTACATGAACACATTTCCAGGTTCTTTTGGTGACAAGACAAGTTTTGTTCCCTAATTTGGGCCCAGGGGCCTAAGACTAGAAGAAATCACCCCTGGATACATATGGAAAACAACCAACACGAGAGATAAATTTGGCTAAACCACTGAAACCAGTAAAAAGCTTCGAGCATCTGCTATCAACCGTGCCATAGGCAAAGTAACAGCAACGCATGCATATGTGGGCTGCCCAGATAAGGAGGTTTTAAGGCACATAATGAATTAGCTTCACATGAGAATAAAATCATTCAGTTCATTGGACAATCATGCCATCACTCAGCCAACACCATGCATAGTAAGATATCGCTATGGAATTACTACAGAAAACCCAACTCTCCATATTCCAAAGATCAAATGACACACAGCATTAGCTCTTGCAATGCAAAAACGCATCACAGAGGTCAGCACACGTCACAGCAACAGAGACAATGACAGGAATCGAAAGATCACATAAAAATCAAGGACATCAGATGATAACATCAAAGATGTCACTGAAAATCAAATAATTATTCATGTTTCCACGCATTAAAAGCTCATCTGAGACATCACAGATGTCGGAGGAAATAACACCTCAGAATGTGCACTTTCTCTTAAGTGGAAAAGGTCACATTGTTTTTTGCATGGTCATGCAGAAGGCAGTGCAGCCCCAGCTCACTAGCTCACCAGGCATGATTGCATTTTTATTCATCTTTTTTTTTGTTTTTTGCTAAAAAGCAAGCCAAAACAATAGCATAAAAGCTTATGAAAGCACATGTTCATGATCAAAAACCATGCTCCACCACACACTATCCAAAGTACGGAGAAGTCGGGAGAGTACTAACGCAGCAGGAGTGTTGGCAATAACCTGTAAGAGCAACATTTAGAGAGAAAGAGAGAGAGAAATTAAGAGTTATACGTTATCCTTGTTATTTTGTGTTTTCCTTGGAGCTGTAATTTCCTACTCGACCTAAGAGGGAGAGAAGGTTCAGGGAGAGCAGAGGACAGAACAGCAGAAAAACTTCAGTTAATTTGACTTACTGAACACAGCTTCCCCTCACACCTGCTCAGTAATGTTTCGCAGAATCCTCCTCAGCTAGTAAACGATCATTCATGGGAATAAAAAGAATGGGAAAGATAGATTATGATTTTGACCCTGACAACCAGGATGTTGACAGGTTTCTTGGCAAATTATGGAACAAAAATTCAGGAAGTAACCTAGTGGACAGAGTAAACTTGTCCAGAGAGGGGATATGGAGTAGGGCTGGTCCATCTCCGCTAACACTAAAAAAGGACAGGAATGTGGTAGCAGTCCATCATTGTAGCCATGACACCTTTTCTGGACCTCCTTGAAACACAAAGCTCTGTGACCCCTCACTCATTTCAAATCACTTGCAAAGCATGTCAAATCCCCAGTTTTCACAGCATTGTGTTTATATGATTCTCATGTAGACTGGAACTCGAAAATGCAGGATGCCCAGTCACACATCATCTTAAGAGACTGTCTTTCAGTGATAAAAACACAATTGTTCCCTCTCACCTTCTGCATTGGCCTTTATAACTGTTCTGGTCATTATGTTTTCGGTTGTCCAGGTTATCCCCTTTCGCCAGGACAATTCTGCATAATTACCCTTAATTACTGACTGTCATGCTTTTTACAGAGTGCACAGTTGCCTGTTTGTTTGCCTTGGACTAATACTGTACACTGTAAAGCAACCTTGGTACCTGGAGAGGCGTTTGAATCAAATTCAATTATTCATTTTTATTATGTATATGACCTAAGGATTCGCTCTCTCCTGATTGGTCGAGGCAAGCTCCGCTGGTCACTGTGAACGGTGATATTCACCGGGCCAAAGTGCGCAAGAGGTGAATAAAACAATCCAATGACCTTGAGCTAAAAATAGATTAGGCTTCCCCGCAGGAACTCCTTCATATGCCAGAGTTATGATCGTTTTGTGCGTCACACATGTATTCCATGGAGCAACCGATATCCACGCGATGGCTCCCTAACACGGGACGGTGAAGATCAATTATTTTATATTTTCAAGTCGGGTCATGTAATAAAACAGTTATTGACTTCAGTTATCTGTGAATATCACTTGCCCCTAGGTGGATAAATCATTGGATTCACCTCAGCTGAAGTCAATAATTGTATAATAGTGCTAGTATTTTGAAATATTGTTCACTTGTTCTCCAACCTTTGTTTAAAACTACATGGTGCAGTCGCTTCCAGTGGGTGTCCATCACCTACCCCTGAAAGCAGCACTGTGTCCTGTGCTTTCACGGTGAGAGTGGGACTCTCTCAGCTCTGTCTATGAGTGGATAAGCGGACGGTGTGGGCAGGGCAGGGGTTGGTTTAGGATACACAAGAACTTGAGCCCTGACATTGCAGGGCCCTTTAAAGGAGCGCGAGGAGCAGGTGCACGCCTGTTTTGTCACAGGGGGCGAGAAACTCTACCACCCAGGGCTGAGGACATGAGGTGCAGCCCACTGCTTTGCAGCCAAGCATGAGGTCACCTGGACTGCACACAGATCCAGGCAATCCAGTCCTGTCGTCATTTTAGGTCGCTCTGTTTACTGGAGTCTTTTTTGCCTTAGGCAGGGGGACTAAAGCCGACAGATTACATTCAAAGTCAATGCAAGAGCGGAAATTATTTTTTGCATTGACTTTGAATGTAACAGATTACATTCATTTAGACTTATAATTTGGCTCATTGTGGACAGACACTGGACCTCACTTCAGCAGTCTCGGCTAAGCGTCACATAAGTTTGAATTAGAGACAAAAATGACACCAGTTTTTTGACTGAATGAAGAACACAGCTTTTCTAAAACCCAAAATAAGTAATGGAATGTTGCACGATGGTGAAATAAAATCCTTTTAAGCAGAGGTGTAAAATCCAGGGTCAGAAAGTAAAAGTCCTGCCAAGTTTTTCTCCCTCCCACAGAATGAGCTGATCACTCATATTGGCTCTATCTCCTGTCTGAAGTAAATCCAGGTGGTTGGAATAAAGTTCTGGGAGGATTTTTACTTTCTGAACCCGGACTTTACACCTCTGCTTTTAATAAGATATTGTCGGAGGGAACATTCATGTGGCCCTCTCGAGCGGAATCCAGTTCTCCGAATTAGGCAGAGTGTGAGGATGACTGACCTGCAAGGAGCCACTGCAGTTAACAATTAGAAAGGGCTAGTTAACTTTATCCAGAGCGCAGCACCTTACCAAAAGCCCAAGTCTGTGCATCCAACAGAGCCAGCTGCTGGAAAAAACTATTTGCACCGCATTTTGGGGTCACAACCACCCCTGGGCAGCAGAATTGGAGTCTGGTGGAAGTTCAATGTTGAAAGGCATTTTAACTATATATTATTGTAATTAAAATGTCAGTCGCAACAGTTCCCAGGCCATGAATACATCCCCACTGCCCAGAACATGATCAATTCGTCCCCAAAATCTTAAAGCAAACCCTGGTCCCCACATGACTAAATCACCTTAGCAAAACGATATAGTGAGGTGCGGTCTAATGGGTTTCAGCCAAAGAGTGAATCTGCTGACATTTCCATCGCCTTCCTGTTAAAGACATGTCCTCACCCCTGCAGGTTAGCCCTACCGAGCTAAGTCTTCTCCCATTTCCTTGACACAGGTCATAGCTCCCTGAACACACGTTTCATCACATACCCTACAGGACCACCAGTGGGAGAAGCCCCGCCTCCATTCAACGCTTGGGCCGCAGCCATCTCCTCCAGTGTTTCAGCAGAATACAGGCCAATAGGGGAGTTATATTGCTGCCTTAGCCTGCTGGCCTGCTTTCTAACGGGACTCAGTAAAGCCGAGAGCGAGGTGATGGGGTCTGACAAGCTCTTTGAAGGAGAGGGGCCACCAGCTTCAACATCCTGCAAGTCAAAAACCTGGGTCAGTGCCCACTGAGATGGGGTGAAGGTTTCCTGACCTACCTGATGTGAATGTGTTTTGGTATTTCTTCATCAAAAATGGGCCACTGTATTGTCAGTTGAATGCAAATCGTCCCGTGAATAACAAAAGGTCGCAAGTGACATTCCTGATGAAACCTGCTTTTCTGCACCACGAACAGGTTTCATCAGGAATGTCACTTGCGACCTTTTGTTATTCATGGGACAAAATACGTTTGTACCAGTTTCACAGGTTTTCTTGCTTTGCGTTTGTACTCCAGCACTTTCGATTTGAAATAACACTGGATATGACGTGAAGAGTATACTTATCCTGTGAGAATTTACGCCCATATCACCTGATCACCATAGGAATTTCAAATTCCTTCACTCCAGGTGCATAAGTCAGTGGAAAAATGAAGGTAGTCATCAGACTTAGTTCTTGGTTGCAAATTCTTTGTTTCTGATTGTTTCCAGTCAAAGGGCCTGGTTTTCCCATTCATATGCAATTCATGCATCAACCATCCCAACCTCATCTGTAATTCCTCAAAAGAGTGGTTCTTCCGAGGATATTTAAACATGCACGTGTTATGCAAAAGCTGCAAGTAGGTGTAGTATCAACAGCAGTGATCTGTCAAAAGAGGCCAGCTCATATGAACACCAGAACGACCACCTAAGGTTGGGGCTCTGATGTACGCACAAGAGGAAGGTGCACGCATAATTTACTCAGCTTACTGTTGTTAAGGTGCCTGCCTTTATTTAGTGGACATTATTTAAGCATTCTATTAATTGTATTATTTATTAGGCAGAGTGATCATTAAGGCAACAACAATTGTGTTCAAAATCATATGGGCAACTTGTTTACAACATATGGCTATATTATATACCACATACATCATGCTAGTCTACAAAAGAGTATGCTGTGTATTAGCCAGCAGACCACCAAGTTATCACAACTGGGTCTTTTTGGGATGTTACGTCTGATTGCTTTAATTTGTGGAATACAGTAAGCCCACACAGCAAAGCTCTGACCGCACACTGTGAAATTTGTATTCTGTCACTTGAGCATCTTTGGTGTGGTAATACGTTGTAAAATTTTTATCTCGTTGGCTTGCTCTTTCTAGTGCATCCAGTGTAACTTGCTTCAAAAATGCAATTCCATATCACTCTGTAATAATCCCTTTGTAAAAGTGACTTAAAAAGTGGAATATAAGGCCGGGGAAATTGTTATTTTGACTGCAACGGGGAAGTCTTTTGGATTACTTGGATCACAGATGTCCACCACCTTCAGTGAAAGATTATTCTAGCAAACTTTGTCCATTAAGTTTGGAATATTCACTGACTGTGTAAATGCATCTTTGCCTCTGGACAATTATGTTTTCTATACATTGCAATCGACAATCCCTCTCTATGTGCAATAATATTTCCAAATATCAGTGCTAAATTTACGCTTGGTCAACTTCTATTTGTGACCCTGAGTTATGTAAACAGAATATAGCTTAAGTTATCCTGCATGGTTAACTTTGTTAATCCCTTTAACATATTGTAATATCTCAAACAGATTCCCTGGAAATCTATTTTTACTAAGACTGAAGAGATTCTTCAGCCTGTCCTCATAGCTTTTATCTTGTACACCAGGAATTAACTTTGTGACTCTTCTTTGAACTTTCTCTAAACTTTTATGTCTTACTTGTAGTTTGGTCCCCAGAATTGAGCACAATACTTGAGGTGTGGTCTGAAGAATCTATTGTGCAAGAGATATATAACCTCCTTAGATTTATACTCAATATTTTTGGCTATATATCCCAGCATCCTGCTGGCCTTTTTAACTGCTTCAGCACAGTGGCTAGAACCTGTAAGGGTTAGGTCAACAATCACTCCCTGTTTTTTTTTCAAGTACAGTGGGGTGCAAAAAATTTGGGCACCCCTGATTTAAATGACTGTTACCATTAATCTCTAAGTGATTGAAAGCAAACCTGAACACTAAATGCTAAAAAGTTAAACATGACCTGTTTTCAGCAAATTTAAAATCAAGGTTTTTTTTATTTGGAAAAATTTTTCTGAGTTTTTAAATGATAAAAAGGCACTAAAAAAAGGGACCCTGTGCAAAAGTTTGAGAACCCTTTTGGATTATTTTTTTGTTAAGAAAGGAAAAAGGACCCTGTGCAAAAGTTTGGGAACCTGTTACCTTTAAGAAGATGATTACTAAGGCCCAGACCCAGGTGATTTACTCGTTGGGGGTTCAGTGAGTCAGTTGAATATAATTCCAGGTTTGAACTATATATTCTGAAGTATCTTCATGCCTTCTAAAGTATCCAACTGCGGTGGCTGTTGTGTCTGGTGTTAAAAACCATGTGTTCCTCTAAACAGTTGTCCAAGGATGTCAAAATCAAGATAATTCAGTTCCACCAACAAGGAACGGGCTACTAAAAAACTCTCGCAACGTTTCAAACCACCCATTTCTACTGTCAGAAACATTGTAAGAAAATGGAAAATAAATGAAACAATTGAAGTCAAGGCAAGATTTGGAAGATCAAGAAAAATTTCAGATAGAATGGCCCGAGATCTGGTGAGAAATGCTCAGAAGAACCCATACATCACTGCAAAAGAGCTGCAAAACAAAGTAGCAGACACAGGTCTAGTTGTTCACAGGACAACAATACAGCGTACCTAAAACAACAAAGACCTACATGGCAGAGTTGCAAGAAAGAAGCCTTTCCTACGACCTAAACTCAAAAGTATGCAAAGTACGCAAAAGAAAACCTTGAGAACCCTCAAGCCTGTTGGAACAATGTGCTTCGGACTGATGAAACCAAAATTGAACTTTTTGGCCACAACCAAAGAAGGTATGTTTGGAGAAAAAAGGGTGAAGCATTTGTAGAGAAGAACACATTGTCAAATGTTATGCATGGAGGTGGATCCATTATGCTTTGGGGTTGTGTAGCAGCTGGGGGCACAGGAAATATTGTGCGGGTGGAAGGAAGAATGGATTCCACCAAATATCAAGACATTCTAGAGGCTAATGTTCAAAGCTCAGTCCAGAAATTGAAGTTGAAGAGACGTTGGGTATTCCAGCAAAACAATGACCCAAAGCATACCTCAAAATCCACCATGAAGTACCTCCAGGAAAGACGGATGAAGGTTTAGGAATGGCCATCACAGTCCCCAGACTTGAATATTATTGAAAATCTGTGGGGAGACCTCAAACATGCCGTGCATGCAAGAAGGCCGAAGAATATTTCTGAGCTAGAGGTGTTCTGTCAGGAAGAATGGGGAAAAATTCCAAAGACAAGAATTGAAAGACTCTCAGCTGGCTACAGGTAGTGTTTGCAAGCTGTTATGGCTGCCCGAGGAGGAGTTACAAAGTACTAGTTGACAGGGTTCCCAAACTTTTGCACAAGGCCTTTTTCCTTGTTCTATTGTTACCTCCGCCGAATGAAGTTGGAGGAGGTCATGTGATCATTACCGTTTGTCTGTTGGTTGGTTTGTTGGTTTGTTTGTAATCAGGATTACGCAAAAAGTTAAGGATGGATTTTCCTCAAATTTGGTGGAATGATTAAGTATTGTTCAAGGAAGAGGTGATTTGATTTTGGGAGGTCAAGGTCAAAGGTCAAGGTCAAGAGCATGCAAAAGGTCAAAAACACATTAAAAACATATTTGCGTGAAGACTACAGGACTGCATAAACACAGGGGTTGCTAGCTAATACTGGCAAAATAACATTGAGTACACTGGAGGAGGTGCTTGCGCTCTCTGAGCACAGCTCTAGTTTTTAAACTGACAAAAAGTTAAAAATAAAAATTGCTTTAAAATATGATGAATTGTGTCATGTTTAACTTTGTAGCATTTAGTGTTCAGGTTTGCTTTGAATCACCTGAAGATTAATTGTAACAGACATTTAAACCAGGGGAGCCCAAATTTTTGCACCCCACTGTACAGCGCATGGCAGTTTTAAACCTCTCGTAAAGTAATCCTGTTTAATATTTCTATTTCCGACACATAGAACAAACATTTGGACACGTTGAATTTCTTTTGCCGCATTTCTGCCCACTTCTGAGTTCTATCTAAATCATCCTGAATCACTTTAGTAGACTTTAAACTGTTAGCTAGACTTCCCACTTTAGTATCATCCGCAAATTTGACTAATTGGCTTTCAATGTTCTTGTCAAGGTCATTAATGTTGATGAGGAAGAGCAGGGATCCCAACACTGGCCCCATAGGGACTCAATGTCCCACAATGCCAAGTTCGAATGAAATCCCTTTGAACACAGTTCATGTTCAACTCATGGCATTGTAAAAAATATTGCTGATGTGATGAAACATCATACAATCATTACACATAGCTAATTTTACTAATACGGTTAATTACGGATGCATTCTTCTACAACCTTCCAGTGAAATTACAATAGGTTGTGCTTTAGTGTAGACATAGTTCCCCTAAATCATGTGTGAACTGGATTCAAAAAGATAAAAATATTGCCTTGCATGATCTCATTTTAATGACACTCCCACCAGTGCGAACCAGTATACCTGGAAAACATCCTCTGAAATACAATGATATCCTCGATATTCATCTCTGTCCCAAGAAAAAAATATCAGTTAGTTCTTGTGGGTGGAGGAAAAGAGCAATAGATGTAGGTCAGTGCGTGCGTCATCAGACGGAGAGCATGCAGAAAAATCAGGCCCTAGGGTAGGTTCTCTGGCCAGCACTACTGCCATCTTCAGTTACTGTTTGCTTCTCATATGCTTTCTCTTCAGTGTTTGCTTTCACCCAGAGAAACACCCTTTGGTAACCCAGAAAAAAACTCCCTGCTTATTTTAGAAGTTTTTTTGGGACTATTGCTCTGCTGCAAAGTTATCATCATTCAATGGTTTCGAGGCATTTGGTTTGACCACATAAGATACTTCTGTATTTTACCAAATTCATCCTACTGTGACAGTTAGATAATGAATCAAGACAAACTAGAAGTTTTTTCCATCACTCCTTATCCTCGCTACAATTTTTTAAACAAAGCAAAATCCAACCTGCCCGTTCTGTTCCAGAGGTTTAGTTTGGATCTCATCGTGAACTCTCCGAAGGTAGGCTAGTGTAGTGCTCTTAATTATGATAAAAACAGGCAATTGTGCATCTATGGTTTTGCCCTTTCTTATTTGCCTTGTTCTTATTCTAAAATTAAGACAACTAATGCTCATTAAACCAACAATGAGGAAGCAAAACAATACAGCTGCTAAATTAGAACATAAATTAGGAATCAGTTATTATAGAGCATAAAGCTAAATCACAAAAAATGTGTATGTCCCAAATATTATGGTTTTTCTATAGGAAGAAGAAGAACATAATCATTAAAACACATTCGCCATTTCTGAAAATGAGGACAACTCTGTATACTGCAATGACTGTCGTGATAGAGAATTCATTGGGTATTGGCACTGATCCCAGTGGGAAAACAGATATTCCCAGATGCTGTATGTTCGCTTCAGTGCCACAGGAGGGAACCACACACCTACATAAGCAGTCGGGGACATGTTATGATTGAATGTGAGATATAAATACTAATTTATGACAGAAATTGATGACAGGGATCAGGTCACATCAATAGATAACTTCCTCTGCCTCCATTTGAGGTCTGCACTTACTCGGTCACTACCTGACAGTCACACATAAACATTCTGCAAGGCTGTGATAGTAGCACAAACTAAGTGGTGCGGCACAGTTTGTTTACCTTCTGATGTGGGATGATCGGCATGGGGGAGTCTATTCTCAGGGCAGATGTGGTGATAGGAGCGGGGCGCTTTGACCTGAAATACCAAACAGAAGAAAAAAAAAAGAAAGATCAACAAGGGCCTTGATAACTTCAACCTCAAGAGCAGTACACCTTGAATGGATAACCAGAAACATTTTATTCATGATAGAAGATTTATTTGGATTTATAGCACAGTCTCACAACCCATTTCTCTTGTTTCTGATCAAATTCTCCTTTTCAGGCAGATTTGGTCCTTCAGTGCACATGTCAGGAGAGCTCGCCGTACATGGTCTGCAACTTGCAAGCACATACTTTTGTAAGTTGCTCTGGTAAGGCTTGTGTTCGCTAATTCAGCCAAGTGGATATATTGTTGTATAATGTAACAAAATAGTCAGCGGTGGGATTGATGAACTCACAAAATGTTAAATCGCTGAAACCTCAGAGCAGACATTGTGACTAATGACCCCACTCCGATTCAACGTGCGCGTTTAATGCCCCCAGGGGCTACTCAGATTTTACACAGGTCTGCGCATGACAGCTTATGACAGGGCTTTTAAATTCTCCGTGAGTGGGGCAGTGCTAAGCGTAGGCCAGACTTACCCCTGAATCAGTAATGGGGTCTCCCTGCACGCGTGACCTACATTTGAACTTCCTGCCACTGTAATTGGTTATGGCCTCTGTAAAGCACACAATGAGTTTGCCCTCAGTGTGCCCTCCTGTGACTAACTGCTCATAAGTGAAGCTCATTCATGATTTGTTCCATCTGTGACCCCTCATTCACACAGGCAGCTGCCCAACTCCAATCACTCCACTCCTCCATGCTGTCAACACCCATGCATTCTGTCCTCACATTATTCAATTAAAATGTCAAATTACTCTCAGTGTAGTCCTCTGTTATCGGCCATTGTCACAGAACATGATGACAATGAATTCATTATTAACTCCGTCTTGTGCTTTGATCATTACTGGTTAAACTCAAATGAAACACTGGATCTGAATCCAACTGAATATGCACTTTGCACACTGAAGGAGAGACTGAAAGCAAGAAGTGCCTGAAATTAGCAGGAAATGAGGATGGCTGCTGCAGGCCTGGCGGAGCGTCAGCAGGGAAGATACCCAGCGTCTGATAATGTCTATGTGTCACAGATTCCATGCAGTCATTGCTGAAAAACAATATGCAACAAGCTAAATGATTCTACACTGCAGCCCAGTTTCAAAAAGTTGGGATGTGGCACAAAGTGTAAATGAAAACAGAATATAACTAGAAAGTCAACATTAGTGAGCAAATGCAGGATATTTCACTCCCCATCCCTCACCCAAGCGGAAATGGACTCGTCTAAAATTGCCCCCATGCAAAAAAGGACTATTGCGAAATCACCCCACATCTCTTGTAAAATAGACTTTTTTGTGAAAATAACGGACATGAAAAAACATTAAATATAACATTTTTAATCAAAGCAAAATGTTCACCTTCAAATGGTGAGGTTATAGCGTAACTGTGTTACTATCTAATAATTTCCCACCGTACAGGAGCCTGAATTACATTTTTTTAGGAAAGGAAACAAAAACTGAAAAAAGAAAGAAACAAAACAAAATTAAAATCCCCTAATTAAAATGATTTAAACCTTGGAAAATGGTGGGAAAATCTTTCTCATTCGGACTGAAACTATAAGGGGTTCATTTTAATGACATGGTGCCCTTCGGAGTGAATTGAGCTGGACTTCTTTTCCACTGTATGAGTCGCCAAAATCTTAGTCCAATTATTGTACGCTTTAAAAAAAAAAAAAAACTGATATTGTTGAATTTAATTCAGCTGCAAGTGAATTATTTCAAATTCAATAACACAGCGGTGATTGTAGGCATGATCTGCTGTGGAATGTCACATGCAGTATCAAGATGACATTGCAATGCCAGCCATACTGATTGCAAATTATGCAATGTGTGAGCTTTTAATGAGAGGAAGCAAAAAAGTACTGCTATCTCCATGCCAAATTTTAGGTCATTTGGCCTGACCATAGTGGCACAGGAGGTGAAAAATATACATTTTTGGCTAATATTACCCAAAAAAAAGCTTATTTGAATCATTTCTAAAGCCAGCATCCAAAAAACGAGAAAAACAGCTGGGCGTATGTTGCTGAGCTACCCCTGTTCCAAATGTCAGGTCATTTGGCCTTAAAATGAAAGCGTGGCGCCCATTTGATCACAAAGCCGGGAGAAGAACAGGAAACGGAGTTAAAACAGTATATTTCTCTCCCCCTATAGGGCAGTGAAATATAATAAAGAGCACATGCCACTGTCCACTGAATTATGGTGCTCACTGAATATGATTAGGATATTCTCTGTGCACTTAATTATCAACTTTCTCATCTAATTTTCCTAATTTATCTACGCAGTAGTAAGGAAGTCCTTTTGGACATCGTGGATCAAGAAGGATGGCACAGGCAGCACAGAACTTTTGGAGGCAACTGAGTGACGCTTTCCGTGTGACCGAAAAATACTGCAATGGGTTATTGGTTTAAGATGAGTCCCATGGCTTAAGGCATCAGAAATAAATTAAGAGGTTTTTTTCAGTAAATTCAGGTTCCACAGAATTGCTGGAGGAATAGTGGGTTTTGTGGCTCCTTCTTCTGGTTTAAAGCATTCACTCCTTCCATATTCTACTTTTTTCAGTCATCATTATCATTTACACATACAGTTAACTGAGTTAAACAGTGCTTAATGCTGCTTTTTTTATACAAATAAATACACTAATGGCTCAATTTTTGTGTCTTCGCAAGTTTAAACAAATGTTGCAGTTAGGCTGTTGCGGTCCACCGGTGCATCGAAAAAAATCTGTGCTTCTTAACCACCGACACTGCCGATATCTAAAAAGATCATACACCAAATACATCGCTAATTTCGATGGCTGGCTATACACCGCAAAGACAGGCCCGGCGCCATGGGGGTGCTAAGGGGCATTGCCCGCTCAGTTGTATTTTCAGCCCCCCTAGTTTAAGTTTTATGTACTCTACAGGAAAGCAGCAAAATATTGGCCGAGACAACACACAGGACAAGGCTTCCCATGGCTCAGAAACACAGCGCTGCTATTTCAGCTCCCTGGATGCAATAATAAAAAAAAATCAAACAGTTAAAACCGGTAACACTAAGCTAGCTTGCTAAAAAGTTTATAACTTCATCGATGCATTAAGTAGCTTCCATAATTTTAGCCGAAAAAGCAGGTAAGATGGTTATCAGAACGCGGCTTTTTAAGAAAAAACAAAACACCTCAGCCGATGCCAGTAGATATTGCCGAGTCCGAACCGAATCAGCTTGTTCCGCAGCCGCAGGTGATGTTACCCCGGTGGGTCACAACAAGCCCAGCCAGAATGGGCTTACCGCGCACCCAAGCTCCGACTGCTCCTGTCGCTTTTGGGATAGAGGAGCCAGCCCAGGTGCACCTATGACGCTGTAGGTAATTTTGTTGTTTTTAGCAGTCATCTCTTGGCGCTTAGAATCGTTCATAAATTCTATTATTTTGCATCTTGTAGGCCTACGTTATAAGTGCTCCGATTCCCTAAATAGTGCGAGGAAACTAAGGTTAAATACTGGCTTCATCACGGTTGTGAAATAAATGTATTATTTGATTTTAAACAGTATTTGTTGTTTTTAAGTCTTTCAGATGCTTTTCAATGGTTTAATGAATTGATTTAAGCAAACCTATGACCAGAACAATTATAGATGGTGACTGGACAATATGCTTCAAATATTTCTATTTCTTGTTGTTGCCATGACGCGCAAACACATGGAAAAGGTGGGGAATAATTTCCATAGTCAAAGCGCCACTATATCGCCATCTTCCAGCCGCATGGAAACACACAGACAACTGCAAATTTTTTCCCATAAAAACAGCGTCAAAACCAGTAACTTTTAGAAAATAATGAATAGTGGCCTAATAACCGCTGCATCCGGTTGTACCGGTTTTTTTTTTTTTTTCGGTGGTTGGTGTTTTTTTGCCACAGCAACAGCCTAGTCGCAGTAACACTCTTGTGGTAGTTACATGGGACTGAATCCCAGCCAGCAAACCAGCTCGCAGTAAATCCGTATCGTTCATATTGTTTTTCTTCCTTTTTAATTTTCACTTTCATCATGTACCCAATAAATAATGGCTACAAAATGGTGGTGGGGTCTAATGAGATGGGGAGGGTGAAGGGCTATTTTTATATTTGTGAGTATCTTCTTTGTGTGGGAAGAAATACAAATAATTCACTACAGCCCCACCCTCAATTTAAAAGCACAAGTGCCGTTTATGGTTTAAATGAGCTTCATTTTTTAATTCAAAACACATCCAATTGAATCGACCTCTCAGGCAAAACCCCTGCACGCACTGCATGGGGAGGGTGGAACCCATAGACTGTATAAAAAGATGGACGCAGCTCTCGGGTCTGAAAAGTAAAGCCCATGCCGAAATCTCTGAAAATTGCATTCTATTTAATCGCCAGCAGATGGCGACATCAGTGGTTGCAGAAAGATGTTCAATGCTGTAGAAGTCAATGAGAAAATGACCCTACTGTCCCACCTGATTTATTATTTCAATAATGATTTTCCACACTATTTTAAGGTATCTGTCACAAGTTTCAAGTCTCCTTCGATATATCACAACGTTCATCATTGTAAATTATGGTCCCACATAGACTAGAATAAAGGATAAAGCCAGAATCTGCTTTAGGGGCGTGGCTATCCTCTGGTCCTTGTCAGATCCGGTCAGATCCACCCGTAGATTCACCCCTCGCCCCTTCCTGGATCTTCAATTCACGCTCTTTTGTCCAATGGGAATCACATCTGGTTTCAAAATGACAAAATGGCGCTGTTCAAATTGCCAAAATTGAGGCTTCCTAAATTGTATGCTGAAACCAATGGGTAATGTCATGGTTGCTTTGTCCATTTTTTAATACAGTCTATGGTAGAACCAGCTACCCATTTTTTTTTTTTTTTTTTTTTACCTCTATGCCTGTCTTTTGCTGCCATGAGACGCTCACTGTTGTGTGCATCCCCCCTCCCCGGGATGTGGATCTGGTCCCCTGTTTGCTTGACACTAGTTTTTGCTTTCTTTTTCATCTCACATCATTAAACCGTCTACGACATTGGAGCTTGGGTTTCAGAGGATCAAAATAGGCAGCGGTAATGCAAACGTGTGTTTCTGTATCACCCGATGACACTACCAATTAACTGTGGCTTTAACACACAGCTTTAAAGGCAATGACAGCAGCTAATCTCATTTTTCCTGTTTTGTAACAAATTATTACTATAGTGTACAACATTGGAATCTCAGTTTTGATTGCAAATAATCATTAAACTACAACCAAGTCCACTCCTGCGCTTGAGTCCAGTCCTCCTCTTTCTGTCTGCCGTGCATCTGAACACGCACGACCGACAAACCCTCGCAGACAACAGGGACATAATTAATAACATTAGAATAAGTGACGGCAGTAGGAAGTAAAAGTAATACAGAACAGAATAATGCACAAATGAACCTAAAATGGTAAATAATGTAGTTAAAATTTAAAAAAAAAACAGATGAATCAAATAAAACAAGATCACCTGGAAGTGAAATAAGATGAAGTTAAAAATTTAAATTGGTGAAAAGATAAAAATGAGGTGAGTTTCAGATTGTTCCGCATATTGTTCCAGGTTGCAGGTGCACAGTAAGAAAAATAGGTTTCTCCGTGCTCAGTAAAAACAGCCTGCACCTGCAACATGATCCAGTAATTTCAGCATGTTTGGTACGGATCAGCATTAATAGACTGCAATGAAATGATGTAACGGGGGAGAAAACCGGTGAGGGTCTTATAAATTAAGAAAAGCCAGTGTTTGTCACGCCGTACAGAGAGGGAGGGCCATCCAGCCCAAGTGTATAGCTCACAGTGATGAGTATTATAAACATCCCCGGTGATAAACCTTAGCGCAGAGTGTCAAACAGCATCCAAGGGTTTCAGAGTCTCAGCTGAAGCATAACCTGTATAGAATATTACCATCACCTAAAACTGATAGGAAAGTTGCTACAATAAGCATCCTTCTACAGTGCAGGGGAAAACATTTTTATTCCTAAAAAAGAAACCAGTTTTTCCTCTTAGCTTCTTCTCCAGACTAGTCACGATATTTAAAGGTTACCTTTTCACCAATCCAAATTCCGAGACACTTGCACTACATGACTCTTTCGATAATTGTACCATTCTTAGTTTAGATGATGGGATTAGCATAATCAATATGTCTGGCTCAAGAGAAAAACATGAATTTTGTTTTACCTGCATTAAGAACTAATTTAAGGTTGTTGAGTGAAACTTGTAAATCAGCAAAACAGCTGTGCAGGGATTTATTTGTGGAACGGAATGCATCCTCACTACAGCACAAAATGGTGTCATCAGCATAAAGATGTATATTGCACCTAGTTACAGAAGAGAGTTTTAAAACAAACAGAAAAAGCCAATACCCACACCAGCCTTTCTGGATGAAATTAGGGACCTTAACTCAATGACACATCCAGCGGCCCCATTGCATTTTAATTATCTTATTAAAACATAATTGTTGAAAGGTGTTAGATTGGCTGAATTTCATTTGGCCCAGTTTGCAAAAAAAAAGTAATTCAAGATTGCAGAAAGTTTGAGGTGAGTTGTTTTGATTGTTTCATTTTATTTCGAAACCTTGATGAAATTAGTTTTCGGTTATGAGGGGCGTGTTCGGAGAACCAGACGCAATTGAATGGGGGGTCTACAAGTTATTTCTGCAAACGCGAAAATAACCACTGAATGTTTGGGGAGACAATACAAGGGACAAAGAAAAACTACCCTTTATAAAACAGGACGAGAAACAAAAAAGACAGTAGATGCCACTATAAGGAAAAGAACACTTAAGGTAAAGGAACTCAAACTCTCCATAAGGAGACTGTCTTAGTGGCACTAGACTGTTGCCTTGCAATTCTTCGCACACTTTTTTTTTTTTTTGAAGATTATTTTTTTGGGAATTTTTTCTTTATTTGACAGTTATGCAGTGTAGAGAGACAGGAAGGTTGGGGAGAAGAATGGGGGAAGACATGCAGCAAATGACCTGAGCCGGAATCGAACCCAGGTCACTGCGGGAAGGACACAGCCTTTATGGTACATGCGCTTAGACCGATGAGCCACCGGGGCGCCCCCAATTCTTTGCACTCTTGAAAGGCCTGTACTTTACGTGGAGATAAGGGAGAGCGTTTTGTACCTGATTTCCCTCATCAAGGTCTAACGAGAAGAAACAAAATGTTCACCTACGGCGCTTCGCAGCCACTCGACTGCCTATTAAACTCAAAACACAAGCCTCTGTAAATTAGGCCAGCCCCGAAACCCGGGGGACAAACGGAACGAATGAGAAGAGACACTTCTCGGTTGGTAAATTCTTAGATCAGTCTGGACAAATTGATATTTTATATCTGACTTTTCATCTGCTTTTGATTCCGTCCCCCATGACTTATTATTACATAAACTCCAGACATATGGATTTCATGGAAATCTTTTAAAGTGGTTTACGTCGTATTTATCCAATCATAAACAAAGAGTTGCTGTCGAAGGTGCCCTATCATCCTGGTCTCCCGTTACATCAGGAGTTCCACAAGGATCAATTTTAGGTCCTTTGATGTTTCTGCTGTACATTAATGACATGCCAGACTGCGTAAGTCCTGAGACTCGGGTTGCCTTGTTTGCGGATGATTCTAAATGCATAAGAGAAATCAGAAACACGCAAGACTGTTCACAGCTGCAGTGCGACCTAGAAAACATCTTGGATTGGAGCCGTAAATGGGACATGAGATTTAACGCTGGTAAATGTAAACTATTGAGCGTTACAAGGAAGCGAATTCCCATTCTTCATTATTACACAATGAATGGTAATTTAATTGAAAAAGTCGACTGCATGTGTGATCTTGGGATTGTGGTGTCATCAAATTTATCATGGGATGCACATGCAAATGTCTTGATCAGTAAAGCAAATCGCATGCTTGGATTAATTCAAAGAACTTGCGGTCATTCGTGTTCAGTTCAAACAAAGCGAAAATTGTATACTTCGCTTATAAGACCACTTTTAGAATTCTCCACCCAATCTTGGGCCGTTTCATCGAAAAAATCTCTCCTTCATATTGAAGGTGTGCAAGGGAGAGCCACTAAGTACATTCTTGGTTATAATGATTGTGTTGGAAGCAATTACAAAGCCCAACTAATGAAGCTTGATCTTTTACCACTGGGCTACAGACGTGATATATTTGATTGTGCATTCTTGTGCAAATGCTTGAAGGGGGAATATGACATCAACGATAATCATTTTGTTTCATTTCAAAATGAGGATACATTTTCAATGAAAATTCCAAAATTTAGGACTGAAAGTTTTCGCCATTCTTATTTTAACAGATTATTTTATTTGTGGAACGCCAGTCACCTCTATCAAATTTCTGATACTACAGCTGCTTTTAAATTGAAGCTATTTCATTTTTATACAGAAAAGTTTAATAACTGTTTTTCTTCTGACGATTCCTGTACGTGGGTTGGCAAATGTCATTGTTCACGTTGCCGTCTGTCCCTCTGATGTTACTTACACTTGCTAGTATTCTGTCTTATTTTATTATTACTATTTTTTTTTTCTTTGTTCAATTGTCTGTATATGTTATGGGATGATTGCCTCACAATAGGTGCCTTGTCACCTGTGCGATCATTTCCTGACTAATGTCAAAGCTTCATAAATAAGAATAGATTGGGCGAAATCCAACACCGGTGCGTATCCAAACACACGTGACTCCGACACCAACTGGCCGAAATTGGAAATTACCCCCTACCCATGACATTTTCGCTAATAACCTATTTTTAAGCACAAGGAAGAATAAAGTTCTTTCAAAGGTGCTGTCTTGAGGAGCTGCAAGCATGATGGTTAATGGGAGCTGCTGTATCGGGTAGGGGGTTGGGTGGGAGACGGTGGGCCGGGATGTCTGGGGAGGAGGGCGGGGGGGCCTGGCAGATTGTACAAATTATTGATCTGATAAATGCTGCTGCCACGGCCAGCAAATACATTTTTTTCTGAAATGATGAGGGAGAAAAGTAGCAAGAGAAACAAGCCTTCCCGCTGGTTAGTGAAATCCAGGGATTTGATTCACCATAATGTTAATGGGAAGTGTTAAAGGGCGACCAGAGTCAAAAGATCATCTAGAACATCCCGAGTTAACATTATCCGTGGCTGAGGGAAATGGAGGTACTGCTGTGAGCTCATGCTATCATGGATGAAGAAACAATAGCATTTCAAACAGAACAAATACCCTAGCAAAAGTTGAGGTAATAGGTTGGTTAAGGAGGAGGTAAAGTGTATGAAGAATAAAGATGGATAATTGCTGAATTGGAATGATATTACTAATGCCTTAAATCAGGGGTGGCCAATCCTGGTCCTGGAGAGCCGCAGTGTGTGCTGGGTTTTGGTGTTATTTAGGACTTGATTGATCAATTAAAGCAGCTGACTACACACTTAATTTAGCTAACCTGGTATCCTAAGTTTAAACTGGGTGGAGAAAACCAAACTCAGCACACCCAGTGACTCTCCATGACCAGGGTTGGCCACCCCTGCCTTTTTACAACAGAATTTTACAACAGAGAGGATTCCTATTTTGCCGGAGGGCATTTCCAATGCTGGAAATTATTTAGATTAAATATTTAAAGAAGTATTTGACAAATTGCATGAATTGAAGACAAATAAGGCGGCTGGCCTTAATGGCTTATACCCAAGAGTTCTCAGGGGAAGTAGGTGAGATCATCTCTAAACCACTGTCAGTTATTTTTAGACAGTCTTTAGAAACTGGAGAAATATTATATGATTGGAAGCAGGGCAATAATACCAAATCAGGCCTCAAATTAAGTTATTTTAAGGGTAAGGCCACTTGGCCTTTTAAAATTGGGGCATCTCAGCCAAAATGTGGGGCACCAAAGGCCAAAACCAAATTAATCAATGTTGCTAGAAAAATAAGATATAATGGCATTGTATGAAGAAAGACGAAGACCAGGTTCGAGCCTCTGTCCTCCTGCTACCCACCGGGAGGCTCGGATGATGATCTCCATAGCCATTGTGAAAGCTAGAGGCGAGAAGGTGCATCCTGCCATTATCCCCATTTCCAGCCGTTGCCATGCTGTGGTATACTCGTCAGTTGTCAGGCGTGGCTGTACGTCTTGGAAGTAGAATTTGACGAGGCCGGTGATTGTTTCTGGGATGCTGAAATAGTGGAAAGCCATTCAGAGGAGATTGTGAGGAACTGACCCAAAGGCATTGGTGAGGTCCAAGAACACAGCATGGAGATCTCTTCCATCCTTTTTGGCGGCTTGGATTTGATGCCATATCATGTTTGTGTGCTCCAAGCAACCAGAGAAGCCTGGAATCCCTGCTTTCTGCACCGTGGTATCGATGTAGTGGTTCTTTTCCAGATAGACAGCCAATCTGTGAGCCACTACACTGACGAAGACCAAGGCAACCGAAGTATGTGCTAACCGGCTGCTGAACAAACTGCAGGAGAACATCCAGTGGGCCCGGATGGAAATAAAGCCGAGCAAGTCCAGGAGCATTTCAGTTGTCAAGGGGAAGCTGTCGGAACAGCGGTTTTACGTTGGCGAGGAACCTATACCAACAGTGTCAGAGAAGCCAATCAAAAGCCTTGGATGTTGGTAAGATGCCACCCTCAGGGACACAGAGCATGTGGACCAGCTTAGGCAGGACACCATAAGTGGCCTTGAGAGTATTAACAATACCATGCTCCCAGGCAGGCTTAAGCTTTGGTGCCTTCAGTTTGGGCTGTTACCCAGGCTGATGTGGCCTCTTACCATCTATGAGGTCCCAATCTCAAAGGTTGAAAAACTGGAGAGGCTGGTCAGCTCATTTACCAAAAAGTGGCCGGGGCTCCCCAAATGCTTTAGCAACATTAGGCTTTATGGAAGAGGCATTCTGGAGCTTCCTGTTTCCAGCCTTGCAGAGGAGTTCAAGTGTTCCAAAGTGAGGTTGGAAATGACACTGATGGAATCCCTTGACTCGTGTGTATCCCAAACAGCTCCTACCCTGGTGACCGGAAGGAAATGGACCCCAACTGCAGCTACTCAGCAGGCGAAGTCAGACCTTAGGCACAGAGACATCGGTGGCATTGTGCAACAGGGGAGAGGAGGCCTTAGCCTTGGAGAGAGCAGACCATCGTGTCATAGGGCAGCTCCATCTCAGCACCAACATCTGGTCATTGAGGAGGTTTGTCGGCAACAGCAGACAACGAGGTGTGCAAAGGCTGTCTCACAAGCCAAGCAAGGACAGGGGATGAGATGGGAGGGAGTTGAGAGGAGAAAGTTCTCTTGAAGGGAGAATGGAGGCATTACACACCAGTTTCATCTTACGTGCCATGTATGATGTCCTGCCTTCCCCCACCAACCTCAACCAATGGTACGAAGAAGACCCCACATGCCCTCTCTGTCCATCTCCCGCAAACGTCAAACACATTGGCTGCAAGACAAGCCTGTCACAAGGACGTTACACCTGGCGGCACAACCACGTCCTGAAGTGCCTAGCAGCTGCTCTGGAGACCAGATGGAAAAAGTTCAATTCCCTGCCTCCTCCATCATTCCATTCAGCACCTGCAAGAGAGTTCATCCAAGACGGTGCAAAGTCAATACAACATCGAACATCGGTCAGCTCGGAGGGGCTTGTGACTGGAAGTTGGTTGCAGATCTAACCCAAAGGCTCTGCTTCCCATCTGAGATTGCCACAACAAACCTCAGACCAGACCTCGTACTCTGGTCCTCCTCACTCCACACCGCTTACATCGTAGAGCTCATTGTTCCCTGGGAGGATGCTGTGGAGGAGGCCTTCAAACGCAAGAGCCTAAAGTATGCTGAGCTGGCAGCTGATGCTGAGCAATGCGGATGGAAAGCCAGGGTTTGCCCAGTGGAAGTCGGCTGCAGAGGCTTTGTGGGCAAGTCAACCATCAGGCTGCTTAAGGACTTGGGAATTCGAGGCCAAGACCAACGCCAAACCATCAAAGCCCTCTCAGGTGCAGCAGAAGAAGCAAGTCAGTGGCTCTGGGTGAAGAAGCGAGACGCCTCCTGGGCCCCCGATAATACCTGTGGCACGTAAGGGTTGAAAGCAGAGGGGGGCACACCTGGGACGCCAGGTGTTGCCAATGAGCCCTCTGGAGGTGTTGTGGGCCTATCATCGAAACACCAGTGAAGGAGGGCGCCCACCTGATGCCCCCAATGCAGCTTCCAACCCCTCACCCCCCCATTCCACCCCCACTCAACCAGATCTGTCATCACCACAGCGTCGAAACCACTCTGATGGTGCATTCCTACATGGAAAGAATCGAACATAACATAACATAACATAACATAACATAACATAACATGAATGGCGAGAACAGGCCGTTCAGCCCAACTAGGCTCGCCAGTTTCTTTGTACCATCATGAATATATCACTTCAGATACTCAATGACTCAATGGTATCTAGCTTTAAGTCAAGTCTGCTCTTGAAAACTCCCAAGGTCTCTGCCTCAACAATATGGTCAGGCAAGCTGTTCCACACCGAAATTACTCTTTGGGTGAAGAAATATTTCCGAATATCAGTGCTAAATTTACCTTTAGTCAGCTTCCATTTGTGACCCCGAGTTCTGCTAACAACACTTGGTTGAAGGAATCCTACATAATTCACTTTGTTAATCCCTTTAACATATTTAAAGACCTCCATCAGATCACCCCTTAGTCTCCTTTTCGTAAGACTAAAGAGATTAAGGATCTTCAGCCTTTTCTCATAGCTTTCATCTTTAATACCCGGAATTAGCTCCGTGGCTCTTCTCTGAACTTTCTCTAAAGCCTCTATGTCTTTCTTAAAGTATGGTCCCCAGAACTGTCCACAATACTCTAAATGTGGTCTGGCAATGTGTTGTACAAAAGAAGCATCACCTCCTTGGATTTGAACTCAATACTTTTGGCAATGTATCCCAGCATCCGATTGGCTTTTTTAACAGCTACGGCATAATGGCTAGAGCCTGTGAGGGTTTGGTCAACAATCACTCCCAGATCTTTCTCTTGTGGAGCACATTCCAGTTTTAAACCTCCCATGAAGTAATCCCGCCTAATGTTTTTATTACCTACATGTACTACTTTACATTTCGCTACATTAAATTTCATTTGCCACATTTCTGCCCAATTCTGAATTCTATCCAAATCATCCTGAATCACTTTAGTGGACTCTAAACTATTTGCCAAGCCCCCCAATTTAGTATCATCTGCAAATTTCACTAATCTGCTCTCAATATTCCTATCAAGGTCATTAATGTAGATGAGGAACAGCAGGGGTCCCAACACCGATCCCTGGGGGACGCCACTCCCCCACCCTACCTAGCTCTGATGATATACCACTGACCACCACTCTTTGTGTTCTGTCCTGCAACCAGTTATGAATCCACTTCAGAATACCACCTGTAACTCCAATGGAGCTCATTTTAAAAATTAGTCTCTTATGCGGTACTGTGTCAAATGCTTTCTGAAAATCCAAATATATGATGTCATAAGCCCTGCTCTGGTCATAAGTCTTGGTGGCCTCGTCAAAAAAAAATTCCAGAAGGTTTGTCAGGCATGACCTTCCTTTTCTGAAAACCATGTTGGCTATCCCTCAAGATATTGTTACGTTCAAGAAATAAGTCCAGCTCATCTTTTATGATAGATTCCAATATTTTGCACGCAATGCAAGTTAAACTGACTGGCCTGTAATTACCTGGCTCAGTACGGTCCCTTTTTTTATATATTGGTATTATATTGCCCTGTTTCCAATCATTTGGTATTTCTCCAGTTTCTAAAGACCGTCTAAAGATGGCAGATAGCGGCTTAAAGATGATCTCACTAACTTCCCTGAGCACTCTAGGATATAAGCCATCAGGACCCGCCGCCTTATCTGCCTTTAGTTGATGCAACTTGTCTAATACTGACGTTATCCCTAACCTCAATTTCCGCTAAATAATCTTGAGCATTGGACAAGCCCTCTGGCGAATAAAGACCCGCTCTAAGGTAAAATTCTCAACAAAGTAACCGTTTAAGGTGTCCGCAATATCCTTATTATCATATAGCAGCGATCCATTTTTATTCTTTATGCACTTAACCTGCTCTTTGACTTTCCTTTTTCTGATACAGTACTGAAAGAAGCGCTTAGGGTAAGTTTTTGCCCCCTCTGCAATTTACCTTTCATACAGTCTTCTAGCATTCCTCAGCTCTTTTTTGACCACAGCCCGCATTTTACAGAATTCGGCCTTAGTAATCTCATTGTTATCCTCTATGTACATCTTATAAAGATTCCTCTTTTCCCTCAAACTCCTACGAATAGCTGCTGTCATCCACTGAGGATTCTGCTTTTTCAGCTTACTTTTGGACACCTTTGGAATGAATTTACATTGTGAATCAAGTAAAACCCCCTTAAATCTTTCCCACATCTCATTTACAGACTCACAGTCCAGGAGTGTCTCCCATTTTGTTTCACTTAGATATGACCGCATCCTGTCAAAGTTTGTTCGCCCAAAATTAAAAATTTTTGTTTTTGGAGACACCTTTTTAACTTCCCATGAAACCTCAAAATTAATAGTAGAGTGATCACTTGTCCCAAGTGGCTCCAGTACCTCAACATTGCTAATTCTATCTGGGTCATTACAGAGCAGCAAATCTAAAATTGCCTTCTCTCTTGTAGGTTTATTAACATACTGCAACAAAAAATTATCATTTATGACATCTAGAAATTCTTCCTCCCCCTACCCTGTCCTTTCACCATTTCCCAATCAATACCAGGATAATTTAAGTCTCCCATAATAATAGTCCCTCCTCCTCTACAAGCTTATGTAATCCTCTTAAGGAGCATTTCATTGACTGTACTGTCCAAAGCTGGTGGTCGATAGCATACACCTATGTTTAAACCAGTCTCGTGTTTGCCAGTGAGCCTGACCCAGATATCTTCACAAGGCACGGAATATTCAATTTCAGGAATTTCCTGCACATTAATATTTTTCGTTCACATAGAGTGCTACACCCCCCTCCTCGCCTATTACATCTATCCTTCCTAAAGAGCTTATAACCTTCTACATTATATTCATCTCCATCATCTTCACTAAGCCATGTCTCTGTAATTCCAACTATGTCATAGCCTTCACTAATCATAACGACCTCAAGTTCTCGAAATTTATTTTTAATGCTTCTTGCATGTAGATAAAAACATTTCAGGTTATCATGAATGCTCTTCCCTTCGATTTCCCATGTGCCTGCTGCTCAAAGCCCTCACCATGCTTTTTTTTGCTTTAAAAATATATCATCAATAGTGCATGTAACGCTGTCAGCTTCCATCAGGGCAGTCTGCATTTCCCTCTGTGTAACACTCTCTAACCTCCCTGCCCCCCAAGTCCCTAGTTTAAATAACTCTCTGCTACCCTCAACATACGCTGACCCAGTGCAAAGGTACCCCTCCGGTTCAGGTGTAGCCCATCCGGCTTGAACAGGTCACCCCTGTCCCAGAAGTAGTTCCAGTGCCCCATAAACCTATACCCCTCTTTCCTACACCAGGTTCGTAGCCACGTGTTAAACCTCCAGATAAAATTCTGCTTCCCTCTGCTTGCACGTGGTACCGGTAGAATCCCGGAGAACACTACCGTGGAGGATCTGCTCCTAAGCTTTTCAGCTAATTCAACAAATTTTCTTTGCAGAACCTCAAACCTACCCTTACCTATGTCATTAGTCCCAACATGGACCATGACAACTGGATCCCTCCCCGCTCTGGCCAGGAGCTTGTCCGCCTTGACGCTCAGGAGGTCTCCTACCTGGGCACCAGGCAGGCAACACACCGTACGAGACTCCTTGTCGCGCGAACAGACTAAACTGTCTATTCCTCTAAGTATTGAGTCCCCCACTATCAATAACTCTCTTTTCTGAGGGGTAGAGGCCAACAGGGTGCCCTGCTGCTCATCAGTCCCCTCACTCTCAGGGTCAGGGGCCAATTCGAGTTCCTGCAAGGGCCGGAATCGGTTGGACACCTCAACCACTGGAGGAGCTGTCGCTGTACGGTGTGCACGCCCTTTCCTGCGCTGACGTCCCCACCGTCACCCAACTTTCTCTCCCTGCCTGCTCTGGGGTCCCCCACACCACCCTGCTTTGGCGCGTACAGACCATTTCTCTAAACGACATACTACTTAGTTCCTCTAGGAACTCTACTGATTATGAACTATGTCGTGCATTAACTGGCCCTGAAGAACAAGGATCTTGCTCTCCAGATGCTCAATTAGCTGGCACCGGTGACAGACAAACCCACCCTGGAATTCTCTTTCCAAAAGTGCGATCATCCTGCAAACGTCACATAGTTTTGTCCACATTTTGAACCCCCTACCTAATGACCTCGCTCACCCTAGATAACAAAGAAAATTACTAATGCCGAGACAGAAGCTCAGGAACCACAATTTATTAATTAATTAACCTGAGAAGCCCTAAGCAGCAGTCACAATAGAAACCCGGGGGAAACTATGTGAATGGATAATAAGCCTCTTTTAACAGGGGCTTAGTTTTTAGTGAACAGAAATGAAATACCAAATTGAGAAACTCTATCGATAATAAGCACTCCTAATAAGCCAACTTGAATTTATCTAGACCCGGTACTATTAATATACTAACCTAAAAGTCTCACAGGGCTTAGCTGAGAACCCAGATAAAAGACTGGCTATACTACGCCCAGGAGAAACTGGAGGAGGGAGGAGGCGGAGCACTCCGGTAAAAGCTTTTCCGTTTAAATTCAAGGGTAACCGAACGGACGACTAAAGTGACTGCTGTCCTATTGACTAAATACTAAATCTCAGATCCCCAGCCAAAAAGCAAACAGTAACTATCTAGCTAGCCAGCCACAAATACAACCAAGAGTAACCGAGATAAGAGTTAAGCCTCGGTTCCCTTTAATTAAAACGGACCGAATAAACAAGTCGTTTACTTAGTGAGCGAACTATACACGGTACCTCTCCCAACATGCTGTCGCTGAGCACTCAAACAAGCAGTTAAACTTTAATCAGCTGATCAAGGCACCGCAACCGGAGGAAAATACAAAGATAACGTAATTTGCAATGTGTTTAATCAGAAGAGCCCTTCGATGATAATAAAATGCGAAAAAAGACAAAAACCCGGTTTAGCGTTAATATTCAAGCTTGGCAATGCGTTTATGCGGTAATGCGGTCAGGATAGAGAACGAAGGGACTAAAAACCCCGGTGAACGTCAATATTTATTGGCTAGAAGACTGTATGAAAGGCAAGCGACCAAGTATGAAACCAAACCGGGTTATAGTTAGATATCGGTAATTTGATATATTCCTGGCGTTGAGAGCTTACAATAGTTCGTTAGCTAAATCAGCTACAGAAAAAAGCAGGCGACAGTGTACCTCAGTCCTTGAAAACAACTCTGACTTACTTTGTATAGCACACAATTCACTAAGTTAGACAATTACTTCGGCGTTTAGTTTATTCTTTAAATTTAGCGTTTAAATTTATTTTACTTTACCTTACTTTGCTCCCGGAGACTGAAACCCCTCAAAAAAACCCCAAAAAAACCCCGTCGCCTTTGTTTGACCAGATTAGCGACTTAATTTGGCTGTTTGCTCACCGAGTTGTTAAAAAGGGGAAAAAGGGGAAAAAAAAAAAAGATGATGGAGGAAGATTCTCCCTGCCCCTAATGCGACAAAGGTTATACCTCGAGAGCAAATTGTCTAATCTCTAATACTGTTTGAGCCTGAACACACAAATTAGTTTCAGATAACTCCGTTTAAACAAGAGTAAAACTTCAGATTCGATCCCGCACGTCTTCCTCTGTCTCAACTCAAGCAGAATGAACACCAACGAACAGCGCTACAGCACAGCCAAGAGGTCAGCAACCCAACTCTGTCAAGCCAAAAAAAAAAAAAAAAAAAAAAAAAAAAAAAAAAAATATATATGCGGCATATAGGCCAAATTCCGGTACATATATGTGCTTATAGAGGGCATATAGGTCTCCTATATAGCTCATATGCCCAGTGGCAGGTTCTGTTTGTCATACCTATTGTATAGCTCATATCTCACTTTTGCAACTGTCATACATGATGCCTAGCTCATATTTTTATTCTCAAGGTAATATCTGCATATTAGTTCAAAGTCCCTTACAGAAATAATAAGAATTTCTCAAAATAACTTATTAATTGCATGTGAACATGTGAAATTGGCATCACATTTGATCCTAAATACATGTTGACATGTGACAACGGCACGTTATGTGTAAACCAGTCATTATTAACTATGGGAAGTGAGGGGAGACAAAAAGCTATGATATCAACAAAAATATCTAATACTATTTGTTACATTTTTTTCCTGAAACATTAACAATAACAAGGTCATCAATTCTTTCTTGACCATACTTATTTCCATTCTATGAAGATTGAGTTGTGTATTGTGGAAGAGAAGGAAATGTATAAAAACAAAATGGTTTGATTATGTTTATTTCATCAATTAAGCATTTTTTCAATTTTAAGCCACTGCCAGATTCACCACATTAGATAAAATTGGATTCACATCATTACAGCTCATACACATCCACTGAAAGGTTATACACTACACTGTTACACCCACCAAATGCAATGTTTTCTATCTTGTCTGTAATGCAGTTTCTAGATGAATATGGCTCAGAGGTCCTTAGTGTAAATGTAGCAAAATAAAACAAAAATAACAAAATAAAAGTACACAGAAGAACATACATGCAAGTAAACATGCCTTTCAAAAGTCATTTTCATCCCCACATCTATTTGAGCATTTCACTGTGGTTAATGACTTTGAAGACAAAGTCTACATTTCTGTTCACAGTTTTAATGAACAGACACTTCTCTTTTATTTGAGATGCTTATATAGCAACTAAAGGTCCCAGATTTTTTCCTACAGGGATGAAATAACAAGGATTCCCACACAGAAGAACCTATATAAACATATAGGTTTTAATCTCCATCTTGTATCAACCAGCAGTGGTCGGAAGCTCTTTTCAGAGGTAGCGCGCAATTGGCCAATGCGCTACAGGGATGCAAATTGCAAAGGGCCTGCTGGGAAGGGTTATATAGATTAGAGTTCCCCTACGCGCGTCCTGTTGGCTAGACGGGCGCTCATATATGAGATTCTGACCAAGAGTATATTTGGTTATCCTCCGCCCTTGCAAAGTTTCGCCCAATCAATGTATAGAAAGCAATTGCCAACATTTGCGGGTAGTGTACACTGTCCTGAAATGTCAACAGGGGGCCGCATATGCTAATAAGCCTAGGAACTTGTACATAGTTCCCTAATTGGATATCCCAGAGTTGGGCAGGATTGGAAATACCAAATAAAAAATGTTTGGAACTCCTAAGTGGCCGTTTTCATAAATGTACATATAGGTACATACATGCCTCTATGCACCTATAATATATGAAAACGGCCAATTTTATGCATGTCGCATATATGCGAAACTTATATCTGGCCCTATATTAAAAACGTTCTTTCCGTGTGGGTAGTCACTACTCATGCCTCAGGTACTTAAGTTCATTCAAGGGATTGTTCCACCTGGTCCGAAAACAGAATATTGTATGAAGATAAAACAGTATAAATCAATAATTAGGAACCAGACAGTGTACTGAAAACCAGATAATTTTTTAATATTTTTAATTGTAAAATTTTTTATTAAACTTTCTGCAATTTATTTACTGAACAATCAAGACCAGTACATGCATAAGGAAATGCAGTGTTTCCCACAGAATTTTTTGAGTATATGGGGGCATGGGGCGGACCAGCCCCTGTAGGGGGGTCCGGTGGAATGCTCCCCCGGGAGAAAATTTTGAATAAATTCAAGTTAAAATGCATCAATCTCATGCACTTTGAGAACAAATTAAGGTGTTATATTGGCTTACTAATGTTCATATTTATGCTATGGAGATTTGTTATGTTTTAAACAGTTGGGGAGTTGCCCTAAGAGAGTTTACTCTGTGCACTCTGAAAATTAACCCAACTCCAAAAAAAGAAAAAAGAAAGAAAGAGGGCAGGACTACTGAACAGGCCAACCTGGTCTGGAGGGGCCAGGCGCTCCACTGTTCACTCCAGACACCTTTAAAACGGTACTCTACCTACACAATTGTTGGCTACTTAGGCTAACGCTATCAGGTGTGCTGGTGTAAAGCTTAGAGAGGTCGTTTAGCTGTCAAATGTGCCACTCTATGATTGCTTTTCCTGCAGCAGCTAATTTCTCTGCCTTAGCTGCTAAGACCAAAAAATCTACAAAGCTAATTGCTAATTGCTACCTCGCCAAATAACCAACTCAGCAATTGAACTCACATTTTGAAATACTGTTTAGATGGATTTCAAACATTAGCATTACTTCAAAATCCTGTAGTCTAGTAGGCTACTCATAATCAGAGGTGTATAAAGTACTCAAAAAAAATAACTAAGTAAAAGTAGAAGTACCATAACTGAAAGTTACTTTGGTAAGAGTTGAAGTCACCCATAAGAAAATTAGTTGAGTAAAAGTCTACTTAACCCTTAAATGCCCCCTGTGACAAATTTGTCACACGATTTTGGGGGTTGTCAAAACCACTGACCCCACATAAATTTTGCAAACCTAATGCCCATAGTGACATATTTAGACCATCAGTGCTGCCATCTGATGCATAAAGGTGGAACTGACACTACACTGGCTGCACCAGCTAACCTTTCCAATATGGCCGCCCCCATGGTGGAATCCACATGATAGATCAGCACCCATTCATCACTGGATAAAGTAGACAAACAGGTAAGCTAATGAAAAATAAGCTATGCCTAATACTTCAGCCACATGTCAACTGTTTTATCATTCAAGTCATTTTAGCAATAAGGTCCCCGAACTGCCCATTGTGAAATATATGTCACAAAACTAAAATGAGGTCAAAGGTCACCAAAAATTAAAAATTGCTATTGGGTTGTTATTAGCCCCTCCCCAGGACATATTAAAAGAATACATAGATTTTTCTTTCAACTTTTACTATAGTTGGGCATTTAAGGGTTAAAGTAGCTCACATTAAATATACTTAAGTACCAAAAGTATCTTGTGAAAAAATATACTTAAGTATCAAAAGTGCAAGTACAAGTACAAAGTATTTTTCATAGTATGCATAGAAAGAAGCAAAACAACCACACATTGTTCTCTCCTTGTTCTCTTTAATCAACTTTCAAGTGAATGAAAGTGTTCCAAAAACAAACAGGCAGTCTCTGCTTTATATATTTCTTCTTCTTTGAGTTTACTGGCGGTTTAAAAACCACTATAATTGAGTATAATTAATAGTAGAATGACATCGGATCAATACCATGTCAAATTTTTGCTTCAGAAAACTGATTTTTCTTTACTACTAATTGGGATACCATTAGCTCACTGTGACTGAAGTGGTTGCTACAGAGGGCAACGATTGTTTCTCTAGCAAGAGATAATTTTTTTTTTAACTGTTGGATAGATACTATGGGCAAATATATTGAGCAGTTTGCACATCAGGCTTAGCTGAGGAGTTAAATTCAGGCAACTCCTGAAAAACAGGGATTGGAGTGAACTTCTCCATATTCTAAACCGTGTTTGAGCTCGGCTTGCTTGTAAATATTCAATAACTGATCCAGGTGTGCCATCTAGTGATAGAATATTGTAACTGCGTGCATAAATCTGCAGCTCCATGTCTGCTGGCGGACACATCTGCACAAAGGGGTTAAGATGCCCTGCCGAGCACCGTTGTTCTTCTCAAACACGCCAAATCCAGATAATCCTTAAACGATCAGTTACCTTCCTATTTTCATTTGTAACGAGTAATGAAATGGCCAGTGTCAAAGTAACGAAGTAAAAGTATACTTTCTATGTTTTAAATGTAGTAGAGTAAAAGTAAAAAAAGTCCCGGTTAAAAAAAAAAAAAACTCAAATAAAGTACAAATCCTCAAAAAACTACTTAAGTCGTTAATACACACCTCTGCTCATAATGAAGTGAAGATCATCTCTAATGCTATTTTGACTGAATCAGTTGCAATGTTCAGACACAAAACACAGTCACGAAATACTTTGCTATCAGTAACTATGCTAACAGTAAAATACAACGATAATGACGACTTCATCACATTTACTTACCGACTTTTGTTATTCGTGTGTCTCCTTCACAAAGTGGATGACTAATTCCACTCAAAATTACGCCTCCCGCTCTACCAACTCAAGCTCGCGCTAGGGCTTGGAGAGCGACGTCTGTGGCGAGTCAGGGGAGGGGGAGGGAGGGAGGCGCGAGCCAAGTCAAAACAGAACGTTGAAGAACCAAAGAACTCTCAGCAGGCGCTCCTGCCGGTGCGGTACATATTGTGACATTCATTTACCGGAGGCGTTTTTCATCTAGCCGATTTTGAGAATATGGCGGGGGTAAATTAGATTATGGCGGGCCGCCGTAATCTCGTCAATGTATGGGAAACATTGAAATGATAATGAAAAAGTGAATGCCTATTGCCTACATTTATATCATTTATATTGCCATTGTAAGGATGGCAATATAAATGCACAAAAATCCATAACTTTCACTGACTTCGCAGCATTTATTTTCGCCATCCTTACAATTGTCACTCAGTTGTGCATTATGCCTAACATTGCCCTTTAGTTGTGACTTACAGTGCCGTGAAAAAGTATATGCCCCCTTCCTAATTTCGTATTTTTTTGCATATTTAAATGTTTCAGATCATGAAACAAATTTTTTTTTTTTAAAGATTATTTTTTTGGGAATTTTTCCTTTATTTGACACTTATACAGTGTAGAGAGACAGGAAAGTTGGGGAGAAGAGTGGGGGAAGACATGCAGCAAATGACCTGAGCTGGAATCGAACCCAGGTCGCTGCAGGAAGGACACAGCCTTTATGGTATGCGCGCTTAGACTGATGAGTCACCGGGGCGCCCCATGAAACAAATTTTAATATTGGACAAAGACAACCCGAGTAAATACAAAATGCAGTTTTTAAATGATGATTTCATTTGTTAAGGGAAAAAAGCTATGTAAACCTACCTGGCCTTATGTGAAAAAGTAATTGCCCCCTAAACCTAAACCCACCCTCTGCGACAACAACTGCAATCAAGTGTTATGGCCCCAATTTGTTATGGCGTCATGGACAGCAAGGGATGACAGACAAAATCCTTTAAGTTCAACAGATTTAATTAAACAAACACATAGAACTAATCTACACCCTACACTACTGACCAAGATTGAAAAGAAAATAAAAAAAATGAGATATTTACAATTCCCTGTAATGGAGATGGGCTGCTATGTTGTGATGTCCTGGGACAGGAAAATGCTCCAGCACAGGCAAAAATCCACAGAAAGCTTAACAGGTCTTGAAAAGAGTGACAGGTCTGGTCAAATGTATCCTTCTTGCAATTTCTCCTACTACTACTCTCTCGATTTTTCTCCTTATATACTCTTTTCCAGCCTCCTCTGAGGCATGCCCGGGACATGCCCAAACCTAGTTTTAGATTGCTTAACAAAAAAAATGTCAATACTGCCATCTAGTGGCTTTTTACCACATTACACCTCCATTCCAAAAGGGAAAAATTTTGACTCATAAAGGCAAAATTTTTCTTTTCAATACAAAAATGGTTAAGTAGACACTTGTGTATATATACATATAATACAATATGCTAATAAACATAGGTGATATATATACACATACTCAAACACGGGATAAGCAATCAGCAATTACATTGTCAGTACCCTTTACATGCTTAATTTCCAAGTCAAACTCCTGTAAAATCAAACTCCAATTCAACAATCTCCAATTCTTGTTTTTCATCTTACTCAAAAACATTAACGGATTGTGGTCAGTATATACAATCATTGGCTTTTGCCCTGTACAAACATAGACCTCAAAGTGTTGTAAGGATAGAACCAGAGCCAACAGCTCCTTCTCAATTGTGGAATAGTTCTTTTGGTGGCGATTGAACTTCCTGGAGAAGTATGCCACGGGATGCTCAATGTCATCAGAGTCACTTCTCTGTAGGAGCACAGATCCACAAGCTTGGTCACTAGCATCGACCGCTATGGAGAACGATTTGTTGAAGTCAGGAGATTTGAGCACGGGGAAGTGACACAGCAGAGACTTCAGGCGATCGAAGGCTCTTTGGCATGCTTCATCCCAAGTGAACTTTACGCCTTTCTTCAGTTGGTTGGTGAGACTGAGAGCAATCTCAGCAAAGTTCTTGCAGAACTTGCGGTAGTACCCGATCATTCCAAGGAAGCGGCGCAAAGCTTTTTTGTTGTCAGGAACTGGAAAGTCCATGATGGCTTGGACTTTGGCATTTATGGTTGCCACCTTACCCTGGCCTATGACGTAGCCAAGATACGTGACAGTAGCACAACCAAAGTCACTCTTGTTCAGGTTAACAGTCAGGTTAGCCTGGGTCAAGCGCTGGAACAACGTCTCTACATCTTTCAGATGTTCTTCCCAGGAGTCACTCCATGTGATCAGGTCGTCGATGTACGCACTCGTGTGTGGCAATCCGGCGATTATAGACTGTATCATCCTTTGGAACGTGGCTGGGGCATTTTTCATGCCAAAGGGTAGGACTTCATACTGGTATAACCCAGATGGTGTGGCAAAAGCAGAGATGCTCTTGGCCCTCTCAGTTAAAGGCACACACCAATAACCCTTCAATAAATCAATCTTGGTCAGAAACTTTGCTTGCCCTACTCTATCGATACAATCATCAATCCTAGGTATTGGAAACACATCAGTTCTAGTTACAGCATTGACTTTGCGATAATCTGTACAGAATCTAGTACTTCCATCAGGTTTTGGAACTAGAACACAGGGTGAAATCCAATCTGAGTTAGAGGGTCTGATTATATCATGTTCTAACATGTACTCAACCTCTTTCTCAGCAATCTTTCTCTTTTCAGGATTCATCCGGTACGGATGCTGTTTTATTGGTTTGGCATCACCAACATCTACATCATGAGAGGCTATAGAAACTCTCTCTAGAACATCAGGAAATAGATCTTTATATTTCTTGATCAACCTCTCAAACTGATCTTTCTGTGAGGGTTCTAAGTGCTGGAGTTTTACATCAAGATTTTGCAACACTTCAGAATTTGACAATTTACATGAAAGAACTTCAGCTTTAATTCTAGGTTCATCATCTTGACACTCCCCCTCATCTTCACAAGTCTCAGCCCTAGGAGGATCTGAAGTGACAGCTGCAACCCTAGCATTTCTATCATGATAAGGCTTCAGCATGTTAATGTGACACAACTGTTTTGGCTTTCTCCTATCCGGAGTCTTCACAATGTAATTGAGATCATTGAGTTTTGTCAGAATTTCATAAGGACCATGAAATCTAGCCTGCAATGGATTGGACTGCAAGGGAAACAACACAAGGACCTTGTCACCTGGTTTAAACTCACGGCTTCTAGCCTTATGATCATACCAAGTTTTGATTTTTCCCTGACTTGATTTCAAGTTCTCTTTAGCTAGGTCACAAGCTGCACGCAGTCTTTCCTTGAACTTGCTAACATAGTCTAACAGACTGATATGCGGCTCTTTCTCTTGCCATTGTTCACTCAACAACAGCAAAGGTCCTCTCACTTCATGGCCAAACACTAGCTCAAACGGACTGAATCCAGTAGACTCCTGCACTGCTTCTCTAGCTGCAAACAACAGCAAATGGACACCTTTATCCCAGTCTTTCTCATGGTCATAACAATAAGTCCTCATCATTGTCTTGAGAGTGGAATGAAACCGCTCTAAGGCACCCTGACTCTCTGGATACCCACCCCTGGGGTAAGATGCCCTTCTGGATGGGGTAAGATGCCCCCCATGTTTTATGTTATCTAGAATAACTTGTAAAGCCTAATACACACTGGTTTTACTGCATTTCACATGAGTAATGATCATATTATAGCTGTTTTAATTGGCAGGTACGTGTCATACAAAAGATCAACATCTTTTTAGAGATTTCCTTGCTAAAGAAATGGGGAAAGAAAGAGGTACATTCTCATAAACTTAACTTTTTATTTACTGACTAAACACTAAGGCACAAGAGATGGCAAGGTACTGTTGGCATTAAATGCATCAAGGAAAAGATGGTTATATCTTGTGGACAACTAAAAAATATGAGGCACCACATTTGTATGGAACGTATATGAAAATCCATTTAAAGTCTTTAAAATTAAGAGTGACCATAATGCATTTCACCCAATATATTTCTTTTTAGGCCCTCATTGATGCATATATGATTCATTATTGTGTAACTCCATATGGCCCTACTTTTAACTTTCGATTCCCAAGTTCTTTATAAAAATCATCATGTCTGATATATATTTCCCATAAATAGAACATAATTTTTAGAAAAAACTCATAGAACAGAATGAATACGACACAAAATGGGGTAAGAGGCCTTCCTTCCCTAAGGGCATCTTACCCCAAACCAAAAAGGGCATCTTACCCCCAGCACTGCCATATTGGTTTTGGCTCATTAACCCCAATTTCTCCTATTATCACCACACAGGACCCTCTTTTATACATAGAGGAGGCATCAGAGAGTAACACTGACACACCCTGCAGACTCCTGGAGCATTCAAATACTTGTGGCATAATGATTCATTCGGTCATTTTTTTTATAAGAAAGTCAGTAAAAACACAAATACTTTGAGTTCTCACATGTCACTTGCTCTGTTCACTCATCTGTTGCTGAGCATTTCCCTCCAGGTAGCAGTGCATTTATATAAGTCAAGAGCCACATACTGGGCACAGCTGAAATTGAATTATAAGCAAAGGGCATCTTACCCTCAGGGGCATCTTACCCCGCTCTACCCTACTTCTTTGCTCTTATTTTGATAAATTGGTCACATACATTGCAGAATGCATCTAGAGAATGCTTTGCAGCTTCTTGATGCCAGCTCTGAAAAATTCAGATATATCTACATGTTTACTTGGGCAGCTAGAACTAAACTGAGGTCGTGGTGAGCTGCTGTATAGATATTACTATGGAAGGATCTTGAAAATTTTACTAGGTTCTTGAAATACTTGTAAGTACTACAACATCCTAGAAAAATTCTTGAAACTTCTTGGAAGTTGCACAACATTCTAGAAAGTTCTTAAATGCTTGCAACCTCAAGAAAATTCTCTGTTAGCAAACCAGCTCTATATCCACCTTTAATGTCCTGGAAAATGGATACCATTTGAAAAATTCATAACCCAAGTCACAAAAGCAAAGTTTGATAGGTCTTCTCCTTTTACTTTAGGTATAAGCAATTGGGAAATAACACTTTCTGCCCAGGAACAGGAAATAACTAAAATTTTGTTACATTGTGTAATGGGCAATATGTTTCAGTCAGATCATGAAACCAGTCATTTCTTGAAATGATAAAATTTTTTTAGTCATTTCATAAAATGACTTAAGTTTGACGCCAGCCATTTCATGAAATGTCCAAAAATTTTATTTTGAAAATAAACTGAAATATGATGGTATTCTAAATGCTTCAAGTTTCTGATTTCACTGAAGCCATTTTCCCCTTCGCTGAGAAGCTCAAATCTTGAATTATAAAGCCTTAAACAGGGGAGCGCATACATTTTCTGATTTGGCTTCTGCACAAAGGGGTTTGTTGCTGCATGTATCTAATTCTAATAACTGATAATCGGAAGTGAGAATACATGTATACAGTAATGCATCATGAGCAAATAATGACAAGCATCCTCAAAAATATATATGTTAAAACTAAAAAAATTTTGAATTTACATCACCAAATGACAAGGAAATCAGATGCTAGAGGGCACCAGAATGCATCATAGAGCTTCAAATTTTTACATTTCTCCTGGTAGAACGCCCCCTGGAGGGCTTTGCCCCCTCAATGCTTGGATTCTCGGCGCCTCCACCACCAGCCACAGCCGCCTACTCTACTCTGCCAGCCGCCTACTCCAAAAACTTTTGAAAGCCCTGACTTTGCATTCATTAAAAAACTACAGTGCCCTCCATCAGCATAAATGAATATTAGCTGAACAGACCAAGAAAAAAATGTGCTTGCTATAGATTCTGCCACTCACTCAAAATATTAACAAAAGTCTAACCTTGAAATTGAAGAGAAAGCTTCTGGAAAAAGACCTACACAACAATTATTGGCACCCCAAGAAACCTGATTAAAATCTACTGAAAGTATATTCCCATTCATATTTAACTTTAAGTTCACCATTATGATGATTAACCCATTAAAGTGCAGTCTTTTTATGAGCAAATTTCCACCCAAACTAAAGTGCTTTCTGTTCTTGAACCACTTTGACTACAAGCATAATCATGGTCTAGTTCGAAAGGAAATCCGTAGATTGCTGTAAAATACAGTCAGAATTGCTGAGGATGTTACCCGAAATGAGTAATAGCACTGGAAAAGTTTTTGTCAGAAAAAAATATTATATCTTCTTTTGCCCTTATGGCACTGTAACCAAGCCTCATCAGTCTAAAATAATAACACAGCTATTGCCAGACGCATAAACAAGGTTCAAATATTATGATTCTGTAACAAAAAAAATGAACAATCTATGGATTTTTCTCTAGGTTACGTTCATGCATGTTAAAAGAATACATTTTGGAGGGTCCAAATTTCCCTGTGTTCCTAGCCACGCTTGCGTTTGATTTTACAATGATTTTACAATTAACACGTGTGTGTGTGTGTTTGTGTGTATAAAAATCCATATGTGTGTGTGTGTGTGTGTGTGAGTGCGTGCGTGTGTGTGTGTGTGTGTGTGCGAGTGCACATATACATGTGTGTGTTTGTGTGTGTGTATAAACATCCGTGTGTGTGTGTGTGCGAGTGCGCGCACGCATGTGTGTGTGTGTGTGTGTTTGTGTGTGTGTGTGTGTGTTTGTGTTTGAGAGTATGTGTATAAAAAGCCATGATTTCTAGCTCGTTTGATTCCTACCATTCTGCCCCTGTGAAATACAGACTATTCTGAGTGGGCGGATCCTCTGTGATGTCAGCTTTACTCTGCACAGAGCCACCGGCCCCTTACACCGCACATCATCAGATACAATCCATGTAAAAATCAACTCTCAGTAATGTCTAAAGACACATCAACTGATTCAGTCGCTAACTGGCAAACTTCACAATGAGTATGGAGAGGCAATGTCTGAATGCTGAGCAACCAAGTGGATGTTGAATAGATTCACACTGAAACACACTATGCTGTCTCCATAAAAGTTTAAACAAACTTGGAATTCAATTCCTAACGTTAAGTCTGTTGCTAGTATTTTTATGGTAGCAACTGCAAGCGAACATTTCATTTCTTGTGAATGGCTGCACTATTCTTCCCCAACTGAATTCTATCGACCCTCATTTGTTCCTGAAGTGTTTTGTATTGCTGAGGTGTTGAAGTGTCTGGTACATCATCTCTGGTTACACTAGCAATGCCTTCTACGTTAAATACACATTTGATTTAATTGCTAGTTAATTAACTCCGCAGTGATTATGGAAAGGTAATGCATGCATGTTCAGTTCAGGGTGGCATTCAGCTAACTGTTACATAGACAAAACTTAGCTACACTGTTCATGTTGAGATTGTTAAAAAAATAGAAAAATGTTTCGTTCTGCATGATGCCATGCATATCATCCATCCCATAGTCTTTCGAGATTTCACTTTTTTTGTGATGGATAATTTGAGTTTGCTTTTTCTGCAAATGGGTCCCCATGCTGTGTAGCGAGATCAGCCCCCTGAACTTGCACCCAAAATGGTGTCAAAACTGTTGGATTATTTATGATTTCCTCCACAGCCGCCATAATTCTTGACTGGGAAAGAGGCAGGAAAAAGGCATGAAGATAACAAAAATGTTGCCAAAAACAAAAAAACTGACCCCAAATTACTGAAATGCTGATTCACATGAGACTAATATTATCAGATGGCCTCTGTTTGCCAAAATATGGACATGGCTGATTTGCATGGAATAAAGATCATAGACAACTTCCGCAATTATTACAGTATACTAGAGGTCCCTAGGTAATATGAGTCTCATGCAAATGAAGAATGGAATGAAGAATTAAGACTGGCATACTGCATATATATGCCATATGCCATTATATGGCGATGTTATAAATCTGCATGGACGAAGACAGACGCCCGCATGCACTGTGAGGGAGGTTCAAGGGGTAAAAAAAAACTCCAAGGGTTTCAGTTGGAAACTCAAGGTTATTCCTTGACCTTACCATGTCCTCGGACCTAAATCCAAGAGATCTCAGTTTGGTTTAGCTGAAGTGGAGAGTCCATAAATCTGAACCTGGAAATTTGATGGATCTGGAGTGGTTCTGCTTGGAGAAATGGTTTCAGATACCTTTCTATGACATCGCCAACTTAAATACACACTTTATACTTTTATCAAGGCAAAGGGAGTCTGCCCAAAGTATTAAATCAGGGAATCCCATAATTGTGGCACGCATTTTTGAGAACATTCAATCCATGATGATGAATAAGTTTTTCTTCCACTAATTGTCTTTTAATTATAGGTTTTATTTTTTGTCTAAATTTTCTATTACAACTGAAATGGTTAAACAATAAATGCATTAATTCACACTCGCTTTTGTTTAGACTAATTGAGCGTGCCGCAATGAATGGAGGGTTCTGTGTATACACCCCACTGACTACACCTCACATAACATCTTAGCTTTGGCATTTACTTAAATTGAAATTTCAGAGGAGATTGTAATTGGGGATCTCCATGCAAGGAGTACTTCAAAAACATTTTGCAAAAAATGAGCTAGCAACAGACCTCCAGAGCATGAATCGATACCAAAGATTTCTCAGGAAAAGTACTTAGGTTGAGTGTATTGGTGGACAGTCATTATGGAATTTTACTCAAATTTCATACAAGAAATACCCTAGTCTATAAGTAAAAGGAAGAAGTACAAATCTATGACTGTTCAGTCAGGATGCTCGTATGTGTCATGTGACTTGCTGCGAAAATGGCAACCATGGAGGCTGGACAGCGTGGTATTAATCAGGAACCCAGGGGCAAAACAAAAAGGAAAAGTAACTTGAAACTAGTGTAGAAAGAAAATGAAGAATGCCAAATCATTAATGAAGGCAAGAAAGCGAGGCAAAAGTGACTGGGAATCAAAAAGGACTTGGCTCCATGTTTTAAAAGTACTCAAGTTCAGGAGTTTAGTGCTGAATTGCTCTTTAGTCTAATTACTTAGACGAAAAAGTACTTAAAGCTGCAGCTGGTAACTTTTCTAAAAATAACTTTTTCATACTTGTATTTTACAGTGGTACATGAGGCAAGTAAAAAATCGGGTACATTTGGCTCCTCCCAGTGCTTCTAATGGCACTGGCAAGAATTCACTGCATCCAAGGAAAAGGAACCAATCAGAGCCAAGAGCAGTTTCTAACGCAGTGTCAATCACTTCTCGTGCACATGCTGTTCAGCCCCCCCCTCCGTGCGCGCTCTTTCCCATGGTCAAGACCAATACTGCCTGTGCCTGGTACCCGGAGGAGCTTAAAGCTGCAGATGGTAACTTTGTGTTTTGTTTGGTAATAATGTCATAATACTCTCTCAGCAGTCAGTAACTGATCTGAGAATAAATTTGGATCTCTGTATGCCGAGCCCAGACAGTGAACATCCAGGAACATTGAAATCTCTCCATCAACACTTATAGTTCCTCTGTTGTCAACAACTGCATAACTGTCATACAAGCAGAAAAAAAGACTGAAGACAGTAGTAGAAAAGCAGTTGACCAGGAAAAAGGTGGAGTCCGGTTGTAATAATTGCAACCCGCAGATCCTCTGGCATTGTGTAAGGTAAGCAGCTTGTTAGCTCTAATAATTGGTGCTTACATAGCCAAGCATAGCATCATAGCTTTGCATAGCCTAGGCCGGTGAGGCAGTGGAAATAACGGTCCACATTAAGCCAGATCAGTAGGTAGCTCAGAGCCGGGGAGCAGACTTTACTCTAGTGTGCAGGGTGGCAAACTATCCGCTTGCCTTGTCCTGTGGTTGGACCTGGAGAGTAGCAATCCCCAGAACCAAGGCTCTCGTCTTGTACACAGCCGTAATGTTAAAAAAAGTTTTTATTTTATTTGTTACTCGGTAGCTTTTGTAATATGTACAGTTAGTTACCAGGTTTGATAGCTAATGCTTATATCGTTGAGGTCACATTTGTTTATTCACTTGCTAGGCTGATATACATCCTTATATCTCCATCATGTTTCGATTACCGAGCAAAATTACAATGACTTATAGATGGTGTGGTACATTTCTGCGTGTAACATGTTAATGCTTATTGTTTACTTCTTTTTACCAGGGTTTCTAAGACATGCTGGAGCTCCTCACGTATTTCTGTACACCGCTGGTCAACTGATCTCGTTAACAAGCCTGAATGTTCGGATGAAGGGCCTACAGGGGGGAGAGAAGGAGCTGGGCGGAGGGGTGGGGGTGTTTAAGATCAAAATCTTTCTCACTTGCTTTTTATTGCAAAGTTATCAACTGCAGCCTTAAGTCTAAATCTAATTTTCTTAATTTGCGATACGTTTGTGTTTCTACTCAAAAAAGGGTTTGTCAGCTCTGTTTATCCCCAGGAAACGGCAAAAGGCATAATGCCACCATTACAAAAATTTATCGGCAGCATGTTCTGAAAACTTTGATTCTCAAAATCTCATAAGTGTTATTTCGTGACGCAAGTTCTTCTCGCTTGCCGGTCTTCAATCGGCAATTTTTTTTCATTTGATTTCACTTCTTTCTTTCAGTCTTGCACTGGTTTTCTGTCAGCATCAGCACATTTCACATTTCAGTTACTGTCATCTCAAGAAGTAATAATTTGTCATTTTAAAGTAGACTAATAGCAAAAAGGGTTTTTTAGTGCGGGGATGAATGAGGCATGTGATTCACATGTGTGACACATTTGTGTAAATTAAGCTGCCAGATATTCCTCTGGCAGCTTGTGCACCCATATATTGCAGCTCTGCTAGACACACAATTGCAGATTAACACAATTCCTGCTGCTTATTAGACAACAGTATTGCCACATTAAAGACTGATTCACTAAAATGCTGGCACAAAATTATGTAACCACACTAACGCTCCCCGTCAGTTCAGAAGATTAGTTGATACAAGGCAAACTGAACCCAATTGATTGGTGGCTGAGAGGGTAAACCATATTAAGTGCTAAGCGGAATAAATACACAGCATTGACACACAGCAAACTCTTGGGATACCTGATATTGACATTGTGGAGTCTCACGTTGAATTTTGGTTAATGAAATTAGGCCACGTTGGTCTTGCATGTTGAACAGACTTCATGGTTTGTGTCTGGTTTGCCCAGGCAGAATGAGTTCATTAGAATGGCCGAGCGAAGCATTACTGAACTGCCGACAGAGAGCTTTGCTCATTTTGACAAACAATATTTCTGAAAGCTAATTTAAACTTTAAAAATGCCTAAAAATGACATGTTTCATTACATTGTTGAAACACAGATAAAGTCAAATGCATCTCAAAATAATCAGCTGAAAATACTGTGCGCGTGTGTGTATATTTGCGTGCGTGCATATGTATGTGAGTTGGGTACCTTTGCATGCTGAGTGTGAGGCTATGGCTCGCCGCCTTGATTTTGTTCTGAGCCTCCAAATGGGTCAGGCCTTCCGTGTTAATCCCATCAATGGCAGAGATGATGTCACCAGCGGTCATGTTAGCCTGTGAGGCTTTGGTGCCCGGCAAGACCTGTGTATCAACAAACCTCACATTACTGGACATTTTTCTCTGGGAAGCTGCACATTGCCCAGCTGTACTGTTTTTACCACTGCTGTAGAAAAAACATGGTCATAAAGTGTCCAAAAGGGTATTTCAATCAAATAAAAGCCAAAGCCCCATTCATTAACCAGTCAATTGATTAATCACTGGGTCATTCAATCAATCAAACCAAGACAGCACTTTGTAAATTCCATGCAAATCATCACAGCATCAGTTAAAAAATCCTTAGGATCAGTTTTCAAGCGGTAACTCAAAGTAAGATCAACAGAATTGGTATTGTCAGATCATTTTTCCCTGCATACTCAAGACTGCAAAATTTGGGACGGACTGGTGGCCATTCATCTAAATTAACTCATTTGAGCACTGCTAATACAGGAGTGGGGTTCATTCAACACACAGAAAATGGTTTTGTTTTTTTACATTTACCACCCTCATTTACAGTCATACATGGGTGTAACTAAGAATATGGAGTCCCCTCATTGACTATTGCTTTAGTCCCACCAGCTGAATTTTTTTTGAGCACTCTACAACTATAAGCACCCCCAAAGCACCCCACTGGCAACAGATTTTCAGCTAGATCTCTTGAAGTTCAAGCAAAGTTGCAGACCCCCCATCTGGACAATCCAGGGCTGGCATCCCAATAACAATCAATCGTAGAACCTTCAGAGAGTTCTTTTACTGCAATCTGCCAGTACAGTAGTTCTTCATTTTTCACAAACATCTCCCAAAGCAGCGCTTAGAATGAAGGCAAGCTCATGTGTCTTAACTTTGCTGTGGCTCTGTCCACATGAACGGTGCTCAGAAGTTTGATAAGTTGATTTTAGGCCACAGTCACCAATTTTACTGCAGGCCTATGTAAACTGATGTAGGTAAGCCTATGTAACCCCTGTGTTGAAGTTAACATACGTAAAATACAAAGCATAAATGAAACATACCACACAATGGAAGCATAGAATATAAAGCGGTGATGAACGCTCAGCTGAAAATAGGGGAAGCACAAAAATATCCTTTACTTTTAACCGATGAAATGTCTGGACCCATTTTCAATCATTTTCCCTTCCTAAATTGCTTTTCAATCATTAGAATAATCAATGAACAGGTAAACACAGAGCTTCTTTCCAAATGTTGTTTCAAGGCGATGTAAATTATACTGCGCCAAATTTCACACCCGTGTAAACACCATATAATGTTGAGTGTTTTTGGAGGAAACGCGTTGTTAACAGAAGAATATTATTGAAAACGTGCAAAGACTAATCAGAAGTTAAAAGGGATTTTCGGCTCAGCAGCCGCCACTGATATAAAATTAAGCGTATGTCACGTACCCTCACAATAAAACCCAGACTGAGATCACAGATAAAGCCGAATAGGCTTCTTTGTTTACTGGAGAGGAGTTTAACTGAAAGGCACTTCAGTATGGGTTGGTCAGGAGACTGTTCAAAGTCAGACGGCAAACTCGATTACATGGGTTCAGGCAAGGCGTTTTCGACCAGGGGTGCGTTTCCCAAAAGCACAGATGCTAACTTACATAGTTGGGCCCACTGACTGTGAACGGACGAACTACGTAAGTTGCTAACTTGGTTAGCAACTACGCTTTTGGGAAATGCGCCCCAGCCTGGTGTAGAAGAGAGTAACCAGGTGTAGAAGAGAGTGTAGAAGGGACTCGAAGAAGCCACTCACCAGGACCACAAACTGGGAGAGATTACCTAATAAAAAGCAACTTAGCAATTTTTATTAAAGTTAAACCCAGACCTGAAGAGAGCAATCAGCAAAGGGAATTTAAACACTCACAACAACTTTTTATTTTGTTATTTCTTGTTCTCTTCATGTATTTCTTTATCTTATCAGTTAATGTATTAATTATTATTTTTTAATGTGTGTACGTGTTTTATTAGGTTAAAGTATAATCAAAAGATCCCCATTCAAGTTGCATGAATCACCACTTTTATTCACGAACAGCATCATCGGTCATGATGAAAGCACATAAGAAAATGTTAAAAGAACACGGACGTTGAATAAACTCTTATAGTTTGCAATGTCCACTGCAAGTCAGAAAGAAAGCGACACCTCCAATTGGCACTCTGCAAATTTTTATTTTGCCTTTATTAATAAGACGACCAAAACGTCTACAAGACAGACTGAGAATTCCAGATCTTAAGGTTATCCATTCATTTTAGCAAACCACTTGGGAACCTGGGAAATATATTTAGATATGTAGACTAAATCCTATGCCAACGTTTCATCTAAAATACAAGCAACTTTGCATACAATAAATGTAATAAATAACCACAAAAGCCAGTAACTGTCACTTATAGATACACTTACAGATATTTCTTACTTATAGAACTTCTTAGTGGATTTTTTTCTCCTCGCCATCCATGCTTGGTTTGTCCACATTTTCGGGGGGTTAGATCAGGGAGGGGTTTGGGCCAAGGAGTGTTCCTGGGTCCGTGAGTGTTACATTCTGAACCCCTCCCTGGTTCATGATTTCCTGCCCCGCCATCCGAGGTCCACCGCTGGTGGCGGTGGTGGGGGGGGGGGGTACGGTCACAACCCTCGAGTGAATCCGTTTTGGTCTCCTCCCATCCAGCAGATGTATAGTTTCCTTTGATTGGTAAGTGTGTGCTGTTACGAATCAGTGTTTCCCCATCCCCTCATATGCGTGTTGGCGCATATATATTCCTTACTTTATTTGTTAATGTATTATTATTATTTATGTCAATAATTGGTGTGTGATTTCTTGGGTTACTGTAAAATTGAAAGATCACAATTCAAGTTCCATGGATCACCATTTTTATTCACAAGCACCACCAGTTCTCATGATGGAAGTAAATAAGTTCAAATTAAAAAAACATGCACAAAAAACTCAAATGCTTCGCAGTGGCCCCTGCAGGTCTTAAGACGCACGTAACTTTCAAACATGAGTGTCAGGGTTTGATTCTCTATCGCATGTATGAATTGTAGTTTTTCATGGCCTATATTATTTTCATTGACCATAGTTACTCCATTGTGATCTGTTGGCCATTCTACTGTATGTAAAAGTTTATCTGTTTTCATTCACCTGTCACTTTGCACATGAAGGGGTTATTTCCATGAGTGCTCAAGTCCATATTCATTAAAAATCAGATAACACTACAAATCCATTCTTTCATTGATGAGGAATAAGCCACATCAGCTAATTTTGGCCAAGAAGCGCTCAAGTACAATATAAAATGATCAGCGAATTGGAAATTCCCCAAGAAGCTACTTCTAACGGTGACCAAGTCCAGTCTAAAACTTCTGCAAGTACACAAGTCCAGTCAGCCAATCAAAGTGTCGCTTAGAAAATTGGTTGGCCAATAGCAGCCACTGTAGCTTTCTTACCTAACCAAAATGGCTGACTCTACAGGCCAGGATGTATGTGTGTGTGTGTGTGTGTGTGTGTGTGTGCAGTGTGTGTGCGTGTGTGTGGACTCAACCCAAAAGAGCTAAAAAAAGACCCAGGCAGCCAGAAACATGGGCTATAAACAAGCAAAAAAAGAAGTCTGGCAAAAGATAATCTTTTTTTAGCTGCTTATTCTTTGGCTGAACTGTCTAATTACCACACTACATCCCTATCGATGACGAATGAAGTCTTTAAACCTGTTTGGATGGTGGTACTGCCGATTCATTATTTATGGAGATTGGTTTCTATTATGACCTTTGTTCAGCTGCATTTACCTTCCATTTCACTGTGTACATATTCCATTTATTTTGTTCTAGAAGCTTTTTGACATGCATGACTACAGTATACTGGTATGTCTATATTTGCTGTTCATTTCCATTAGAAAGTGGTGTATTTTGTTTTCAAAAAGATGCTCTGTTTCAGTATAAATATATTATTGTAAATATATTATAATTATATTATATAATATATTATTATTATAAATATATTATTTCAATTTGATTGAAATAATCAAATTTAATCCTGTTAATTTTTCAATTCGAGTTCAGTTTTTGTTATTTTGAGGCAATTGCTTCTAAAAGTACCCAAGTCCGCAGACTGGCATAAAAATATCTGAGCCAAGAATCAAGTTAGAGGCCAGAAGGTCTCCTAACATGTTTTAAGACATCTCTTCTGATATTTCATTACGTTGACATCAGCTTAACACATGTAATATGATCCCCACAAGTTGTCAAATTCTTAAAATCTCATTTCTCTAAAAAGACGAAAATGAACTTGCACACTTCTGGAAATCAACCCTTCACATGCTTTTTGTTTTTGGTCCCCGCATGCACTCAATCATCCTCCCCTTTCTGTTTTCTCATAGCACACATTGTTTCCATATTGGTAACTCCCTGCACGCTCTGTTCTCTCATACTCACCTTTCCCCCCTCGTGATCAGCCCTCTTTTCCCCCTTTTTATTCCCAGCTCTCACAGCCATCCACTGTGAGTTTGTTTGCCAGTTTTCTCTGTGCCCACCTACATGCCTTTTCAAGTACCTCTAGATCTTTGGTTACAGCCCTTTCTTTGTCCCTCCTTTTAGATTCAGCTCAGTCCTTGTTGATGTCCTGCGTATGATCATTGCTGGCTTTCTTGATTTCCAATTTTGCATGTCCCTCAAACCTGATGCACCTTATGTGTGGTTTTTGATCTCTGGACTGTTCTTGGATATTGAGCTGGTTTGGCCATTATGTGCTACATTATTACTGTGTGTTGACCAACCGGATTGTACAACCAAAATCTTGAACTAAACCCTTGAACTGAATGACTGCCTGTGACTGAGTTCTGACTTCGCCCTGTCAGTAAGAAGCTTCATAAGACAAATTCCACAATCATCTTAGCTTTAAGATGCTTTTGAGAAATGAGGCCCAGAGATACTCTTCTCCATGCCTTGGAGGGTTGCCTACCCTCTGCTCTCAGCAATTCTGCCATGGTGAGCTCTTCTCTCAGGGGCCAGGTCAAATCCACCTTCATTTGCCGCTTGTAAATGTCAGAGCTAATTGATAACTGGAGATCAGGAGGTTCCTGAGAAATTCTAATCGTAGTCCTGATGACAATGAAAATAAAATAGGGCCATGGACCCTGTAGCTCTCCGGGTATTAATTATATACTTCATGTAGGATTCTGCGTGAAAAGTAAAGTTATATTTTTGGGCAGAAACAAAACTGTCAAAATATTTATTATGATATTGACCATTTGATGCATCACGACCTGTCAAGGTCACCAGTCGGTTTCTTGTGACCTGTCATGCAGAAAGCCCATGTAAGATTTCCTATCATCCAACAATCCAAACCTAAGCTGTAAATGCAATATTAAGCAGGATATTGACTGTTCGATGCATTGTGACCTTGAGACTGACCTTTCAGGGTCACCATAGGTAACTTTTGACCTGACCATCAGAAAGCCCATATATGATTCCCTATTACCCAACAATGCATCCTACGCTGTGAATAAAAATTTAAACGCGATATTGACTAGTCAATGCATCGTGACCTTGAGACTTTTCAAGGTCACTGTAGTTCACTTTTTACCTTACCAGCAGAAAGCCTGTACATGATTTGTTAATACCCAAAAATGCAAACCTAAGCTGTGAATGGAATATTTACCATGATATTGGTCATTCAATGCATAGTGGCCATGAGATTGGCCTTTCAAGGTCATCGTAGGTCACCTTTGACCAGACCAGCAGAAACCTTATACATGATTTGCTAATATCCATCAATGCAAACCTACCATATAAATGCAATATTAAAGGAGATATAGCACACCTTGCATAATCTGGACCAATTTTAGAGCAAAAACAGGTCATAAAATGGCCCAAAATAAAACTATGCGGTCCACATTTGCATGGGCACTTTTGAATGCCATTATTTAAGATTTATAATCAAAATCTTAGAATCTGTGGACTTGTTTCTGAGATATGGACCCTAACGATGCAAGAATACCACTTTTTAACCAAAAATGGACCACAAAATGGCCCGGAGCAGAACTACAGAGTCCAAAGTTCTACAGGTAGTAGAGAATGTTGTTTTTAATCTTTTTAAACCAAAATATTAGAATCTATGGAGCCGTCTTTGAGATATTGAAGGTCAAAGTTGCAAAAACACCAATTTTTGAATAAAAATGGGCAAAAAACGGCCAAAAATGGTCCAATCCAAAAACAAAAAAAATCTGGAGATATTGGCCCAAGGCATCATCCCATCAAATTTGATCAAAATCCATGGAGCGGTTTCCGAGATCCAGCTGCTAACGAACGGGCAACGGACGGACGGACGAACGACGGACGCAAACTGACGACAATAGCTCACGGTCTATTGGACGGTGAGCTAAAAAGAACTGAGGAACCATCTTTTTTATGGATGGATGATCTGCTCAGGGTGTATTCCTGTCTTTCACCCACCAGCTGCTGGGATAAAAGCTCTCGCATTCCTCAGTGGCCCTTACCAGTAATAAATGAAGTTTACAGATGCTGAGAGGTAGGATGGTAATTCTTGTGGAGAACTAAGAGACCTGCAAACAGGAGCACAGCTGCTACATATTTCGAAGCACAAAAAGGTCATCATTGATAAAATCTTGTTAAAGAACAGTGCTGTTCAGTATCCAGTTTTAGCTATTTTTACCAAATAAAATAAATCACTGTGACCACACACACAGTGTGTACTGGGAGTGCAATCGGTAGCTAGATTGCATGCCTCCCTAAAGATTGGAGGTTTTTACTGTCATTGAAGATCAAACATTACAGATATAATTATACCCCAAAGGTCATAGCATTGTAATTTTCAGCATTAAAGAGTTATTTTCAGTTTTCCTCTCGATAATCTTTCATGGGAACAGGTTGTCCTTGCAAGTGTACCTGATTTTGATTCTTTTTACATGTGCCATATATTTAACATTAGCACAGCACATACCGTACACACTCCAGATTTTAAAAAATGGTACACAGTTTGCAATGGCCAACACTTTAATCTTACTCAATAATTTAAAGCTAATCTGTACTGTACTTTATATTGCAGACATAATATGATTTCACTGTAACTGATACAAGTTCCTCGCTAATTATTCTGACCTGCATATGAAGTCAGCAGGACAACTCTTAAAAAGCCTAACCACTGCACAGGATTCAATCAAACATTCTCATTAAATCACAAACCAAACTCAAACTCATTTTCATATAATGTAGCCAGGACTTTAGAGTCTATCCTTTTTCTAGAATATGTTTAATATTAAGTGAGTGCTTTGTACCTCTATGTATTTCAAATGAATCAATTCTTTTGTAAAATGCAGAAACTTAAGGAAGTAATGCCAAAGACTATGGAAGAGCAAGCACTCCAGAGAAAAGCCAGCACAGTGGATGCATTCATCAGCACTTAAAAAATATGCAGACCGTCAACCGCAGAAATAAATGAGAATGAGCTTCAAATAAAATACTATCCAAAATATGGTGCTGCAAATTATTTTTAAAATGGCATTAAATGCCCCAAATAATGGTATTTTAAGATATTATATTTTAGATATTAGATATTATATCCAGAAGAGACCTACTAACTTTTTAGCCATAAATTTAATAAAAATCTACCATTTCTGGTCCCTGCTGATAGGCCTACAACACCATTTTGGGATTGCTTTGCCAAAATCTGTTGGAGTACATCAGTTACAAATGTGAAATCTCCGTCACATTAAATGAGCCCTTAAGAACCATACTGGGCCAACCCATGTTGGGGAACTTTTGAGAAAATGGGACTTAAAGTTGCCAGCCTCCTGTGTCACCTAGAGTAACTGGGAACTAGAAACACTGCTTATGTTAAAAACTCATGATATGTTCAATTACGTAATGCACTTCTTTTGCAGGTTTTGGATGCCCTTCTGTTTGTTTAAAGTGAAAAAAGCGGAATCATCATCTTCTGATTAATTTGGGACAAACTCTGGGTCTCCATTATCTTACACTTCACCATCATCATCAATCATAGCAAGCAGTTCCTCATCAGTGAGATACCTAGCCGCCATGTCTGCAATGAATTATGGGAAGGTTCTGGGATGGCCTATTATGGATAAGGCAGTGCAGTGCATATGTACAGGGGCAGAGAGGACGTTTGCTTGTATGAACAATCCATGTGGGTAGATTGGGTTGGCTCATTTAGGAAATGTAGATCTTAGTTTTCTGCACATGCTGACTACCTCAACTCTATTTCGCCAAAAGTGCGGGATGGCCCGGTATGGTTCTTAGGGGCTCAAATATTCAGCTAGCCAATACTGTTAGCTGTTGCTGATTGCTACAAGTAAAAGCAGATGAATAAATCCTCAGAACTGCATATGCATCAAGTCATAGCGTTACAATTGTGCTGCAAGGGGGCAGTCTTCCTTTTTGGTTGCTCATTCATGTTTCCATAAAGTCAAATCTAAGCTGACTTGTAACCAGGAGATAAATGATCAGCATGGCATGCGGTCTGATTTCATGAGCACAAGCATCAAAAAGCAAAGAAATAAACTGCACTCAAAAAAAATGAAACCCTATGAATTGTTAGATTTACTTAATAATGTTATGTCAACTGGTTCCACAAAACTGAGTTAAGTACATTCCACTCAATGCAATTAATTAAACTGGCCAAAAAATGTTAGAAGTCAAATAAAGGTTACGCAAAGCAATTGTGTGGAACCGGTTGACATAACATTATTAAGTAAATCTAACATTTCATGGGGTTTCATTTTTTTTAGTGTGTACCTACTTATGAATTCAAACATCCAACTCACTTAATGAACAAAACATGGCATATATGAAACTTATTTTCACTTTCCTGCTTATGTGCTTGAGTGAGAAAATTTGTTTCTTGCAATTGCAAAGCCTCACAATTATGCTCTTCTCCATATTGTACAGGTACAGTATACCACAACTAATTACAGCGGCCATGATATAAATATGAACTGTTTAGAATACTTAAAAAATCCTTACCAAAACATTGACTGTTCTGAATTTTGACTAATTCCTCTGGATTGTGTGTGTGTGTATGCGTGTGTTTGTGTGTGGGCCTGGCAACAGTGGGTTGCTATGACAATCAAGAAATGTCAGAGGTTCAGCTCCAGCAAATCTAGCCATAATCAATAGGCCAGGCCAAACAGAGGCTTGGAAATGGTTGCATCACTACTGACCCTTTGAGCCAGTTATTTACCCCGCGCAAATTCATGAAATATCCAGCTGTATACATGGACTGAGTGCATCAGGAAAATATGAAAGCCACTCTGGAAAAAAACATCTGCTAATTACGTCAAGTACAATGTAATGAGCTTCAGCCAGATCGAGGGCTGGTGCCTTGTGTTGGAACAGCAGGGCGAAAAAACTAAGCACCCTGCCAGATCCGTGATCCACCCGATCTGCTGCAAGCACACTGACCTTCAACTGCCAGCTAAAAACAGCTCTGCCTGTCAGCAGTGTAGCGGCTGCCTTTAATACCCTGGACATGGAGGGCTGAAGAGGAGGGGGGTTAGAGTGGAATGCCAGTGCTTGCAAGGGCTAATAGAGCTAACATTAGTGACATATGCTATCTCACTCCAGCCCTTGATACAGAGTGGGGCTACAGCCGTCGGCTAACCCTTTTCAAAGCAGCTGGAGACTGTTCTAAAACCCTCTCAAACATCAACATTGGCCTTCGGGGACAATTCTATTTTCTTCTGTGTGCAATTCCTTCCACTTTCACCATCCTTCCCATTTATTTTAAAGTTCTGCAACAGGGCTACTACTTAGCAACAACTTCCATGAAAAAAGCTAACATCAGTAAGCTCAAACCTAAAGCCTTTGCTGGCAGGCCACCTCTGCATGGTTTCCTCTTGTTGATATTTCCCATGTAAGCAATTATTGGACTTCCCATTTAATCCTCTAAGGACAGCCAGCTGGTGTGATTACTTATGATACTTGAAAAGATGATCAGTTCCTCTCCCGAATTCACAGTTAGTGCACAAGCTTCTGCATGTGAGATAACAGATTGGGGTAGGGGGGTTTCTGTTACCCCCAGTTACCCAATTTGCCCCAATACCTGACATGGCCACTCTGGAGTGCATGTCCATCACTGCTTCATGTCTATGTGTGTCACGCTAATTTATTTTTTTTTTCAGATACAGCCATTAAGCTCTGTTAAAGGTCCCACATCATTGCACCCGGTGCATAAGCAATTAGTCATTGCAAGCCATTTAAACATCTTTTTCTTTAAGATATCATATGGTGAGGTGACTGCCCTGAGGCAGCAAGGATTGATCAACTTCTGCCAACCAGCTAATCAGCTCCTTCATTATTCTGCATGATCCCTCCCCCTTATGATGTCACACAGGACTGATTTTACAATGGCTTTTACTGGCTAATTGACTGTGCACCTGGTGACATGACAGGAGACCTTTAACGTGTACTTCATTGTTGCAATATCAGTTTGGAGTGGAGTGAGTAAGACAAACACAGTATAAACCATGTTCTTGTCCGTTTTCTTGTAGCTGGCGGTGCATAGATTGGTGAGAGCTGAAGGACCAACATTAAAGAAGATATTATTTCCCAGTTTAGTCTACCAGTACATCAGTCTCTACTGCATCTTAAAGCCCAAAGAAGGCTGACTTTGAGAAGCCTTAGTTCGGCCATTTGACCCTTTATCTCCACAGGGGGGGTTTGAAATGAGCGGACTGAAATTATTCCTGAATTCTATGTCACAAACTGGCCATTTGTGCATAGTTTTTTCCATTTTCCTCAGTCGGCTGGCCAATCAGAATGGAGCTCATAATTATGTTGCGGTGGCCCCCTCAAAGCAGCCTGTTCTTCTGAGAGGGGAGAATGACAGGCAGTGAACCGTCTAAAAATAATGGATTGCTATGGGTTCTTTTGCAGCAAAGTTTATGAACCTCCCTTTGGGAAATCCAAGCATACAAAAACTTAAAAAAAAAAAAACCAGCACAATTTGTGATCTTTTACGCCCGTAATTTATCTCTGAGAATAAACAATGTTCATCGATATAAAATTATCAGTAAAGTGTATTTAACGAAAATAGTATACTTCGCATGATTAACAAATTTGTTGGTTTGAACAAATTCCAAAACCACTTAATTGTTTTGATCCACAGAAACTTTTTTCGTCATTGTCATTCAACAAAAGAAAAATGTTCATGTGATTGTTGTCATATTTGTGATTTTGTCGTTGTTTTACTCTTTTTGATGTGTTTCATGTAGAAATAGGGTCATATAAGCTGCTTAATGGAGGGGTAATGCACCAGCAAACACTGTAGTTCTGCAGCACAGGCCAATGACACTAACAATAAAAATACCATACAGACGTCAGTAGTAACTGGCTCTTCCACAGTGGCGAGGGAAGGATCAAAGAAGACAGTGCCCCCTCATTGGCTGCTGACAGATCAGTTTTTTCCAAAAGCCTGTGCTACTATCAGGACCATAGACAGCAGCGGCCTCCCTTACAGGCATGCACAGCTGAGCATGATTTGTAATCAGTCCAGGAATTTCTTGGTACAGCAGACAGCTACTTTTAAAGGTACAGCTTGCTCTGGTTAAGTAGAGACTGCGATTGACAGATCTCGTCATAAATTAGCTAAGCATTTTCATATACAAGATAATTCATTGTGCACTGGCATGACACCTGACGCTAAAAAATTTGTCCAGAAAAATAGGATCCGTCTTATACTAGCGAAAAAATCTCTCTCTCTCTCTCAATTAGTTTTTGCCTGAGTGTATTCTTTCCAATCAATCACCAGTGTTCCAACTCCAGCAAGTAAGAAGTTCACTTGTCCTCCAATCAACTGCAAAACGATCCCACGTAAGAGTCATATGAATCCGTGTGACCCCTCCAAGGCCACAGATATCATCACTGGCTAAGTCCACAAGCCATTATAATAATTCTAAAGTAAGCAGAAATTTTCCTGTATATTGTTTAGTTTAGTCTCTTTTTAAGGTGTACAACCACGAGTTACTTTGCACTGAGAGCGGCAACAAACCCTCAGCCCAGCATGGGGTTAAAATTATGACTGCAAAACCTGATGTAAACTGAAGATGAACAAAAATAGATTGTATTTTGTTTCTGTGATTTATGAGGGCTACCCACAACACTGACATAAGGGCTCGGATCCTCGCAGGGCGATCGCACCCTGCAGGAAAACTTCCCTTTTTTAAATGCCATGTCAAGCGTCTGTTTTATGCATGTCCTGCCTCTTATAGAAGGTGGAGCTATTTATTCTTTTCCAACGCTAAAATGCCTCGTTCAATCGATCCATCCGATTACTCAAACCTGTGAAACATTCTGAAATTACATAATGGAGAGTAAAAACTGCAATCCAGTCTCAAGCTGCAAATAAAATCAGCTCAAAATTTGTCTTTGCGAGACTAAAGCATCATGCTGAAGGTGACTTGACTGTAATTAGAAGCAGTACCAGTATTATCTCCCCAGCACCTTAAGAACCACACAGTTGCACTTATTTTCCATTAACTCTCTTAATCTCTTGGAGGTGAACAAGATGCATGTATCATTTGGTCCTTGAATTAAATGGAGTCCGTAAGACACTGAGAAATTTTCAACAACTGAAAGTAAGCCTCCAGTAATCATCTCCGTTGAGCAGCAAACTGTCTGTTTTACAAACTTTATCATGAGCTGTTTTCCTGTGAAACTGGCCAGATGAAATGTGACTATCCTGACACTATTTTTGATTTTAGCTTTTAGAGTTGCCCTCTCTGCCTGGGGTAATTAATACCCAGCTCGAGCTGTTGTAAATCAAATGTACAAACTGCTGATGCTGGTGTGAGAAGAGACTGATTACAAGATATTTTCAATTTATTTTTAGCAATGCCACATAAAGTTTGATTTCAGGAGTCACTGCCACTTTATTAACGCTACCCAGCCGGCTAGGTGACATTTGCTACACACAACAATTGCCTAGAGTAAAGTTTAAAGTGTGCTATATATTTCTATTTTCTAAATATTTCTTCTGGTAAATCTGGATTGATGGTTTGATCATAATTGCGAAGTTGCTCAAGATGATTATGTAATCTCCGAAACATTGCCGCCATGTCATAATGACAAAATGTAAACCCTAATTAGATCATTGTGAGAATGTCACAATAAGTTAAAGGACAATAATGCCTGCAATATACTAAAGCAAATTACTGTATCCTAAAAAACTGAAACTGCACAATGAGTGAATTTATGATAACCCCAATAAGCAGGGGGCCCCTTGCAAGTGAATTTTCATCACATGCAAATTACGGTAAAATAAATAAATAATGTATATTCTATACAAATTAGAGTCACTGAGCTCAATCTGTGCGAGTTTCAGTGTTCATTGCAAAAAAAACTGGCAACCACTTCGATTATTTGAATAATAAATAACAATTAATATCTTAGAATAATTTGTGAGTGACTCAAAGAAAAATGGAAATTGCAGAGTGACTTGCGAGCATTACGTTAGCCACTTGAAAATAATGCTGAACAAATCAACTTCAAATTGTTGCTTGCCCATGGCCCAGAATCATAATTATTCACTGAATGAGAAACCAACTCATATTAGTATCAATAGATTCAATTGACAAATACAATGTTAACTTGTCCTTAAGTGAGTGCACAATGGTTTCTCAGCACCTAATTTATTTTCACCACGGCCGTAGGTGCAATGCAAATAAGGTCTAGCAGAAGAAAACCAGGAAATCATTTCCATTTGGCCTCTTCTGCCAAGTCAGAAATTTTTTTGCAACTGCTTGATCATATTTAATGACAGCAGTGTCACGCTCTGGTGACAAGGAATTGAGACATTAATAAAAAATATAGTATAGCATTAGCAATCATGTGCACTCAGCTGTATCATTTTTTCCTCCCAGCGAGAGTACGCTGAGCATCACAACCTGAGGTGAAAAGGTGTGACTCTGCGGTATCATTCTGCAAACTCATCAGAACACAAATATGCATACACACTAAAGAGGTGAAACCAATTACAGCCGAGACAATCTGAAAACTTTTGCTGTGAGATGTATTTCATTTTTGAATTAAGAGCAAACATTTCTTCATGGTAGCTCACAACCTCTGTTCAACAGCTTACAGTTGACTTCAAAATTACTGGCACCCCTAACTGGCAATGCACAAACAATATAAAAACAAGAGTTATCAGAAGATGGCGTATCCCCTCAGCCCCCGCTATCTAATCTCAGAAATCCAAAAATATCAAAAGGTACCAGTCAAGGACCTGATAAATAAGCACAAGTTTCGTTAAAAAATATTGAACGATATTTGACTTCTGCACCAGAAACAAAATGTCTAAGGACAGATGGACAGACAGACAGATGACCACACTGACAACTATATCCTACTACAATATATGCCAGGGGTATAATCATATCAACAATATAATCATAGAGAAACAGAATATGCCAACATGTGTGAAATACTTCACCTTATTAATGTTCAGTGAAAACAACCTGAACCATAACAATCATTTAATACAAAAATAATTTCAACAAAATCAAGGTTTCATAATAATTGGCACCCTTCATTTGGTACTTAGTGTAACCACCTCTGGTAACCTGCCAGTGGCAAGGATAACATCATGGAGTCTTTTCCTGTAATTTAAGGTTAAGGCACACATTTGGGGGGATTTTGAACCATTCCTCTGAGCAGATCCTTTCAAGATCCTTCACATTCTTGGGTTTGCATTAATCAACTGCCCTCTTCAGCTCAGCCTGAGGATTTTCAATTAAAGTGAAGCCTGGCAACTAAGATGGACATTGCAGAACATTGATTTTGTTGTCACAGAACCATTTCTGTGAGGATCTTGAGTTTGCTTTGGGTCATTGTCTTGTTGGAAAGTCCACCTACGGCTAACTCCCAGCCTTCTGGCAGAGGCAACCAGATTGTCAGCCAAAATATCCTGATACTTGGAGGAATTCATTACGCCATTAATCTTAACCAGCGCCCCTGAATCTCTTGAATTAAAACAGCCCCAAAACATGACTGATCCACCATCATATTTCACCATGGGTATGAGGTGTTTCTCCTTGTATGCATCTCTGTTTCAAAGCCAAACATGCCGATGCTGTATCTGACTGAAACTTGCAGTTTTTGGTCTCATCTGACCAAAGCACCTTGTTCCAGTCATAATTTAAATGACGTCTGGCAAACTCCGAGCGCTTGCTTCTGTTTCTTCTGGTCAGAAAAGGCTTTCTTCTGGCAACCGTTCCAAAGAGCCTGTGGTTGTGGAGATGGCACCTGATGGTGCTTTTTGAAACCTGGTGACCTCAAGATGCCTGCAATTCCTTCACAGGGATTCTTGGGGATTTTGTTGCTTCTCTCACAATGCTCCTCAGTATCCTGGGGGCAAAATGCAGCTGCGTCCTCTACCCATGAGGTTTTCAACAGTTCCATGCCTTCTGAGTTTTTGAAATAATTGCCCAGACAGTGCTCAGTGGCATATGCAATCGTTTGTGAATCTGCTTGTAGCCATTAACAGATTTATGAAGGTCTATGACCATCTGCCTCTTTTGAACTGACAGCCGTTTTGATTTCTTCATGGTGTTTGATGACATGATGAAACAGAAAGTGATTTAATGGCTCAACACAGTACCTTAACACTAAGATAAAACTTAAATAAGAAGAATTTAATACCTGGTTTAATTTTGGTTGATGTTTTTTTACAATAATCTTCAAGGGTGCCATTTATTGTGAAACCTTGTTTAAGAGGAAATTAATTAAATCAGTAAATGATTTTCGTTGGTTCCATTAGAACATTAAATAACATATTGTTATTTAGAGTTTCCCCATAAATTTAGTTTTTCAGAATTTTTTGAAGTATTGTTTGTGCATTGCCAGTCAAGGGTGCCATTAATTTTTGAGCCCACTTTATATAATGATATGGGAACACACATGCACAATTGAAACCTCATCCGTGCAAGGAACTGGTTAATAGTATGAAAGCATATGATTTAAGTGTGCTTTTTTGTTAATTTCCTATGCTCTACCCCAGTAACATCCATCCATTCATTATCTGTACCGCTTTCTCAATGCTAGGGTCGCGGAGGAGCTGGAGTCTATCCCAGCTGACTCTGGCTGAAAGGCAGGGACCCATCCTGGACAGCTTCACCAATCCATCGCCGGGCGCACACACCATTCACTCTCACATTTCATACCTATGGGCAATTTAGAGTCTCCAGTTACCCTGACATGCATGTCTTTGGACTGTGGGAGGAAAGCGGAGTACCAGGAGGAAACCCGCGCGAACACGGGGAGAACATGCAAACTCCACACAGGAAAGCCCCAGGCCTAATTTGAACCCGCATCCTTCTTGCTGTGCTACTCGCTGCACCACCATGCCACCTCCCCAGTAACATAGCCTAGCAAAATCTCTGCCATGATTAACTGTCATGGAACGACCATCTAGAACAATCTATAGTTATACTCTCTCCATGAAACCACAAAAACAAGAGGCAGATGGATTTTAGAAGTTGTAAGAGGGGCATGGGGTCAGTAATCAGGGGCTGCAGGATTAAATTGTATATTTTGAAAAATCCAATCAACAAAAGCCCTTTAGACATGAGCATCGTCGTACAAATTATGAGACTCATTTTCAATGCACAGTTGAAAAACAATTTAGAATCTCTTTCAGATTTCAGCTATGCCGAGGTTGCAGAAACTACAGCTGAGACAGGGGTAAGGAATAATTTGTCCAGCAGGTAGAATTCCCTGTATACTGCACACCCCTCCTTTTTGCATTTTCAGGCTCTGTTAACGGTATTCAAAGGGTTACAGCTCTTGAATCACAGTCAAGCCAGTCAGTTTTAGCCCCCCAGTCAAATTCTGAAAAGCTTCCAAGAAAAGAGTGTCAAACAATTTTCCACTGATATCACCCTTACAACACAGAAGGTACGAGGTCATGCAGCGCTGATTCTATCTCGGTGAACGAAAAAAGGTAGCTAGTCCACATTGTTTCAGTTTAACTACGTGGAATCCAAGGTTTAGCAAAGCTTCAGCATAAGTGCATTGTTGTGCACTATCTAGTCCATATCTAAAACTGTGCATTGTTTTCATCCACACACTCTTTAAATCATGTTAAAAGCTGTAGAAATACATAGCCTCATGAGGCAAATAAATCACTTCCTATCGTTCATTGCTATATGTCAATCAGTTCTTGAAATAATCAGCCATAATTTTACAATGGTCAAAAAGGTAGCCACTATTACTATCAGGCCAACACTAGAATTCAGACAGTTGTCCTTAACTTTGACCTTGGTATTTCTGGAAAAAAGTAATGGCTTAAGCCAGATTTTTCTTGTTTGTCCTCAAAAGAGATTAACCTCTTGTCAAAGTTGCGAAAGATCTCAGATGCATCCTCTGTATGCTGACAAACATGGTTATGTTGTTACAGCACTGTCAATCATTACAGGCTCAAAGATGTGTTAAAATGTATATATGCACTGTAGCTGAAGTAAATGAAGCTCAGCTTCAATTACAAATTTATTAGTCAAAAGATAATAATGGTGAGTGAGATAAAACGCAGATATGGTTATCCAAAATGTGCCACATTCTGCAATTTGTCAAAGAAGGCAAGCACAGGCAAGCCACCAAACTCAAAAGTAGCACAAATAGCCAAAGGAAAAGACAACATAATCCTGAACGGAAATAAATATAAATGTATATGTATATATATATATATATATATATATAACTTAAATGTAAAGAAGCCTAGGATCTGTATACCCTCTTCCAAATACTGTTTTTTCACAGAGTTTGTTACCCTGGAGACTATACATAGCCGTACATTCTCCAAATGCATCGTCAGGTGTCACTGTTTATTTCATTGCCTTGGGCGGGAGAGGTAGGAGGGGTACTATTTGGAGATGAATTCACGTTACAGATAGTCCAATTGCAGGAAACGCAGGAACAAAACTGAGAGGAACAGGATATCATGAATGATGCAAAAAAAAAAAACCCTTTGCTACTGTTTTTACAGCCGCTACTCGATTCAACTGATAAATTTCAGCACAAGTAAAAAACTGGTCACTGAAGACTCAGCGTGCAGAGAAGAGGACCTGACGCCCATCATCAGTTAGAATAACGTTAGAGAAGCTGTGCGCAAGCATAGAGGTCAGCGGTCAGCAGCAGAGTTGCGGTTGAGGTGTGGTTTGGTCTTACCCGGGAGACGGTGAGAGGCATGTTGAAGTCCTTGCCCCCTTGCAGTCTGAAGCCCCATGGTGCAGGTCCTTTGAGACATACAGTGTAGTTGCTCATTTTCCAAAAAAATAAAAATAAAAAATATTGATATATATATATTTATAAATAAATAATTTTCTCCTGACTCTCCTCCCAGTCGTCCAGGGAAAAAAACCGGGGTGAGGGGGCCAATGCACACCAGGGAGCCACTGCAGGGAAGGAAATCAAGAGATGAAAATGATGAAAATCCCGTGCATGAAAGCAGGGCAGGGGAACAGACAACAGAAGGGATGAAGAGAAATTTCAAACCTTTTCAATGTGAGCCCCAAGCCTACTTATCCTTTCACACCCCACCAACACACATCAAATACCCTCCGCAACCACACCAACTACCACCTGTATACAAACCCTCCAAAATGAGAGAGATTGGCAGAATTTTAATAAAAGAAAAAAGGTAGAGATAGAGGTCTTGCCTGCTCGGACGAGCCGATGTGACAGCCTAAGAATAGCCGACTCTGCAGAAAGCAATCGCGCTCTGGCCCTGGTGGTCCTTATATGGCCTGTAAGGGGACACCCAGAATGCCAGGGCTCCATGATTCACACAGCTGATATAGCCTCTCCTTTAGCCAGACATTTCAAGCCTGTCCCCGCCCACACAAACGAGGCTCCTCCCACTCTTGCCCTGACTCCCAGTCACAGCGCGAGGAAAGGGTGAGGAAACAACAGGTTAACTCATTAGCAGGAGAACGGGCGTCTTAGCGCTGGAACACCCCAGGTCACCATTGACTCAACTCTGTAAGCAAACAAGCCCAACCCCGTCCACCTCAGCCATTTTAGGCGTCACCTGTGCGGCCCAAAGCTTGACATTTTTGAATTGGGAGTACGCATTGATGAGGTTTTATGGCTCAGGAGACAGGCAGACAAACAGACCACCAGAGAGAAATCAAATTTGCTTCATAGAAATAAAGCGTCGAGGGAACGTTTGAAATCTGCTTGTGGTACGCAGCAAGGTGTAAACCGGAAACTGATCTTACCCAGCGATCAATGCAGTGCAATACAGAAACAAAATACCAAGTAGAGGAAGTAAACCCCAGGTTGACCCTTTCCATTGTTCTCTCATGGTGGGTAACCTGAGCTGGTTCCATTAATCCTCATGTTTATAAATACTGTAGGTGAAGTGTGGATTTTATTAAGTGTAAGCTTATGTAAAACAAAGTGGCAAGAGGTACATACAGTGGGGGAAATAAGTATTGAACACATCAACATTTTTTTCAATAAAACATATTTCCGATGCAGCTATTTGCATGAAATTCAGACCAGACATTGGTATTAGCCCAATAAACTACACTGATAAAGAAATCATAACATTCCAATCCCCCCCAAAAAATTAAGTGCAATAAAGTGTAATGACACAGGAAAAAAATATTGAACGCAGTAAGAAAAAGCATGAAACAAACTGATTCCACTAATTAGTTCCCCCACCTGTGCACATTAGAATCAGCTGGGATAGTGCACTCCTTGAAAAAGGGTTACCCTCCTCTAAACAACAACAACCCCAATTCCGAAATAGTTGGGACGAAGTGTAAATTGTGAATAAAATCAAAATGCAATGACTTTCAGATCACATGAGCCAATATGTTATTTACAATAGAACATAGATAACATTTCAAATGTTGAAACGGAGACATTTTGCATTTTCATCCACAAAATGAGCTTATTTCAAATTTTCTGCCTGCAACTGGTCTCACAAAAAAGTTGGGACACAGGCAAAAAAAGGGCTGAAAAAGCAATTAATATATAAGAGAATCAGCTGAAAGAACATTTAGCAAGTAATTAAGTTAACTGGCATCAGGTGTTCAATTCAATTTATTTATATCGCGCTTTTCAGAGATAGACTGTCACAAAGACGCTTTACAGTGAGAGATTAAATAAATGAAAGGGCAGTGCCCAGCCTATTCCCCACTACAGCAAATGAGGCAAAAAACTCCCAGTAGGGAGAAAAATCCTCAAACAGTGGTGAGAAAAAACTCCCCAGTGGGAAGAAATCTCAGGAGGAACCCGACTATAGTGGGGAAGCCCATCCTCCGCGGGCTAGCTAAATAATAACAAAATAAAGTCAAATACAGTAAAATGGCAAAAGAGTTCCATTACAGTCCATCTAAACAGTGGCATCGGTAGCTCCAGGAAGTGGCATGCCGAGGATGGTGCAGAACTGGATCAGGACCGGATCAGGACAGCAGGACAGCAGCAGCCAGCGCTCATGGTGAGGGACAGGGCTCGGATGGTCCAGGACTCAGGGTAGTGGACGGAAAGATCCTCGGAAAGAGACACAGAAAAAAGGGGGGTGAGGCACTGGATAAAACTACTGCATGTTAATAAAAAAACCCATCCTGTGTCATGTGCCAAGTGAGAAATTATTAGTACACTGGTCAGGAAACAGTCAACACCCCTCCATCCACTTCCTGCAGCACAGAGGCCCAACACTTACACCAGGCTGGAAGATCACTTTTGATTATCAAAACACCAGTACCATATGGACCTCCCCGGTGACTAAGGCTGTAGCAAGCCCCACTGGCACCGTTAATGCATGCTCAATGCCACCGGTTCCACATGGATTTATTTAACTCTGGCTTCCAATATCTTGTGAACCTTAATAAATCTAGGTTGTAATCAGTCCCATCAGAGCCAAATAAATGTTTATACATAACTAATCATTAACTAATCATAGGCCTGACTACAAAGATAAGTTTTTAGCCAACTCTTGAAAACAGAGAGCGTGTCTGAGGCCCGAATGTTTCTTGGGAGATTGTTCCACAAGATTGGGGCTTTGTAGGAGAATGCTCTGCCTCCAAATGTAACTCTGGAGATATTTGGAATTTTCAAATATCCAGCGCCTTGCGAACGAAGTAATCTTGGAGGGGAGTAAGGAATGAGAAGTGCACTAAGATATTCTGGGGCCAAATCATTTAAGGCTTTGTAGGTAAGCAGTAGAATTTTATATTCAATTCTAAATTTGACAAGCAGCCAGTGAAGATTTTTGAGAACTGGGCTAATGTGGTCATATTTCTTCTTCCTGGTCAGAACCCTAGTGGCAGCGTTCTGCACTATTTGAAGGCGATTCAGGGTAGAACTGGTGCAGCCTGACAGTGAAACGTTACAGTAATCCAGATGAGAGGACACAAATGCATGAACCATTTGTTCGGCGTCCTGAAGAGACAACATTTTTCTCAGTTTAGATATGTTTCTAAGATGGAAGAAAGCCACTTTTATAATTTTATTAATATGACAGTGGAGAGAGAGTTCTGAATCGAGGGTGACACCAAGGTTTTTGACAACTGCTTTGGCAGAAACCGTGAGTCCATCAACGTCGAGGAAAAACTTGAGGAATGTGTCTCTGAGTGATTTGGGACCAATTACCAAAATTTCAGTCTTATCTGGATTTAAAGAGAGAAAATTCTGTGTCATCCATGCTTTAACAGCTTTAAGACACATCTCTAATCTAGTTAGTGGATCAATTTCACCTGGCTTAAAAGATATATAAAGCCATGTGTCATCTGTATAACAGTGGTACTTTACATCATATCTACTTACGATGTTTCCAAGGGGAAGCATGAATAAGGAAAACAGCAGAGGGCCCAGAACAGATCCTTGAGGTATTCCAAAGTTTACCTTGGAATACTCGGAGGAATTACCATTTACTCTAACAAACTGACATCTGTCAGAGAGATAAGAAATAAGTCCAGAAATACCAACCAGATTTTCTAGCCTGTAAAGAAGAATATGGTGGTCTCTCGTGTCGAAGGCAGCGCATAGATCAAGTAGGACAAGGACAGAGATGCGGCCAAAGTCCATGGAGAGAAGTAGATCATTCATTACTACGGTGAGGGCTGTTTCAGTGCTATGATGTTTTCTAAAGCCAGACTGAAACCTCTCATGTACCTTATTCATTTGCAGGAAGAAAGTAAGCTGTTGAGCAACACATTTCTCTAGGATCTTGGATAAAAATGGAAGGCTTGAGATCAGCCTATAATTAGCCAAAAGTGTTGGATCTAAATTTGGTTTTTTGAGTAGAGGCTTAATTTCAGCCATCTTAAATGAAGTCGGAACCGAACCTGAAATCAGGGAAGAATTGATTATGTGCAGAATTGGACTTCCAAGAATGGGCAGGAGTTCCTTCAATAACTTACATGGGATGGGATCAAAGAGACAAGTTATTGATTTGAAAGTAGTGACTAATTTGGCAAGTTTGCTCAGGGATATGGGAGAGAATGAATCAAATTGGTTTATATGCATAGCATGAGGTTTTATGTTAAGGCCTTCACCAACTGCTAGGGAAGCAATGATATTTTCTCTAATTCCAATTATTTTGCCACGAAAGAATTTAAAAAAATCATCACTGCTGCAGGAGGCTGGAATTTGAGGGGTACTTGCAGCATGGTTGTTCGTTAATTTGGCCACTGTTTTGAACAAGAATCGAGGGTTATTTTTATTTTCCTGTATAAGATTTGCAAAATAAGAAGACCTAGCACCAGACAGAGCGTGCTTATACACAACAAGGCTCTCTTTCCAAGCACAATGGAATACCTGGAGTTTAGTGGAGCGCCATTTGCGTTCTAGTTGATGGGATTTTGCTTTAGAGTCCGCGTCTGGTCAGTGTACCATGGGGCTGGTCTCTTCTTCTGTGTGTGTAACATGATTGGCGATAAAAGGGATGTCTTAGAGAGGCTGAGTCTCTCAGAAGTAAAGATGGCCAGAGGCTCTCCAACCTGTGAAGGCTTGCGTAAAAAAATTGTGGAATACTTTAAAAACAATGTTCCTCAGCATCAAATTGCAAAGGCTTCGAAGGTCTCATCATCGACAGAGCGTAACATCATCAAAAGATTCAGAGAAACTGGAAAAATCTCCATGCGTAAGGGACAAGGCCGAAGACCTTTACTGGATGCCCGTGATCTTCGGGCCCTCAGATGCCACTGCATCACTCACCGGCATGATTCTGTCATAGACATTACTAAATGGGCCCTGGAATACTTCAAGAAACCACTGTCTGTAAACACAGTCCGCCATGCCATCCACAGATGCCACCTAAAACTCTATCATGCAAAAAGGAAGCCATTGCTGAGCATGATCCAGAAGCGCCGCCGTGTTCTGTGGGACAAGGCTCATTTAAAATGGACTGTAGCAAAGTGGCAAAGTGTCCTGTGGTCAGACGAGTCCAAATTTGACATTCTTGTTGGAAATCATGGGCGTTGTGTGCTCCGGGCTAAAGATGAGAAAGACCACCCCTCCTGTTATCAGCGTTCAGTTCAAAAGCCAGCATCTCTGATGGTAAGGGGATACATTAGTGCATATTGTGTGGGACACTTGCATGTTTTAAAAAGCACCATGTATGCTGAAAGGTATATAAAGGTTTTAGAGCAACATATGCTCCCCTCCAGATGACATCTATTCCAGGGAAGGCCTTGTGTATTTCAGCAGGACAATGCAAAATCACATACTGCAGCTATTACAACAGCATGGCTTCATAGTAGAAGAGTCCGTGTGCTGAACTGGCCTGCCTGCAGTCCTGATCTTTCACCGATTGAGAACATTTGGCACATAATTAAACAAAAAGTCCATCAAAGGAGACACAAAACTCTCCAGCAGCTGGGAGCCTGTATTAAACAAGGGTGGGATCAAATTCCAATGGCTAAACTCAAGAAACTTGTCTCCTCAATACCCAGACGCCTCCACTCTGTTAAAAAGAAGAGGGGATGCTACACCGTGGTAAACAGGCCCCTGTCCCAACTTTTTTGAGACCTGTAGCAGCGATCAAATTTGAAATGAGCTAATTTTGTGGATAAAATTGTAAAATTTCTCAGTTTCAACATTTGCTATGCTATCTCTGTTCTATTGTGAATAAAATACTGGCTGGTGTGATTTGAAAGTCATTGCGTTTTGATTTATTCACAATTTGCACTTTGTCCCAACTATTTCGGAATTGGGGTTGCACATGTTTGCTGTCTTTAAGATACTGGAGTGCTTGAATCGTCTTCTGCACGATGCTTCAGTGGTCTTCCTCTCTTACGCTTTTCCATGTTGTGGAGGGTAGATCAGTGGTCCATTCCTAAAGGAATATAAAGCAAATAGTTAAAGCAAATCATCATCTAATAATTTTACATTAGAATGGTGTATTGTTCACTAAAACGATTGCCTTAATATGCTGAATGGGAACGGTTGCGTTTTGTCACCGGGAGGCGCGGAAATTTGAAAGTTATCAGAAGGACAGACTTGTCTGAAATGAAAAATCCGGGTTTATTTTTTCTTTTTTAGCTAGCCTACTAAATTTTCCTCAATTTGCTAATAAGTTTGTTCAGCTTACTTTAAAAATGATAGCGCACATCGTCAGGATATAGTACCTGTCCAGAGAACTGAATTTTTGACAAAAATAGGAGCTATATATGCACGATTTTATATTCTAATTCATACTCATTAATGAGTTAATTAGCATAAGTGTACCTTATTTAGAAGCACAGTGTCTATTCTTCAAAATGATGCAAAGTCTGCTAAGCTTACTTTACAAATAAGAGGAAAAATCTCCTGAATCTAGTACCTCTCCATAAAATTGCATTTTTGACAAAAATAGGAACTATTTTTCCATCTCGTTATTACTCGAAACATTTCCACTCAAAATCAACAAGTGATTGAAGGAATGTTCCTGTTCATATTTGATGCCATAAATACCGAATATAATGTATACAGAAGTTATTAAAAAAAAAAGAATGAGTAAATTTTAATGAAAATTTCATGTAAAATTTGATATTCTAATTTTTATTCATGAATATGCGAAATGATCTGATTGCCATAAATGTATATCAAAATGAAGACCAATATATCTAGGCCAGGTCAAGCGGTAAGGGAGTCACAAAATTGGTGTATTTTTTTATCATAGTTCCAAAAGGAAGTAAGCTAGAGTTGCAATTATTAAATGGCTTTGTGTTGTTCTTTCCAAGTACTTCAAACAACAAAATAGCTAATTATGTTCATTTGATTTATTTTGGGTGAAAATGGCAAAAAACTGGTCGGGACATGCACAAATCCATTTAAATTGTAACTCTATCTTACTTAGTTTTGGAGCTCTGATACAAAATACACCAATTTTGTAACTCCGTTACCGCGTGACCTGGCCCATCTGCTTTAATTTTGTACCTATTTTGTTGTTTTATGTTCAGAATCATATGAGATATTGTAGATTTAAAACTGTTACCCTTCATCACATAAAAAACCTGTGGTTGCCATGGAAACCGTTAAATTACATATAGCCCAAGTGAGTTTTTCCATGCACTGCAAAAAGTGATTTTCAAGAAAGGGAAATTTACTTATTTTAAGACTTAAAACACTTATTTTTATCACCATTTTCTTAGTAAGACAAAAGATTTGTCCTTGATTTGAGGTAATTTTGATTACTTTGCCAATGGGGCAAGAACATTAAAATTTACTTACCCCATTGGCAAGATAGTTAAAATTATCTCAATTCAAGGATAAATTTTTTGTCTTAATAAGAAAATGGTGATAGAAATAAGTGTATTAAGTCTTAAAATAAGTAAATTTCCCTTTCTTGAAAATCACTTTTTGCAGTGTGGGAACATATTTTTTTTGCCTCAGCCCTCTGACCCTAACTGACCCTAAGGAACGTATTGGGCCCCATGAGAATTTTCCCTGGGGGGGGCTGCATGGTAGGCCCTACTGGCCCCCGAGGTATTGTGTTTTCTATTGTGTTTCTGTGTTTTCTTTCTCATTCTGGTCACTGGATGGTCAACATGGCACCTCATGGGAAAGAACTCTCTGAGGAGCTGAAAAAGAGAATTGTTGCTCTCCACAAAGATGGTCTAAGCTACAAGAAGATCTGTGAAACCATGAAACTGAGCTACAGCACCGTGGCCAAGGTTATCCAGCGGTTTTCCAAGATGGGTTCTACTCGGAACAGGCCTCGTCAGGGTAGACCGAAGAGGTTTAGTCCTCGTGCTCTGCGTCAGGTGCACAAGTTTGCCAGCACTGATCCAGAAAGTTTCTCTTAGCACCTACTGCCTCAGATGTGAAGAGTAGGGAATCCGCATTAGTATCTTGGTCATTTATAATGTAGCCTAGTTGTCATCTCCTGCTTATTTAGCCACGCAGTTAGCATAGCTTAAGGACGTCATAATGCTGCTAATTTATTCAGTCAATTTATAATGTAGCTAGTAAATCTTAGTAGCTCATAATGCAACTGATGATTTTTGGTTACTCTTTCATTTAACTGTTGTATTTTAGGCACTATTTAATGCTGCTATAATGTATTAGTCATAACATATTAAGCATGTGCCAACAGGGCCGTCGCGGGGGGGTGCGAGGCCCTGTGCCGACTTGATGCGCGAGGCCCTGCTCACGTGCACGCGCTTTAATCATGTCAGGCTGGAGGCACATAGCTGTTCTATACTGACCAAAAAAACAAACGCAATTTTCTATTTCTTGATTTTATGGAGTGCAACTGTTATTAATCAACACTTCATTGGTATCAAATGAAAGAGGGAATCTCAGACAATAGATAGAACAGAAAATCAGGTTGGAATATCGCCATGTTGGCTTTTATTTAACAAGGTGAAGTTCAACATTACGAAACACAAATTACGCTATCAGTATCTCGTATGTCCCCCGTTAGCGTCGCGCACGGCGGTACACCTGCATCTCGCAGACATCACCAGACGTCTGATTGTTGCTTGAGGAACGCTGTTCCACTCTTCGGTCAGTGCTTGTCTTAGCTGACGTACTGTAGCTGGCGGTGGTTGACGTCTCCGGATCGCTCTATCCAGAATGTCCCACAAGTGTTCTATTGGTGAAAGCGCATCTGGAGAAAACGCTGGCCAGGGAAGGATTTGCACGTTTTCGGCCCAAAGGAAATCCATACAGATACGTGCCATGTGCGGACGCGCGTTGTCCTGTTGGAAAGTCAGTCGGTGACGTCGGACAAACGGAAGGATGACTGGACGGAGAATTTCATCGCGGTAACGGATGGCATTGAGGTTTCCTTCAACAAAAGCTTATAACGTATCTATTGTTTTTCCGTATGTTACATTGCTGCTTCATGTATGCTGGTTATTCTATACTGCTGCTTCCAAAGCTGGGTAGCTCATACTGCTTCTGATGAATTTTGGTTACTCTTTTACTTCAATGTCGCATTTTAGGCACTACCTAATGTTGCTAATGTGCTATGGTCATGACATATCAATTGCCTTCCTATATCTCTATATTGATTACACTGTGCCATGGTCATTTTATGATAATGCTCTGCACTTTACATATATCTTATAGAACAGGGTTTATTTATGGTTTTATTTATTTAGTTTGTTAGGCCTTAGCCTTTAAAATACATATATGAAAATTTTAGACTATTTTCTTACCCTTATACAATTTGTACATAGTAGGACTTATTTATCGGCCTCTATAAGGATCAATAGTGTATCTTTTGTACTTTGTCTTGTCAGTTGTGATCCTGTCAGGTGTCTGCCCTTGTTTTTGGGACTTTTATGTATGTTTTGTGTCAGTTTTATGTGGGACAACAGATGGAAATTAGTGACTCGCCAAATCTGGTGCAACCATGTTTTCATTAATTTTGTATGGATGATCAATGTCATTGCACACTGTCCCTTGATAAATAAATAAACTAAACTTAACCAAGTTGGCTTCAGAAAACAGATGCGCGAGTGCTGGCAGCATTGCTAACGAGGTTGCAGCAATGGGAGAACAGCCTGTCAGTGCTCATACCATACACTGTGCACTGCACCAAGTCGGTCTGCATGGCTGTCGGCAAAGACGGAAGCCTCTTCTGAAGCTAGCCCACAAGAAAGCTCGAAAACAGTTTGCTGAAGACAACCAGTCCAAGAACCTGAACTACTGGAACCATGTTCTGTGGTCTGACGAGACTAAGATAAACTTGTTTGGCTCAGATGGTGTCCAGCATGTGTGGCGGCGCCCTGGTGAGGAGTACCAATACAAGTGTGTACTGCCTACAGTCAAACATGGTGGTAGCAGCATCATGGTCGGGGCTGCATGAGTGCTTCTGGTCCTGGGGAGCTGCGCTTCATTTATGGAATAATGGATTCCGACAGGTAGTGTGACATTCTGAAGCAGAACACGGTGCCCTCCCTTCGGAAATGGCAGTTTTCCAACATGATTACGACCCGAAACACACCTCCAAGATGACGACTGCCTTTCCTGAAGAAGCTGAAGGTGAAGGTGATGGCGTGGCCAAGTATGTCTCCAGACCTGAATCCCATTGAGCACCTGTGGGGCATCCTCAAGAGGAAGGTGGAGGAGCAGCAGGTGTCCAACATCCACCAGCTCCATGATGTTGTCATGCAGGAGTGGAGGACAATCCAAGCAACAACTTGTGGAGCTCTAGTGAATTTTGTGCCTAGGAAAATCAAGGCAGTGCTGGACAAAAATGGCGGTCACACTAAATAGTGACACTATGGACACAATGTGGCATGTTGACGGTGAGGTATACTCACTTTTGTTGCCATCCATTTTGGAAATAGTGACTGTTTGTTCAGTTATTTGGACAGTTAAGTAAATCTACACTGCTACATATATTGTACAATGACTACTGTAGAATATATTCAGATTTCATTTCTGTAACGTTGCCCCTTGAAAAGATATAATAAATTAATTGTCGAAATGAGAGGGGTGTACTCACTTTTGTGAGATACTCTATCACCATATGCACAGCATTATATAAATTCAAAACAACTTTGTTGCTGACTTTTTTGCATGCAAACGTAGAAATTTAACTTAGGCTTGCATGAACAGAAATATGTTTTTAAAAAGGATTTATTAAATGGGAGTGTAAAGGAAAGTTCAATCACGAGACGTAGGATTCTCAAGCAGTTGCGCTTACCCAATCGGCGCCTTTGGTCTTCTTTATATATGCTTATGACGTGTTCCTGTCTGCTGTTGCAGAGATTCCGCATCGTGCAGATTCCAGCATGTTAGTCCGCTCAAAATATTGCTCTTCATTTAGCAAATCCTCCAAGAAGACAAGCAAACGCCCGCCGCTGCGGAGCTTCTCCTGATTGTCCAGTTTTTTGTTGAACTATTCTGCATGACCGTGGACGACCAACAAATTGGTATCAACCTCGAACTTTTTCGTTCGGAGTTACTGGTGCTACTTGCTCTCTCCAACGTCAACGCGAATCATCCCCACTACAGCGGAGTTCTCAGTTCGAAATGTCCAGCGGCCTCCTGCAGAAAGCATTCCCTCCCAGTCGTGTCCCTGTTCTTGATGCCAGCCGTCCAAACCCTGGTGAAAATCGTGGAAGCATCGGAAAGCGGGTCCAGCAGTAGAAGCTACAACCATTCAGCTGGCACGTTCCATCGCATCAAAATCGCAACTCTGCCGGTGTTTCCAAGTATCTTCCATCCTTCATTGGCTTTTGCAATTCCTGACATCGAGCGGTAGGCTACATTTTCCCAGCTACATCAATTTATCTTCATTCTTTCTCAAGTACTACAAGGTAGGAATACATTGGGTTTTTATTTCTATTGCTGTTTTCCGAATGGGCATACATGTGGTGTACTTGTCTGAAGAGAGAATTCCGTATCATTTAAGCAGATGATCCACAATTAGAGGTGTTTAACAAGTGCCAAGTTCATAGTGGTTTTGGAGTTTATGGAGATATTATTTGTTTATCTCCAGTGTTGTCAAGAATTGAACATTAGTCTCTCTTAATTGCTATTTGCCGCTACATTTTGGTGGTGATTGTTCTACGGATATCAAATCTTGTTTGCTGAAGCTGCGTTACATATCTCCCAGTTTAACGTACATGATTCTGTCTTCTGGAGGTCAGGAAATTAAATTATCACCGGCGCTGGGACTCATCGATTTTCGGTCTAAAATCCAAGTCTCACATTGAAACATTATATTGCATCATCAGGTCGGCGTGGCACAGTGGCGGTCGAAAGATTAGATTACCGCATATCACTGTAAAGGCTCTTCGAGTGTCTAAAGTACTATATGAAGTCGCCAAGTGAATCCATATACTATCCGCTACTATGCTATATTTGGCTTGCATTACTAAACAAGCACTACTTTCATTAGTGGCTCATGTAGTTTTGCAATGCGTATGTCATGGTTTGTGAGGCGTGCATGTGTTTTGGACTTTTTTTTGTGGCTCTCATCCTGGGATGAGATCGAATTCCTTTTTAATCGGATTCTTTTCCCAGCTGGCTGATTGAACTGGGGCGGCGCTTCCCCGGACTCTATATAAGCCGCAAGTCCACCATGCCTCCTTTGCTAGAGTGTCTGTTTGTAGCTAAGCACTATAGCCAAAGATAATTCTAGTCAGGATTTGTGTGACTTTATATCTTCCAGTTATTATTGGAGTTCCTTCTGCTTTAGGAATTTTCCCTTTTCTACTTTTGTTCTCTCTCGCGTTGCTTCCGTTTTTTTCCGACTATTATACGTCATTTGGAAGCGCAAGTACTTTCTGGTGGTCTGTATAATTCTCTGTGTTTGTATTGTGTCCGTTCTGCTAGTTCTCTCTCTGGCCGCTGCACTTGGCCTCTCAATTTTACCAGCCTTTACAGAACACTCTAGCCAGCATGGAGTCGTCAGCAGCAGCTGCGTTAGAGAAAGCTGTGGCTAATCAACAAGCAGTTCTCTCTGGGTATGGCAATGGTCTTTTTAGCCTGAACAATCAGCAGGCAGAGTTGGCGGAGAGAGTCCGCCTTCAGGAGAATGCCATGGAGAAATAGGAAAACGTTCCGTTAAGTCTCACTGAGAGTATTAGATCCTTGTCCACTCAGATCACACAGAATGTTGCACAAGCACAATCCGTACACCTTCCCCGAGAGCCAAAACTCCAGTTACCCCCAAGATATGGAGGCGAGGCAGGAAGATGTAAAGATTTCATTGCCCAATGTGAAATATTTTTTAAAGAGCAGCCTTCAGGGTTCGTGAATGAAGAGTCTCGGGTTTCATTTATTTTATCCCTGTTGACCGACAGCACTCACTTGGGTCGGGCCACCTATTCGATCTAATTCACCGGTCGTGAATACAGTGGACACTCTCGTTAGAGAAATGGTATTGGTATTTGAAAATAAGCATTAATTGCCACTCAGTCAATGGCATTGACAATATTGTATTAATGATGTGAGTAACGGTTTAAGACATCCAGATTTCACATAATTCCAGAATCAGAATAAGTACATCTTCAGTTTCACCATCCACAATAAAAGGTTAATGGAAAGTTGGACACATGTTGAAATTTAACTTGTTAGTGTGAGGTATCGTTCAGGAACCAGTCGCGATAACCAGAAGTAGCAAAAAATGTGATTTTATTAGCAAGGGGGTAAACCCCCGCAGGACCGAAGGCAAAAGTACAAAGTCCACAATCCAAAAATCAAAAATCCTAGGGACAGAATCCAGAGTCGAAAAAACCAGGGCAGCAATACAGAAATCGTAGTCAGGCAAAAAGGGTTCGATACACAGGAGCAGATATTAAAGCCAAATCAGAGCCAAAAAGAGGTAGTCGGGCGGTCCAGTCAGAAAGGTAACACTATGAGTACAAGGCGAGAAACAAGAGCAGCACAGGTAAAACGCGTTCTGATCTGGGGAACTGCAGTGAGAAGACAGCTTAAATACACTCAAGGGAAGTCACATGCTATGATTAGGATCAGGTGAAGAGGATCAGACTAATTACGTGGGAGCAAAACATGAGGGAGAACCTAACCACATAAAATTGGCAAAAAAGCCAAAACGTGGACAGGGATCACGAGACAACCTATGACAAAACATACAGCTCCGGTTAGGGGGAGTTCTAATGTGCACAGATAATGAGAGGCAGGACAGAGTGGAGCAGGTGCAGAGGATCCGCTGAATTGCAGCAAAGACTAAAGAGAAGGCAAGAGGCGGAGACTAGAACAGGGCGAGTGCTGAGAGCTTGTTAATCAATTAGTAAGTGCAGCTATACAATCCCTAGTGCTCGTTAGTAAGTTAGTATTATATACAATGTTAGTCTGGGTTAGTAACTTTAACAAAAACAACAAACTGTTAGTATTGGTTAGTAAAATAGAAAAGAGAGGCGAAGGAAGCAAACGAGATTGGAAGGAATGTTTGAAACCCAGAAACCATGAAATCACCTAAGCATGTGACACGCAGGACTGGGGAGAAGCTGTAACTAAACAAGAGACCAGACAGGGGAGACAAAGTGCAATGCAGGGCATGGGCAAAACATGGACTGGACTATAACAGAAAAGTGGAACGGGAATGGCAAAAACGAAAACATGGCAAAGTACAACAACTGAACAGAACATGACAAAATCTAACAGAACATAATCATAAACATAACAGGGAATGGCAGAAACATAATAAACATGGCAGAATCATAACAAACATGGCAGAATCAAGGCAGACATGGAAGAACCAGAACAGACAAAGCAGAATCATGACAGTTAGTTGTTAATCACTCAGAGTGAATCAGCAGTATTTTCCATCACCCACCTTTATATCTCTGCTGAAGATCCTGAAGCATAATCCGCTTCATTTCTTTAGCCACACAGCTGTCATCTGTCTTAGGTGCCAGATCATGCAGCAGCTGTGATGGCTGGTATTTCGAGACGCCAGATGCAGTGGCCGGAGCGAAAGGAAGCCTAACAAAATGACGAACACAGACAAAACAAGAGAGAGGGGCTCGCACTTCCAAAGGACATAAATCTCATCCAAATAATAATCAGGAAGCAAAGCGAGCTAGACAGAACGAAATAAGGAAAAAATCTCGGAAGCCGAGATCAAAAGATTACGCACCCAGATGGTGCACAGACAGAGGAAGAGAGAGGAAAAGAGAGAGAAAGATTCCCTTCACTAACTAACACTTTGCTTTTTTGCAACTAATTCCTCAACACTTCTCTAGCTAGAGATCTTGCGGGCTGCAGTGCAATGGTAACACTGACACTCTAGCAAAGGCGGCGAGGCGGAACTTGGGCTTAAATGGAGTCCGGGCGCCGCCCACAATTAATGCCAGCTGGCCAAAGAATCCGATTGTGGGCAAAACGATATCGTCCCGGACGAGAGTAACAAAGAAAGCTCCCAAACCAATGCCAACCTCCAAAATCATGACAGCAGCTTGCGATGGAGGGGACTCACAATTAATATTGTTGGTCAGGTGTCTTCACTGAGGGCTACTGTGGCTGTTTTCTTTGGCTTCATAATTGTGACCGTGTCCTCGGCGACAGTCAGGTCAGAGTCAGAAAAAGTCACAAGGTCACTTTCCTTTTCTCGGACTTCTTTAGTCAGCATGGCGGCATGTACTGCAGGTTGCTGCTCCAAATACCTTTCTACCAACGTCCATTTTCAACTTGTGTGCCGGCAAGTTCAACAGAGCTTGCTTTTCTTTCAGGATAATAGTTGCAGTGCTACCTTTGTGGAAAAATGCAACTGTTCTGCGGATTTTGGCAAGAACTTTGGAGACTGCTGCTATTTTCATAGCCTTCTGTGAAGTGAAGTTCAAAGTGTGCGAAACAACGCATGTGGTGGTAGTGAAGTAAGTTAAGGGCTGCTACCATATTGGATGCATTATCAGTGACAACTGCAAATGTCTTCTCTTTAACATCCCAGCTATCCAGACATTTTGTCAGAGCATCAGCCACATTTTGTGCACTGCGTGATTCATTCATAATTTCGGTTTCAAGGACACAGCTGTGCATTTTCCAGTCAGCTGAAGTGAAGTGGTCAGTGACGGTGACATAGTACTTAGTATTTCTTGATGTCCAACCGTCAGTGGTCACACTAACAAGTTCTGCTGTAGTCAAATTCACTTTTAGTTCGTTGGCAACCTCCAAGTACATTTCTAGCACTACATGATCCGAAAAGTATGGCCTGGATTGGAGTTTGTATCTCGGTTCCAACAGCTGTATCATACGTTTGAACTCCTCATTTTCTACAACAGAAAAGGGCCTCAAGTCCTTCACTATGAATTCCGCAATTGACCTAGGTATTGCCTGTGATTTTACACTGGTGAACTTAAACTTGTTTTCGAAACTAAGCTTCGGTTGCGACGAACCTAAAACGACAGCTCACTAGTAGACCAGTCGGCTGGCTCATGTTTCGGTAGGTAAATGTCTCCATGATGTCGCTGCATGTGCGTGATCAGATTTGTAGTGTAGCCTGAATATTTCACGGCCGATTTGCAGTGTTTGCAGATTACGCTTGACTTATCTGGTGTTGCAAGTCTTTATTTGCCAAGAATCCAGAGTTTTTCCAAACTGCCGCTCGGTATACTGGAGGCGGATCAATAATTTTCATCTGCTCGGCAGTTGTTGACTGACCGGCCGCCATAATGGCTACAATGCCTACCTTTGCAAATTAGACCGTGGATAACGCAATACCGACTTCTCACTCTTATGCGCGCAACACTGATCTCACTTATCTCAAAAAACATTAGGTTTAGTTGATTGGTAGTCCGTGTTTTTTCATTCGGCATTGGTAAAACACTACGGTATGCTGGGCTGAAGCTCGGGAGTCGATTGGTCAATTTTGATGATTGACATTTTGATCGAACAATCAGAGCGAGTGGAGGACCAGAAGGATGTCCTGAAAACCATGAAACCACCATTTGTGAATGGCGAATAAGAGAAGACATGAGCTTTTATTTTATTGCTGCGCGCCTTGAGTCCTAAATGGTGCGTGAACTAGCAGTCAGACTAGCGGGGACTCAGCGCTAGCTTTGGCGAGCATTCTTCGATTTCAGTGGTTGAGGGCTCATTCGAATCATTAGACCCAACAGAATAAAATTGTCCCCCCAAAATCAAATTGACAGCATCACAAGCTAATCGCAGGGAAGAAAATAGATAACATGAAGCTGAAAATTCAGTGCATGACCAATGACCACACTGGAAGCAGTGCCCTGCTAACAAACATGAATGGAGAAATGCCGATCTCGTCTCAATTTTCCACTGACATATTGGACTAAAGATGTGCGGCAGAGATTTACCCTCAAACACAGTTTTATTTATTATTGCAAAATACCAAAGCTAAGACATTTTTTTGCTTACCGCTGTAGAATGTGATGTACATGCGGGCTGTTCTTAAGCTGTTTTTTGAGTGCGGTGTTGGTTTAAAAAGACATAGCTTATATTGTTGGGTTCTGTGGACTCTCCTCTTTCATTTGCTGTATGCTAGTACAGATTCAGTTGAAATGTGAGCAATGCAACAATGTGGAACATGAGGCAGGTCACTTCGTTTTAATTTAAAGCGATCGAAAATGTTGCAATTTCCGGGTTTTACGAAAATATGTGGACTATTTGAAAAAGCCTCGAGTATCCCGATACACGTACTCTGAATCGATGCATCGTATCAGAGGCTTTGTATCGGAATACGATACTGCATCGGCGTATTGTTACACGTCTAGTTATTTCATGGTGCTAAGCTAGCGCCTTGGTATAGGAGCACGACGCCTAGTGGCACTATAACAGATACTTTGCTAGTGTCCACCTCTCATTCACTAGCAGTGTCACCACTCATCCGCAGCTTGTGCAAACGCTTGTTTATTCATTCTAATGCATATTTTTTCTTCCAGGGCTATTCACCTTGACTCCTCAGTCCTGCAGATCCTCTTTTTGGGGATGGCTTCGCCCCTGCCTGCTACCCAGAAAGATCAGCGCCCCACCTCGCTTGAGGGTCCTCGAGGACGGAGTCATCGCCAAATACTGAATTTATTTCATGTCATTGCATTGTTAATAAATCTCCTATTCTTAAAAGGGACCTATTATGCTGATCCTTCTTTTAATACATATTAGTAATGTTATAATGTTGGTTGTCCATACTCAACCTCTGAAAAGTTTCTAAACACAAGATACAAGGGCTTTGCCGTAATCCAAGAACGTGATTTCGTGAACGTGATTTCCTGTCTGAACAGCTCCTCCCGAGATCTTCACGAGATCTAGGCAAAACCTGACGTCAGGTTGTGCTATCCAATTAATACAGCCCTAGCCAGAGCCAACCACGGCGCTGAACCTGCCCACACCGGAAACTATTCTAGCAGGCACTAACAACAGCAGGACATACTATCCCTTAGTAGCGTCTACACTTTTGGAAATACAAAAGAAGAATGGCAGATCATTTGAGGTGCAGTTTTGTCAGTATCTCTCCCAAAGCTGCTTGTCCGTTTACTTTTGGACGCGAAGAAAAACTCTATTTCTCTTCCAAAGGACGATGCCACCAGAAATCAGTCGGTAGCTTTTTTTTTTTTTGCTGGCAGCGAACATCCACGGCCAAAGGGAACGTTAGCTGCTTGTGCTCAGCATTTCACCAAAGACAGCTTTATTAATAAAGGATAATTTGACACAGGATAAGCGTTTCAGCTGCTTCTCAAACCTGAAGCAGCTGCATCGATCAAGCGCTTGGAGCCACAAGCTGTAAGTAACGATATAACAGCAAATAATGTAAGTGAAGCTAACGTGTTACGGGTGGCTACTGGCTAGCAGGACCGCTAACGATAGTTAGCATTAACAACTGGCCTCAAGCGCAGGCTTTCTAAAATATCTGAAGATAAATCCTGGATCGGTCGCGACTGTCCATGACTCACAGACACAGAAGCTGTAAATTGCTTTTACTGCATAAGCCAACCTGACGTGATAGCCAGTTGATTGTGGCTGTAGCACTGCGGCTAACGTAGCCAAGTTACTGTTGCTAATGTTTGTGTCCTAAATATGCAAGAGTAATATCAGGGGAAATTCTACAGGAGGTGTGTGAACATAAACCTCATTTGAAGCTAACTTTTAATACTTGTTTGTAATTTGGATGCTTGGTACAACTGTCCACGGTAACAGAACTTGCTGTCTGTAAAACCTGTATTGCAAGGGTTTGTCTCTGTGGTTACGACCGCTCGGTTACCAGGTACTGCATGTTAGTTCATGTGCCGTGCTAATTAAAAATGCTCCTGGTTAACTTATATGCAGTAATTCTGATCGGTGTGTTTGTGTTACTTCGGTAAGCATCAATGTGGCAGTTTCATCATAACGTTGCCCGATTGTAGCCACTACAGTTGAAGCTAACCGGAGAGGTGCTGTATGACTGCGGTCGGGCTGAAAAGGCTGCAGTTAGACCAGACGTAGGTTTTGCAGAGCTTGGGATACATGTTTGGGTTTGTTTACGGCTGCTTGTGATCGCTTCACTTATCCATGACCGGGATCAGCCGGATACTTCACAAATGTCTGGGCAAGCTCTCTGGTGCTACCGAGAAAGCAATGCAAAACGCAGAAGCTCTACCGTGTCTGGTATAACAAATGATTTCTCTGCACTACCGTGACATAATTTCATCCCCCTTTAGAAGTTGTTGTGGCTAATAAAAAGCCGAAAAAGGCGGAGATTAAATAGGAAATTATTTTCTGTAGAAGTGATTGATTCACTAGCTCCACATAAGCAACTTGTCCGCGCTAACGGAACTTACGGTCTGTAAAACCTGTATTATGTTCATAACATAACCAGTGCTCTCTCCTGCTGTCGCGTACTAGGCTATCCATAAAGCTGCTTTCACATTGGACGCGAAACAAATTTTTCGCGGGACAGATTAGCCTACATTCAAAGTCAATGCAAAGACGCGAATACGCGTTATGGGCGCGTTAAGCAGCTTTCACACCGGACGCGAAACTAATTTTTCGCGAGACAGATTACATTCAAAGTCATGACCGCTTACCAGCTACTGCATGTTAGTTTGCGTGCTCTGCTTATTAAAAATGCTCCTGGTTAACTTATATGCAGCAATTCTGATCGGTCTGCTTGTCTTACTTCGGTAAGCATCAATGTGACAGTTTCATCATAGCGTTGCCTGATTGTAGCCACTACAGTTGAAGCTAACCGGAGAGGTGCAGTTAGACCAGACGTAGGTTTTGCAAAGCTTGGGGTGCGTTTTTGGGTGCTTGTGAAACGATCGCTTTACTTATCCATGACCGGGGTCTGCCTGATACATCCCCAATGTCTGAGCAAGCTCTCTGATGCTACCGGTGAAAGCAATAGGGAAGCGCACAGGCTATAACGTGTCTGGTATCACAAACGATTTCTCTGCATTGCCGTCGATTGAATATTAAATCGGCGATTTAATAATAAATTCTTTCCTGTAAAAGTAATCGATTCGCTAGCTCCACATAAGCAACGGTTCACGCAAACGGAACTTACGGTCTGCAAAACCTGTATTATGCTCATAACATAACCGGAGCTCTATCTTGCTCTCGCGCACTATCCATAACGCGCCCATTCTCCACGAGGAAACGCAAGTCATTCTGACGCAATAAGTAACCATTACCACGGGCAATTTCCGAAAAGGCCGTTTAGCCTGGAGCTTTCACCCCTCTGTCATATACCAGCACAGAAGCTGTTCGTTTCTGCATGTTAACGGCACACCACAGCTATGCACACGAACCAGCAGGTCCTTATATACACACTGAAGCAGTTCATAAGCTGTTGGTCCACTTTTAGCTGCTCCTCACTGTCTATGTTTCCCTCTAAACTCAGACCCACCAGATTTCTACGGTCTCCAGTCTACACTTGGGCATGTCGCTCCGTTCTACAAATGTGTCTATATGGGGTGGATTCTAGCTTCCCCTGCATCCTAGCTAGGAGTAGAAAAACCGCTGTACTCACCACTGTTGCCGTAGCAAACTGTAGCCGATAGCAAATTTGAGCTTGAGCTGCCAGATTTTCGCACTGCGTCCTTCACTTTCGCCGCTGCGTTTATTAGAACAAGTTCATTTCATTAGATCTATATTCAAGTATAGCGTTAGATTTCGGAATTTGCCCGTCGCTTCTTTATCAAATGGCAGACGTGTCTCACATTTCACTCTGGGGAGGCGGACCCGGAAAACTGCTTTCTGCAGCCTCGTCCCGCCCAACTCCGCCCTCCACAGAGCTGGCCAGTCAGAAGAAAGTGGGCACACGGGGAGTGGGGGCCATAGCAGAAGAGCCACCCCAATGAGGCGTTTCAGGCAGAGACTACAATGGACTACAAATGGGGTTTTTTGAGGATGGCAGTATGAGCTAAATAAGAACCCTGTTTTGGACTTTGAACGATCAGGAGTACTCTAGGGGAGTCCAAGATCAAAATATAACCTTGGAAATATAGCAAATGTCCCCTTTAAATCCGAAGTCTTTGTGATTTAAATACATCACATCCAGACAGTATAGTACATTAAAACACACATTTATATAATGTAATTACACACTTATGAGCACATACATGTATCCTTTTACTGTGCTCTCATGTGCTGCAATGAATTCATTAAAGAAATCTTGAATAAATTCAGACACATGAATAAACTGTCAAGCAGTTTGTCTGCCCCTTTTCCTTTGTGTCATCCTTGTATATTGCCTCTACCATGGTCTGCTGCACTGTATAGGGATGCTCCAATTGCTGGGAGAGGGAAAGACGAATATATGGTTCCTCAGTGATGTGGAGACCAGAAAAAAAAGGTTGGCTCAAGTCAGCAGATGCAGTCCAGCAATAATTGAAAATCACCACAAAAAAAGTACGAGGTAATCATATTCAAACACACAATTTGCACTTTTTCACGACCAAAGACCACACAACTGTGAAGCTTAATGTTCAGTTATGGAACTTCAGTAGTAGTGATTGTCAACAACTTTAGCTGCTGATGTTTTGCAAAGTATGGCGAGTGGCATCATTTACTGATGTGACAGGAATTTGTATAAAGTTGTCTCATGTTGCTTGTAGTCTTTTAGACATGTAATACAGTATAGCTTAATATTTTTGTATTTAGTATGGTTCCCCACTAAGCATTGCATGCCTCATTTTTCAAAATTTTTATGCCCAATTTGAACTTAAGTTCTGTTTTTAATCTTGTATTTGGACCTCCAGCTTCTCTCTCCTTTTGCCATCACTCCAAAATCAGCTGAGGAGCAACATAATATGGATAGGGGACAGTCAACAGAATCACAAATCCTAAAACACCCAAACCATAAGTTATGTTTTTGTTTATTTTGCAGAAGTAAAAAATATGCACTTTTAAGTTGATATTAAAATATCAATAGCCATGTATCACAACTCTTACATATTTCTTTTAGATGTATGTTTGTCAAGGTTCTGGGCATTAGCTGAACGCCTGAAGATCCCAAATTAAGGAGACTTCACAACTGGTGCAAATTCCAAGATTGATTAGAGTTTATTTTCCATCCCAAAAAGCCATGGTTTCTGCAGTGCAAACAATTGATAACACATAATTAATAAACTTAACAAACTAAACATTAAAGAATCAATTACCATCTGGATTGAATCAAAATTAACTTAGAATACATCTTTAAGTAAAAGGAATGCAAAGAGAGACACAAATAAGCTTACATTCTTGGGAACACATGGCAGTCAAATTGGTTGGAAAACTGAGTGACTGCTAGTCTGAGGAAGAGTCTTTATATACAACACATCTGTCAGCAATTACCCTTGATTGAGCTGGTGTAATGAGTGTCCTCGCCACCAGAGGCTGCCATTTGACATCATGAGGGAATTCACAACAATAACAAAAAATATCTCTCTTTTTATCCCCCCGGCAGCATTAATGCAGGGGGGATATTGTCATCAGTGTGTCCGTCCGACTGTCCGTCCGGGCGGGCGGGCGTCCGTCTGTAATCATACCTTGTCCGGGCCATATCTTGGAAACTATACATCCGATCTTCACGAAACTTCACTGACATGTTGAGCGTGATGTCTAGATGTGCCTTGGGGGGCCGGGGGGATATGCCATTGCCAGATGGCTCTTGTTTTATTATTGTGTAACATTAACTTCACTATAGCCTACTTATGTTAGTTTGTACTCCAAGATGGATAACCCTCACGACCTCCACCCATCACTACAATAACCATTTCTGGTATGACCAATTAAGTCGTACAGTTTACACCTGCATTTAAAGAATATACGGGAAGTCACGGAAATACAATTAGATTTATTTGTTGGCAACTAGCAGCTTGCAGACCTCGTTAGTAGGCCTATTGAGCTATATGGCTGAAGATACTACACATGTGTTCATTATTATCAACTAAAAAAATTTTGCTTGTCAACCATTTAAATATTCATTGCACACCATATTGCTAGTGCGAGCTGTCATTACTATTAAAAAAACGTTTTGTTTGTGGTCAATATAAGCCAATCCTGTCTTGATCAGAGGACAGATTGGTGTTTTCAGCGCGCGTTGATTTTTGCAGTCGGAGGTGCGCAACTGCGGCGCCTGGTTCTAAAAACTGCGGCCGCCTTGATATTTGAGGCTTGCGTTGTTGGCGTGTGTGACATCAAACAAGTCGGGATGAAGTCCCACACAAACCTTACTAGCTTGAATTGTGTGGTGGCCACCTGTGATGGGTTCTGTGCAGGTCTGGCTGAGTACGAACAAGTCTATTTAATATCATCAGTCAAAGTGCATCGTATTGACACGTACAGTGCCTCGCTTATGCACTTGCTTTGCAAAAATAAACAAAATAATAGTGTTTGCAGAGCCGCAATGCTTACCACTGCGTAATTTAAAATCCATCCTGTTGATATCAGTGACTTTTTTATTTGCATATTGTTAGTGCAAGTAATAAGGCTGAATAACTGTTTTTCCATCAGTACATTTTAGGTGGGCTGGGCACTGCCCTTTCTGCTCTGTAAAGCGTCTTTATGACGGTCTGTGAAAATTGCTACACAAATAAAATTGAATGGAATTGAAGATGTTATTATGGATTCCTCTAAAGCAAGATTATAATCTATAGTGGTACTGTTTGCATACACCCTTATATCAAGAAATGTCATGTTGTGAATATGTGCTGTAATTTATGTCCAATATTTAATGTGTTATAACCTAAATAGCCAGCAGTGATTGTTTTTTTTTTTTTTATTTGATGCATAATGCATTTAATTTTAGAACATGCATTCAAATTTGATACGGCATTTGGTCATAATTGTATGTAAAATGTATTTGTGATATTATTGTAGGCTAAAAGTGTCTTGTAACCCTATTTTAAATCATTTGTGCATACATACTCTTAGCTGCCTCGTGGTAAGTCCCATTGTCACTCCCAGGCTGCCAGGAGGAGAACGGTGGGAAGACAAACTGACGCCATTTAACCTCAGCAGGCTTGTGATGCCAGTTGTGCACGAATGTAGCCAATTGTTTTGTTATTCAGTGTTAATTATAAACTGGTTTGTCCTGATGTTTTTACAGTTAGCTTAGCAGCTAGGTGTGTAATTGTTCTGTTTCATATAATCTAATTTGTAAAGTTTCTTCAAGTCGATCTTTTTTTTTTTTTTTTTGTCTGTTTCTAGGCCGTGGCACAGGTTTCCGACGTGCAGTGAGAAAATGGCCAATCTCAGCCTTTACTGGACGTAGCCACAAGTTGGTTACTCCAGTTGAGTCTCCAAACAAGAAGGTATTATTGTTTTACAGAATAAAAATAGTACACTTAAATGTCAAAAATTGCCAAAATGAATTACAAAATTTCATTTGAAGGTATATTGTGTGTTATCAAGGTTTATTTCTGGGTCATTTCTTTTGTTATTCATATTGTATGTCTTTCATGGATACGTTTTATTTGTTTTTATTGTTTTTTGTGTGTACTGTTTTATTTTGTCAAATAAAATCAAATCACATACTATAAATAAACCACATACTTGATTGGAGAAATAATTACTGATTGTCATTTTTTTTTCAAATCAGGTTGATCCAGTTTGTGCTGCTTGTTGGTGACTCATCCATGAAGCATTGTTGATAGATTAGTTGAGTCCCTAAGAACCATACTGGGCCATCCTGCACTTTTGGCGAAAATCAGGTTGTGAGCATGTGCAGAAAACAGAGATCTACATTTCCTGAATGGGCCAACCCAATCTTCCCACATGGATTGTTAATACAAGCAAACGTCTTCTCTGCCCCTGTACTCATGCGCTGCACCGCCCTAGCCATAATAGGCCATCCCACAACCTTCCCATAATTCATTGCAAACATGGAGGCTGGGTATCTCACTGATGAGGAAATGCTTGCTATGATTGATGATGATGGTGAAGTGGAAGATGATAGAGACCCAGAGTTTGACCCAAATGAATCAGAAGATGATGGTTCCTCTTCTGAAGGAGGTAGGTTTCACTTTAAATGATGATTATGCATCCAAAACCTGCACAAAAAGCGCATGTGCATAATTTCACATATCTTGAGTCTGTAACATATGTAGTGTTTTTGTTGCCAGTTGCTCTAAATGACACAGGAGGCTGGCAACTTTGAGTCCCATTTTCTCAAAAGTACCCCAACACGAGTTGGCCTTAGGGGCTCATTTGAGATGCCAGAGGGAGGACTCTCATTTGGCATCACGTCAATGCCTGGGGCCTGTGCGGCTGAGGTGAGGACGGAGGTGCAGAAAGCTGTTGTTCCTCGGACACACGATGCAGTCTGTCTTTTAGCCACCAGCAATGACTTGACTGCCAGCAGGACCATTACCGAGGCAGGGGCGGACTGTCGCATGCTCCTAGTTAGTATCTGAGGTTGCTGGCCTAAGGTAGAAATATATTTTTGTATTATTTTTATTATTAAGTACTAAAATTGAGTTTGAATTAGTTTTTTTTGGGATTAAGTATATTTATTTTAATGGGTATGAGTGACATTCTGACAAAAATACCTATTGCAATGAAGGACTGTCGTTCTGTACGGGCGTTTGTCCTAGACTTCGCTCTGCGCCTGAACATGGGGGCGGCTCCACAGAATTTCCTGCGCCAGGAGTCTCATACTAAGATTTTAGTACAAAGGCATATTATGCCACATTTGTCTGTTGTTTGTAAACGCCATTATAAGTGTAGTAAGATAGAAAAATAGTTGATTGAGACTCATGGCTTGATTGACAAACGCTGACGATGTGGGCCGGCAAGCCACCAACCCAAGCATTGGGATTTCACAACCTGCTAATGAGACTCAAAAATCAATTATCCTTTTCCTGAAGTACTGACCTCAGAAAAGTTTCTAAACCCAAGGAACTAGTAAGAAAATACAGGCAAAGGCAGGATCTCTGCCGTAAGAAATCATCACTCACTTGAAGTGGGCCATAAGTGATGATTTACTGTAGGCGTATGCAGTAGTGTGCAGTGATGATTATACACTCAACAAAATGAAGATAAATCAGATAAATAGAAGTACTATTCAAGTATTTATTTCATGTAATATTGGATCACATAGATGAAACCAAGCAAACGGATAACAATTTATAGTTAAAACAAAAATAACAAGTGGTGCCAGGCACAACAAACCCCGCCCTTCGCACATACTTTGACCTACTTTTCCGAAATTCAATAGGGATCTATTGTGGGTCAGTGACAATCCCTAAACCCAATTTGGGGTGAATCTGGCCATTAGTTTTGGTGCTAAAGTGTTAACAAACAAACAAACACAGAAACAAACGCACAAACACGCAAACAAACCGAACCAAAAACAATACCCCTTGCCCTCACCCTTTGGGAGGGTGGGGCGGGGTAATAATGTCCTTATGAAAAAAAAAGAAAAAAAGTCAGTATCTATTGTGGCCACCCTTTGCTTTGATTACTGCATTTAATCCTTCAGGCATACAGCAGTTTTTACGTATTTCGTTTTTCCCTCATTCGCTAAACCATTCCATATGGTTTGAAGTTCATTCCGAAGAGATTCTTTCGATGTTCCAACAGATTCAAACAATTGGATTATGGTTTGGACTTTGAGCAGGCCAAGTCATAACTTTTGTGTCACCATATGATTCTTTCCGACTGAGATAATTCCTCCACAACTTTGAAGCGTATTTAGGGTCATTATGTTGTTGAACATAAAATCCTGAACCAAACAGTCTCTTTCCAGATGGCAATGCATGCCTCACAAGGATGCTGTGACACTTCTTCTGATCCATGATTTCATCCATTTTTATGAGATCACTGGCTCCTTTCAAGCAGACTGAACCCTAAACCATAATATTACCACCTTCATGGTTTACTGAAGGGGTTAAACAATCATTTTGAAATGTTCTCAGCACACATAAGTTCTGCGTTTGGGTGAGAAAATTTCACATTTCCAAATGACTCGTTCCCAGTCCGTTGGCGTCCAATCCTTGAATTTCTTGGCATCTCAAGTCTTATTTTGATGTTGCCAGCTCTTGGCGGCAGCGTGACTAATCAGACCATCTTCACACAGGCGTCTGGAAATAGTAAATCTTGATATTTTCATCTCTTCACTTCTGGCGCTATTAATATTATCATGCAGTTGTCGTTCAGTCCACCGGCAATTTTTTTTTTTTACTTGTCATACACAGATAATGAACATTAGAGCCACTTAACTTCCGTTTTGCACCTCTAGTGGCATTACTTTTCAGCAAACCGGACTCTTTGAAATGCTTGATGGTTTTTTTTTATGGTGCCATGGCAGCATTTAACGTCTTCAGAAATTTTTTTAAGTGACCAACCAGCATCATGTAAGGCTACGAACAATCTAAGACATCTCCGTCCGTCGTGCCATTGTATTCTTTTTTTTAAATCAGGCAACTGCAATCCCACCCAAATCTGGAATGACCAATTAGCGAACTATGTGCACAAGCATGCTTGTATGCAACCCCATGTTGCTATCGCAGGAGAGTGAGACAGTTCAAGGCCCTCCTCCGAAGCACGCGCCTGTCAGCCGCTGCTGCATTTTACACTCATAAGCTCGAAACTTCACAAGTTCACAATGAGGGCGGAGGATCCTCGAGCATGTGAAGGCTTAGAATTTTACTGATGAATGCTCGGCTGGCTAAGAGGAGGTGCTTGAGCAATGAACAAATGCTATGATGTGTGTAGTGCCCAGACCCAGTTATTTGTATTGCAAGTTGTAAAATGCTGTTCGTTTTTTTTTTAATGTTCTTGTTCATGTTTTGTTTGCCCCTACGTCAATGTAAATGTAAGTTGTGGGCAATAGTAAATATTATTTTTGAATAATGTACAAAATAGAATGATGCCTTTTATTGAAGAGTATTATGCTATGTATTGATGCTTGATTTAAAGTACACATAACTAAACTAAATCAAACTTCATTTATATAGCACTTTTCATTCAAAAAATGTAGCTTAATACAAAACAGCCCCCCGTCTCCACTGTAATTGTTTGAAGTATGTATATCACATTGAGAAGTATTTGTCTACATGCTGTGCAAGGATAGTACTTTTTATTGACTAATTATTGACTTAATTATGACCATTCTCTCCTTATGGTCATAATTCTGGTTTAATGTTCCCTGCTCGATCTCTTCTTGCAATAAAAATCCGTCAAAGTATTCCACAGTTTCATTTTCAGCAATCCTTTGAATCCACCGAGTAGGGGTTAACCTTCGGAGCTTTACCAGAGCTCCGTTTGCCTCCCCGTTTTAGGGTTGTGGTCAGGCCTTCAACGTTACCATGGGGTACGAGGTCCCCTCCATACTTCACCCCGAGTGGCCATCCCCTACTTTGGGAAATTGATTGGGGTGCACGACGGGGATGTGGAGCTGGACTTTGCACCTCAAGCTTCCTCTTTGTGGAGAAGAAAGATGGAGGACTGCGTCCCTGCATCAACAACCAGGATCTGCATGAGGTTATGGTAAAGTACCGATACCCCCTCCCTCTGGTCCCTAGCACCGTGGAACAGCTTCGGGGAGCCATGTTCTTCACCAAGCTTGACCTGCGCAGTGCATACAATTTGATCCGGATCAAAGAAGGTGATGAATGGATGACAGCCTTTTGCACCACTTCTGGCACTACAAGTACTGTGTGATACCTTATGGGCGTGTTAACGTCCCGTCGGTGTTCCAGTCCTACATCAATGATGTGCTGAGAGACATGCTGTGAAGATTTGTCATTGCTTATATTGACGACATCCTGGTCTTCTCTCCATCCTACCAAGAGCATGTCCAACATGCACAACAGGTGTTAACATTGCTACTGGCACACAACTCTGTGTGAAAGCAGCAAAATGCACCTTCCATAAAACCACCGAGCATCAAGTGTATCAAGCATCCAAATTACAAACAAGTATCAAAAGTTAGCTACAAATGAGGTTTATGTTCACAACCTTCTGTTGAATGTCTCCTTGATATTATTTACTCTTTGTTATGGTTCTGTGTTTTAGCTGCCATGATTCTGGATTTTTGCCGTGTCTTTTCTTAATTCATTTTGCTTATTATACATCCCAGTTTTTCTGTTCATGCCATTTCTGTATTCATTGCCCTTGTCACCCCTGTCTTGTGATCAGTTTGGTTCAGTCCGTTCTCCCAGTCTGTGTGCTTACATGCTTCGGGTGATTTCAGTGGTTTCTGGTGTTTCATATTATTGCTTCTCCTACGACATTTTTTGTATGACCTTGAGATTGCCTTGCCCTTGCTGTTCTTGTTTTGTTCCTGTTTGGATTTAGACCCATTTTCTGTACGACCACGATTCCTGTTTTTGATGCCCTGTGATTGACCTACCCTTCTGGATTCAGACTACGATTTTGGATTACTATTTATGTACCGTTGCACATCTACTTCTCTGGTTCTGACCCCTGCCTGTTATTTTGACTTCGCTTTTTGGATTCTGATTTTTGCTTGGCAATTCCTGTGTCTTCTGGTCTCGACCCATTTTTGCAATAAAGGCTTACGATTTTTGGAATTTCTGTTCTCGTGTGTGGTTCCTAAACACACCGTCACACTCTTGCATATTTAGGACACAAACATTAGCAGCAGTAATTTAGGTATGTTAGCCGCAGTGCTACAGCCACATTCAACAGGCTATCAGGTTAGGTAGGCTTATACAGTAAAGCAACACAAAATGGTAAAACTTACTGCTTCCGTGTCTGTCGTTGAGTGACAGACAGTTGGTACCGATCCAGGCTTTATCTTCAGATATTTCACAAAGCCTGCGTTTGAGGCCAGTTGTTAGTGCTAACTATTGTTAGCGGTCCTGCTAGCCACCCGTAACACGTTAGCTTCACTTACATTATTTGCTGTTATATCGTTACTTACAGCTTGTGGCTCTGAGCGCTTGATCGATGCTACTGCTCCAGGTTTGAGAAGCAGCTAAGACGCATATCCAGCGTTTAAATGTCCTTTATTGACAAAGCTGTCTTCGGTGAAATGCTGAGCACAAACAGCTAACGTTCCCTTTGAGTGTGGCTGTTTGCTGCCAGCAAACAAAAAAAGGTTCCCACTGATTTCTGGTGGCATCGTCTTTTGGAAGACAAAATAGTTGTCCTTGTTTTTGCATCCTAAAAAACACCTACGAACAGCTTTGGGAGACATACTGATATATCTACATGTTAAATGATTTGTGCTCGTTTGTGTCTGATAGAATAAATTCCGGGGTGGGCAGGTCCAGCGCTGTGATTGGCTCTGGACCGGTCTGTCCTGATTGGACGCAACAACCTGACGTCAGGTTTTGCCCAAATCTCGTGAAGATCTCAGAACGAGCTGTTCAGAGAGGAAGACACGTTCAGGAAATCACGTTCTGGGATTACGGCAAAACCTTTGTATCTTATGTTTAGAAACTTTGCAGAGGTTGAGCATGGACATCCAACATTATAACATTACTTGTATGTATAAGAAGGATCAGCATAATTGGGGACCTTAAAAATGATCAAAGCTAGGTTGACCTAGTTTTCATTTTTGCAGTTTCTGCACATATTTCATGCAATAATCATTTAATGATTTTGGGTACATACGTGGGCGACCCGGTGGTGTAGTGATTAGCACTGTCACCTCACAGCAAGAAGGTTGTGGGTTTGAATCCGACCTGGGGCCTCTCTTTGTGGAGTTTGCATGTTCGCGTGGGTTTCCTCCAGGTATTCTGGTTTCCCCCACACACAAAAACATGCATTATAGGAACACTTGTACCAGTGTCCCTGACCAAGGAAGTGGCTTCAGAACTGGAGTTGGTCCCCGGGCACTGCTCAGTGGCTGCCCACTGCTCCTAACTATAGGATGGGTCAAATGCAGAGGACAAATTACCCCACGGGGTTCAATAAAGTGTATCTTATACAACTAAGTTAAATTTGCTTGCCAGTTAGTTTTGTGAACTGTAAATCTATCAATAGCATGATAATTCAGTTCTACACCATAATTCTGCTTGTTTTGAGAGATATTTCATAATAACCCTCGGAAACGTTACTGTACAACATTATATTTCTTGACAGATTCGATCATTAATTGATCACTAAAAATCTCAAAATCACAGAAACGATTTAGCAATGTTCCAAGTAACAGCTACTGTAGCCAGTTTCCATCAAGCTGTCTACCGTCTCTTTCTGGGCACATGTTGCTTTCAGCAGTGGAAAGCAATGTTGTTCCTGGGGACCCGCTGTGTATGTTGGTTTTTGCTCCAACCACAATTGTAATCTCAGGGTTTTAGCAAGCTGTTAGTATGTCTTAATTAGTGATGATACAGCCCAGGAACCAGAAGCGAGCAGTAATGAAAGTCGAGATCCTTTATTCAGTCCGAGTTCAAGCCAGAGATCACAGAAGTACAGCGCCACAAAACACAATCCAAAGCTCAGGGTCTTGGGACAGGCAGAGTGGGTCAGAATGGCAACTGTACATGAACGGTAGGCAAAAATCAGAGTCGAGAAAAGAGATCCAAAAAACCAGGGCAGCAAAAACAGGAATCGTAGTCAGGCGAGCAGGGTCAAAACCAGAATAACAAACAGAAGGGCACAGGCAGAAATCGGTAGTCGGGCAAAGGGTGTCTCAAATCTCTCAGATCTTACTGGCGTACGGGTCTCTCGGCACAAAAGAAAAGATCAACGTTCTGACGGGGAAGGAACAGAATGCAGGGCTTAAATGCACCAAACAGAAGTCACATGCTACGAGGTAACAGGTAGCAGGAGTGACAGGTAATGAGTAATGCAGGTGAGCACATGAGGGAGCCCTAATAAAATAATTGGCAAAAGCCAAGACGCGGACTGGGAACACATAGACAACCTATGACAGATAAACGACTCCGGTCAAGGAGTTCTACGTGCACAGATCAAAGAGTGCAGGATAGCAATAAAGCACGTGCGAGAGATTTCGCGGAAACACAGGGAGATAGGGAAAGCAAATCAAGGGGCAGAGATTAGAACAGGGCCAGTGCTGAGACTGCATTAGTAGTAATTAGTAGCGGTGCAATTTTACAAATTAACCCAAGTGCACGTTAGTTAGTTAGTAATATGTACACGGGTTAGTTAAGTTAGTAACTATAATACAAAATATAAATGTTAGTATAATTAGTAATCAGAGAAAGCAGAGTGAAGGAGGTAAACGAGAATTGAAGTAATTAAATGAAACACCAGAAACCACTGAAATCACCCGAAGCATGTCGGCACGCAGACTGGGGAGAAAGAACTTACCGCACTGATCACAAGACAGGGGTAGACACTGGTGCACAGAACAGTAAATAAACAAATGGCAAAACAGAAACTGGGAAGCCGGCTGATGGATAACAGATACATGAAAAATGAAAAATAACAAAAGCAGGTATATGGCATAGCAGAATCATAACAAATTAGGTGTATTTTCATGTTAAGAGTTGTTAATTACTCTCTTTATCCAAATTTTATAGAAACACCCATACATGCTATGAAGAATAAAATACCCTTGTAGATAGTATGTTTATTTCTATATTGCAAGTAATTTTAAGTAATATAGTGTTTTTAACAGATCAAATTAGACATTGAGAAAATCAGTACGCCACAAATTAGGTTGCTGGACACAAGCGTTTTGAGTTCTTTCAAAAAAATTAATGACAACTTAATTAGATTAACATAACACAAAACTGATTTGACTCATTTATCACTTGCAGTTTGAATAAATTTGTCATAATGTGCCAATAAGGTTTCACCAATTAGGAGCCTACTACTTCTTTAATTTGATTGGTTACATCATTTTCTCTCATTTTATGCTGTTATTTCCCACACAACACCATGAGGGTATGGTACTTTTTTAAAGGACCAGTGTGTAAGATTTAGACGGACAATCCGGCTGAATAACTGGCAGGAATGGAATATAATATTCAAAAGTGCATTTTCATTAGTGAATTATTTCCTGAAATTAAGAATCATAGTGTTTTCTTTTATCCAGAATGAGTCCTTTATATCAACAGTGTGAGCGGGTCCTTTTCCACGGAGCTCGCCATTTCGCACCGCCATGTTTCTACAGTAGCCCAGAACGGGAAAAAAGTAATTAAATAAAGCACTGACACAAGAGCGCGCCTTTCGCGTTTTTGCAAGTTTTGCGGCCACCGTAGGTTCTCTGAGAAAGGGAATGATCATTTGGTTGCAATCTATAATCTGACCACTTGATGGCTCTACTTCTCACATACTGGTCCTTTAAATTCTTGATAGCAGACACAGATATTTCTGTTAACATGAGAGTTAAGAGGGCAAATAACTGCTCTAAACATTAAAATGCATTTAATGAGGACAAATTAACAGCTTGTTAAAATCCTGTGATTACAACTGTGGTTGGAACAACAACCAGCATACACAGTGGGTCCCCAGGAACGACGCTGAATACCACTTGCTTACTGCATGAACCATAGAATGTTAGTTGGGTTTGATGGAAAATAATGCTTGCAATGGAACAAGTATGACAATTTTTGAAAACTGAAGGTGAGGTTTTTGTATTAAATTTTTTTTAAAATTTTGTGTATTAAAATTTCAGATTATATGCACTTTTTATCAAAACTCTTATCGGCTTTATTTCCGTGCTCGTTGATGTGTGGGACCGGGAGAATTATGAGTGCACTTTTGACGGATCGGTATTTACATTTGCTGTCGGCTCAGTCATCATTTGTCATTTTCCTGTCCTTTGGTGTGGATTGAAAAAGTAAGGTTGAGTCAGTAGTCAGATAATTTTTTTTTATTTTAATACAAAACGGTCGTTGAAATAATCGCAGTTTCGTTTTCCAAAACGAAGTGTCTACCAGTACGGGACCATATGGCAATTAGTAAAGTCTACCCGTACGGGAGTCCTGTATTCCTGTACTGCCAGTCCAATCGTATGGGTGTCCAGTATGCAAATGAGCAGCTGTACGGGAGGATTTTCGCGCGCTTGCTACTTGCTCGCAGGCATGCATGACACAATCATTTAATACTTTCACAACTTGCAGCCGTGTCCTAATAAACCCATAAATCAGTGACAAAGAATGAACGACTGCATTTGGTGAAGCTTCTCCATGTTTTGTCATTCAGTGCTTGTTCAATGCACAGAAATGCACAGGGTTGGTTGAATGCTGTCGAACGCCCTATATTTGTGCTCGTATACCGGCCTAGTGAGGCATATGAATGTTGAGGATGATAGTGTGAATTAATGACCTCAGTCTCGCCAGGCACTTAGGGGTGACTTGAGTATGCACCCACTGGTGACGGTGGAAGCCACAATCCCTCACAGCATGGGAACACGCACGGCATGCTCCTCTCAGCCATCCGAGACAAGTGTTAAGCTGTCTGAAGGTCAATGTAATGCTCATGCCGGAAGTCGAACCTACGCCCTTGCGCACTTTGAGACATGCATGATATAGGGAACATGTAAAACTTGCTTTCAGGATTTCTTTGTTTATTAATCAATGAATCAGTTTTGGTGGCATATTTACGTTCCCCTGCTGTAGTCAGCAATTACTCAATCAACACATATGTAAGAGATTCTCACGCAGAACTGAAGTCCTTATGCATGGAGGTTTATCATTATCATGCGCGATTATGACTCTGGACTTCTCACGCTTTTCTTTACTCAGGGGTTAGAAGCAATGCGTGCGTTTCATTATCGTTTAAATTGTTTAAATGAAACAAGATCATTTGAAACGTCTTTCTTCAAATGAACACATTTCATTAGAAATAAGCGCTTTCATAGCGCTAACAGTGTGAACTATCTCGTTCTACAACAGTGGGGGACACAGAATTGGGTATTGGAAGCACCGTGAAAAACCGTAAACTTGGTTGTGGTTATCATCCACCATGGCGGACTTTGGGTTTGCTAAATATGCGTGATGTCACGTGCACACGAAGAATATGGGTGGAAGAGGGAGGCTTTTATGAGAACAAAACAGACACATAAGCGTCCCTGTTACGACGGTAACTTTCTAAGGCACGCCGCAAATAAATTAGTAAAATATAGGCTAAAGACTCAGTGGTTGCAAGGGCTCTAAGTTCATACTCGTCTTATTTTTTAACCGTAAGAAAAGACCCCGGGCTATAGCCTAGTAGCCAGGCTCTAAACATGCCCCTGGTATATGATGAGGCAAACAAGACAGATTCATACAAATTTAACAGAATGCCAAACAAAGCCATGAGAATCTGCTGTGGTGTTTTGCCAACACCGACTAAGCCAAGCCAGATAGAGCTAGGAGAAGAACCTTTACATCTAAGAGAGAGATTTATGGTCACATGTTGGAGCCGTCTAAAGGCCCATTTATTCTCAACGTTAAATACGGATCCGGATACGGACGGAGCCTTCTGTCCGTACTCCGCGTTCATTTCGTCCGTATTTCTGCACGTTTCCACAAAGCTTACGGATACGGGCCAAACGGAGCAGTACCACCGGACACCGTGGGGGCAGTGTAGCTTTTGGTAAAAGATAAATAAATGTGAGCGAGACACGAAAAAGAAAACTCACCGAAGATATGGCTGCGTCCGAATAGTTAAAAAATTACGGGCTACCCACTAATTCCAAACCACTTTTCTTTAACCTCTGAGGAAAACGTCATTAGGTAAAAGGAAGGTGTAAAGGGGAATTCCTAACGGCTTAGGAAGACAACCGTGCTAAGTAGAGAATCCAAATACACTTACACTCGGCAGCGCAATCATGAGCCCCCTGCCCATCATATACGTTTCTTTACGCAATTGGCCTGATGAACGGTCGCTGCTTTAAATATTGCTGCTGCGCAGAATTGTGGGATAGTAATATCTCCTTTTTTTTTTTTTTAGAAAGGGATGGTTCTGTGTACCATATGCTGAAGGAGGTAAATTAGGAAGCCCTGAGACACCTTTCCTTAAAATTTAAAGAATTCGAATACTCTTATCATGGCTGCCCAGTAATTATTTCCGGATAATTTTTAGGAGTTAGGAACTTTCCTAGGCAAAAAAAAAAAAAAAAAAACTATTCGGACGCAGCCTATGTTTCTGTCCGAAACGTTTCACTCTGAGCTGCCCCCTAGTGGATTTACAGCTGAACATCCATGCCAACGCCAAAGCCGCATGGAAGTATGTGGGCAGAGATGTTCACGACGTTTCGAACGGACACCTCTATTTTCGTACGTAAAGGGAGCATAAATTAGCCTTAAGGGGGTGTGGTGATGAAGTCCGACCAAGAGTGTTATTCAGGAATGCTTAGAATACAGAAGATTCCTAAGTAATGGCTTTGGCTGGGTTATAAAGGCTAAATCAGAAGAATACAGGCTGGAAACTATTTGTTTTAATTCCTTTACCCCTATTAGTGATGTCCAACCCCCCCAGCCCCAGCTATTTCCAAGAGCTGAGATTGAAAGACAATGGGAAAGACATCTGGCAAATCATTATTTAAGAAGCAAATACAAAACCCAAAACCAGTGAAGTTGGCACGTTATGTAAATCGTAGATAAAAACAGAATACAATGATTTGCAAATCCTTTTCAACTTATATTCAATTGAATACACTGCAAAGACAAGATGTTTAATGTTCAAACTGAGAAACTTTATTTTTTTTTTTGCAAATAATCATTAACTTAGAATTTAAAGGCAGCAACACATTGCAAAAAAAAGTTGGCACAGGGGCCTTTTTACCACTGTGTTACATCACCTTTCCTTTTAACGACACTCAGTAAACGTTTGGGAACTGAGGAGACCAATTTTGAAGCTTTTCAGGTGGAACTCTTTCCCATTCTTGCTTGATGTACAGCTTAAGTTGTTCAACAGTCCGGGGTCTCCGTTGTCGTATTTTACGCTTCATAATGCGCCACACATTTTCAATGGGAGACAGGTCTGGACTACAGGCAGGCCAGTCTAGTACCCGCACTCTTTTACTACGGAGCCATGCTGTTGTAACACGTGCAGAATGTGGCTTGGCATTGTCTTGCTGAAATAAGCAGGGCGTCCATGAAAAAGACGTTGCTTGGATGGCAACATATGTTGCTCCAAAACCTGTATGTACCTTTCAGCATTAATGGTGCCTTCACATATGTGTAAGTTGCCCATGCCTTGGGCACTAATACACCCCCATACCATCACAGATGCTGGCTTTTGAACTTTGCGCCTATAACAGTCCGGATGGTTCTTTTTCCTCTTTGGTCCGGAGGACACGGCGTCCACAGTTTCCAAAAAAAATTTGAAATGTGGACTCGTCAGACCACAGAACACTTTTCCACTTTGCATCAGTCCATCTTAGATGAGCTTGGGCCCAGCGAAGCGGCGGCGTTCTGGGTGCTGTTGATAAATGGCTTTCGCTTTGCATTGTAGAGTTTTAACTTGCACTTGCAGATGTAGCGACGAACTGTAGTTACTGACAGTGGTTTTCTGAAGTGTTCCTGAGCCCATGTGGTGATGTCCTTTTACACACTGATGTCGGTTTTGATGCAGTACCGCCTGAGGGATCGAAGGTCACGGGCATTCAATGTTGGTTTTCGGCCTTGTCGTAAACGTGCAGTGATTTCTCCAGATTCTCTGAACCTTTTGACGATATTACGGACCGTAGATGATGAAATCCCTAAATTTCTTGCAATAGCTCGTTGAGGAATGTTGTTTTAAACTGTTCGACAATCAGCTCACGCATTTGTTCACTAAGTGGTGACCCTCGCCCCATCCTTGTTTGTGAATGACTGAGCATTTCAGGAAGCTGCTTTTATACCCAATCATGGCACCCACCTGTTCCCAATTAGCCCGTTCACCTGTGGGATGTTCCAAATAAGTGTTTGATGAGCATTCCTCAACTCTCTCAGTCTTTTTTGCCACTTGTGCCAGCTTTTTTGAAACATGTTGCAGGCATCAAATTCCAAATGAGCTAATATTTGCAAAAAATTACAAAGTTTACCTGTTCGAACATTAAGTAACTTGTCTTTGCAGTGTATCCAATTGAATATAGGTTGAAAAGGATTTGCAAATCATCGTATTCTGTTTTTATTTACGATTTACACAACGTGCCAACTTCACTGGTTTTGGGTTTTGTATTATAGTTGCTTAAATATATATACAGTACCAGTCAAAAATTTGAACACACTTTGCTAATGTCGCAGCACTCTGTTTTCAGAGAAATTTAAATGGCTTAACTTCTCTATATAATCTCAAACGGAATCTGTAAGTGATAAATAGTCAGAAGTTAATAGAGAATAATTTACTTGTTTGAATGGTATACAAAATTTTGGAATTCTCAAAGAAGTCATATTTAGCAAAGTAAACAGGCAAACAAGCACCTTCCATTTTCCAACGGCTATATTAAGGGGTGATCTGGGGTTGAATGGGCAAAATTTGATTATTTTTCCAAAATTTTTTTTTTTATAAAAATATTCTATAATAACCCACCTTTAATAATCACTAATTGCTACAAGGATTAAAAACTGAATTTTGCCATAAAATCATGATTTAAAAACAACTGTGATGATGAAATTTATGCTTTTCACTCCAGGAAAGTGAGAAACATTTGAATAATCAGATAATACAGTCTGAAAAATGGGTGTAAGCCACAGACTAAGACTGAACTCAACTTTTCAATGCGGTCTAATGCATTTTCCATTGATTTCCTAAGGTATTACTTTTTCCACATTTCTCATGTTTGCGGCAGCCATACCTTTTTTATTGATCATTGAAAATCAATGAAATTTGGGCTGCAGGTACTTTACTTCATTAGAAATGCAATGACATCGGGAAATTTTGCCTATCTGTTACATACTTTGAATATTTTGAGTATTTGTCAGATTCTGCACAAAATAATTTCAAAATTTGAGTAAAATGCCCCAAAATCCCAAAACTGATAAATTGGGCAAAGAATGGCTATGTCCTTGCATTTGGATAAGCAATGGCTTTTAAATGATGAAAGAAACTGAATTCTATCATAAAGTTAAAGAGGAATTGGTGCCAGATGTTTTCTGCATATTTAATGAGCTTGCTCGGTTACCATGGCAACCGCATAAACAGAAAAATGCCAACTTGAATCATTTTTGGTGGTTATTACATATACCTCTTTAGATTAATTCTGAGTTGTTTCCTGGTGTCATTTTTCATTTAACCCCACATCATCCCTTAAAGTCCTATTAAAGTTGGGGTGCATAATAGCATAGGACAGTGTTTCCCAAACCTCTCCTGGAGGCCCACCTGTCCTGCATGTGGTAGATCTCTCCCTGCTCCAGCACAGGTGATTCACAGGCTAGAAAGGACAGACACAAAGACAAACGATGAAATAATCATCGGTGGTAAGTTTGGTCCTCTTTCAGAACTACAAGACACTGATGTGGATGTCAATAGTTTGCGGTTAGAAATCAAAAGCTCAGTACTTCAGAAGGGCTGCTTGGAGTCAAGAGGAGCAGACCTCAACCCCCGCGGATAACTCAAGATCCTCAATTTGAGTGATACGAGAAGCAAACTCAAGAGTGATAAGATGACAAACTCATCAAAAAAGCCTGAGTATAACTACTTGACGAGAGAAATAAAGAGGAAGTGCAAAACGAGCAAAGAGGAATGGATTGAAAAAATATGTAAAGGTGTAGAAGATGCCCAACAATCAAACAAAACTAAAGAAGTATACTCTGCCATCAAGACGCAAACGGCGAAGTCAAATCCAAGGATACAGTCTGTGAAGGGAAAAGATGGCAAAATACTGACAGAGGATAGTCAGGTAAAGAATAGATGGAAGGAGAACTACCAGGAGTCATACAACACTGAAAACCCACATAATGTGGACATACTTCCTGACATCCCAGCATCAAATAATTGTGACGAGGAACCTGGAATCTTGAGGACGGAGGTTGAAAGGGCCTTCAAGCTTCTAAAAGAAGGCAATGCCCCTGGATATGACTCTATCTCAGCAGAAGAACTGAAAGCTGCTGGAGAAAAAGGGATGATGCCTTACACATACTATGCAATAAAATATGAGAACCTGAAACCTTTCCAGAAGATTGGGGGAAAGCTGTGATTACTCCGATATACAAGAAGAAGGACAAATTGGACTGCATTAACTACAGAGGAATCAGCCTTTTGTCTCATGCAGGCAAAATCATGACCTCGATCTTACAAAGCAGGATCAGAGAGAGACAGAATCCATCTTAACAGAGGCACAAGCTGGATTTCGACGAGGCAGAGGCACGATAGACCAGCTATTCACACTAAGACAGCTAACTGAGAAGTACCTGGAGAGAGGGAAGAAACTCTACGGGCTCTATCTTTCACACTGCCCTACCCGTTGCCACTACCTGCTACCCTTGAATTACGCATTCAGCAGCTTCCACTATCCCTAAACGGTATCTTGCAGCCAGACTACCCGCTATGCATTATGCCGACTCCCTTATTTGCGACTGGAGGCGTGCCCGTGGGCGTGTTTATGCGCTTTCCCTACAATTGCTATCTTGACCACACACGTTAGGGAAAGCGTATAGCGGGTCCTCAAACCACACGCTACCCATTTGGGCTTTTAAAAGAGCGCGCCCAGGCGGCTTCAATGCGCGTCCACTTGGACACATGTGGACGTGTACATGCGGCTCCACTTCCCGAATTAACTCGCCTATAAAAAGCCACCTTGCTTTAGCCTCAGTTGAACCCCTGAGAAAATGGCAGAGATAGTACTAAATCGCCTTGATCGCCAGTTAAATAATAGAAGACGCCCAGAACGCGTGTACCGCCAGTGCACCAGCTACCTGGGCCTTTCAGGTAAGTCTATATTGTTTGTATTTTGTATCAATCATTTTTTCCACTTTTATAATAATATATAATTATTATATATAATATATATTAATGATATATATTATATATAATTTTCTAAAATTATAATAATACAATACAAGTATTATTTCCCACAGAATGAGAATGCGTGACAAAACTGCACCTCTCCCGTCAGGCAGTGACGGAATTATGTCACCTGGTTGCAGATGATGTAGACACCGTTGCCGTATGCCTTGCCCGTTGCTGTTAGGGTTACTGTGGCACTATTCCAACACCCACTCAGCTCAATTGGAGGCATGACCCAATCTGCTGTAAGCTCGGCTGTAACTGCAGTCACTGCCAGCATAGTCCAACAGGCCTGTAGGTACATCACTGGCATCCCTGTGACACCCGAGAGACAACGCAGGGTAAAACGGGATTTTTTGGCAAGATATGGGTTCCCTAGGGTTCTGGGTGCCGTCGATTGCACACACGTTCTGATTCGTGCTCCGGCTCTGAACAGTGGCGCGTATGTGAATCGTAAAGGAACCCATTCCATCAACATCCAGGTGATTTGCGATGCATGGGGTTACATCTTGAATGTATAGCCTATGCAAATCATCCTGGAGGTAGCCACGACGCTTTTATTATGGAACAGTCGGTCATTCCTGCAATCTTCCAGAGGGACCCCCCTCTGGATGGGTGGCTGTTGGGTGACAATGGCTATCCATTAAAGACGTGGTCCATGGTGCCATACATTACGCCAACAAGTGTGCGTGAGTTCGCTTTCAATAAAAAACACTCACGCGCATGAGCTGTCATTGAGCGAACATTTGGCGTGCTCAAAATGCGATTCCGCTGCTTGGACAGGTCAGGTGGGGTCTTACAGTATGGTCCTCAGAAAGTAGCATCTTTCTTTGTGGCATGTTGTGTGCTGCACAACATTGCCCTACGCCATGGAATGATGCTGGAGTTTGAGGACAGATTATTACCGGACTATAGAAGGCGGCAAGCTGAAGTGCAGGTGCCGACTCCAAATGCTGATATAGTGCCAGCAGTAGCAGGGGCAATGAGGGACCAGCTGGCAGCGGAGCTGCAACACCGCTAGTCATGTCATCTGCAGCCTGCCTGGTAAGTAATTTGTGCAATCAGTAGGCTACTAATAATGTAATAATACATGTAATTCATATAGCATTTTATTAAATACTCAAAATTACTTTATAAAGAAAAAAGTGTAAATGGTTGCAGTCAATGTAGGCATTTATTTGGGTGTGGGTATTTTCTAAAATGGGATTTTGATCCTCCCCTGTCTGGATTTGACCTCATGCACGAGCAATTTAACTTCGTCTTCGGAGAAACGTGCGACCTTCCTCTCTCCATCACGGGTTTCGGTTTGTGGATTTGGGATAGCGCAGCCTGCTGTTAAAGGCAATGGCACCTGGCACACTGATTGGTTTAACTGGCGTAACGCCCAAACCACGTCTATGCATAATATAACGGGTAGCGCAGGTGTTTTAGGGATATAGGCAGGTTTTGAAGATAGCAACTTTTGGGGGGGAACGCCTCTTACGCAATGCTAAATCCCCAAATAACGGGTTTAGGGGCTCTGGCGTAAGATAGGGCCCTACAACTGTTACATCGACTTTGAGAAGGCTTTTGATAGAGTTTGGCAGAAAGGACTCTGGCATGCCTTGAACTTCTTTGGCTTCCCTACAAAGATCATAAACCTACTGAGAGCTCTCTACAAAATTTCACTGTCACACGCAACAAGTTATTACATTACCCAAAAACTAACATTATGTTTCAGTCGTGCCCAATAAATTCATATCCTGTAGGGACATTAGCCAACTGCAGCAGACTGTCACTTGGAACAAGTTCTGCTACAATACACCAAGCATCGCAGAGGTTCATTCAATCTACTCGTCTAGCCCGTCTTTTAATTTCTTGTAATATTTGTCATTTCCCTATCACTGTTCAGCAAACTTAAAATAGGCGGCGATTTCTTTGATTGCGGTTTCTTCAATCGTTTGTGTGGATGATTGACGAACTCATTCACAGCGACCAGAATAATTCTCTGATCCGAAACTCATTGCGCCTGACCGGTTGACAAGCCTAAAATGCAGCAGCACTGGAGTCATGCAGGTAAAATTCACGGAAGATTGTTACGGAAATGAATCAAAATAAAACGTTTTATTCATTAAGACGGTGCCATTATCCACTGTTGTCCAAGAACCCCTAAAAGAAGCCTTCGTTTAGATTTTTTTGCGTGAGCCATTCGGATTTTCCATTCGTTGCCATTCTGTTTCAATGTTTGGTCCAACCAGTGACGCCACTCACTAAGCGACGCTGTCATGACGCCTCCCATGAATTTTTTGCGTGGACTTTATATAATCACCACGGCAAAACGGTGGGTATTAGGAGATCAAAAATTAATCGGAACTTTAGTTTATGAACGCATCCTTCAGATGCGCTGAAAATGTGCCGCTGTTTTGTGTCCCCATCAAATCCAACAAACGAAACAGCATTGTTGGCATAATTGCTAAGCATACTCCATTTTTTTATAAGGGCACTTATAGGGCTATGATGAGTTTGCAGCTGAGCGGCTGTCTATGTTCTCAAAGATGTGCTGCTCTCGCAGTTCGCTTTTCATTGACCTTTTTGCCCAATAAGTCTCAAAACAGCTTGACTTTAAACGGCATCTAAATTCGATTCCCAATGTTTTTGTTTATCGGCCAATCAGCGAGCCGCCCCTGCGCAAACGAACCGAAATAGAAGGATTATCTATGCATGCACACAAAACACTGGTTTATATGAATGAAATTGGTCATGCGACAATGCAAGTTGTCAACAAAAGCAAGTGATTTGTTTGTAAACATTGGACGTTCAACGTCCCGTCTGAGAATTGACTTTAGATGCCCTTTAATATAGCCGTTGGAAAATGGAAGGTGCTTGTTTGCCTGTTTACTTTGCAGAATATGGTTGAGAATTCCAAAATTTTGGACACCATTCAAACAAGTAAATGATTCTCTATTAACTTTTGACTATTTATCACTTACAGATTCCATTTGAGATTATACAGAGAAGTAAAGCCATTTAAATTTCTCTGAAAACAGAGTGCTGCGACATTAGCTAAGTGCGTTCAAATTTTTGACTGGTACTGTATATATATTTAAGCAACTATAATATTTGCCTCTTGAATAATGATTTGCCAGATGTCTTCCCATTCTCTTTCAATCTCAGGTCTTGGAAATAGCTGGGGCTGGGGGGGTTGGACATCACTAATAGGGGTAAAGGAATTAAAACAAATAGTTTCCAGCCTGTATTCTCCTGATTTTGCCTTTATAACCCAGCCAAAGCCATTACTTTGGAATCTTCTGTATTCTAAGCATTCCTGAATAACACTCTTGGTCGGATTTTATCGCCACACCCCCTTAGACGGCTCCAACACGAGACCATAAATCTCTCTCTTAGATGTAAAGGTACTTCTCCTAGCTCTATCTGGCTTGGCTTAGTCGGTGTTGACAGAACACCACAGCAGATTCTCATTGCTTTGTTTGGCATTCTGTTAAATTTGTATGAATCTGTCTTGGTTGCCTTATCATATACCATATTTTTTATTTTGTCATATAATCTCAGAATCTGTCAATCCCTTTTTTTTCTCGTAAAAAGAATTGCAAGACTTTCTTACTGAAAGCTTAAGGCTGGTTTCACATAAATGGCCCCAAACTGATGTTATATGTTCATTTCACACAGCTATATGGTTGGGATGCTCACAAAATGCATGAATACACATTGATGTATATTCCAAACTGTGGCAAAATGAGAGATGTAAATGCAAGAATTTTTTTTCAAGCACAACTTAATTTGCGAGAAACCATTATCTATACTTCACTGCACCAGTTTAGACTTCGAAGATGATCTTGAGTGTAGACAGCATACCAACCTTCTGGTTTAACATTGTTAACCCCTTAACTGTCACCTGCATTGTCTCACATTTGGCCCGGCCCTAATTAGGGCCCAGTGACAATAAATCCAAATCCTGTTGTAATAGGTTGTACGGCTGTTTAAGTTATATAAATGGTTTTTCCTCACGTTACCATGAAGATGGTTGAGTAAGCTGCAACCAACCATTTTAGGCTACATTATGTTTTATACGTCATTTCAAATGACATAAAATAACTACATATGTATAATAATTACCTGCCCTGATCCACTTTGTCAATCATATCCTGTCTCTGATTCATTCTAAATTCATGGCATCATCACATGATGAGCAAGATGTCTTAAGATAAGGCAGGAGCAGGAAAGAAGAGGGACCTTGTTATACTAATTTTTTTTATTTTATAAAGTGCAAATCTGAAAAAAAAAAATTAAAGTGCATTTTTGTTATTGTTTACCGAGTTAATTTTTGAAATTAACTGATGTGCAAAAAATGCCACGCTGAGTCTTGTGTCATTCTCTCTCTCTGTATAGTTGGGATAATATTGAGGAAAAACTGCCGAGCATGCACACTGTGTGCTAGGGGCAGATATAGGCAGAGCTACGGTAGGGCAAAGCCCCCTCAACTGTTTGTCTGTTTATTTATTTATTGCTCTTTCAGTCATTGGAAAATATCTGCCCCGTGATACTGACACCAGTTTGAAGACTCACTGGTATTAAAATGCGTTGCACTTGATTATCAACAAATTAAAATTTTTACAGCTGTGTGTTTTAGACACTTCAACAATTCTACATGCCGCTGAAATTTACTTTGGCGAGGTCTTAACTATTGTCCGCGTCACTGTCATTAAAATTGATTATTTCATGCCTTTTTCACGCAAGTCTCGGCCATGGTATGCAATTGCGTTGAAACGAGTCCAACCGATGACGTCATCGCGTGCGGTGGGTGCTGGGGCTTCGTTTCGCGGTAAATTTGAAATTAAAAATGCGCATAAACGCAGGGGATTTGGGCTTTTTGTCAGTGCAGAAAATATATTAAAAAAATAACACTATTACAATACTTGTTCGACATGTTCTTGTGTTTCCTGTCCCCTTTAAGAATTAGATCTTTTTTATTGCAAAAAAAGGAGGCTTTCTTTAAATTTAACATGTATTGTAAGAAAATGTGGGTATGTCCAAGCTTTTAACTGGTACTGTATATATATATATATATATATATATATATATATATATATATGCACACAGATGGGTCGGAAGGTGAAAAGGATAAAGCGGGCACCTAATTTATACACCCTTAATGAATGTCAGAATAGGAGAAAGTACACCTGATCAGCTGTCAGTTTATACAGCAGAAATGATGGCAGTCATCACAGCCCTACAGTGAGTTGAGGAAGTAAGACCAGGAAGAGTGGTATGCTGTGTTGAGTCGGTAGCATTCTTTCTCAGTATGCAAATATTAAATCCAATATGGAAGATTTAACATTGGAAATTAAGCAAAACATATTCAGTTTGCACAGGCTGGGGATGCGGTTCTGTTGGATACCCACTCCTGTCGGTACAGAAGGGAATGACGGTGCAGACAAAATAGCCAAAAAAGCTCATGGGATGAAAGAGGTCATACATATATCTTTAGGTAAAGGAAAAGTTAACGCGATGCTCATGGAAGAAATAATGAGGAAATGGCTGGACAGATGGGACTAGCATAACAGCGGAAGGAAATACTACAGTGTGCAGAAAACTGTTAATGCACCCAGTGTGATGAGAGGACACAGACGGAAGGAGACTGAGGTTTGACCACATAGGATTAAATAAAACACTGTTTCTGTTAGGGAAAAGTCTATCAAATTAAAGTTCGATAACTAAAGTTACAGAGAATGTTAACATATGGTAATGTACTGTCAAAAGTATAGGGAAGAAAGGGTAAGACTGGCTCAAAAATTCAGTATGGCAGGAAGGGAATTGGTATTCTGGGAGCAGCAGGCGATGGCATGCAGGATATACAGAAAGTGATCATGGAATATTTGAAGGGAATTGCGAGCATTATGTCATAGAATTTATAGAGATGTTTTTTTGGTTTGATTTTTTAAAATTAAATTGATTTTTACTTTATTTACCTGATGACGTAAAGCAGTTGAAGGACAGTCATTCATACTGCATACTCCGGTGCAGTGGGTGGCAGTATGCAACTGATGAGTGATCTATTACACCCGACATGTTACCAAAAGAAGAAAAAAATGTTTGTGCGGGGGAATCACGGATGAATGGAATTGGAAATATGGACTGCGATGTGGTGGAGGTAGTCAAGAAGAATGGAAATGAGGACGAGATATTTGTTGTTGGTGTGACGGCAGCTGTAAAGGGTGGTGAAACAAATCACATATTTAGTAATGCTCATGGACAGGGAAATTTGTGAAAGAAGAAAGTGGAGATAATGAGAGCAGTGAGGGTGTCAGAGGGAGGGATAGTGGCTGTGGAATGCCGTACACTGAAGCAGCAAGATAAATTGTTGAAAATTAACATGCTTGACCTTACTGGAGTAACCGGTTTCCCACTGAGGAAAAAAAAAAAAAAAAAAAAACAGTTTAGGGCGTGATTAGTAGCGTTCCACAGTCAATAGAGTCTGATTCTTTTTTGTAGGAGGAGGGAATGTGCAGGGCAAATCAGCTGAAGAGCTATGGGGAGGGAAAGGTACAGGAACGTGGTTCCTTGAGTCCAACAGTAAACTACCAGGAAGAGTTTTTTAGGCTCCAGTTTTTTTTTTTTTTTTTTTTTTTAATTAGTTCCAGGATCAGAGTATTTTAGAGGGATCACTTAGGTGTTACTGGTGTCAGAAGTACGCGCAGGTGACTCTTTTTGTAGAAGTGAGAATCACAGGTGTGGAGGGTGTGGGAAAGAGGGGTGTATAGAGGCTGAGTGTACTTTGGCAAAAGAATGTTTTCACTGTGGGGGAAGTCATAAGATGCGCTCACTGCAATGTAAGCGAAGGAAAATGGAGAGAGAAGTGGAAAGGAACAGGTTACGAGATAAAATGTCTGATGCGAAGGGTACTAAGAGAGTGATGGCAGAAAAGGAAACAGCGGGGGAAAGAGCAGGCGAGAGTTCAGGCAGTGGAGAAGAAACAAAAGGAGTATGAGGAAGATGATATTAGGAAGGGTGGAAGTTTATTGGCTTTCATTGCAATGGTACTAAATTGTGCTGGTAAGATTGAATGTGAAAAGGAATTTAGATGGCGGTAGATGCAGGTAGAGGGATTTTGGAGGTATTGGATGTCAAAAGGGAAGATAAACAGAGAATTTTGGAGAGTAGATTAGGTGGTGGTCAGATTTTAACGACGCAAAATGTGCAGAAAAGAGGTCGGTTTAGGAATGAGGGTGGTTAAAGAGAGGGTTTTTTAAAATTAAGTTAATTCACACATTAGAAAATGCACCTTGGGGCTGGTGGTATATGCGCATAAAACAGATGAGATCCGCCATAAATTTATGAAGTGGAAGAAGGTTTGGGGATCATTTTGGCCATGGGCTCTGTGACTTCAGTCTCGCAGTACGGAATGCGTGCAATGCCTTTTTTCATTCGTGAATATGAAGCCTTGTCTGTTTTCCTCTGATGAAATACGAGAGTATAGTGTTTAGTAACAGGATTTCCTATTTCTCCCTCTAAAGCCGCAGTCAGTATCATTTTCCTGTCTTAATAGATATTCTCTGACTGCACACATCTCTATTATATTTTAACAATTAGCTATTATAACTTCAGAAAACAATTTGTTGAATTCAACTACCTGATTTCCCCATTCTAATTGCAATAATCAGATAATAATTTGAAATAAGCTACAGCAGTATTCAAAACTGTGAATCTAACTCAAGGTTTTAAGTTAATGCATGTTCAACTTCAAAAGTTTTAACTATATCACAGAACTTTGTAAAAAGTTCATAATAGAGTTTGAACAATGAAATCAACAAATTTGAATATTCCTATGGTAATACGGTGGTAATTCAGGTAACCTTACACTCGACTATCGGAAACGTCCTCACAAAATCTAAATCTCGCAGATGCTTATTTTTAGCTTGCTTGGTTCAATGGACCGAAGGGAGCTTACAGGATTGGCATCTGCGTTAACTTTGATCTTCTTCTGCCAAACTATACTGAAGGGATCAATGTGAAATTTGGTGGGGAGGTACATATGGATGTACAGATTTAAATTTGTTTGAGGCATTGAAACTCAACATTGAAAATCGTCACCACTCGGCCATATTTAAAATTGCACCATATCATGCTGGAGAGCGTTTGAAAGCAGCTAGAATGCTGAAACATTGTACACACATACTTTTGAGGACATAAAAAAAGCTTAGCTCCTAATTTGCAACAGTATTATTCTATTGAGCAACACACTTAAGCCCAATAGCCAACTAGGTAACTTTTCAGTATATAATGCTGGGCAGGCTACAATGATCTGGCATCTGGGGCTTGATATTTCAATTGAGGTGCATTATGAAAAGAGTACCCAGCTGCAAAAAAAAAAAAAAAAGGCATTATGAAGCATCAAACCAGGATGCTGCATTTTGCTTGAAAGTTGTTTTTTTCCCCACACATATTACAAAATCTGTCTTCATTTTCCCAATGTTGGAACCAAGCATAAAAAATACTACCACTTGGAAGCTTACATAACACTGAAGCCTGAAATAAACCAAGTGAGCCACAGTGCCCATGGCACTTTTTTTTTTTTTTTTTTTTTTTACAGTTGATACCTGACCCATTCAGCCATCTGATCTGCGACCCACAGAAGTCACCTAGCTAGGTAGCTGACCAACTGTGGGATTTGAACAGCCATTTGCTCAGCAGATGAGACAGTTTTGTCCCTGCAGCCATTACACTGAGGAATAAGTCATAGCTATATTTTGCACAGGTGATTATTTATTGCTGCTTTTATTTATTTACTCATTGCTGTATTATTTTATTTACTTTTATTTATGTTTTACCCATTATGTATGTTTTTACAACCCAAACAGCTTTTACTGTTTCATTTTGTTTTTATTTATTTTTTTTTACCATTAATATTTTAGTTCACTTTAATTATCTTAATATCATCTGGACTTGTCTAACTTTTTGATTTTTAATTTGCCATTTCTTAATTCCACTGTTTCAAGTTGGATGATGTGTGATATGTGCCTCTATGTTTTTTCCTATATGTGTGTATGAGGACTCCACTGCACACAAAATCTACCTCTGGGTACTAATAAAGTAACTTGAACTTGAACCTGATGGTAACCTTACTGAGCGTATAAGTGGGGAAGTAGGTGCCTACTGCACAATCTGTGTGATAATTTCAGATTGAGTTCCATAACATGGTATGAAATTTGCTTGTATCTGGTGGCTGGAATCACCCCCACACGTTCACAGACATGGCCATCGTGCACATCTCACACTGCAGGAGCAGGATGTGGGCCTGTGCGTCGTCAAGCAATGGCCGCATTCGACTGGCGCATTAACAAAGTAATTGTTTTCTGTCAATGTTTCTGAGTGACTCGGCTGGTATTAGAAGTGCAGAAATGTGATTACTATATTCACCAGCGAGAAACCTAAAGTTTGTAAAGTAGCAGAAAACGTTGCGGAAGCGCTTGAATGGCGACTTGCGGCCTAAGTTGTTGGGTAATTTGGTGTCACATATTCAATTTTTAGATGGTATCATGGGTAGAATGGGGAAGAAAATATATTCAAGCACCTGTATCCTGGTTAGGCGATTGTGCTGCTTCAAAAGATCTTCCAGACTGATTGAAATTTTATGGTGGGCGATAATGTGTGTGATTTTCATGAGGAATTACCGCAAACTGCGGCAGACCATGAAAAGTACGCAAACCATCCCCTTCTGTTTGCTTCTTGTTCCTTTATTACAGCTCAACGTCCGTTCTCTCTACTTCCTCTTTCTTGGGAGATTGCTCCGTTGTAGGACCACCACTACTGTCTAGAAGTGCATCTCAAAGCCTAGGCTGCAGCCTTCGAGGGCTGCTTTTTTAGGGGTTGTCACTAAAATTCCATCCGTCAAACTGACACGACATCATTTCATCTCTGTTAAACAGCTTTGGTTTAAGCTAGTTGTCTGTGGTTTCCCTAATCCTAACCTTAACTCTAACCCCTAGCCGTAAACTTAGCCCCAAACCTAACCCTTACCCTAAATTTATCCTTATCTCAAACCCTAAATGTTCGTACGGTGGACGGGAGTATACGACGAGCCCTTACAATGCAGCCTTTGAAGGATGCAGCCTATAGGCTTAGAGATGCATATCCCAAAGCCCGTTCGACTGGCTGGCGGACTTGCTACCACTAACCATCTGTCACTGCGCAGGTGGGCGGAGATCATTTTTTACATCTCGGCAACTACCAGTCGGAAACGGCCGATGCCATCACACCGTGCGTTTTAAGCCAATGGAAGATGTGATGGGTCAGGTAATCGTATCGGCAGATCATTAGGAAATAGAAATCCAGAGAATAGAGGGGCTAAGTCACGCCGAATGTAGTCCTGCTGTGAGGAACGTGGGAAGACAGCGCTCAGAACAGCTTGTGCACCATATCGCTTCACTTCGGACAGTGTTTTTTGGGCACGATTTGCTGGACATCTAATTTTTACGGGAAAGTAAGGTAAGCAATACGATTCCTACAGTACTAAGCTATCACGGGTGGTTGCGAGCGTGACTGCGAAGTTATCAGCTCACCAGAAAAGCACAGCGCGATTGTGCACGGTACTCTGGCTACACGGGATTCTGGTCCCTAAGTTATAGGCTAACTCGCTGGCTAATTTAGCAAACTAGCCATCATCTCAGCCTGTAACTTAGTCGGCTTAACGAGCGGTTGTCGGAGCTCCAGCGTGGCACGCTGCCTGGCTGGTAAAATCAATACGACTCGCATTTCAGTGGAAATGTGAACGTTAGATGTAAGATGGCTAGTACGTTATTCACTCTCGATCTAGGCCAGCTGACTGGCTTTAATTTACGCTGGTCTGGCGCAGCGGTCTGAGCCAGTGTCGTGGGCACTGGCTTTCATTGCAGCCATGCGGTTACAAACCTGATTCTACTGATCAACCCGTAAAAGTTTTTGCTAAAGACCTTCCTTGATTTGTACGATCGTGTGTGTGACTGCATGGTTGGAAGGAAAGCCTGCTCCCACGCTGGCCCCTTCTGGATCAGTGAGCACCAACATCTGCCGCACAATGCTATAACATTAGCTAGGCAGCTAAATGGCTGAGTATCACCAAGGAAGTTTGCCAAAGTTTGAATTTCTCCGAATGTCGCATCCCAAAATGTGGGCTGAAAAATATCGTAGCAACGCACACGTTAAATTTGCTGAGTCGGAATTTGGTTTATAGTTACGGTTTGCTTTGCTGTATAGCTACTGACAGGCCAACGCGATCAGTTTGCGAGGTACCAGTTCCTAAACCAAACATTACAGCGGTATTTTGTGGTTTGCCTCTGTCTGGTTAGGACGTCTGCACAAATGAAGATTAACCGCTTCATTTTATTTATTTAACCTCAAAACTAACCGCAGCTGATTGTAATAAATAAATTGCTCGGGACCTTGCTTCGGTTGTTTGCTTGCTTGTTAGGCTCACTTGGTTTTCACGCTCCTTCAGTGAGCGGCGCGCTGTATAACGTTCATTCACGCTGAGGCCGGGGCACCCGGGTCAAGCGCACTCTCAAGACGCCAGTACTACGTCAGCTACACAGTGTGTCGTTGATCTAGCTGGTTAGTTTATTCTGATCAAGTTCTTTTAGCGATCCATTCTAAAGCCGCTTTCACACTGGACGCGAAACGAATTTTTCGCTCGACAGATTACATTCAAAGTCGATGCAAAGACCATTGACTGTATAAAAAGTGGGACGCAGCACCCGGGTCTGACAAGTGAGGCCGATGCGGAAATCTCAAAAATGTGCATTATATTTAATGGCCAGCAGATGGCGACGTCGGTGGTTGCAGAAAGAAGTTCAATGCTATAGAAGTCTATGAGAAAATTTACAGCCCTACTTTGCCACCTGATTTATTATTTCAATAACGATTTTCCACATCATTTTATTATATCTATCGCAAGTTTAAAGTCTCCTGCGATATATCGTGATGTTCATTTTTGTAAATTATGGTCCCAAGTAAACTAGAATAAAGGATAAAGCCAGAATATGTTTTAGGGGCGTGGCTATCCTCTGGTCCTCATCCGATACGGTCAGATCCAGAGCCACGGTCCTCCCCGGATCTTCAATTCACGCTCTAGTCGAATAGGAATCACATCCGGTTTCAATATGACAAAATGGTGCTGTTTAAATTGCCAAAATCGAGGCTTCCTTTATGGTATGCTGAAACCAATGGGTGACGTCACAGTTGCTTCGTCCATCTTTTTATACAGTGGCAAAGACGCGAATACACGCAAAACGCGTGTATTCGCGTCTTTGAATTGATTTTGAATGTAGTTTGTCGTGCGGAAAATTCGTTTTGCGTCCAGTGTGAAAGCAGCTTGAGACTACTTTTAGCAGTGACAGCTATGCGTTACGCGTTAAGACTGGTGCATGAGCTCCGTCTACGGACTGATTTCTGTCAGAAGTGAGTAATTTTCTCCGCAGAAAATTGGGTCCTCATTGCTACTTCATGTCATTCCTGATGGCTTACAATTGAAAACAAGATGGAGATTTATGCATGCCGCAAAAAGTCATTCTCAACAGTTTACAGTGGATAAGCGACGGAGTCATTGGCTACATCGGCATTATGTGAAAAGCAAGGAACCTTCCTCTCAAACGAACATAGACCGGTGTCGGTACCGGATTGTGCTCGGCTTATCATGTCTAATCGGGGTCCTGTGTTTAGAGATGACGTAACACATGATGCTCGGAACCAATGATTCAGGCCCAGTCCCAATATTCACACTTCTGCCCTTGTGCCCCTCTATGCGCATTCACGCTAAGGGGTGCAAGAGCATAGGGCAGGGCTATTCAACATTATCCAGAAAGGGCCTGTGTGGGTGCAGGCTTTCATTCCAACCAAGCAGTTACACACCTGATTCCACTAATCAAGCTCTTTAGCAAAGAGTTTTGGGGTTGATTAGAACAGTGTTTCTCAACCAGGGATCCGTGGACCCATAGTGGTCCATAATGTTACTGCAAGGGGTCCGTGAAAATGAAATATCTTTTTAAAAAGATCGTATGATCTTTATTGACATAGTGTTATCCCACTCAAATGTGACTAAGACCTTTTATTTACCTTATTTACCTGCAGAAGGAAATGGGACTTTTTTCTCTAATACCAGCCTCTGTGTTTCTTATGTGGAGAGGTACTCTCAAACCACACCATGAAACCTGCTCACCTGCAGCAGCATCTAAGCACTAAACACCAATCATCAGTAGGCAAGACTGCTGAGTTCTTCACATGAAAATTGTCCGAGTTCACGGGAGCGAAAAATCGCATGCATGCCGCTGTTTTGTTACATAAGTCGCATATACACATGCTGTTTTGTTACATATTTCCCAGAAGCCACTGCATAAATGTTCTGTTTTGTTACATATTTCTGTAAGCGACTGTATAAATATGCTGTTTTGTTACACATTTCTGGAAGTTACAGTTGAAAGCTCATATTTGCCTGCAAGAGAGTGAATAAATATGCTAGATATTCAATAATGAAATTTAAAATTCAGTGTCTGGGTTGGGGGTCCTCAGGGTTTATCAAAAATATGCAGGGGGTCCTGGACCCCAAAAAGGTTGAGAACCACTGGATTAGAAGAATCAAGGTGCGTAACTGCTTGGTTGGAATGAAAACCTGCACCCACCCTGGCCTTTTCTGGATAATGTTGAATAGCCTTGGCGTAGGGCGTCCCAATTCCCTAGTGTTGTTCACTAGGGGTGCCATCTTGCACCCTTAATGCACCCCTCCCCCAAGTCGCCGTCAGACCACACTTCGCTGAAGGCAGTTACCCAAAATTCCAGTCGTGTCTTAACGTTGCCTACCGCTAGCCAATGGGGAGGCAAAGCGGTCGTTACCGTGGAAATCTGTAGTCGGGGCGGAGTAGGGTGTCCCTGCATTGCCGTGGTGATTGGAAGCCGACGCGATGGAGAGAAAATGTCTTTTGAAGTCTAAGTGCAAATTATTCGGCAGTAACAAAGCCCTTCAGAAACCTCACCTTTCAATGCGTAATAAAACCTGAACCTCACACAGTTCACTTTTCTCGATTAGCAACAGTTGCTCAGAAAAACTGGTAAAACCGATTACAGTCCAATTTATTTTCGATAGCATTGCTATACATCCCACCACAAAATTATGAAGCGTTTTCTTCCGCTCGTAAATGACGACATAAAATATCAAATTGTCATTATAATTTCTGCGCTCGTGTAGCTCGTTAAACAGCACAGATTTACATTGGTTTGCGGGGCTCATTAAGCAATAAGCCACGAGAATAATTTCTATATTCTGGATGTAGTCACAGCTGAAGCACGTTATTAGGCACGATGCGCAGCTCAGTGACAATTTTAAGGATGGCGAAAATTAACGCTGCTATGTCAGCGAAAGTTTTGGGTTTTTACCCCTCAGCCAACGAAAGTCGTGGAGGGGTATTGTCGTGGCGAGCGCCGTCTGTCTGTCCGTTAACTTCTCGCTTCTGGACGATAGCTGAAAAACGCCTTGGCCAAATGCTCTCATTTTCTGGTGGTATGTTGAGGGTGTTTAGAGGAAGCTCCCTGTCGATTTCTGTCCCACTGTGATAACCAACATGGCCGCCACAGCAGGGCAAGCGCAAGGCTGAGGGGTCCCGCTCACGACAGCGAGCTATTTTTGCATTTATATTGCCGTTTTTACAGTGGCATAGCAATGATATAAATGTAGGCAATAGGCATTCAATTTTTCATTATCATTCCTAATTATAGGTAATGTATTGGTCTTGGTTATTCGGTCGATTGTTTCTTTTGCTATTGGGTCATTCCGTGTCAACTCAACCAGAGCCACATCATCAAAATTTTGATTTTGATAAAACTTTGCACATTTCAAGAAATATGCATTGGCAGTACAGAGGTCAAATAATCAGCTCAATTATTGCTAGTTCCTGAAATTTAGCCTATTTTAGGGAAGGGGGGTCAATCTTAACAAAATCGCCTTAAATTTGGAGGGAGTTTGTGGGCCTCAGAAATGGATTTTCAGAGCTGACAGACCCACAAGTTTCATTTCTCTTCAGAATAGTTGCTGAACTCTTGGCTTAAGCTACATTTCTTTACTCAGTGCGTTTATTTTATCTGTACTGTGGCCTGGGAAAAGCAAAAAACACCAATCATACTAATTTTTTCAAAATTTAATGCATTTATTATTCTGTACCTAATTAAGATAGAGCCCTGAGACTTGGTATGCAAACTGTCGGTCAACTTTCTGAAAACCACAAAAAATATCAAAGTCACGATGGCTGTATTAAATGTTTTAATGACCTTGAAAGTTGTCTTCAGAATGAAAGGTGCGTATAATTTGGCAATAATTGAACTTAATTATTTTACCATTTCACACCAGATATATAAATCTTCCACTGTGGGGAATATAATAAAAAATTTTTTGGTGGGGAAGTTCCTAAAATTTGGTTGATTTGACATGGAATGACCCTATTATTTACACATAGGGACGGATGAGATGATCTTAGATTTCATAAAGCAGAGGGCTGAGAATGACGGGCTGTTCTCTCCTGAGTCCTGAACCAAAACTTAAGTGATGTAATACGTGACGTGAACGCAAGTGTCCCAATTCTGCTCTTAACAGCTTCGGTCCCTTGTGCACTACGCCCCTAAGAGCACCGATAACATATGCGCACTTGAAAGAAGACCTTCGGGCAGAAGTGCGAGTATTGGGACTTGGCCGTAAAAACTTCTGTGCTGCGCGTCCGATAGTGTGCGGATGCCATGTCTTTGCGCGCAGCAGACTGAGCAAATGCTCCATTTCACAATTCTTTATGTGTTTTTACTATTCTAGAATACAGCTGATGGTTAAAATCGGTACACATTTCTGCTCAGTAAGGAGAGAAATGGGACTCCTTCATTCATCACTAGTTGCATGTTTTACTTTTTGAAGTGAAATGTTTTTTATAATTTTTTTCATGCCTAAATTTGTGCATTCGCCTGGGTTGAGAGCCAAAAAAAAAAAAAAATTGGGGGGGGGGGGGGGTGTCCCAAGGTGGGCACTTGTGCTTGGCGTTTTTTGTTCTTTGGTGAATGGACGCTTATTTTTTTTTTTTTTTTAAGAAAAGAAAGGAGTTCGTTTTTTTTCTCTTTAGCAGCCGCGGAAATGTTTATGGGTACCTGAATGTCATGAAAATGTGAATTCTTCTTTGTCGGCGAACTTTTATCGCATGTAGTAGGCTTGTCATGTTAAAGAATCTTGGACTCCTGGTCTTCAGTTCAGTATTACGTGTTGAGTGTCTGGCTATGCTACTATTTGTTGTTGGTACTCTACATTGTGTCTTTTAATTTTCCTGTTCGATTTGCATAAAAGAAATTGATCAAGCATATTCTACTGCTGATATGCTTTGCAGTTTGCAACAAAGGAGCTTGTGAATTTATTGCTTCTTTTTTCTTTTTCATTGACATTCAGAACACAAAATAATGTGCTACCAGTTTTGCGGGAAAGTCTACGGTTTCCAAGAGAAGGAATCCAGGAAAGTTAGGGACTTAGGGGCTCGCACCACACTGCTTTGTAGATTTTTTTTTTTTTTTTTTTTGATTAAGCTGTATATGTATATCATGCGGTAGTCAACTCTGATGCTCATTGGCATGTATTCATTGCATTGAATCACATGACAGTTCTTCTTATAGAGCTAAGCCAACATAGTGTTGTTGTTGTTGTTGTTTTTGTTATTATTGTTATTATTTTTTACCTGATTGCTCCTGGTCACGTCTTGCTGTTGAGGCCCACTCTGTGAACGGGCCTCAGAAATGGTTTTCTGAAATTTGTGTGCACTTTCTGGGTGTGTTATATTCAGCCGAGTTTTGTTTTACTGGATCTTGTGATGATGCGTCAGGGATGGATTGGCATGTATGGGCACACTGTTCTGCCTGTTGGCTGGTATTTTGCCTTGTGTAAATTACTCTGTTGCAATTACTCTGTGTCATCTGCTTTGCCTCTTGGCATTTTTGGCAGTCCAAATGCATTAATTTTGTTTCCCTTGTTATTATCAATACCAATATTGGTGTGTACTAATGGTAAAGGCTAAACTGCCATTAAATGCCTTGAAGTCCAATATTCCTTCCATATTTTTCATTGGTTGTGTTCACATTTGTTTATTTTTTTGTCTGTGAATTCATGAATCATCCTTTCTCATTTTAAAACACTGTGAGGCCAATTTCCTCCAAAATAGCCAAAATCACTCAGAAGATGCCAGAAACTCCAGGTCCACCTCGGGTTGTCTGATAAGGAGCACCAAGACTTTCTGAAACTTTCATGACTAATGAGAAGGAATTGGTCCTTAACTTGAATTACGGGTTTGAGACTTGTTTGACAAGCCAAACTGCTTAAAAAATAATCCCTTAGTAAAACAAGAACAATTTAAATGAGCCCCTCCAGGTTTTCCCCAATGCCCCCTCAGCTTCACAGTCCTATTTAGAACTTTTTTAAAAATATTACCCTGCCTGTTTGGCCAGTTATGTTATGTTAAATTCCACAAAATAAACATGAATGGCGAGAACAGGCCCTTCAGCCCAACTAGGCTCGCCAGTTTCTTTATACTATGAATATATCACTTCAGATACTCAAATATCACTTCAGATACTGATTAATTAAACTAGAACTTAACTTTAAATTCTCATGTATTTCTTCTAGAAAAAAAGCCATTTTTACTGCCTTCTCATATTTTATGTGTAAAAGGCGAGTACAACATATGTTTGTCATCTGTAACTGAGTGGTTAATCGATAAATGTTTTTGAGTAATACGGACCTCAATTGGATAGGACATGAAAGCCAAAATGCTGCTGAACGACAAAACATTAACAAATGGAACAAGGTATTGTTGATGTGATCACTCGGCTTTTAAGAGTTAAAATGACTGCCAGTACAATGGCTGTAGCAGGGTCCATAAATATATGAACATAAACAGTATTGACTTTCTACCACCCCATATTGGTCATGAGAATAAATGGTGAAAATTAACCCATTTAAACCGGGACAGCATGTGCGCATTTTAACCTTTAAAACCGGGGACGCTGTTACGCATTTCTGCCCTTCAGGCCAGGAAAGCGGATGCGTCATTTTGTAGTTTTCATTAGTTTTCCGACCATTTCCGGGCTCATAGCTGTTCTTTTACTGGCACTTTATACTAGGGCAGATGCTATAGTAACACTTCAAGACACTTTATTTTTTATATTTTTGTGTTTATTTTTATTTTATTTCAACGGACACTTTATCATGCCTGCCACCCAGTAGTGGAGCTACAGGGGGGGGCAAAGACACGTCCCTTTTAGTCCTGGCTAGATCTCAGTCATTTTCCTTTATTGATGTCTTTTCCAATTATCGTAATTAGCAACTGAAGACACGGTTTCTCACTGTATGCGATCTAACAGCGATGAAATCATGGGCTAAATTCAGTGCAGAAAAAGAATTTACTTATGAATTGGCCAATGCTTCGCGTGATTGAACTGGTCCGTGTTCCAATGAAACGCGGACTTTCACTCTCGGTATTTCGTGGGTTGATTTAAAAAAAAAAAAAAAAAAAAAAACAGTGGCACTCAGCAGTTAAATATAGCCTAGGTTATAACAAGCGTGCGGCTCAAGCCATTTGCGTGAGAGTCGACAGGTAGGCTATGCAATTTTGAATAACGTAGATTTAAATACAGCAAATACGCGTCCAGAGGAATGACTGTCGCCTTACCTAATCGGGGAGAACAAGCAGCTCCTGTTAAGTGCGGAGCGCTCTCGGAGTGAACCTTTTTCTTAATCATGAAGATGACTGAGAACAGGTCAGGATTTATTATTGTTTTAAACTGCTGTTTTGTGCAACCCAATTCTCTGTTCTGCCACTGTGCTGAATTTAACCCGCGATTTAATTGCTGTTAGATCGCATGTGGAGAGAAACCGTGTCTTCAGTTGCCAATTACAATAATTGGAAAAGACGTCAATAAAGGAAAATGATTGAGATCTAGCCAGGACTAAAAGGGACGTGTCTTCGCCCCCCCGTAGCTCCGCCACTGCTGCCACCTGTTCCAGAGAAAGAAAAAATGTTTGTTATTCTCTAGTGCAGAGCTTATACTTTTATTTATTAGGCCCCTTTATTCCATTTGAGTTGTGCATGTTATGTAGATAGAGATTTGTTATTTTATTGGTTTTATTATATTTTATAGTTTGTTATAGTTTGTTCAGTGTTTTAAATATTGTGATGAAGATTTGCACAAATAAAAAACATAGTTCTTATGAAAGCCATAGGTGTAAGCTCTCAAATACTTTTTGAATTTTGTTTCTATCTGCTACAGAGGCTGAGATATCAGCTTTTTACTAGACGTTGACACCTGGGTGCTGTTTTCCAGAAAACCTCAGGTTTTAGGGGTTCTTTTCAAAATCGCCCATAGGTTTTCATAGGCGTTTTTTGAATAGGCCTCAGGCCTAAATGGGTTAAGTCAGTGCTCACTTTTAACTTCAATGTTGAAGGTATTTGTGTCGAAATTGGGTGAATGGTGTAGGAATTACAGCACTTTTTGAGACATGATGTTCTTTAAAGTGATCAAAGCCGACCAATATGTCACAATAAATGGGGAAGGGTACAGTTACACCAATACTTTGGAACTCTAATCACAGCTAATGAAGATGCTAGCAAGGAAGGAGGTGAGGAAAGGATTGGCCCAAGCTTCAGTGAAATTGAATAAAATAAAGTATGTATGGAAGAACTGTAGAAAAGACGCCAAACTACATATTCTCAGAACCTGGATTTGTCCTATTGTGACCTATTTATGTGAAACATGGACCATCACAAAAGAAATGGAGAGGAAATTCAGTGCCTTTGAGTTGAAGTGCTACGGAATTGCCAAAAATTGAAAACGGGAATGCGGGGTTCTCACCAGGATTTTTTCACAGCGTAGGGGCAACTTGGCATGGTGCTAGCCGCGTGGCTGGCGTGGAAGGTATGAGCTTAGTAGGGGTGTCTGGGGTCATCCCCCCTGGAAAATTTTGAAATTTGGAACCCTCTGAAACACTATTTCATGCAATTTGAGGGGTGTACATTACTTTGTTCTCCTTTACTCTCTGAACACCCCTACGCTGGTTGAAAGACAGCGTAGGGGCCCAAATCACAGTGCAGGGGGCCCCTATGCTCAAATGACCTAGTGAGAACCCTGGAATGGGAATGAAATGATATCCGAGATGTGTACCAATCTAGAATGCTTTATTATGTGTTTACTCACAACAAGACTATCATTTTCAGTGAATAGTACCTTGGTGTCTTGCTGGGTTAGTGCAGTGGACGGCCAGAAAGATGGTTGAAATTGATTTTTGCTGTATGTTTGCCGTTTATTTTCTCAGTAATCCAGATATGTACTGCGGTGATAAATGCTGTTTGCTGTGCTTTTGGTACTCTACAACGTATTATCAGGAATACCAAGCATTTCTTTGGTAGTAGCTACACTTTCAAGCTAAACAGAACTAAAGTTGGAGGAAAACTCAAAACAGACCATTTCATTGCAGATTATGCCAATGTTTAGGTGGTATTATTTAAACTCAACAAGATGGATATCTGAAATTCTCTGGATACATAGTCCCTTTGGGGTATTATGACAGCATTAGTAAAATCTCAATGGTAGTATTTTCAGTGTAGGTAATATTCAACATCAAAAGTCAGAAAATTTCACCCCCTGGGGGCGCTGTAGGCTGAATACAAGTACTGGCTATCCCCAGCAATGTACCAAAGAAATTGCTTTGAATTGTGATGCTCACAGCTAGTTTTCTCTGAAAATTAAGAGTTTAGCTTGGTAGTGTGGTGGGTGGATAGCTATCTGACCAAGGGTGGTGCTCTAAAGAGCTAATGTTCTACTGACCTAATATTCCATATTCCCAGACATATGCCAAAGTTCTGGCTTTTGAAACATATGATGTGCATGCACAGTTATGGATAAAATTTGTAATCTCTTTGGTTTAAAGCTGGGTTGGTTGTAAATCGTAAAAGAATGTTGGCGGTGATTGTAGCATTGTGTCAACATGCAAGACTTTTACCAGTAGTCAGTACAGTGTACAGTTTTGTAGTGTTGGTGCGTTTACAGAAAATAACATTCTCAGCGTTTTTCCTTTACTATTAGAATCGGAGAGCAGGCTTCAGCGTTAATTCTAGAATTTCCCTAGGGTATGGTGCTTGGGTATGAAAAAGGGCACAGCTGTCGCATCGAGCGAGTGGTTGTCCTGAAAAAGGCCACAGAGGTCGTAGCAATCAAGCAAGCAGCAGCCTTTGTAGTGGTAACTTGCATGCCTTCACTCCTAACTCCTGCCCATGATGTCTAGCCTACCGGATGCCCGCTGGTTGGGAGTGCGGGGTTTCGTTTTCCAGACTTCCCATTTCCGTGTGTACCAAGCCGTGGCTGTTGACACAACTATTGTGCCATATAGGCTGTAGCCAGCTATTTAATTCAGAGACGGACAAGCTCACTATCAATGGCCCATAAGCAGCCTTGAGGAGACCCAGGAGCTACTGTAGTAGGGCTTGCCTAGGGCCCAACTGGCTCCGCGGGTAACATCGACCCGGATTGAACAAAGAAGGGCATAGGTGGCTGCTCAGGTCTAAGGCCAAGGAGCAGGGCTCGCGCTACCCGTTCGTCAATTCGCAATTGACGATCTCTCCTGCAGTTTGACGATCTGTAAGTCACATTTGACGATAAATTTGACGAAGACCTTTCAAAAGTGCGGTCACGAGATTTGCGCAAATCTGCAATAATATTTGGGGGGTTAATATATAATATAGGGTCGGCCAAGAAAAAACACAACTCAGAAGCCGACTCTGGCTCTCCGACTCCAGAAACCGCCTCCGTCTCCCGTCCGGGCGCAAGCTCCAGGAACGTCATGAAGAAGCGAAAACGAACTGCATGTAGCCCACTGTACCCCTTATGCTGCGTTCAAAACAACTCGGAAGTCGGAAAAAAACGAGCTCCGAGTAGTCAAAAATGAATTGAACGGCGTCGAACTCGGAAATTACAGGTCAGAAACTCGGGTATCATTTCAGAGCTCCAATTTTCCGACTTGACGTCACATTCACCGAAAAATGGCGGATGTGTAGTTTACTTTTAAGCAAATATGGAAGTTTTTCTGATTAAAATACATATGTATGAAATCAATCATATTTCATGGATCACCTGATCGGTTTCGGTTGTTCTTCAGTGTCACGAAAAAACTGGAAACGGCTGTCGGTGTTTTCTTTAAACCCTCCGAGCATTTAAATACAACTCAGCGTCTTTGCAGCATCCATGTTTTTCCCACATTACAACTTAAAAGCACATGAACACATCGAAGTTGGAAGAACGATTTGCCGACTTGGGAACTCCGACCTTCCGACATCACATGAATGCAGCATTATTAGGACGGAATACTCCACCCACCAGCTCATACTCGAGCCAATAGACTACGCAGCTGTTAGTGGTACTGATTACAGTTGTTGTTCCTTGAAGCTCAATGGACAGTAAATAACATTTGAAAGTACTTTGTTATCAATATTTGGTCCTTTGTACTGAATAAAAAGCAAGTTGATGTGGTTGAATTTATGCAACATTGTGATGTTGCACATGTAGTCCATGTTAATGTAATTTTACCAAGTCCAAGTGTTCAGTTCTCACTCAGCATAACACTACAGTTGTTCCTTGAAGCTCAATGGTCAGTAAAGAACATTTGAAAGTACTTTGTTATCAATATTTGGTCCTTTGTACTGAATAAAAAGCGAGTTGTTTTTTGCATAAATCTTTTTTTATTTGCATTTCTTTCATAGGCAGTAGCTTCTTCTGTTTTGCCAAAGCCTTCTGATCCCCTTCCTCTTCTTCTGGACTTGGGACCAGCTTCTTTAACCTGTGTCAGTAACATGCAGATTAAAAAAATAATTCATGTAAAAAGCAGACTGGGAATGAAGCAAGCTAAGGGAGAAAGTCCCAAGTGAGGTGGGGTTAATACTAAAAAAACCATGCTACTAGCACAGGAACAAGGAAGGCGAGGCTAAGTCAGAAAGGACAGAGGAAAGCACACGGTCAGATAGGACATTTAACAGCACATGGTTGTAAGTAAAAGCATGATAAAAATAATACAACGACGGTGCAACAAAACCTACAAGAAATTGATTGGTATTAGAGACCCTCACAACTGGACATCAGATTAAAAAAAAAAAGTGACTAGGGGTAAAGTTATTTGACTAATTGACATTGCTTTTTGGCTAATCATTTGACTAATAGATTTCAGAAGCCAGCTCTAGCCCTGCAAGGAGCACCTCTGGTGCGCACCACCAGGTGCTGCCAACCCACAATCCAGTTCCAAAAACAGATTGACGGATAGAGCAGGTCACATGCTTGGTTGATGTCATTTCCCTTTTGATAACATTGAAAAGTATAAAACCGTTAACTTTTGTACTATACATTCTGTCTTCATGTGTATGGCTGTGTGACTAAGATTCTTTTTCAGAGTTCAAATTATGGACTGTTAATTTACAACCCCAATTCTGAAATAGTTGGGGCAAAGTGGAAATTGTGAATAAAAGCAAAACGCAATGACTTTCAAATCACACCAGCCAGTATTTTATTCACAATAGAACGGAGATAACATAGCAAATGTTGAAACTGAGAAATTTTGCAATTTATCCATAAAATGAGCTCATTTCAAATTTGATGGCTGCTACAGGTCTCAAAAAAGTTGGTACAGGGGCCTGTTTACCATGGTGTAGCATCCCCTCTTCTTTTTAACACTGAGTGGAGGCATCTGGGCATTGAGGAGACAAGTTTCTTGAGTTTAGCCATTGGAATTTGATCCCACTCATGTTTAATACAGGCTTCCAGCTGCTGGAGAGTTTTGGGTCTCCTTTGACGGACTTTTTGTTTTGTTGTGCACCAAATGTTCTCAATCGGTGAAAGATCAGGACTGCAGGCAGGCCAGTTCAGCACACGGACTCTTCTACTACGAAGCCATGCTGTTGTAGGGCCCTATGAAATCAGTTTTTTTTTTTTTTCCCAAATTCCGTTTTTTCCGTTTTAATTTTTTGGAATTCCGTTTTTTACCATTTACACCAATTTTACCACCCGAGAGAGTGTGCTATTTATGTTAACGAATAAAATGTTCAATAATAGAAATAACCTTTAATGAGTTGATGCAACCCTCCATTTTCCTCAGTACTTAAATTCAGAACAAGTACTGCATAATGACGCAATATAACATTGCACTGTGATGAAGTTTTTTTTTTTTTTTAACCTAAAATAATACTACAAAATAAAATTGTCTCTTTAAAGGAAGTGTAAGCTACAGTCAAAAAGGCAGACCGGTCATACTGACGTGTATTATTCTGACTGCCCCTTTTTAATCAATTATCTTATTGTATATACATTGTGTGTGTGTGTGTGTGTGTGTGTATGTATGTATGTATGTATATATGTATGTATGTATGTATATATATTTATATATATATATATATATATATAAATGAATGTACGAGAGCAGCAGTAATGACACTCAGTTTCCCCCACGAATCAACAGTTGTCTGATTCCGATGCATCAGCTATATTTAATTTATTTTTTTATTTTTAAGAAACTTTCATTCACTAATCCCAATACTGCGTATTCCATCCTAGGACAAAATGTTCCACAGTAATGATTAAACATGAACAAACTGACACAAAGATGCGTCAGCTATTATTACGCCACTGGGGGACGACGTTACGTCATAATTTGCATGCACACAATTCACTAAGTAGACTGTGAAAAGAAATATTGTCGGCTATTTAACGTTCATATTAGTTGTTAAGCTAATATAAGATGACAAATGACGATGTTTAGGACCCTGCAATCCCTGGCATCAGTGATCTCGTCTACAACAGCGAGAAACTTCTTCCCACAGATCATCTGTAGCACCGAAGAGATGTGTTGCTCGAACACTCGGGGCAGGTGAATTTGACGAAGGCTGCTCACTTTTTTGCGTGCATTCGTGTCTTTACATTGACTTTGAATGTAATCTGGACGAGCAAATATTTTGTTCAGCGTTCGATGGAAACGTGGCTTTACGAACAGCATTTCAGTCAAATTATGCCGATTTCCGCGAAATTCCGCGTTTATCAATAGATTCCGTTTTTATTGGCCAATTCCGCGATTCCGTGATCGCGGAAATCATAGGGCCCTACGTAATGCCCCCTATTGTCTCAGAGGTGAGGAATTAAAGAGACACCAATTGTTTTTCAGGCCGAACTAACCAACTGAGAAGTACTTGCCTTGAGATTTGGTTTAAGTAGTTCTGTAAAGGACTTTACCAATGATCTGTCGTACGGGACAATACTTTTTCGGCTAATTATGTGTAAACTAATTAATTGAATTACGGGGAGGCAGTCAATCAATCAGTCTCTATTTATAAAGCACTTTTCATGCATTAAAATGTGGCACATGTTATTCTAGCATAGAATTGCCCATTAGCTCTTTAGAGCGCCACCTTTAGTCAGAAAGCATAGTACCAAACCAAACTCTTCATTTTCTGAGACTATTCACCGAAAATGATAGTCTTGTTGGAAGTAAACACATAATAAACTATTGTAGATTGGTGTATGTCTGGGATATTATTTTATTCCCATTCCCATTTTTACTGTTATTTCTCAAATAATTCCGGCTCAATAACGGAGTTACCCAGCTTGGTGCTGTTGTGGTGCTGATGTCTATCCAGAATTGAAGTGTCACAGGTCATGATAAAAGTACAACATATTTGGTACTGTGTAGTGTGTACCCTTAAGTCATGATAGTTGATGTAAAATGTGGCGTCAACAGCAAAACTGAGCCACTTAAGTGGCTTCCAGGTGGTGCTATCGGCAGCCAAAGTGAGGTGCGGACCTAAAAATTTGGCTTTTTCCATGAGGCACTCACATGTACTCATGTGCCAAGTTTCATTCAATTCCAGGCGGGTCAACTGTGCACCGAAAGTCATCTCTCGTGGAATGGCTCTTAAACATTCAAAAATGGTGTGCCATTTACCATTGATTAGATTTGATGCAGAACACTTTGGTAAAATCACACAGTGGTGGACAGCCTGGTGATCATTAGGCCATCTTTGCTCCTGAAAAATTAGGCCTTTCTTGGATGCTGCTTCTGTACCAAGTCATAATTATGGTCTCCTGCTGAAATGAGTTGTTTCAAGTCATTATATGAAATTTTTACCTCTGTGTTGGTCATAAGCTGCCCGGTCCCAACTTTCTTTGCTGCGCACTGCTGGTCTGAATGGCAGGAATGCTTTTATATCTGCATGTAAATGGAAGTTTACTTGACAAAACATTAAATGTCGTCTTCACACTGGCTGCAATGCAATGCTAGTCAAACTAAATTTAGGAATCAGGACTTTCTGTTTTTATGTGCATTTTCCATACTATTCCAGCCTGTGGCATGTGAACTTACTGTAATTAGGCCTGGGTAATTCTTGTATGTATAGATCTTATAGCTTTGTTTTTGAATGAGATTTTAAATGAGATTTTTAAGTGCGTGATCGTGTCACATTCTCATGGGCCGTTATCTAGACATCCCACCTCACAGGAGCCGTACGGCAGCATTTAATCATGTAGTCAAATTATTTTTTTCTGTGTGTCGAGCTGTATCATCTCAAGCTTGGAATAGTTTAGCCTTCAGTTCAGCTGGTGTAGTCAGTTGGATGCTGGGCTGCTTGGTGTGTCTGCATAAGCGGCTTCGTCTTCCTCAATCCCCACCATATCATTTGCTGAAAGTTTTTGATTGTCTTCCTTACAAATATGCAATTAATGCCTCCCAACCCCCTTTCTTTTTTCCCCCAGAGTATTTTTGAGGACTGAGCAGCCATGTCGGCAAAAGCCATATCAGAGCAAACGGGGAAGGAGTTTCTCTTCAAGTACATCTGTACCTCGGCAGCCGTGCAGAACCGCTTCAAGTACGCCTGTGTGACTGATGACACCGACTGGGATCGGCTCACTCAGGACCACCCTTGGCTGCTCACAGAGGTGAGGCGCTGATCCAGGCCTCGTCGCTCCAGAACGGCTCCTGCTTATATTGCTACATTAGCTCCCTCTTAGTCTCCACATAATGCAGTCCAAACTAAACCCTTTGCTTCAGATTCAGTGGAGGAGAGCTGCCGGAGAGCTCACTCGGTTAAAGCATCACACTGCAAAGCAGAAGTGACTTATCGCGGCGCGGGGTCGAGCTCCGGTCGTACCATCCGGCAGTGGTCGGCAGCTTTTTCAGAGTAGCACGCAATTGGCCATTGCGCTACAGGGATGCAAATTGGGAAGGGTCTGCCGGGAAGGGTAATATACAAATGGTAGCTTTGTTCGTTGCTCAAACGCCTCCTGTTGGCCGGACGGGTGCTCGTCAGGAAGATTTTAAGCTTGTTCATGTTCAGGTATCCTCCGCCCTCGTTCTGAGCTTGCGAGGATTCAACCAATGAGTGTAAAGAAGCAGTATTGATGGGCACGTGCTTCGGAGGAGAGCCGTGAACCGTTCCTCACTCCTGAATTGGCAACAAGGGGTCGCATGACCAAGCCTTGAACATAGTTCTCCAACTGGACATTCCAGATTCGGGTGGGATTGGAGATGCTAAATTTAAAAAAAAAAAAAAATAGATTGAGTGGAATGTGAGATTGTGGAATGTCATTGAAGAACGGAAGTGCTGGCCATCGCAGGGAAATAAATCTGTTCCAGGGTTTAGTTTTCGTTTGTTACTGGACAGGTGGGGTACTGTGATGCTGAGTGAATTGATTTGAATTGCATAATTATTCACTTGCCACTTTTGGCTTGTAGTCGTCCAACACTGAATAACTTTGCTCCCATTGTTCTTTCCTTGATCTAATCTCCAAAATTACACTAGCAAAACTGCTACATTCATTGTAAATGCCTAATATGCCAGCAGCCATACCACTATTCGATCTGCTCCAGCCGCGTGGCTGAAGCTAAGCAGGTGTGGGCGTGGTTAGTACTTGGATGGGAGACCAGCTGGGAAAACCAAGTTGCTGCTGCAAGAGGTGTTGGTGGCCAGTAGGTTGCGATCTTCCCTCTGGAGGAATAATCCCCAATGCCCCAGTGCAGTGACGGGGACACTGTACTGAAAGAGACGCCGTCTTTCAGATTAGACGTTAAACTGAGGTCCTGACTCACTGTGGTCATTAAAGATCCTATGACACTCTTCAATAAGAGTAGGGGGTTCCCCAGTGTCATGGCTAAAGTCCCAACCTGGCTCTTTCGATCTGCTGCCTAATCATCCCCTGATCTAATTGGCTGTGCAAATTGCCCTCTCCCTCCCCACCTCAACCCTCAGGGCTCCCTTGAAAAAGAGATTTCAATCTCAACGGGACGTCCCTGGTTAAATAAGGGTTAAATAAATAAAATAAATAAATATCTTCAAAGCAACTTGCACTTTGGCCTTCTCTGAACCGATTATTCTGTGGTCAGGGAAAAAAAAAAACAATTAACCAGCTTGTACTGGATTCATATTTGTTACATTTCCAGTGTATCAGCTAGTATGACATTTGTATGACTTTCTGTTTGGCAAGAGAGCTTCATGTACAGTGCTGTGAAATAGTATTTCCCCTGTCCCGATTTCCTCTATTTTTGCCAATGTCATGGTTGAATGTTTTAATCATCAAACTAGTGCTGTCCCCCACCTAAACAAATCTTGGTCGACCAACGGTTGACCTTTATTTCCCGATCATTCGATAAGTTTGAACTCTGTTCAGAGCCTCCACTTTGTGCTGTCTGTGCAGAGTCTGCCGTTGCACTTGTGAAGTTGAAGTATTGCAGCATAATACGCTGATGCTTTTATTTGATCAGACCATAACACATTCTAGTGCGCAGGCTGTGTTTGATTCAATAAAACTTGTTGGTCTCATTGGGATTTCAAATCTCAAAAATAATCGTGTTATTGTAGGCTGTAACAATCTAGCCATCTAAAATTCTCATGCACTCTGATATTGTCTCGCAAACGGACGCAAAGTGGAAATAACATTAAATAAGGAATATGGTTATTTCAAGAAGTTGTCTTTATTTCCATTTAGGCTTTTAATTGTTTATGTTTTAATTCTCTCTATTTTAATTTGTGCTTAAAGGAAACGGCTGATATTGCAGACCATTCCAACAAACTACCATAATGGATGCCTTGTTTTTCCACATTCATCGGAACCGCAATACCAATTAAACCAGAAGTATGCTTCCAGTCAAACAATTTTATGTAGATACTTCTGATGACGAAATGACTGATCAAAGGAATTACAAAAGAAATAAATGTTATAAAATGAATTCTCTCGAGTGACCATTAATTGTTCGCTAAAGTAAAAACATATCCTACTCCGCCACTTGCCATTTAAGTGTCAACACATAACAGACAATCAGAGGAGCTGTCTCACGATTACTGCCCATGCTCGCAACTTTGAACGAAGTAAATCCGCTCAACTGCAAGTCAAAATCTAGAAGGTTTTTTTTTTTTTTTTCTTATGTTTACTGGAAATAGCAACCAGCTTACATTCTTTGTACCCTTGGCAAAGGCTTAAAATGGAGCTTTGAATCCTTGAATTTCCATAGAAAGCTCCTTAACCCCTCTACAGAGATGTAGACGGCAGCCGACATGGAGCTGCTGTATTTATGCACGCAGTTAGCCTATTCTATCACTAGATGGCACACTCGGATCAGTTATTGAATATTCACTAGCAATCCGAGCTCGAACATAGTTTAGAATATGGACGAGTTAAGTCCTATCCCTGTTTCCCAGGAGTTGTATGAGTTACACTCCTCAGCTAAACCTGATGTGCAAACTGCTCGATATACTTGACCATAGTATCCATCCAGCAGTTTAAAAAAAAAAATGATCTCTTGCGACAGAAAAAAATCATTGTCCGTTTGTAGCAGCCACTTCAGCTATAGTGAGCCAATGGTTTCCCAATTAAGTAGTTCAGAAAAATCAGTTTTCTGAAAGGAAAATTCAACATAGAGGAATGACATGGTATCAATACCATCAATTATAGTCATTGCATATTAAAAACGCGCAATCCCTTACTGTGGATTTGTGCATAGATTCCTCCATAGACAAATTCAGCACTCACTTATATCCTCCTAGGGACTCTCCCTAACAGCCAGTCACTCTGTTTGGCTGGGCTCATCTGTATGAAGCCCACGTGAAACTTCCCCGGTAATGATCTATTAATTGACCCGTTTCTTATCCAAGTCCAGAGAGTATAAACTTTCCACAGTAATTGAATGACATTGATTGGACCATCAGAAAAGTATATAAACCTTTGCTGAACAGCAAGGTAGATCGTATTCTCTCAATGTTGTGCAGCTGAAAAAGACGCGACTGCATAGAAAAAAAGACTTCCAAAACCCGCCTGAAGTTCTCTGTTACATTTAAAGGATTTAAATGAGATGCTGTATACGGACATAGTCAATGGGAATTATTGTGAATCAAACAGGACTGGAGGGTTCCTTCTACCGGATAGATCTATTTCTCTGGAGGAGGAATTCAGTGAAGAAAGGTTTTTTGTCATTTTATGAGTAAGTACAATTGTGTACTTTTTTACATATTGCTTGCTGGCGAGCAGTTTTTTATTCTCCGTTTACCATAGCCATGATGATCACGGAGCTTTTCTGTGACATTGGTTAGTAAGAGTAACTGGTAGTTTTTGCTGCTAATACTGAATGTGGTGGCATTTTGCTCAATATGGCTTTTTGTTTTAGAATTTATATCGTTTTTAACAAATTTGAATGCCGAGTTTCTGGCTCGTTTAAAATGCGATCAGCTCAAGCACTTCGAAAGACCCCCTGCTACATTCGTTGCATCATTCTTTTCAATCTTGGGTAGAATGGTGCCTGCTATTTCCTGGCAGTGGAATGTCTGTCCTGTTAAAATAATGATTATTTCAGATATTACTGTGAGTTATACTTGTTCCTTATAGGGTGTGGAAAGTGTTTATAAAAGCTTGTGAGCTCGAATGTGGGATAGCTACCTTTTCATAGCAGGGTGAATGTGCTGACTGTTGAATAAGCAGTTACTTTAATGAGTATGTGGGTGGGCTTGTGGGACTCTGTAGAAAATGGACAAAATTCTAAACTTTATCATGGAGAAAAGGCATGTTTTGGATTAGTAGAGGTTACTGGTGACCATTGATGTCCAACTGCGCCTATATTGATAAACTCATGTTAAATTCAACCAGAAAAATAATTAGTTCATGTTGAATTTCATGTTAAAAGTTTATTTGTGTTAAAGATGATTATTTTAAGATTTGATAGTGAGCCATTTTTAGGGCTCTGAGAGTTTGGGGAGCCACCTGGAGTGCTGTCTTATTTGGCTCCTAAAGCGTAAATAATTTAGAATTTCATGCTCAGTTGAAGAGTACTTGTGGTCAAGGAGTTTGATCCCAGAAATGTATTGTTTAAACTCCCAGCCATTTTTCAGTTCTCCGTATTTTTTTTTTTTTTTTTTTTTTTACAATTTCAATTTGCTGAATGACCATGAAGATTTTTTTATGTTTGCAGCCCTTTTCCTCTACCAAAATCATAAAAGTAAACTGAAGTATGATGGAATTATAAATGCTTCAAGTGTCCTGTCTAAGTTGAGCCATTGCCCCCCCCTTTATGAAGCTCAAATCTTGAATTATTAAATAAATAAATAAATCTTGAAGCATTAAATAGGGGAAATCATAATTGGCCATATTTGGCTTTCGCGGAACGGGGTTAATATAAAAAGCATAATACCAGACTAACTAAAATGTATAAATACAATGCAAAATGATGACAGATTGCCAAGTATGGAATAAGATTGACTTGCAGTCAAGCAGATTCACTTTCTTAGGATGTAAATTCTGAGCATGCACAGTAATGGTGACACAGCTCCTTTAAATTGTGCTAAAAATGCCGTAGGCATGCCCGGCAAATGTAAATAACTCAGTTCGAATTACTAATAGCTGACATAACAACTAGATCATAAATTTTCACCCATGAAGTGATACCGTGAAGTGAAATGTCATTTGCAAAGTCATTCCAGTTTTTACGATGGTCTGTGACAAAAACGAAGAGCTGTCATACCTCAGATTTTTTCTTTAACATAATGTTGCAAGGTTATATTGAAATGAGCAATTAAAGTATGCCCATTTCACTATTTTTAGCTGAAGCTTTGGGCAAATCTTAAGCTACAATTAAAATGCACATTTGCTTTCCTATAGGCATACAATGTAGGTGTGAAATTGGGCATTACATGTGTTAGTTTTCCATATGAAAACACTTTCTATAAAATGTTGCCTTTATTTTTTTTTCTGAATGATTCATGACATTAATATTGCCTTAACTGCCTAAGTTTTTTTTTTAAGAGAACATGGACCTAGGTAATAGTGAAGGACTGTGACTGCAGTACCCACAGCATCCCAAATGTATTATTCTATGATGTAGATCATTTACAATTGATCGATCAAAACAAAAATCCTGGTCGACCAACTGCCCATCAACCAAACAATCGACCAGCTGAGCTAGATCAAACTAATTTATTTAACAAAGATAACCCAAAGTGCAGTATTCATTTATTGAAGCGGAAAAAAAGGTATTCAAACATAGCTGGGCTCATGTGATCAAATAATTGCCTCTTTAGGTACTAAATCAACTAATCAAACAAATTGAACTGAATTAGCCATTAATTAAATTTCACTTATTTGCACCTAGGCATGATTATTACCAGCCCTGCTGAATTTAAACATCACTGATTTTGAACCTATCTGGTTATGTAAAATGGGCAAACAGCAGTACCTGATGTCGCAATCTAAATAAACTTTAAGAAGTGAGAAACAAAGTTGTTGACTTAAGTCAGTCTGGAAAGGGTTACAAAGCTATTTCCAAGGGTCTGGGACTCCAGCGAACCATGGTGAGAGGCTTTAACCACAAGAAATGGAGAAAACTTGGAACAGTGGTGAACCTTCCCAGGACTGGCCTGCCTTCCAAAATTCTTCTTTTGCAACTTTTCTAGGAGGTCACAGAAGAACCTAGCCTAACATATAAAGGATTACATGCCTCATTTACCTCAGTTAAGGGCCGTGCTCATGATTCCGCCGTAAAATGACTAGGCAAAAATGCAATCCACGGGAGAGTTGCTGGGTGAAACCCATTGCTGAAAAGGACACAAAGGCTTGGCTCATATTTGCAAAAAACATTTAAATGACCCCCAAGACTTTTGGGATAATATTCTGTGGACTGATGAGTCTAAAGCAGAACTTTAGGACATGGGTCTTGATACATTTGGCTTAAAGTGAGCACAGCATTCCACAATAAGAACATCATAACAACCAGTGTTTGTTGTTCGGTAAATCGATTGTCTAGACAACCCGAACAACTTAGCCTACTTACAAAGTTGTTTGGTCAGACACCAGAGAATCCCCGCAGTTGTATTGGTTTAAATATGCCAAAAGTTTGGTTACGTCCCTCTACTATGGCGATGCCGTTTTAGTCATATTTAAGACCTTCTGTGGATTAGTTTCAGGCTTAATGTACACGCGAGAAAGTGATTTTTAAAATTTATTTTTTATATATTTCTTAAATAATGTACTACAGCAAACAATGACCTAGAAATGGTCAGTGCCTGTGTTGCCAGATTTGTGTGATTTCCAGCCCAAAACCGATTCAGAGTCGGCCCAACTGTACAAAAAAACCACCCAAAATAACACTTAACAAAACTTAGGCTGTTTATCAATTTATGTATTATTGAAGCACATCATATTAACCTGTAACAATAAACCTTAAGATAGATTACTATATATTCTCAGCAAATGCATGCAACGATTTCTTGGATTTATCCAGGTTAAGTTTGTAAACAGTAACGTCGCGCCCAAGCCTATGAAATGGCTGCGCAAAAACCTATTGCCTAGCTTGTAAAGCTACATTTATTCACTCGAGCAAACCCGTACTGAGAGGGAGAGCGAGAAAACAAAATCATAGCATTGGTCAGTCAAAATCAAAATGATTGCAGCTCTATAGGCCTTTACTTAATGGTTCAGAATACCAAGTAACTTGCTGAATGATGACAAACCCTCGAGGGGAGGATACGGCGTTTACAGCAATCAAAGGCAAACTAACCAGCTAGCTAGTTACTTTAAATGACCATAATAACTACATTAAGTGCAGTTTCAACTCGTCCTCTGTTTGACAAGCAAAAGAAATATTGTGTTTTTCAGCAATATTTTAAGCATATGCAAATTGAACTAGTTGACTAAAATGTGCAGTTTTGAATTGTCTACGGCAGGGGTCCCCAATCTTTCCCAGAAAGGGCCGGTGTAGGAGCAGGCTTTCATTGCAACCAAACAGCTACACGCCTGATGCTACTAATCAAGTTATTAGCAAAGAGTCCAGGGGTTGATTAGTAGAATCAGGTGTGTAGCTGCTTGGTTGCCATGAAAACCTGCACCCACACCGGCCCTTTCTGGGAAAGATTGGGGACCCCTGGTCTACGGGCATGTAGCAATAACCTGTATGCTTTCAACTGAAATATGGAGCCAGAACGAATTTAATTAACTTGCAGCGTGCACTTGGTCCTGAATACAATAAATGCTTCAGTTCAGTGAGCTATATCCAATAAATCATCCAAGTCACAGCGTTTTTTTGATTCTGTGACTCACCTGAGTTTTTAGTCGCAGAATGATCCTTTACGTCCTTGTAAAGAGTGCTTGAGTCGCTGCAAATTTCTGCAGTGGGTTTTCTACTCCTCTGCTTTGAAAGAAAGTACCCATTACTTAATTCATGACTGATAATTCCTATGAATATTCGCTCTAAATGTCGATGATTATGGGATTACTTTGCTTGTATTCTGCAAGCGCTTAAAATCTCTGAGAATACATTTCCAAGTGTCTCGACATCCTGGCGGCTGGGGGCCACAGATCCCTAGACCCCCAGGTAATTTTTTTGCTGCATTGCACTAGGCAGACACCTATAATTTACAGTACAGACAAGTGATTTCAAAAGTGTGGGGAACCCAGTTGAATCTGACTGGGATGCTGTGATGTGGCCTGAAACGGGAATTTCATACACAAAAATACTGTGCTAATCGCACTTAAGACCCCTCGGCTGCGTATGTAAGATGAATTGGGTGTTAGTTGGATTCTGATTGCAGAAATATATGTAATGAAGCCAAGCGCTGATATAAAAAGCCTTGGCGTGGGCATTTTTCATTTTTCAGAATACGCCCCCTGGTGGCCAAACTAAGAGTCGAAATTGGCTGGAATTCGATAGGTAAGTGAAGGATCCATAGACGTACCGTCCACGCAAAAATGAGAAACCTAGAAGCAAACCTGAAGGCGGTAGAGCGGTAATGTCGTTGAATTTAAAGATCAGCAGCATTTACGCTATTCGACCTAGAAAACGATTAAAAATAGGTCAAATCAAAAATGCGTCTGATATGTGATGAAGGGTGATCCCATGTACCTTCAGTAAAAATTTGAGCGTCCTAGCTGAAATAATAAGGAAGTTATGGCAATTTTTCATTTTTCACAATAAGCCCCCTGGTGGCCAAACTAAGACTCGAAATTGGCCGGAATTCGATGGGTTTGTGACGCATCCATAGATGTACCAGCCACCCAAAAATTAGAAAGCTCGAAGCAAACCTGAAGGTGCTAGAGCGGGAACATCATTGATGGACAGACAGACAGACGGAGGGACGGAGGGACGGGGAAGGGGACGACAATCCCCCTCGGTTGCCGACTGCCGGCCGAGGGGTAAAAACCCTCCAGTAAGGTTGAATTAAAGACATTATGCAAAGAAGAGTAGTCTGAAATTCCTCTACAGCGATGTAAAATACTCAGTGCCAGTTATTGCGAACATTTGATTTCAGTTATTCGGTTAAGGGGGGCATCCACATGGATGATACAGGTTTTGAATAATTCTTTACCTTCAGTGTGTTGCAAAACATGGGAGCCAATTACGGATGACCCCTCTGAGGTGTCGTACCTTGTGGAGGGCCAGTACACAACCTCATCTGGCCCCTATTCTCCTCGGATATACCTCAGTACCTCTTTAATCATTTCCTTTGAGTGACGGCCTCTAAAACCTTCATTCCACACCCTAATTTCCTCACACCCGGTTTGTCTACCTACCCAATTCCCATCATTCTTTGCAAATTACCATTTGTTCCTTTGCATCCTTTGCAGTTCATGTTATAAGTGTTTGCATTTTCCCTCCGTGGTTGGTTTTTGTTCACCTGTTCTTGGGGAACGGACCCACTTGTTCCTCTACTCTATTAAATTATCCACTTAGCAACTTAGATAGGCCTGCATTCATTCATTTTTTTTACTTGCAATAGTACGGAGGAATACAGCGAACTTTTAAAAAAAACTCCACCCAATGAATGAAAGGTTCATTAAAAAGCTGCATTTTGTTTGCTTACATTGTCTTGGTCTTATTTTAAAATTGGCAAATAAGCAAAACTAGAAGGAATTGGGAAGGAGGCAAATCTTTTTTTTAACAGCACTGTACTTTGCAGCTTTGATTTGGAGTTATCTTTGTGATTGATGAAACAAGGCCAAGGTCACTGAATCTAAGGCCAGAACGGTAGTCATGACCTCAATGATTTTCTGGGCCAGCATTTTATCAAGCTGATGGCTTCTCTGTGCGTCATTTTGGTAAAGCCACACTTCACGTTCCTCGATTCAGTGTTCTGTAATGGCCTGCGTTGGTCTGCTTTTATGCATCCTGTGATATTCAGTTGGACAAAGTGTTTGTTTTGTCTTTTGTCACAGCGGTTGGTGGTGAAGCCAGACCAGCTGATAAAGCGGAGAGGGAAGCTCGGTCTGGTGGGCATCAACCTGGACCTGGAGGGTGTGAAGGAATGGCTGCAGCCCCGCCTCATGCAGGAAATCGCGGTGAGTCCACGACGTTATTTACTAAAATGTCGGGCAGCTTCTGCTGTCTGGTAGACCGGGAAACAAGCAAGAAAACGCTGATTCATATTGAATATCGAAAGTTGACATCATTGCTTACAGGTAACATCAACTGTTTAATTAATTTCTGCAATATTTTAGAGGATTCTGAAGCAGAACTTTCATCACGGTGGACAGGAAATGGTTACGAATAAATCTGTCGCTACATGATGAGAAATTGCGTTCTAATCCTAAAATATGAAATCACGAACTCAAAATATACGGAAAAGTCATTAAAATGGCTGTCAGTTATGTCTTACCTTGCGGGAGGATGGCCAATTGCTGAACGATGTTAAGAATAAGGATGGATTCAGACGTTTTTTATCATAATTCCCTTTTCATATTACAGTCATTGCGGCATACAAAATTGTGGACACGAAAGGTATGGTCGCGGAAATCAGCCGACTCGCAGCAAGACACTGGAAAACTTTTGTTGCCGATAAAAAGTGTGCACAGAGTCATTCCATCGAAAAATCAATAAATTGATGCATATAATCAAATAATAAAAATTAGAATTTGTTGAAGGTAACAGATGTGATTTACTGGACACGACATGATTTCTAGTATTTTAGTTAATATTTTTCAAAATCGACGGCATTTCGCGGTCAAGAAGTTGGTTTATCGGCGTAAGGAAAGTCAGTTCTTCTGTGGAGTAGCAGTACATTTGAGCAGCGCCGCTAACTTGCCTGCCGTGGTAACAGTAGTGAGCACAGCGGACACGGGCAACAACCAGAAACCTATAATTTCAGTCTGATATCCTCCTATGTTCTGACCAGAAAATTTTTGTAACAAGGTGGAATTTATTCAATGGACTGCAAGTAAATTACTTGTGGGCAAATGCACATGATACTTACTCATTTTAATTTCCCATATCCTTTTTGATAAAAACTCTTTTTAATGTCACAATTTGGTGTCCTTATTTGAGCCACAAATTATTTTAATTGATCTAATTTAAAAAAACTACTAGGGCTGTACCGAACGCTTCGAAATATCGAACCATCGATCCTGACATTCACAATTGAATTCTAAATATAGATTCGAATGCAGTATGAGTCATGCAACTTTTTCCCCATGTCAGCAATACACTCCGTTTAAACCGGTTTATTTTTATTGTTATGGCCCCAATTTGTTTTAGCGTCAATTGGTTATGGCCCCAATTTGTTATGGCGTAGCGGACAGCAAGGAATGACAGACTGAATTTTAAAACTTTAACAGATTTAATTAAACAAACACTTTGAACTAATCTACAATCTACTCTACTGACCAAGATTGAAATAAAAAATAAAATGAGATATTTACTGTCCCTTGGTAATTGAGATGGGGCTGCTATGTTGCGATGTCCTGGGACAGGAAAATGCTCCAACACAGGCAAAAGTCCACAAAAAGCTTCACAGGTCTTGAAAAGAGTGACAGGTCTGGTCAAATGTATCCTTCCACAATTTCTCCTTGCAATTTCTCCTACTACCTTTCACTTTCTCAATTTTTCTCCTTATATACTCTTTTCCAGCCCCCTCCCACCTTCCAGACTTTTCTCCAATTCTCTGGTACATTCACCTCTGAGGCATGCCCAGGACATGCCCCAAAACCTAGCTCCAGACTGGGCTCAACAAAAAAAATGTCAATACTGCCATCTAGTGGCCTTTTTTTTTTTTCCCCACATTACACCTCCATTCCAAAAGGGAAAAATTTTGACTCATAAATGCAAAATTTTTCTTGTCAATACAAAAATGGTTAAGTAGACACCTGTGTGTGTGTGTGTGTGTGTATATATATATATATATATATATATATATATATATATATATATATATATATATGTGTATATATATATATATAACAATATGCTAATATATATATATATACATACTCAAACATGGGATAAGCAATCAGCAATTACATTGTCAGTACCCTTTACATGCTTAATTTCCAAGTCAAACTCCTGTAAAATCAAACTCCAATTCAACAATCTCCGATTCTTGTTATTCATCTTACTCAAAAACATTAACGGATTGTGGTCAGTGTATACAATCATTGGCTTTTGCCCTGTACAAACATAAACCTCAAAGTGTTGTAAGGATAGAACCAGAGCCAACAGCTCCTTCTCAATTGTGGAATAGTTCTTTTGGTGGTGATTGAACTTCCTGGAGAAGTATGCCACGGGATGCTCAATGTCATCAGTCACTTCTCTGTAGGAGCACAGATCCACAAGCTTGGTCGCTAGCATCGACCGCCATGGAGAACGGTTTGTTGAAGTCAGGAGATTTGAGCACGGGGAAGTGACACAGCAGAGACTTCAGGCGATCGAAGGCTCTTTGGCATGCTTCATCCCAAGTGAACTTTACGCCTTTCTTCAGTTGGTTGGTGAGACTGAGAGCAATCTCAGCAAAGTTCCATTTCTACATTTGGATTTTCCACTGGAAACTGTTCCAGATCTCCTGGTGCAAACACATTTTCATCAATGTAATATTCAACAATCTCTCTAGCCAGTCTTGCTTTTCGCATGGCTGGTTTTACATGTCAGCTCTAACTGTCTGCATATTTCTAGCAGTTCTGTCTTTTTAAAAGACTTCAAAACCTCTACGGTTGGCGATGCCAAGAAATCATCCATTGCTGTTGATCTGTCAATATATCTAGGAAAATTCAAAAAACAATTGCACAATTTGAAATTTTAGATTTTCAATAAATGACTCACACAATGGTCTCTCCTGGACGAGCCCCCAATTTGTTATGGCCCCAATTTGTTATGGCGTCAATTGGTTATAGCCCCAATTTGTTATGGCGTAGCGGACAGCAAGGGATGACAGACAAAATTTTAAAACTTTAGCAGATATCATTAAACAAACACTATGAACTAATCTACAATCTACTCTACTGACCAAGACTGAAATAAAAAAAATGAGATATTTACAGTCCCTTGGTAATTGAGATGGGGCTGCTATGTTGCGATGTCCTGGGACAGGAAAACGCTCCAACACAGGCAAAAATCCACAAAAAGCTTCACAGGTCTTGAAAAGAGTGACAGGTCTGGTCAAATGTATCCTTCCACAATTTCTCCTTGCAATTTCTCCTACTACCTTTCACTTTCTCAATTTTTCTCCTTATATACTCTTTTCCAGGCCCCTCCCACCTTCCAGACTTTTCTCCAATTCTCTGGTACATTCCCCTCTGAGGCATGCCCAGGACATGCCCCAAAACCTAGCTCCAGACTGGGCTTAACAAAAAAGTCAATACTGCCATCTAGTGGCTTTTTTTCCCCCACATTACATTATTTATTTATTTATTTATTGCACAGTTTGAGATGAAGATTTACTTATAAAGTAATCCTATAATCCAAACTTTTAAGTTCCATTAACTCCAGATCATTATAAAGTCCCAACAGTCAAAATTTCCAAAAAAGATTGATGTAATCACTTTCTGAATTCATAACATTTTTACCTAACAAATTATTCTGCTTCAGTTCATATTAGTTTGCGTTTTGCCCCTCAGAAACCACAGTTTCACTGCGTGCAGTGAAACGCTTTTTGCTCTCCCACCGCACTTAACACCTTAGCAAAGCAGTCTAGCTGCAACAGCCGTACGATTTCATTTATAGAACTACAGTAAATAAAATCATTTTAAACTCCAACAGTATTATCGTTGGTAGCCGACTCAACTTATTAAAAAAGATAATTGACTGTATCAGCTTTTATTCGGCGCTGGTGCTCCGTCAGCGAGTCGGTCCTTATCAAGTGCATCAAGGACTCTAAAAGGACTAAGACAAAATGTTGAAGAAATCAGGGGTTTGGGAGCATTTTAAGATGTATGATTATACCCAAAAAGTGCGGTGCCAGTCATTCAAGGGGAAACTGGTGTACTATCATTTTTCAACGAACATGGTGACTCATTTGAGAGGTGTAAGTGTTCTGAATTTGCTCCGCTTAGCTTAAGTAGTGAATGAGAGTATGTCATCCATTAGGCTGATGGTTAAATTGTTAGTATCCAAAATGGTAAAACTATGATGAATAAATAGGCTAACTCCATGAAGGAGTAGCAAAATAATGTTAAGAAGTGCAATATGTAAATCAGTCATTTTATGAGTGTTACGAAACATGGGTGCGTTGCTTACAACAGACTGCCCCTGCGACAAGCCAACGAACCCTGGAGCAGGTGGGGGGGGAACTCCTTTGCTGGAGCAGAAAAGGAAAAGGAAATGGCGGATTCGCTTGTGATATTCATTGCGACAGACATGTAGCCAGTGAATACTGTACAGGGTTAAGGTTTTAGACACTTTATGGAATAGCTCGAGCTGGGGTACATGATTCCAAATTGCAAAAAAATAAAATCTTTTAAGGGCTAACAAAAAATACACATCGAGAGAAATTCTCTGATGTTATTAATAGCTCTGCTATAGGCTTTACTACAGACACTTGGACAACCCAACAAATCAAAGCTTATATGACTGTACCAGCCCATCTGATTACAGAAGACTGGGAACACATCAGTGATGTGCTTGAGACAGCTAAAATGACAGCGTCACACAGTGGCAAATATAGTGCAGCAACTTGGAGAGTTTGCTGATGCTTTCCAGATACCAGAGTCTGAAAGAGTCGCTGAAGTTCATGACAACACAACCAACATGATCGTCGGCTTCTAAAGTGGATACGTACATGTGGTTGCTGTGCTCCGCAACGCCTCGGGGGGAGTGCATTTCTATTGGAGGATGCTGTTCCAATAAACACAGGTGCTGCTGACAGCCGACCAAACTTCAAAATACAATGTTACGCACATGGGGATCACATGATATTGTGGTGGAAATTTTTAATTATTCCTGTAAGAAAACACTCAGTGACAGATGCTAAGTAGAATTCAGTCCTTTACTATATACAGATAGGATCCAAGTTACTTGCAAAACGAGGACATAGGAATTCTTCCTTTGCTTGGATGTTAGTATGTGCACAACGCCTAAAAAATACGCCCCTGCTTCAGATATTCCCCAATAGTTTATTATTCTTCCCCCATTATAGGCTCATATTATTCAATTCTCCTCCCTTAGAGACTAATTTATGCAGGAATCGCTTCTTTAAGCACTCCATAGCTGAATGTACGCATCCTATGTAGGCCGACCTCATCCTTATCAGCTCCAGTGGAGAGGAGACTCTCTGCCAAAGTCTTATCTGTGGTCCAACAGGCTCCCTAGGTACTTTCTCCTGAGAATAGATACAACTTGGAGAACAACTCGAGGAAGTATGCTTCCGTAAGTCCAACTCGTCATCTACTTCATAGGATGTGTTAACAGCAGACTGTTTCCCTGAAAGGTAAACATTCTGACAGTAAGGTAAGCAATTTTTTCATCAGTGTCTGCTTGCGAACTGGTGTAAACTGGAAAATTTTGATGCTTTTTAGTGGAGAAAAAGCATTTTTGATGTTGGGGTTTTGGGAGCTTTTTGAAGACTGCTGATTCCATTCCTGCCTATATTTATGGACTTTACCCTTATGCCAATTTACCCTTGAAAATCATTCATTCCTATTGAGCTTCATGAGTCAAAACAGTTGGTTTTTGTGAAAACACGATTGTTTTATGATTTGGGTGTGCCCGATTTGCTAAGCCACTTGGAAAGCTGCTTGTAGAGCCACTTGGAAAGTCCTTTGGGGAGCAACTTAAACAGCCATCTTATTTGGCTCGTTGACTGTTGGTAATTTTGAATATCACAATCGGATGTAGTACACTTGTCGTCAAGGAGGTTATGATTCCAGAATGTATTGTCTTAACTCCCAGCCATTTTTAAATTCTCTCTTTTTTTACCTGCGTCGCCGAAGGCAGCAGGTCTAGGAATGGCTTTTCCACTTCTGGACCCGAACTCCGAAAAATGCTCGGAGGGCAAAAATCTCTTGGGAGAGCGCCAAACTCATCAAATAGAGCGGTTGAATTTTTGTCTTCCATAGTCCGTCCGTCCGTCCGTCCGAAGTAATAACGTTATCGAGATAACTCAAAAAATAATTGGCCCAGGAAGTTGTAATTTGGTATGATGATGTATACTGGACAAAGAAAGTTAGGGATCACCCAACTTTTCAATATTAAAATATGATATGGAAAAAAATACAAACTATCACATATTTCAAATTCAAAATTTGGGGTGATCCATAACTTTATTTGTCCAGTATATCTTGACCCAAGGCAGGTCGCTATTGAAAATGGGCGCGCTGCGTCAAAATCCAAGATGGCCGTCGCCATTTTTGTAAAAACGACGTTATCGAGATAACGTGATAAATAAGTGTCGTAGGAAGTCCTGATTTGGTATGCTGATATATCTGGACCTAAGGCAGATCGCTATCAAAAATGGCCGCGCTGCGTCAAAATCCAAGATGGCCGCCGCCATTTTTATAAAAACGATGTTATCAAGATAACGCGAAAAATATGTGTCGTAGGAAGTTTTAATTTGGTGTGCTGATGTATCTTGACCTAAGGCAGTTCGCTATTGAAAATGGCCACGCTGCATCAAAATCCAAGATGACCGCCGCCGTTTCTGTAAAAACGACGTTATCGAGAACGCGAAAAATATGTGTCGTAGGAAGTTCTGATTTGGTATGCTTATGTATCTTGACCTAAGGCAAGTCACTATAGAAAATGGCCACGCTGCATCAAAATCCAAGATGGCCGCCGCCGTTTCTGTAAAAATGATGTGATCAAGATAACGCGAAAAATATGTGTCATAGGAAGTTCTGATTCGGTATGCTCATGTTTCTTGACCTAAGGCAGTTCGCTATTGAAAATGGCCACGCTGCATCAAAATCCAAGATGGCCGCCGCCGTTTTTGTAAAAACGACGTTATCGACAACGCGAAAAATAGGTGGCCTAGGAACTTTTAATTTGGTATGGTGGTGCATCTTCACCTATTGCATGTTCTTATTGAAAATGATATCACAACATCAAAATCCAAGATGGCCACCAAACAACATTATCGAGATAACTCGCAAAATAAGTGGCTGACCCAAGGCAGGTCATTATTGAAGATGAGTGTGCTACGCCAAAATCCTTTCCAGTTTATCTTTTCCATATGGCTGCATCTATCTATCTATCTATCTATCTATCTATCATCATAACAATTCACCATCACTCAACCAATGCAAATTTTATTTACCTAAGCATACTTCTACGTAACACCCGCGCAGCAACGCGGATTCAGTGGCTTCGCACTTGTTAAACAATTTCAGTGCTGAATTTTCATTATTTGTTTGTGGCCCTCATTCTGTACTAAAATTATTAAAATAAACTAAAATAAGATGGTATTCTAAATGCTACAAGTGTCTTGTTTCGTTTAAGCTGTTTTCCTTCTCTCCTTGAAGCTTTAATCTTGGATTTTAAAGCCTCAAATTGGGAAACGCGTAACTGCCAGATTTGGCTCTGTACAAAGGGGTTGATATTGAATTTTCCAGTTTGACAAGGTTGAGGCACACATTTGAGTAGATTTGGAGCCGTTCCTTTATGTTGATCCTTTCAGGATCAGTGACATTCTTGTGTTTCTGCTCATCAGCGGCCCTCTCTGGCTGAGCCCACAGGTTTTTAGGTGTCATTGCAGAACCGTGATTGTTGTCCCAAAAACATTTTTGTGATGATTGTGGTGCGGTTGGTCTAACTGGAATGGCCACCAAAAGCCAACTTTAGGCATTCTGACAGTGACAGACAAACTTTCCTGCCTCATGGCAACAGCCTGTGGCTCAGTTGTGCGTGAGCAGTGTTCTCCCCAGACTGATGATGTCAGAGCGGGTGCTCATTAATATTCAGGAAGATTAGTTCCCATTATTATTAATGGGAAGCAGAAATAATAGACATACAATGCCAAATTAGTTTGCTGCAATTTATTTACAAACCTAAGGGTATTCACTGTACTCATGCACATAAAAAATGCAGCCGCCTGTGATTGCTTATATTTTTTTTTTTTTTTTTTTTTTTGCAACTCTAAATCTGTTTGTCTCAGTGTCATTCAGTGGATATCAATCTGCTCAATACAAGGCTGTGGATTTATTCAATGTTCTGTCGCGTAATTTCAGAGTCCAAATGAAATTGACTATAAAAAGATTTTGATGAATTTCCTGGTGGTGCCTTTTTTATGCGCACGAGCAGAGCCTGATGATTTTGACTTCTTGGCCAAGCGCAGGTATTTTAGCTTAAATCCCCCCAGTCTTCACCAGTTTAGTGCAAAGCGGGGGATATAGTATTAGGCGCCGTCCGTCCGTCCATTCGTCCGTACGTACGAATTGGAATATCTTGAGAACCGTTGGCTGGATTCTCTTCATATTTGACATCTAGGTTGATCACAGTAACAGAAAGGTGCCAGTCATGTTTGGTGACCTTGACCTTCATTTCAAGGTCACAAGGTGACTTTCACGTTTTTTGATATTTTTTGACACCAAGCTTCATCTGAATTCTGTTGAATGTTTATTGATAAGCAGTTTCTTTATTACTGTTTTTGCTATTCATACACTGACATTCATGTCAAGGTCACAGTAAGTCTTGAAAATATTTTTGCGTTTCAACTACCGCAGTGCAAAATATCAACGGATGCTGACTGGATCATGTTTCTGTTGACATTTAGCTTCATCTTAACCTATCACCATCACTTTATACCTCTTTAATTTTGAATTGATAATTTGAGGCGGGGGATGATGTCATCTTAGTGACAACACTTGTTTCAATGTTCATTCAGAGATCGATGCTGATGATTTTGACTTTTATACATACAACTTGGACTGACGTAATTGATTGCTCGCATCACTTTTTTTTCCTCGTTCGCTGGTTTAGCTGTCGTGCGAAGCTCCATGAAAAAGCCAATCGAATTTTTGTGAGCCTCTTTCACATTCGGTGGTAGTTTTCAAGGTCCGAGTTCACGAGAAACTATTTGACTTGCCAAAATAAAAATGTTGTCAGTTAGTGGTTTAGTTTTTCAGTTTGAGTCATGGATTGTTGTTGTAAAGATGCTTTTTTTTTTTTTTTTTTGTTTGCTACTAGTTTAGCTGGATGAACCTGCAGTTGGAATGATGCATATGTGATGAAACACATTTGGACACCAAGTGATTCCTGTAGCCCTTGACTTGGGGACGCAAACTGTATCACTGACAAAATTACAACATTCTTTAGAACATGGTTGTCTCCCTCTAGCTTGGTGCCGTTGAAATGTTCAGTGCTTGTACATTATCTTAAACTTTTTATGGCAACTTTTCTTGTTCTTTCAGTTTAATGAAGTTTTGTACAAGTATTTCATTTGTTGCATATTTATATGTAGAATGTAGCCTAACACCAGAATCATTTACTGGTAGCATGTCTCTCTTAGGTTTTGCATATACATTACATATTTCTGTGACGGGGGGAAAAAAATGACTGCTCACTAAACTACCCAAAAAATTTTACTTAAACTTTCAGCAAAAAAATAAAATGCCTACCACCTACCCTTCCTATTTTTCAAATCCATGTGATAGGAAACACACCTATTATTTTATTCGGCCTAATGCTAGAATTGTGGGGAAATAAAAGATAAGATGACTAGATGGTTAACAAAGATGTTTATCGGCAGGCCACGGAGAAGCGAAGAGGCATGAGGCAACGCATCATTGCAAGCTTGTGACACAAGCTAGAATAGAAATCTGGAAATTTCCGTGGAAATGAATTACATTCGATTATTAGCCACACCCCAATTATCTGTTTGATAGTGTTCACTGAAAAGTAGTTGAAACTACAAAAAGAGGGAAGGGACAATATGTCATATTGATAGCATTTGAATTTTGCGTTGATTGTATTCGACTGTTGCCACTGATATTGAAGTTAATGGGGTGGGCATGGCAAGGTAACGCGTAACAGGTAACGGGTTACTTTATTTGTACCCGTAGGTAGATTTTCTTCGCAGCCAGTGAGGTGATGACCCCCTCATACCGTCATCACTCTGGTACAACACGTTTAAAATAAAAACATGCATTAGAGATGAAAAAGTACTATTAAAACATGCTAAGACACATTAAAAGTAATAAAACAATAAAAAGGTAAAAGTGCTCAAGGTTCCACTTATCAGGGCATGTAAAAATCAGGAAAAGCAATTAGTAAAAATCATAAAAATAAATGACCTCTTAAAATGACCCACTAACAGCAAATATATGGATCTAAATGGATAAATAAGTGTATAAAGACCGCTACAGCTAATTTGGCTAAATGATGGCAGCAGGGACAAAGCTATGTTTGCATCGCTTTGTTTTACACCTTAGGCCTAAAATCCTCCTTCCAGAGGGAAAAAGCTTAAAATCTCTGTGCAAAGGGTGGAAGTCATCCTTTAAAATAGAGGAAGCTATCCACTTCAGGTGCTTCCTGTAGAGGCACGCTGGATAGCGCTGTGACTCCCCAGTCAGCCGACGGGACCTTTTCATTATCTGATTTAAGGAGCGTCTCTCCTTTAAAGACGTGTGACCAAACAATGAAGCCAAAGAAAAGGGTAAAATAAACTCGATAAAAGTGAGATAAAGCAAAGTCATAATGGTTTGGCCAATATCAAAGTAGGAGAGCTTTCTTAAACAGGACGGGCGCTGATGAGCCTTTTTATGCACGGCTTTGCTGCTGGCTTCAGAGTTCAGCTTTGAGTCAGTGGTGATCCCAAGGTTTTTATAAAATTGCATATATTCTGTGCTCTGGCCTTTGGTTGAAGTGGCCTTGTGCAAGTGGGTATTCCTTCTAAAATCAATGAACATGTCTTTGGTTTTTGATATTTTTAGCTGGAGGTAAGAATCCTCACACCACTGTACAAATTGGTCAATGACTGGGCTGTGGGTTGTCTCATTATTGTTAAGTAGACTAACAATTACAGAATCATCTGCATACTTTATAATGAGCTCAAGTAAGTTGCCTTGCCCATGCAGACCTCCAGCCACAGCAGGTAATGGCACGGCTGGGATTCGAACACCCAACCACAGGGCTCTCAGACAGATGTCTTTGCTGTGAGTCACCTGGTGGCTCTGCATCCAGCTCTTAAGTGCAGTTTACTTCAATTTAATTTTGCAATAGGGCATATACTTGGCACAACTGCTTTATAGTGCACCTTAATCATTTTTGGCATAGATTTTACCACTGTTCAGTTTTTAAACGTGTGGTAAGCTCCATTATGTCCCCTGGAAGCAGTTCACTTGGCCTCTAAAGTTTGCCTGCTGTTGGTGTAAAACCCAGTCCGGGTATATAAGTATGTTTTTGAGCAAAAGAAATGGCGTAAGGTTGGTTACATGCCCCATGGGCGTAGCTGGTCGTATTAAGCTGTAAAAATTTATGGAGTCAGAATCAATTTGAGGTTGGCATGCCTGTACGTGAAGACTTGCCGTAATAAGGGTTGTGTTGAGTACTTAGTACTTTAATTCCCAGTGACTTGAGGTGAGCAGTGTTCTAATGCGGTTTCTGTATCTCCTCACTGATGTGTGTCTAACCATGATCTGCGCAATTGCCTTACACTGATGGCTCTACATTTTTCCTTGTTGTTTTTCCAGGTGGGAAGAGCGAAGGGCATCCTGAAGAATTTCCTCATTGAGCCATTTGTAGCTCATAAGCAGGCAAGTCTCTTTTGCTTTGTGTGTTTCCTTGTTAAGATTTACATCTGGCTTCTCCCCCTCAGTCAATGCTTTGACTGTCCCAAAATGTCCCGAGCAGCATCCCAGTCCTCTCATTTTAACACCCCATCACACTTCCTCTCGCCACTTCCATTCTTGGGAATCCCTTTAAAAACCAGAAGTTGTACGTTGGCCACTTGGAGTACTGTCCAGTCTATTGGTCATGCAATGTGAAGACAGCAGTATCCCCAATACCGCTCACCCTCCATTCGGCTCATACTGGAGTCATGAAGCAATGTATCCACCACCAGTGCGGTGCTGAAACCCCAAGCTTCCTGTTAAAAAACTTGTGGTGCGGTCTTTCCTATCCATACCATAGATTTTGGAAAAAATACGACGAGAACAATGGAGAAGGTGATTTTTAAGTGCACAAGCTCATTGTAGGTTATTAGTACAACCAGAATTTTGAATAAGCTGGACAGTATTTATACAATCAGAATGAATTGCCCGCCATGCATAGAATCCAAGCAATTGTAACTGGTGTTGCCACAGTTTCCCTCTCAAATTTATGAGTACAAGTGAGGTCCGGCACCTTCGGCCCTCTTCCTCGGTATGAGTGCCTGCTTTTGTACTTTCGGTTCTGTGTGACGTCCTCCTGAGTAAAAGTCCGGGGCGAGTGGGGAAGGGCAGTAGCCCAGGTCTGCACGTGATTTGTGAAAGCTGTTGTAACCAACCGTGTACTTTGAGCTCTACCATCCTATTAATTTTCATTACAACACTAATTTGACGCGCCCGACTTCTGACAACTCAACACGATTTGTTGCTGCTGAATGAATTGCTCTAGGTTAGGACTGGAGTGAAAGCCAATGAGATGGTAGATCTACATGAACAGTCGGTTATCACTTCCTTCGAGGCTGTTCTGAAGGGGTTTCGTGTGGGAGATGACCAATCTCAGCCAATGTTATCGTTCTCAGGAGGAAGAGTTCTACGTGTGCATCTATGCCATGCGCGAAGGCGACTACGTGCTCTTCCACCATGAGGGAGGGGTGGATGTGGGGGCGTGGACTCCAAGGCCCAGAAGCTCCTGGTGCCGGTGGGCGGGGACCTGAGCAAGGACATGGTTTTGAGTGAACTGCTCACACACGTGTCCCCTGACAAGAAAGAGTAAGTGATCGACCAATCAGCATGACTAATATGGCTGGGTTTGCACTGGAATTTTTGCAGAAATGGTCCACTGACCAAATGGCTGGTGAATATTCAAATTGTTCCAGTGACTCCGTAGATCATCCTTGTCTAATCTAATTAGCTTTGGAGTGATGTGGATTGGCCAACCGTTTGCGTATTCTGCCAGCATTCAGCTGGTGCCTGGTGCTAATATTGGTACCAGTTTCAAAATTAAACTGACTTTCAAAGATAATTTCATCTCCAGTGTAGTGTGAAGGGTCATTTAACATGTTTCTGAAGGCAGTTTCCCCTCAGGATATGCAGTTGGGCCTCACATAAAAGATTGCGCCCAGTCTAAAGGACGAGTCGACCCTGGCTGGATTTACACTGGCTGTAGTGCATTATTATTATTGTTCCATAATAATCAAAACCTCGTCTGGGAGGAGAAAGGCAAGACTATTCCTGATGATTCATAAACTCTGCACAAAGTGGGCTATCATCTGCTGTGCTAAATAAGTTAACTCATGCCCCACACCATTTCATCGCCTCATTCCAAACACGTCAGTGGAGCCTGTCCGATGTTTAGATTGGGAGTACACCGTGTCCCCAAGCCCCAACTCCAGACAGAACTGAGCTCCGCGGGACAAATCGATCCATCAATGTTTTTCAGGTCCGATGGCACAAATGACCCGCTGCCTGGTAACACGATGCCAGAATAGGACATTCTTGCATGTGAATGAAAAAATTACCGAATGGGGGGGAAATAATGCCGGTCCGTGTCGCTCATCTGTCTGGAGGATACTGCGGACTAAATGAGATGGCAACTGTGTAACTATTGGGGTTTTTTTTTTGAAGGGCGCATGATAAAAACTGGATGTAGTATACAAATATGGCTGCCCGTTCATTTCATTTGAGATTGCTGAATGGCGCAGCACGCTGATGTGGGGCCTTACTTCCAGAGCCGTGCGGACATGCATGCGGCGTGCGACCGCAAGCGTGGTTTGCTTCCACACAAAAGCACTGATGTTATTGGTAATGTAGCAACGGCCCGCGCCGGTGTCTCTTCCATCTCCCTGCGCGTGGCTGGATATCGAAAACTTTCGGCTGCTGTGAATTTATGCAAAATCCATGCAGCAAATGGCCTGACTAATCCTAGCACCCAGTAAAGGCTTCATATACGGTTTGGAAATGGTTACAGCATATACTACATCATGAAAACTAAGTCAGCAAAGCAGTTAACTTGCAACTTCTGAAGTTACTGTATTTTTGAACGCAGTCTAACCTGGCATTGACAATTTAGGTGTTTTCCATGTCAATACGCTGCCCTCTTTTAATCCTGACTGATTCAGTCAGGGAGTCTGGAAGGATAATGGTGAACCATCACCTTCGGGGAAGAAATATTGTTGGAAAAAAATCTTGTAATCTGTGGATAACCTTGGAAATCTGTACAATCAACAGTAGGTCTGTGTGTAGGCATACAGTGTCGCGAGACTCAGGTGGACACCAGGTGCGAGACGGCAGGATTTGACTCAGGCTTTTTATTATAAAAGAAAGAAAGCAGGCGCGGTGGCCGAACGAGATGCTAAGAATGCACTAAGCAAACACACATACTGGGCAAGAACGTGACACACGAGGTGAACACGAACGAGAAATGAACGTGGAACGAGACTCTGTCTGCCAGCCAACTCCAGCCTCTCCCCAGATATAGCAGAGGAAATCACGAGACGAGGATCACCTGTGAAACGACAGGGAGACACAAGATTGCTTAATTACAAGGCACAATGACGAGAGAGGAAAACGTGCGGCGAGACGAGAAAACAAGAGCAGGTAATTGCTTCTCCAGGAGATGAGCGTGTTTCAGCATATAAGAACCCAATAAGATACTATGAACAATAAAAGCATTAAAACTAGTAAATGATAAAGCACAGGTAAGAATAATGGCAAAAGCAGGAAGCATGCGAGTTAAATCCCTGTCTAAACTAGAGGCACTCGTAGAGTGCAAACCTCCGCCAAGGCAGCACAATCTAAATCTGCATGAGTGGGAGCAAAGTTGTTATCGCGTGTGATACGATTTCAAGATGGCTGCCGTGGCGGCCATATTGTTTCACTGATCGCGGTGAAAATCAATAGGGTCCATCCTTGATGTAATAGTAATGCACCCACAAAATTTCAGCCAAATCCGTGCATTACTTTTTGAGTTATGTTGTTCACAGACAGACAAACAATCAGGGGCGAAAACATAACCTCCGCTCCAACTTCGTTGGCGGAGGTAATTAGTAATGATTAGAACGTGCCTGTCAAATGAAAACGCCCCCCGTGACTGATTAGTAAGTTGTTAGTAATCAATTTAAAATAATTAACGAGCATGAAGACTAGGGAAGCCTGGAAGGAAGAAACGTAAGCAAGAAGGTTGAAACCGTAAGCCACTCCCGAATGTAGTGCGAGAATAAAACACGGATACGACCACGCAGACATTGGAGAGGCGGATTGGCTGGGCAGACCGGGAACCAGACCTGGCGAGAAACAAGACATGGCAAATAATTAAAAACATGAGCAAGGAACATGAGCAATGAATCCTGGTACAAGAAACTGTTAAAACCCCCCGCAGTGCAGACGGCACAGGATACTGGAAACGCAACATACAGTTTGAGCAGTCTGTACGATCAACAACACATCTGTGTGTAAGCATACAGTTTGAGCAGAAGCAGTGAAAATCTGAGCAATAGATGGGGCTTTTGGGGTTTGATGGAGAGCATGACGAGTGTGGATGTAATGAGTAAAGCTCTCAGATTGAAAGACCACACCCTTGAATGAAGGTGGGAGAAAAACCCCAGTAGTATTGTGATGCCCCAAATGACTCCAACTCGGTCCAACAAATGTCATGAACTGCTTACGAACTGAAAACCTTGCTCGTGTTATTGACGTCCAGAAATTAACACGGAGCAACGGGGACGTGGTTTTCCTAGAGCGCTTGCTGAACTGAGACCCAGTCGTAACAGCTTTTTATCTTTGGTCTTGTCAAGAATGCTATGGATCTCTTGAAAGGTGAAGGAGACCTTCACGTGAAATTGCCATTAAATTAAAGAATTACCCATATGGAGTTTGGATATTATGGTTTTTTTTTTTTTTTTTTTTTTTGCAATATGTGTGTAACGCACAATTCTTCAGATTATTAAAATGGATGGTTTGATTGTCCTGATTACATTAATTAGGATTCACTAACACTGTGGCCATTATAACTACTGACCCTTCAGTATAGAAGGGCAAGAGACTTCTGAAAACTTATCAAAACTTCAAAATCATGACTCCATCTCGGTCACTTAACCGGCAAATGGGCCCATAAATGGAATTCACATCCCGTCAACACCATCTTCGATCGCTGGCAAAATTGAGCAATAACTATTAAAAACCCCAAAATCCCCTAAAAGCATCCTGTAACATCTAAAAAAAAAAATTACTTTACCATGATTGTGCGAATATACAATGTATTATACAGCAACATTTTGAGCAGTTAGCAAGTCCAAATCTAGACAGTTGTGATGCAGAATAGCCGCCCGCCAGTTCCACTGTCTGAGTTTGGGGTTCGAATAAAGTACTCTGGGAATCGTCCAATGTACATAAAACTTCAGATATATGTTGATAATTATATGAACTACCACTATATTAAAGGTTTTAAGGACTTTTTAGTTCCCATGAGATAAAGTAAGGCAGACTTTTAAAGGTTTTAAGGACTTTTTAGTTCCCATGAGATAAAGTAGGCAGACTTTTACAAACCTCTTCAAGTTTTACACTTCTGCTCGTCACGCAAAAAAACTTTCAAAAACAAGATACTACAGGGACGTGTGCTGTGCGTCATCTTAAATCTAATCCACCAGCAAGATATTACAGGGACGTGTGCTCTGCGTCATCTTAAATCTAATCCACCAGCAAGATATTACAGGGACGTGTGCTCTGCGTCATCTTAAATCTAATCCACCAGCAATATATTACAGGGACGTGTGCTCTGCGTCATCTTAAATCTAATCCACCAGCAAGATAAAGCAAAGCGAGACCTAGAAATGAACAAATTGCGACAGGCAGACAAAGGTCAATGCATTCAACTTCCTTACCATGTGTCTTCGTCCCCCACGAATTATGTCATCAGAAAGGGGCCATTTTTTTTTTTTTTTTGGGGATGTGCACGAGTTGAAAGGGTGTTCAAAATGCCTCTCTTATTCTCTTCCTACTTAAGTGAGTTTTTTTTGTATATTAACTGCAATATACATTCAATATACAGTTATGTATTCCATATACAGTTGCAATCACTGCTTCATTTAGACGCCTGCAGTTAAAGTCACTGCTCCTCCGTGGCAGGGGTTTAACCCATTTTGGACTAAGAGCTATAAATTGTATGTTTAGAGAAATTACCTACAGTAGCTACAGAATTCTTCCCGTTTGGGGTTAGAAAGTTTAAATTTTTTGTATACTAAAGGCATACAAGCCCTTGTAGCCCCCAGACGAAGCCGGGCAGCTGTTATGGATTCATGTTTGTCGTCTCCGCTGCGGCCACGTCCGCATCAGTAGACCCTTGCTTGTGGACGCTGCACAGGCTGTAATTTTTGACCGATTACTTTCATATTTGGTATGGACATATTATACTTATGACACCTATCGATTTTGGTTTCCAGGGCGACAGTATTGGCCGTATAATGTCTACAAAGGGAAAAGCGGGCTTTCGGGGGCTACACCCATGTGGTCGCGGCCAACCGGACTGTCTAGTTCATTATTCCTTAAAAACATTTGTTTATCATGCCTTGAATGCTTGGTAAGAATGAACTATCCGAAGAGAACTATACTTCGGTTAGGACATTAAAGGGATTGTGTTGGTTTATTGAAGTGAGGTTGTATTAAGGTACTTGCCCCTAGTAAGTGTATTACCCGCAGTAGATAGTAGTCAGCAAGCGCCCAGTTTGTAGGAGCAGAGTGCATTGCTGGCACAGAAGTGGAGCAATATACGGCTGTCGACAGAGACCGCAGTAAAATGCATGTTGACCACCTAAAATAAGGGCCACCGTCAAAATATCTGTCTGTTTAAGTTCACTCCATTTGGCATATTTTCACCGCTTTGCCTTGCCTTCAGACAGGTCTCTCCCTTGGGTCTAAAATTTCTCATCCGCGAGTTACAGGAATGTACAGTAGTTCTGCAGTTGAGAAAATATAATGGCAGTACCAGAGGAAAGGGGATGTCTGACGGCAATGCAAACCGCTGGATATATCCAAAAACTTAAACTTAAACCGATATTGATTTACTTTATTTTGGGCTCCTTGTAGATGGCCACCATATTTTACTGATGTCCCTGTCCACAGTGGTGCATTGCTTTGCTTCTATACCTGCACTACGCTCTGCCTCTACAGACTAGGAGTTTGCTGACCGCCGTCTACTGCGGCTAAAGCACTTACTAGGGATGAGTACTTACTAGGACCCCACTGCAAAATACCCAAACTATCCTTTTAATGGGTGATGTATGGTTTAACCTCATTTTTGTCCCTCAGAGTACTGGCCAGCTTCATTGTGGGACTCTTCAATCTGTATGAGGACTTGTACTTCACCTACCTGGAGATCAACCCATTGGGTAAGTGCCCCTCTCCACCTACCCTGAGGAAGCACAATGCCAAGCTTTTAGTCCTTAGCCAGAATCTCCGACCATTCTACCATTTGCAGATGGTACACCATCTTAAACAGACACTGGAGGGAAATATTCTGATATTCAGTAAATATTAAGTTTAGGAGAAGCCTGATAGACATTTGGGCTGCAGTCTGCTCAAGCTCTACATTGGGAATGTAGCTCTACATCGACGAGTGTGAAAAAGTATTTGTTGACACAGAAGGAATCATGGTTAGAAGATGAGCCTTGTATCAAAATATAGATATAAATGAGATCTTTTATATGCCATAACGTGATTTGATGATCAGCCTATCCCACACGATGATGTGACCCCTTGAAGTTTTCCTAAACTGCACTTTTTCAAGTTTTCTCTTGTGAATTACAAGAAAACACATGACACATCCATGGTTCCAATTCTTGTTTTTACTATACCATATCAAACATTTTATATATTTTATATATTTTTTATACATATAAATAGTTATTACATTAGTGTAGCAAACTTCCATAGTTCTCATGATATTGAAGCTTGAAGTGGGTTACAAAACAAATCTCATTGAAGAAAACCCAGATTTTGGCTGAAGATTATGACACCTAGAATGGTCATGCAGTTGATTTAATTGCAGTTTTTGACATTGCTCCAATACATCTTTTAGCTCTGAATATTTAATTTAGCTATCTCTAATGCATATGAAGTTATGAGGGCTCAAAATTGCTAGAAAAAATGACGCGAGTTGGAAAGCTCAAAATTACAACCTACCCTCGTGTACTTTTAGAACCTGTAACTCAAAAAATATTTTCAGGATCAATCTAAAATTTGGCAAGGATTCAGTAAATATACTGAAGTTATTGTACTATAAAAATCAGCTGATTCTGAAGGGGTCAGGTGGAACTTTCTTTCAGATTTCAGATTTTATATGTAATGACCCTGTTTAAGGTTGACAATCTCCCGGCTTAGTTCCTCAGTATTATGGAGAGCAAGGCTGGCTCGCCTGGGGAAATTCAAGATCAGCCTGGGGAGCTGCAGGTTTGGAGACCAAGTGCAGGAATTGCATTCCTTATTTAGGTTACAAATTCCGTGCTACACTCCATTTGATACGGCATATTTAGGTTGTCTAAGCAGCTAGCAGGCAGGTCTTTGCTCAAGTAGGTCAAGAACTTTTCATGAGCAATAGGTTCCATATCCAGACTCCGTATTGTTAATATCTGAATCATTGATTTGAAATGGCAGTAAGAGTGCACTAGCAAAAGTCTCCATTTCAGTGTATAAACCGCACTGTTCATTAAACTTAACAAATATTTAGACATTCAGTGTGCTGCTTGCTGGCTACAGTATATGTTAGCCACAGGTGCTGTGTTAAAATGGCAGAGATGGAGTGTAACTACCAGGGGAAAAAAAAATATATGGGCATAAATCTAATCAAAATCACAAAATGAATGTTTGAGCATGCTGATGCTCAAATTTGCCAGCTGGAGAATCATTAAATTTGTGTTTAATAATTGGAGAATTGTTTAATTTGTATTGAATAAAGTGTCCTTTACAGGGGCCTATTTATAATTAAATCCATCAATGGAAGAAAATTACAAATTCTACAAAGTTTCTGCCCATGTAGCCATGCCACTGAGGCATGCAAACATGAAAAAACCTAGGATATTTTACTTAAATTTGTTTCAAACAATGACAGGTTAAACTGCGAGTTAACAAACACCAATGCAACGTTGGGGAACAGAAGGATGGGAACACCAGCTCTTTCAGTGTGGCTATAGCACCCTCTAGGGGTTATAGTAAAATTGTTCTCCAGCTACGTTCCAGCTCCAGTTGAGAATGTACAGTTGCAATCAAAATTATTCAACCCCCATTGCAAATTGGGTTTAATAGCAAAATTTACAAACTTTCAGCTGTTTGTGATAAACACATTAAACAAGAACATTTTAAATGGCTCAACACAAGTAATATTACTAGTGATTTATCCAAATTTAACACAAAATGCCATTTTTTAATAACTACTGCAGTCTCAAAATTATTCAACCCCCTGAATAGAATCTGTCATAAGAGCATATTTGCTAATCAGATGTTGTCTCAAGCACACCTAATGCAGCTAATCAAGAGGTTAATTAGTTGCATCAGGTTTGCTTGAGATAGAACACATCAAATACTTGCACTCGCTAGGGGTTTGTTGACAGTGACATTTGATTGCATATCAGAAATATGGCTTTCAAGAGACTTGTCCAAAAAGCTAATAGAGGAGATCATTGCCTGGCACAAACAAGGAAAAGGATACAGAAAGGTAGCACAGGCACTGAATTTTCATAGAGATACAGTTGGAACCATAGTTCGCAAGTTCAGAGTTAAAGGAACAGTGGCTACAGTATCAGGATGTGGCAGAAAGAGGAAGCTATCAATGGCTGTCACCAGATTCCTGAGGAGACGGGTGGTCAAAAACCCTCGAGTGACTGCAGGAGACCTGCAGCAAGACTTGGAGGCAGGAGGCACTGAGGTTTCAGTTTGCACAGAAGGACGCAAACTAAACGTTGAAGGTCTCCAAGACATACACCACAACTGATCCAAAAGTACAAGCTCCAATATGCTCAACACCATATAAATTAGCCACAGAAGTTTTGTGTTACTGTTCTGTGGAGTGATGAAACAAAACTGGAATATTTTGGGCTTATGAATCAGTGGTATGTCTGCAGGAGGAATAAAGAAGCATTTGCTGAAAAGTACGCCCTGCCTACAGTGAAGAATTGTGGGGGCTTTTTGATGCTCTGCGGCTGCCTTGCTTCCTCTGGCACTGGAAACCTGCAAAGTGTGGAGGGCAAGATGGATTCAGTCAAGTACCAGGATATCCAAGGAGAAAATGTTATGCCGTCTGTAGGGAAGCTGACGCTTGGGCATCATTGGACCTTCCAAAAGGACAATGATTCAAAGCATACCTCAACATCCACCAAGGCCTGGTTTCAGAAGAAGTGTGGGAAGATTCTAGAGTGCCCATCTCAGTCGCCTCACTAAAACCCCATAAAAAATCTCTGGTAAGATTTGAAGAAGACAGTTGCAGCATGCAAACCCTAGAATATTAGTGAACTGGAGGCCATTGTCCATGAGGACAGGGCTAAGATTCCTAGAGAATGCTGCCAGAAGCTGTTGTCTGCCTATGCATCACATTTCCAGCAGGTCATAGTGGCAAAAGGGTGCTCTACTTAGTATTAAAGATGCTTGTCATGAGGGGGTTGAATAATTTTTTGGGGTTTGTACAACCCCAATTCTGAAATGGTTGGAAAATAGTTTATAAAGTGTAAATTGTGAATAAAATCAAAATGCAATGACTTTCAGATCACATGAGCCAATATGTTATTAACAGTAGAACACAGATAACATTTCAAATGCTGAAACTGAGACATTTTACATTTTTATCTGCAAAATGAGCTTATTTCAAATTTTTTGGCTGCAACAGGTCTCAAAAAAGTTGGGACACAGGCAAAAAAGGTTTGAAAAAGCAATTAATATATAAGAGAATCAGCTGAAAGAACATTTAGCAAGTAATTAAGTTAACTGGCATTAGGTGTGTAACATGACTGGCTATAAAAGGGATGTCTTAGAGACGCTGAGTCTCTCAGAACTAAAGATGGCCAGAGGCTCTCCAACCTGTGAAGGCTTGCATAAAAAAAAATTGTGGAATACTTTAAAAACAATGTTCCTCAAGGTCAAATTGCAAAGGCTTTGAAGGTCTCATCATCGACAGTGCGTAACATCATCAAAAGATTCAGAGAAACTGGAAAAATCTCTGTGCGTAAGGGACAAGGCCGAAGACCTTTAATGGATGCCCGTGATCTTCGGGCCCTCAGACGCCACTGCATCACTCACCGGCATGATTCTGTCATTGACGTTACTAAATGGGCCCAGGAATACTTCAAGAAACCACTGTCTGTAAACACAGTCTGCCGTGCCATCCACAGATGCCACCTAAAACTCTATCATGCAAAAAGGAGGCCATTGTTGAGCATGATCCAGAAGCGCCGGCGTGTTCTGTGGGCCAAAGCTCATTTAAAATGGACTGTTGCAAAGTGGCAAAGTGTCCTGTGGTCAGACGAGTCCAAATTTGACATTCTTGTTGGAAATCATGGGCGTTGTGTCCTCTGGGCTAAAGAGGAGAAAGACCACCCCTCCTGTTATCAGCGTTCAGTTCAAAAGCCAGCATCCCTGATGGTATGGGGATGCATTAGTGCATATGGCACGGGACACTTGCATGTTTTAAAAAGCACCATGTATGCTGAAAGGTATATAAAGGTTTTAGAGCAACATATGCTCCCCTCCAGACAACATCTATTCCAGGGAAGGCCTTGTGTATTTCAGCAGGACAATGCAAAACCACATACTGCAGCTATTACAACAGCATGGCTTCGTAGTAGAAGAGTCCATGTGCTGAACTGGTCTGCCTGCAGTCCTGATCTTTCACCGATTGAGAACATTTGGCGCATAATTAAACGAAAAGTCTGTCCTAGAAGACCCAAAACTCTCCAGCAGCTGAAAGCCTGTATTAAACAAGAGTGGGATCAAATTCCAATGGCTAAACTCAAGAAACCTGTCTCCTCAATGCCCAGACGCCTCCACTCTGTGTTAAAAAGAAGAGGGGATGCTACACCATGGTAAACAGGCCCCTGTCCCAACTTTTTTGTGATCTTTTGCAGCCATCAAATTTGAAATGAGCTCATTTTGAGGATGAAATTGAAAAATTTCTCAGTTTCAACACTTACTATGTTATCTCTGTTCTATTGTGAATAAAATACTGGCTGGTGTGATTTGAAAGTCATTGGGTTTTGATTTTATTCACAATTAAATTCTTAAGTTCTTAAAACAAAAAGAATCGATACATAATACAAAGACAAGATTATGTACTCAAATACACAAGAGGGAAATCGGCCGTTGCAATTTTGATCATTCAGTAAAACTACTGGCTTTAGCACTAGTCTACTGATACACAGGTAAGTAGTTCTAAGTTGATGGTTTTTGACTTTACCCACACAGTTCACTACCATCTTGTAGCGGCACTGACTGCAGCTCTACATTGATGAGTGTGAAAATTATTTATTTGACACTGAAGGAATCATGGCTAGAGGATGAGCCTAGTATCGAAATGTAGATCAAAATGAGATATTTCATATGCCATAACTTGATTTAATCATCAACCTATTCCACATAGTGATACAACCCCGTGAAGTTTTCCTAACATGCATTTTTTCAAGTTTTCTCTGGTGAATTACGAGAAAACATAAGACAAATCCATGGTTCCCATACTTGTTTTAACTACACAGTATCATAGTTACTAAATTGGTGCAGTGTTGCCATTGAAACTTCCACTGTTCTCATGATATTGAAGCTTGAAGTTGGTTACAGAACAAGTCTCATTAAAGAAAATACAGATTTTGGCTTAAGACTGACACCTAGAATGGGCATACAATTGATTTCATTGCAGTTTTTAATAGCACTCTGATATGTCTTTCTGTTCTGAAAATTTCATTTGGCCATCTTTAATACACACAAAGTTATGAGGGATCAAAAATGCTGGGAAAAAATGATGCGAGTTAGAAAGCATGAAACCTACTCCGATGTACTCTTAGAGCCTGTAACTCAAAATATTCACAAGATCAAAGTAATATTTGGCAAGTATTCAATAAATATACTAAAGTTATTGTACTAGAACAATCTGCTGATTCCGAGGAGGTCAGGTGGTAGGCACTTGTAGACGTTATATATTATTAATATCAAAGAGATTACTAAAGAAACAAATAGAATAAAGCAAATTCACACATTATGCCTCAAATCGCAAGTTAATTGCAATCCTGAGTAAACATAAATGGCTCTCTCGTGAAAACGTACCCTACGTGGCCACCTACCTTTTTAAAGTGTCGTCACATTAATAAACTGTATTAAATTGTGCTAAAAATGCCATACATACCTGGAGAATGTTCCGCGGCGTTAAGTTTTACTTGGTGTAATCGCATTATACAAATAAATGATGGCCTTCATGCAAAAGATACAAATTTTATTTGGTTAATTGGCTCTAAATTTCTCTAATGGATTTGGCTAGTCAGACTGGCTTCAGTGACGAGCATCAGTAACCGCTCTCTTTCGGAGGTAGATACCAGCGGGCTTCAACCCCAAGTTCGCGTTAAGGCAGTGGCTATTTTTACGACGGTTGTTAACTTCAAGGTTGCATTTGGGCTGGGCTGCTCGCGATGCACTAATAAATGCAGTTCCAAACTAGGTAAATGACTCTGTTCGCATTACTATTGCTAACATATAACAACTCAGTCTTAATGTTCACCGATCAAGCACATAAAACACGTTAATGCGAGGAAAGAATATTCAGTAGGTTCGCAGATTTACCATTCTCATGTGTAGCCTGTGCCAAGTTGGTCGTTGAATTGGGTAAGCAAAACTTTGCTTGCAAATTCATTCCAGTTTTTTTCGATAGTCTGCTACAAAATGCTGCCAAGCTCCAGATTTTTTTTTATTTAACATTATGTTTCAAGGATTTATCAAAATGAGCAATTAAAGTAGGCCTATATCACACATCTTAACTGTTGCTTAGGGCAAACCATAAGCCACAATTGAAACACACATTTGCGTGCATATTTAAGAAGGGTATAATGCGGGTATAAGAAGAGGTGTTACATGTTAGTTTTACATATATATGGAAAAAAAAAAAAAACAATTAGGCCTACTCTAAAATGTTGCTTTTATTAGTTTAGATGAATTGTGCACAACATCAATATTACCTTCGCTACCTAATATAATTTATTCAGCGTAAACACAGGCTGGTTTTAGAGTGAGTACTGTCATGTCAATACCAGTCGCATCGCAAATGTATTATTCTAGAGTTATTTGCGATTGCTCGGCCAAAACAAAGCCCGGTCGCATCAACCAAACAATCGACCAGACCGCCGTGGTGGTATTTCTAAATAAAAGATTACAGCTCGATTGTTCGATCTAAAATTAATCTGACCTGCTTTCTTTTTTCAGAAACCCGTGTATGATTATTGAAAGTGAAACCTGAACCTTTTCCGTCAACAACTGACAATATGACAAGAAAGTAAACAGTCTCTGACTTAGAAAAACAATTAAGAAATAATTTTCAAATTACATACCCAATCAGTATTTCAACACTGTTCCGGGACAGTGTTATTTGACACTGCATACTGATATAAACGCAAAGTGATATCAAAGGACTTCGTCACAAACTCATTCTGCTGAGAAAATACACTCCATATCAGTCTTTCACCTGATGGGCATTTCCACAGCCTCGCGGTGGTGATAGACCGCGGAAGGGCCTGGAATTAGAATTGATAGATCGAGCATCAGAACGCACTCGACCAACTGTGATCAGTGGAGTTTTTTTACTGAAGAATTTTGGTTCTGGGTAATAGAAAAAAAATCCATGTTTAATTGGCACACGGGCGCATTCTAGGCCCACTCAGTGGCTCTCTAATGCGCCATATTTTGATTTTATGCGCCATGGCGCGAGGTCTTCCAAACCCCTGATACAGTTACTATGACTAGTCTTGCCAAAACGGTCACAGATGGAGGCTGGATTTGTGTTAGAGACGTATAGGAAGTCATTGAACTTTCATTTGGTGACCTTGGTATTGACCTTCGAAGGTCAAATGTGACCTAGTGAAAATTCAATGAGTTGTATTGCTAAAATGGTCACAGATGGGAGCCTAGGTTTGTGTTACTGACATCTAGGAAGTCACATATGAACTTTCATTTGGTGACCTTCAACTTGACTGTCAGTGACCTTTGAGGGTCAAACTCGACAGTGAAATTACAATGACTTGTATCACCAAAATGGTCACAGATTGAGCCAAGGTTTGTATTGAGACATTTAGAAAGTCATATATGAAGTCCATTTGCTGACTTCGACTTGACCTTCTGTGACCTTTTAAAGTTTGCAATTGACATATTGAATTTTCAATGACTTGTATCACCAAAACTGCTTCAGAGCTTAGGACTGTATTACAAAAGGTCTTATAAATGTATGTGAACTTTTATTCAGTGAGCTTGAGATTGACCTTCAATGATTCAAATGTCAAATTTCACATAAAATTTTCATTACTTGGATCATCACTATAAGGCTGCTTGCCGGTAAGCTACAGGACCCTTGGTCATATTTTTTTCTGTTGTTTTTCTGTGTTTGAAAGAATGGTCACCATTAACTTCAGTTGCATCGGATTTGTTTTTCCCTTAAACTCCAGGAGTGTTACCTGGACTAAAGAACTTCACCCACCCCTCCATCAGCACAGGGCTGAGTGTATGAGTTATTTTCCCTTAAAGTCTCCAAATTATTGTTTTAACCTTTGTGATGGGGAAATGTCTGTAATGTGACGTATGTGTGTAATGCTGTGTTGTGATGCAGGATCGGCAGGATTATCCTGTAATATGCGGGTTTGTTTTATCTGGTCTTTCTCAGTCGTCACCGAAGAGGGCGTCTTCATACTGGATATGGCAGCTAAAATCGATGCCACAGCGGACTACATTTGCAAGGCGAAGTGGGGCGATGTGGAGTTTCCCCCCCCCTTTGGGCGGGAGGCCTATCCTGAGGTGGGCATCGGAGTGCGCTAATCAGCTGATGCATGTTCTGTAATGATGGTGCATTTTTTAAGGCAGTTTAATTTTCATAGAGTATGACAGCCCATGGTTTTTTTTTAAGGGAGAGAATTTCCTATTGTCTGCATTTGTCAGTTTTTTTTTTTTTTTTTTAATTTTACGGTAATTTTTTGATGAAAAGTATTTTATTCAAATTATTGTGTGATTCCACATCTACATCATTCTCCCTTCTTAAAGGGCAGATTGGTCATGTCAGTAAAATTATAAGATATATTCTTGTATAATACAATATATTATTGCATACCATCATAATTTATATTATATATATCAGTTGCAACTTTGCTGGAAGACACTGGTCAAGTGATTTAACTCTTTTCCCCATAATGACTACAGATGACAGCCGTAGGGGAGACTAGAGAAAAGGTCCATTGATATATGTACGTATAGGCGTCATATGTAGTCATTATGGGGAAAAGAGTTTAGGCGCAATACATAAGGTTGCACCACTAGCCCCAAACAGATGGGGAATTTCAGCAGAAAGCACAGTCCCCAGCTTTACTGTGAGCAAGACTGTTAGAATTGCCCCCTTGGTTGGGGCAATTGTAAACTGTTACAAATTGCCCCCTTGGTTGGGGGCAAATGTGACACTGGAAAAGTCCTTTTGGCCCACTGTCTCGAAAGCGCACCTCGAACTTATCACAAACCAGTTGTCTCATCTAATAATGTTACAATATTTTTTTTTTTTTTTTTTTTTTGTTCGTGGTTTAAATTCCTTCAGTTATCAGATATTGTGTGCATTTAAAGCAGAAGTTAACTTCTATTTTTGCAGAAGGCAGTAGATTGTCAGCTATTCTTGCGGTTACCAGATTTTTTTTTTTTTTTTTTTAATGACTGAAAAGTGTATTTTGCTCATGCATTTCTCGGCTGATGTGTCTTGAACTGTCTGTAATTGTACTTAAATGAAATGGTGGTTGTCAAAACTATTTTGTAATTTTGGCTGAGGGAGGCCCGTCTTGCTGGATCAGATTACAGCACCTCTGACCTGTTTTTATATATTAATTAATTTAATTTATTTTTTAAATAGGAAGCCTACATTGCAGACCTGGATTCTAAGAGCGGAGCCAGCCTTAAGCTCACCCTGCTGAACCCGAAAGGAAGGATCTGGACTATGGTGGCTGGGGGAGGGGCCTCTGTGGTGTACAGGTACTTAACTGTATGCCAACTGACGTCACGGGCAACACTCCTTCAGCATGGTGTTCGCATCTGTCTTAGCTCTTCATATGATCATTTGAAGATTTTCTCTTCCATTAACTTGCGTATATAATTTATGTAATGAAGAGCCATAGCCCCAAATATGGGTTTCCCAATGCATCTGCCAGCTTATCGATCAGTTGCTCAATTATTTTATTTTAGCTCGCCACCAGCACAAAATTTACTCAACACGTTTCATAACTTTCTTATGAAATGACCAAGAGTATAAGATTATGTTTATAACATAACTGAATTGCATAATTTAATAGAAATGTAAATATAGGTTAGGGTGCGAGTGTTTGTAGCGGATTGGAATTTCGGAACGAGTTGGGCCGTGGAGGGATTTGTGCGGTAAACATCCCTCCTCCGGCCCAACGAGTTCCGAAATTCCTCAGACGCTACAAACACGAGCACGGTAAACTATGTATTATATGCGCCATTTTTTGTATTCATTTGTGAGACAAAATAAGTTTAGATTTATTTGGTTTGTTAAAAAAAAACAAAACAAAAGGGGAACTATTTTATGTAGTATGGGTGTTCTGGTACTGTCAGGGAGACGCGCATATAATACTGAGGATTACAGCGATCACAACAGGCATTTTACATTCGCATGTATGATGAAAAATGGCTAGATTTGCAATACCTGTCCAACAAGAATTGTCTACATAGCAAGCAAGAACAATGCAAGACAGATGTGGGACACAAAATCCATAATATCAGCTTTTAATAATCTGTCACATTTGGCAATGGTCGCATGCATAGCCAGTGACTCTCCATTGCTCGCTATCAGCGCGACCGCACTCATACTGCATCATGTACTCACTTTAAAATGAAGTTGTATTAGCACTTGCCGCTGAAATGATATTTGGATCTTCCGAAATTGTCGAAGTCAATGGTCCTAGTTGAACGGCGAGAATCCAAGTCATCTCGAACACAACGGAGGCCATACCTGATAGAAATGTTGACAGATAATCCGTTACAGCTCCTTCAAAAAAGCAGCCGATCTGGAAAGAACTCTAAATGGGAAAACTAATCATCCATATTATTTTGAAAATAACACTTGTTTCTACCACCCGAGGTGCCACGGAAACGTCCGACTTGAAAGTAGTTCCGACCATTTCAGCCCGCCATACGGCAAACATTATGGCACGGGTGTACTGGTACTGTCAGCGAGACATGTGCAAATAATACTTCCCCTTAGCGCCCAGTATGCTAGCATTTGGCTAACGCCATTGCTCTGCTATCTTAATCAGTCACTGAGTTGCAAACCTTAGCGTTTGATCTAGCGATGGTTAGTAAATTCAGTCAACTGAGCTGCAAACTAACATTAGCTCGCTGGTTAACAAACTAATTTTGCATGATGGTTATGAAACAGTACTGCGTGCACGCTAGCTAAGTAATGTGTGCTTAGTTAATCGAGTGGCACTTGGCTGGCTTCCGAAACCACTGAGCCATACTGATTTACCCAACTTAGTGTTTTAACAGCATGACATATCGGGGAGCTATGTTTTTTTCTTTTCTCTTTCCCTCCCCACACTCCCAGCCAATGAAATTTTTGCAAGAGTGATATGTATCCAGGGTAATATCAAAAATATGTCGCGAGCTGGGCTATGGGAACAGTACTACAGTTATGTGATAATTTGAGATTATACATTTTACCAGGCGATTGTTTGCTGAAACTGCTGCATGACTTTTCAATTTCCATATTTCGCAGTGACACCATCTGTGACTTGGGTGGAGTCGATGAGCTGGCTAACTATGGCGAGTATTCAGGGGCTCCCAGCGAGCAGCAGACGTATGACTACGCCAAAACCATCCTGTCACTGATGACTCGGGAGAAGCACAAAGACGGTACATCCCCTTCATCAAGTCAAGGTCCTTCAGGGCCATAAACGCCCGGTTTTCCACCCTCAAAGTACCCCCGAGTCTGACATGACCGTGAAGCTGGTCTTGGCCAATCATTAGCATCAAATGTTCTACTAATTACCTTAGAGAATAGATTGCTGGGTGGATTGGGACTTTCGGGGCCAGATTTGATGATCTGTGCAGTAACCATGCATTCGCTAGGTAGTGTTTACATAAATTTTACAGAATTGTTTCAATTTCCATGAGTTATAACTTGCCGCAAATACAAAGAAAATTCTGAAAAATTCAACATTGCAATAATTTCGCAATTAAGTACCGCGAAACAAAAAATGTATAGGGAGTAAAACAGTGTCCTGGATCGCAAACTTCTTGCCCGTGCGTAAATGGGGAAAAAAGTGGGTTTTCTGTAGGGGACGTGTGCACACATGTTTTGCTCACATAGACTGCATCGAACGGTGCATGTGCTCCCCCCCGGGACCCCTCATCTCATGATCAGTTTGGGTTGCTGTCCGGAATCTGTCACGCACAGGCTGTAACCAGATGTGGCGCTCTTGAGCTGCCATCGTCACTCGTGGCTGCCCTAAGCGGGGTCGGTCAGTGACAGTGCCTGTGTTCCATTCTCGGATAGACAGCCGACTGATTGTTGAACAGTGACAGTGCAAATGACGCACCACCTCTCGGCGGCTGAGACCTGCCCGTAACATGCCATAGGCTCTTTTCTCTCTCCTGTGTCACAAGCCGTTCCATTTTCTTGGTGCAGTCGCATTTTTCTTTTATTTTTTTTTTTGTTGGCTTTATGTAGGCTATTGACCACACCAAAAAGAACAAGTCAAATGGCTCAGTGTTTGTTGCTACTGAAGTGCTTGGCGCGTGCATGTGGCGCGCGCAGGGAATGCAATACCACGCGCTTTTCTTTATTTCCACTCCTATCTCACTGTAAAAGCAATAAAAATCAATTGATTCTTCAATTGGCCGCAAATACAGAACATGCCTCACCGTCGCGTTTTTAATGGCCCTCAGTATATTTCCTGGTTGGTTCTGCTACTACAATGTTGTAGATATGCTTGGCTGGTAGCAGATATGTTTCTTGAAACATCTATTCCACCATTTCAGACTTAAAACTCCCATCTTTTGATTAGTTCTGGGGCTCCACCTCCTCATGAATATTGAATAGTTATGCGTTCCAGATGCTAATAAAATTTGTGCATCATTTTGATGCCTCTGTTTAGGGTCACTGTGTTTCAGGGGTTTTGGTGAATACACTCTGGCACCGTATTAGCTGCAGCAGTGAGCATCAGATACTCGATGGGTCAGTCATCTCTCTCACCTTCGAATCCTTCTTCTCTGCATCCAGGAAAAGTTTTGATCATCGGCGGAAGCATTGCCAACTTCACCAATGTTGCTGCCACTTTCAAGGTACAGCTTTTTCAGGATAAATTGGTTTGTGTCGAGTCTTTCATTGATAATCAGTGCTCTGCTACAAAGCTGACTGACACCCCTCTGCGACACAGGGCATCGTAAGAGCCATCAAGGACTACCAGGCCCCCCTGATGGAACATGAGGTCACCATCTTCGTGCGGCGAGGGGGCCCCAACTATCAGGAGGGGCTGAGGGTGATGGGAGAAGTCGGTAAGCGACACAGACCCAGAAACTCATTTAGTCAACATTCAGATGCATGAGAAATCGGGCTCAGGGCTGCGGCGCTGTGTACGGAGTGCAGATTCATTTCAGTTCCACTCAAGGCTTATGGGGTTCCTTGGGTATTTGGGAAGTAATGATGTCGCAGTGAACTAATCCATTTAATGATTAATTTGGTATTTACAGTATCTCACAAAAGTGAGTACACCCCTCACGCATCGACAATTAATTTATTATATCTTTTCAAGGGACGACGTTACAGAAATGAAACCTGACTATATTCTAGAGTAGTCATTGTACATTAAGTGTAGCAGTGTAGATTTACTGAACTGTCCAAATAACTGAATAAACAGTCACTATTTCCAAAATGGGTGGCAACAAAAGTGAGTCCACACCCCAATTGGTAATGGTCAATCAAGCAATGAAACGTGTCTTATTCATCATGTTCATGCTTTTGTCTGTTCGACTGGGTTATATGAGGTTGTGTAACGTGTTGAAGGTTTAAATTGTGGTGCTTTGGGTGCAATGCTCTCATTCTGGTCACTGGATGGTCAACATGGCGCCTTGTGGGAAAGAACTCTCTGAAGATCTGAGAAAGAGAATTGTTGCTCTCCACAAAGATGGTCTAAGCTACAAGAAGATCTGTGTAACCATGAAACTGAGCTACAGCACGGTGGCCAAGGTTATCCAGCGGTTTTCCAAGACTGGTTCTACTTGGAACAGGCCTCGTCAGGGTCAACCGAAGAGGTTGAGTCCTCGTGCTCTGCGTCAGGTGCACAAGTTGGCTGCAGAAAACAGATGCAGGAGTGCTGGCAGCATTGCTAATGAGGTTGCAGCAGTGGGAGAACAGCCTGTCAGTGCATAGACCATACGCCGTGCACTGCACCAAGTCTGTCTGCATGGCCGTTGGCCAAGATGGAAGCCTCTTCTGATGCTAGCCCACAAGAAAGCCCAAAAATAGTTTGCTGAAGACAACCAGTCCAAGAACATGAACTACTGGAACCATGTTCTGTGGTCTGACGAGGCCAATATAAACTTGTTCGGCTCAGATGGTGTCCAGCATGTGTGGCGGCGCCCTGGTGAGGAGTACCAAGACAAGCGTGTACTGCCTCCAGTCAAACATGGTGGTGGCAGCATCATGGTCTGGGGCTGCATGAGTGCTTCTGGTCCTGGGGAGCTGCGCTTCATTAATGGAATAATGGATTCCGACACGTAGTGTGACATTCTGAAGCAAAACACGGTGCCCTCCCTTCAGAAACGGCCGTTTTCCAACATGATAATGACCCGAAACACACCTTCATGATGACAACTGCCCTCCTGAAGAAGCTGAAGGTGAAGGTGATGGCGTGACCAAGTATGTCTCCAGACCTGAATCCCATTGAGCACCTGTGGGGCATCCTCAAGAGGAAGGTGGAGGAGCAGCAGGTGTCCAACATCCACCAGCTCTGTGATGTTGCCATGGAGGAGTGGAGGAGGATCCCAGCAACAACCTGTGCAGCTCTGGTGAATTCCATGCCTCGGAGAATCAAGGCAGTGCTGGACAACAATGGTGGTCACACTAAATATTGACACCGGACACAATTTGGCATGTTGACGGACAGTGCAGTAAATCTACACTGCTACACATATTGTACAATGACTACTCAAGAATATATTCAAGTTTCATTTCTGTAACATAGTCCCTGGAAAAGATAATAAATTAATTGTCAAAATGTGAGGGGTGTACTCACTTTTGTGAGATACTGTATATGTATATAAATGTTGTGTGAATATCCAGGTCTCCAAATGTTTTGCAGTGGTGAGCAGTGTGTTCTGCTTGGATGTGTGAACCCTCAGTGTGCTCCTTAACCACAGAAGTATTTCCGCTTCGCCCCTCGGTCCCCTGGGCCTTGACTGTTTTATCCCACTGCAGGAAAGACGACTGGGATCCCCATCCACGTCTTCGGCACGGAGACCCACATGACCGCCATTGTTGGCATGGCGCTGGGCCACAGGAGCATTCCCAACCAGCCCCCGACAGCCGCACATACTGCCAACTTCCTTCTGAACTCCAGCGGCAGCATCTCGGTACGGCTGCCGAGGTTACGGTTGTGGTCCAAGTTTCACAGAAATGCCTGTGTTCTTTCTAGTTTGACTACAACAGCAGAAATCGAGTGCAAACAGCCGTGAGCTGACGACTTCTCGGGGCATCGACTGTTACAAATGTATTTTGCTTTTTTCTGGCAGAATTCGAGCTGGATGTCGCATATATGCCATCAGTGTCCGCCCAATAGGGAAAATGTTGAGTCCGGTTCAGTGTTTAAATTACAATTTGGTCTTGTTTGTTTTAGCTTAAATACGGCATCCTGATGATGGCAGATGTCCTCAGGCTGGGCCAAGCCCATAGTAAATATGTGGCAGACAGGTTATTCGAGCAGCTTCCTCGGTGTATTTGTGTAGTTACTGGGCTGTTTGAATTTTGCCCTGAGGCAAGGCACGCTGCCTTGTAATACAAACCCCAATTCCAATGAAGTTGGGACTTTGTGTAAAACGTGAATAAAAACAGAATACAATTATTTGCAAATCCTTTTCGACCTATATTCAACTGAGTACACTCCAAATACAAGGTATTTAATGTTCAAACTGATAAACTTTTTTTTTTTTTTTGGAAATATTCACTCTTTTTAAATTTGATGCCTGCAACACGTTCCCAAAAAGCTGGGACAGGGGCAATAAAAGTTTGGGAAAGTTGAGAAATGCTCAAAAAATGCCTGTTTGAAACAGTCCACAGGTGAACATGTTAATTGGAAACAGGTGAGTGTCATGATTAGGTATATAAGGAGTATCCCTGAAAGGCTCATTCATTCACAAGCAAGGATGGGGCGAGGTTCACCACTTTTTGAACAACTGCGTGAGCAAATAGTCCAACAGTTTAAGAACAAATCTCTACACGTAAGCGGTTAGGCCGAAAACCAACATTGAATGCCCCTGACAGTCGGTCCCTCCCTTAAAAATCAACTTCATTCTGGAAAGGATATTACCATGTGGGCTTAGGAACACTTCGGAAAACCATTGTCAGTTAACACAGATCGTCGCTACATCTACAAGTGCAAGTTACAACTCTACCATGCAAAGCGAAAGCCATATATCAACAACACCCAGCAACGCCACCGGCTTCTCTGGGCCTGAGCTCATCTGAGATGGACTGATGCAAAGTGGTAAAGTGTGTTGTGGACTGACGAGTCCACATTTCAAGTTGTTTTTGGGAATCCTGGACATTGTGTCCTCTGGGCTAAAGAGGAAAATGACCATCCAGATTGTTATCAGCGCAAAGTTCAAAAGCCAGCATCTGTGATGGTATGGAGATGTGTTAGTGCCCATGGCATGGGTAACTTGCACGTCTGTGAAGGCGCCATTAATGCTGAAAGGTACATACAGGTTTTGGAGCAACTTATGCTGCCATCCAAGCAACGTCTTTTTCAGGGATGTCCCTGCTTATTTCAGCAAGACAATGCCAAGCCACATTCTGCATGTGTTACAACAGCATGGCTTCGGAGTAAGAGTGCGAGTAATAGGCTGGCCTGCCTGCAGTCCAGACCTGTCTCCCATTAAAAATGTGTGGCGCATTATGAAGCGCAAAATATGACAACAGAGACCCTGGACTGTTGAGCAACTGAAGTCGTACATCAAGCAAGAATGGGAAAGAATTCCAGCAACAAAGCTTCTACAATTAGTGTCCTCAGTTCCCAAACGCTTATTGAGCATTGTTAAAAGGAAAGGTGATGTAACACAGTGGTAAACATGCCCCTGTCCCAGCTTTTTTGGAACTTGTTGCAGGGATTGAATTCAAAATGAGTGAATTCCAAAAAACAATAAAGTTCATCAGTTTGAACATTAAATATCTTGTCTTTGTAGTGAACTCAATTGAATATAGGCCGAAAAGGATTTGCAAAAAATAGTATTTTGTTTTTATTCAGGTTTTACACAACGTTGCAACTTCATTGAAATTGTGGTTTGTTAAAAGCTCTGGCCATCAGATGGCCATTTCACTGCTGAGGGAAACCCACTGAGCCAAGCTGAATCTCTACTGTCGCTGCTCTTGCTGCTGTTTCAGTTTGAAAAACTTCTGTACCTCAAGCTCCATATACTTTGGGACTTGTGGGTTGCAGGTTTGAGTTATGGTGGCTTGCCTATCTGATGCATTTTTCAAGAGCCAGGACACCCAGCAGCATGGGTCCAGAATCCAGCTGTTCCACCTGGATGAGTTGAGAAACATGAATCAGAGCCAAATCCATTCTCCTGCAGTTTCACAGTACTGTGCAAAAGCCTCAGGCACCCTGCATTTTTTTAAAATTTACATTTGGCTTTAGATGTTTACTTTTTGTTTTCCACTTTGGTGTTGCTGAAGATAAAAAGTATATTTGAATTTCTAAATGCTAAAAAAAGTTCTATAAATTAATGTTTGTATTTCATTAAAAGCGGTTGATACATACAGTATAATATGGTCTTGACAGAGCCCTGATGTGAACATCATTATGGCTGCCTGTAATTATTTGGAGGGACAGACACGAGTGGGACAGGCAGACTGCAGAAGAACAGTGGCAAGTTTTCCTCTCTGCTTGGCATAGGGTCATTCTAGCTCAAATTAACCCATTTCCGAGATATTTCCCAGGTCACCCTCTCAGATTCTTCTGAAAAAATTCACAAGTGTTCCTCTACCATATTTATGCAGGAACCCAAAATATTAGCTCTGTATCTCAAATAGTTTTGAAGTTACAACCCCTGGAAATTTTGATTAATTTTTTCCATTTTACCAAACTTGCCTCTCGGTGCAACTTCAAGCAAGAATATCTCCAAGTGTTTCTAATGTACTTCTTTGAAATCAAGTCTCTTGGCCTGACTTTTTCTGTAAATTATGAAAATGCTGTCAGATTTGCTGTAGCTTGTACCCTTTTCTTCTCACAAGGCTCTAAAAATGGCCGAAAATCAAAAACGTTAAAAATCACTGCCTCCTTTGAGCTCTAATAACTCAAAGTGTATGTTAGATAAAGCAAAGAATTTTTTTCTGCTGTTATTTTTGACATATTGGGCCACATCTAGAGGACAACCACATTTATCAATACATTGGTAGAGCTCGAGCAATTATTTCAATTTTGGTTGAGTTCGAAATTTTCTAAAAATTGCTTATTTTCTCATCCTTATTTGGGCTTGTGGCCAGTTATATAACAATACCATATTTTTACCATGAATTTCTGTATAACTAAAGATGATATGATGAAAATGTGATGGGGGTGATTAGAGGAAGCTCCCTATCGATTTGTGTCCCGCTGCTATAATCAATATGGCCGCCACGGCAGCCATCTTCATTTTAGTTTCCGGACGATAACTGAAAAATGCCTTGGCCAAATGTTCTCATTTTTTGATGGTATGTTGGGGATGGTTAGAGGAAGCTCAATATTGATTTGTGTCCCGTTCCGATAATCAATATGGCCTTTTACGGTAGCCATCTTCATTTTCGATTCCGGACGATAACTGAAAAATGCCTTGGCCAAATGTTCTCATTTTTTGGTGGTATGTTGGGGGTGGTTAGAGGAAGCTCCCTATCGATTTGTGTCCCGCTCCGATAATCAATATGGCCGCCACGGCAGCCATCTTCATTTTCGTTTCCGGACGATAACTGAAAAATGCCTTGGCCAAATGTTCTCATTTTTTGATGGTAGGTTGGGGATGGTTAGAGGAAGCTCACTATTGATTTGTGTCCCGTTCTGATAATCAATATGGCCGCCACGGTAGCCATCTTCATTTTCGATTCCGGACGATAACTGAAAAATGCCTTGGCCAAATGTTCTCATTTTTTGGTGGTATGTTGGGGGTGGTTAGAGGAAGCTCCCTATCGATTTGTGTCCTGCTCTGATAATCAATATGGCCGCCAATAAAGCGCAAGTCTGAGGGGTCCCGCTCGCGACAGCGCACCATTTTTTTGGTTTACAGCTCTGTATTAGTAATTTCTCAGTTATGAGAAACTTATTATTTTTGCAAGAATATTTGTCCTACGAAATTGCTTTAAATGTGCAGAGGGCTTTTGCACAGTACTGTAAGTGTCTTTGATCCTCTTGTGTTCCTGCTTATCCCACTATTGGTGATGAACCAGGTAGATTTGACCATAATTTTTGATTCATCCATGTTGATTTGGCTGCCACTGTGGTCAGTCAGTGTTAGTGCATCTGTGCTCTTGGCCAGGTGCAGGAAATGTATTGGCCTGATCATAGGCTGTTTTGATCGATGTCCCATATTGACTGTGTGCAGTTTCCTCTGTCTGTTCAGAAGTGTTCACTCTCTGCACCACTGTCTCTTCCTCCAAGACTCCAACCACCAGCAGGACTGCCTCCTTCTCTGAGGCCAAATCGCCCACTAACTCCGCACCTGCAAAGAAGTCAAAGCCAGGCATCCCACCAGGTAACCATCATTGTGACGCAGAGGTTTCTGCAGTTAACATTTTTGTGTGCTGGCTCACCACTGCGATTATGGGCTGTTTACGGTCATTGGACCACAACCGTATTTTTGAGAAGTGCTCTGTACAGGTGTAGGCCGCAGTATTACTCATTCATGGGGACAGTACAGTTAGTATTCTGTAAACACAATTATTGTATCTCCCCGACGACGATAGTCGAGAGATACTATTGTTTAGTTCCGGGTCCGTCGCCGCAGAGATTTTATGTTCCGGGCTCTGGAAGCCACAATTATTACAGGAATGTTTTCCAGTTTTACACAGGCAAAGATATATATACGTATGACAATGCTCAAGACCGATTTTTGTCAATTTCGGACGTCCAATATGGCTGGCGGCGGCCATTTTGTCCGAAATTTTTTATGTTCCGGGCTCTGGAAGCCACAATTATTACAGGAATGTTTTCCAGTTTTACACAGGCAAAGATATATATGTATGACAATGCACAAGACCGATTTTCGTCAATTTCGGACGTCCAATATGGCTGGCGGCGGCCATTTTGTTCTAAATTTGGGGACTGGGGAGATACATGACTCGGTCCCTGTGGCGACAGAGTTATCTAGTTATACCTGACAATTTGTTGACGTGGCTATAGCCAGAGTCTAGATGATGAGATGCAAAGGATAATGTGGAAAAAGAAACAGGAGTCTTAAAGGTGGAATTTTGATGAGGGCAGCAGTCGCGAATGGCTGGTATTTGAGGAACGTCATGTTATGTCACTTTGGGTTTTAGTTTATTTAAATTTCCCAAAGAACAAGTGGGACAGACTGGAGTTTCAATGTCTATGGTGCATGCAGCCACTGGCGCCGACTATGGGGGGTAGATTGAGGCAATTGCCCCTGCAGTGCTATGGTTGGGTGTCATTGCTCCCCCAATTCTGACTCTGCTGAAAGCAAATATTTACTTGAGGACTGAACAAGTTACATTAACTCGTGATTCACTGTACGCTGTCTGATTTTATAGTCGAACTGGATTTGTTCCCAGGAATTTGTGTTTGTGTGGAAACATAGTTTGGGTGAGTCAAATTGCAGTGTCTGTGACACAAAAATAGCACAGCGCCAGCTCTATGCAGTACCACACCTCCTTTTGCATTGTCCAAACCTTTAAGACACACACGCTTTCATTTTACTTTATTTTAGAGCAGGAGACTTCCAAACTGGGTGATAAATGTGCCGATTGCGATGGGCAAAATTGTGCATAATGTCACCATCGTGTGCCTCTCCGTTTGTGAAGGCATGAAAATGGAGCCCGTAGTGTTTTTCTGGCTGTAAAGTTGCACAGATTGAATGTCTGTCCCTGTCTTTCGCCTGGACACAGTGGGGGGGGAGAGGGAAACCCGTAACCTCCACCAATGCTCTGCACAGATCAGCTTTCGTTCTCACTAAACATCAGTGCTCTTCCCTTTCAAGGCTAGTCTGAAAGGTTATTGTTGTTTGTCTTCAGCTACCTGAAAGAAGTGAGTTTACCATCGAGAAATAGCTGAATGTTCGAAGTGTTACCAAATCTTTTATCAACAAAAGTGATTGAAAATGGATGGGATCTCGTCATGTTTAAAGGCATACGTTCCGCCCTCCCGGACTTCTGTTGACAACCTCCCGTTCCTATTGTTTCGTTAACACTATGAGGGCCTTTTGCAGTGACAGTACCCAAGCGAGGGCTACAAGTTCTTTTTTTCTCTTCCCGGTAACAGCGTAGCCCTGTTTCTTACAAAAATCTTTCAAAACATCGACTTTACAACGCTCAAAGTATTCAATCTCTGTCACCTTCGCCTTTATTTACTGTTGTGGACGCGATTTGGGTAATCCTGAACTTTGACCGGGAACAGCATGTTTTGCGTGTAGTGAGATGCCGAATTGGTCTATTGACCATGTCCTTTTCCCAATCAAATTTTAAGCCAATGCCCATTGACCTGCCTGGTCTCTGAAGAGCACTTCAATAGGAGGAGACAGAATACTAGCGCAGGGTTCTAGTGAGAATCGGCGCTTAACCCCCACTTATCTCTCCTGCTTCCCTCCCTCAATACCAGTCATCTTTTTCTGTAGTTCTTTGAAGGTGCACTATGCAAGTTTGTTTACTTTGTGCGCGATTATATTTTTGTCTCAATTTTCCGACATCTCTCCACCATCCGCTAGCTGCCTGCCCCTAAATTCAAACCCGGATTCTGGAGACCGCACAGGTGTCACAAACTGCTAATAAACACAAGGGGCACAGGCTGTGCCCCATAACATAACAAACCGTCCCGGCCAATCACTGACAAGAGTTGACAGTTATGGAAGCATGGGAGGGAGGGAACTATGGGAGGGAGGGGCGGGCTACCTCTGTTTTGTTTGAGTTCGAATGTCAACAGAAGTGAAAGTAAACAAACTTGCATAGTGCTCCTTTAAGGTTTTTATTTATTTATTTTTTGAGAATATGACCTATAGTAGTCAGTCAGTGTCTGCAGAACGCCCAAAGGATTCACAGCTCCCCTATGTAGGTAGTCTAGCAACCAAAGTGATGAGTGTGCTATATTGTCATACCGATGTATCAGTTCTGGCATGTTTTTGTGTTAGCAGCCAGAGAGCATGCTAACATCATTAGCCAGTGGAGAGGGCAGCTTCTCTGTTCTCCGCTCGAACTGTTTGTGCGCCTGTTAGTCTGACGTGCTCCAGATCTGAGCTCCTCCTGAGATGCAGCATCTTTCTCTGACTTCTGTACAAGGGCATCCTTCCTCTGTGCAGTCTTTCACAGTGCCCTTTTATTTTCAGTCACTCACGATCACAGATTCTAAAATGGCATGGTTAAGACTTTAGAGCTGTGGTGATTTTTGGGAAAGCTGATGTTGTTGACAGTCTTGGACTGCATTCTGTGAATTTGGCTGCAATTTTGCTTCCATCTAATCAGCTGCCATAATTTACTGCACATGCGGCAAACCCTATTAGACGTGTAAACCTGGGTCCCCCGCAAGGCTGTTGAGCTTAATTGCCTTCTACATTTCTATCAAATACAGCCACCTCTTTTCTAAAATGTCTTGCACCCACTGTGAATGAGAGCGGATTTGCTTACAATTTTGATTTCAAAGCATTTGTGATGAAGTGTAATCTTTTGTTACTGTTCTCTTGTTGCTGTGTTTTATGGCTTGATGGTGATAAAGAACAGCAGGTCCCCTCAAAGAGAGACGGAGGTAGGAAAGGGGGTTCGGTGACAGGTTTTCCGGCCTCGCTGGGTGTGCTCCTCAGCCTTTCTGTTCTGCTGGGTGGTGTCCACAGTGACTGATGTTACAGGCGTACTCTGCACGGCTGCAGTGACGGCTCTGTGCTGCCCCAGGTCCATAGTGGTGGCTTCTGCGCTACATTTCAAAACTGGAGGTCCGATACTGTGACCTCACGTACACATGGCTCATGCCTCAAACTGTTTCCGCATTGGAACAGTGACCAAATTTTTGATCTGGCCTCCTCATTGGACAGAATGAAGTCATCAGTGACTGAACTGCATTATTGTTAATGTTGCTCCCCTCATGGAGACCGGCTCATGCCGGTCATGTTTTGGGGTCTTTCTGTGCTGTCCCTTATGAGGTCATGTTTTTCTCAGCAAGCTCTCCTTATCAATTTCCACCCTTCTGTGTCAGTCGCTGTACTACCACCCGCAGTCTGCCATTTTCCACTGTTGATGTGGTGTTGCCATTATATTCTACTAACCCATAGGGATGATATTAAAATGATAATGTGAACTTGAAAATGAAAATGTAATTCCACACTAGCATTGTAATTTACCACATATGTACATATGTGTTATTTGAGTAAAGATTAAAATGAAAATGCATTAATCCAATTATCACTTTCATTTCCACCTGCTCGTATGGACATTCTTCACCATGTTAAAATGACGATGGAAAAGCTGTTTGACATTTCGTTTTCAAAGTCGTACCCCACTGTACTGTGGACGATATTTTACATTGACATGTCACCACACTCTTTTGGGGTCAACATGATGTAGCGTTCAGGCTGCAAATACGGCGAAACAGTGGCTGCAACTGCTCTAACATACGTAGAGTGGTGCTAATATCTAGAAGCTAATCACAATGAGGCTAGTAAAAAAAAAAAAAAAAAAACTCAAGGAAGACTTTAAAATTGCTTTTAAATTTCACATATTTCTGTAATTAGAGTGAAATATAAACATTTTGCATGTTGCATAAATACATGTCAAATTATGAATTGAAACTTCAACAAATACTTTCCAAAAATTCCATTCTAACCATTAATGATAAAGGCCAACGTTGTCATACCTGACTTGATGTCATCGCTGATATGAAGTTGGGTAAATCAGGGTTCTGAATTTCCGTACAAGTTTCAGATCAAGAAGTCCAACTCAACCAGGCGTTCAGATGGTATTGCCTAAGTTAGAGCTTGTATTTTCCCCATTTCTGACGCGTTGAGAACGCAGCAATACGCCCGTAGTGGCCGTTTGAGTGCGTTACCTGGGACTCCCCAAAAGGGTTTGGAACTGCTCAGTTTACTTGGTATGGTAGTTTGCGAATAATTATTTACAAGCATTTGCATTGGGCCAATAGTTATTGAACTGAAAGCTGACCTTTTGGTCTAAAAACTCAGCCATAAATGGTGTGAGTACAGCTCCTAGAAATGGCACGCATATAGCAAATGCAAAAAGTGATTCGGAACACCCCAGCTAACTATAATGAAACGCAGCCTATGCAATCTGAATTTACTAGATGCGCATTTATAAGTTTCCATTGCCCTTTGCCAATTTCATGATTGGCTGGCTATTTTATCAAATCAATAAATATTTTGGTGAATAATTGCTATGCGTTTTCCTAAGTTTGGTTAAGTTTAGCGGTTTACTGCTGAGACTAGTTGTTGGCTAGCAGTAACATTGTTTGACATCTTTGCTTCACCACTTAATTACAATTTACTTTATATTATAACAAGAATGTTTATTTACAAGCTATACTTGCAGCAGTTAACTAAAGTTTTCTGGTGAGTCGCTTAATATAATCAACATGATGTTCGTTTCTCGACTTTGGTATGGAAAAGCCCCAGTTTTCAGCTGGGGTTACTGGGTCGCCACATCAAAATGGATTAAAAATACACAAGATAGCGAGCGGTCAGAAGAAATGTATATCAAATGTTAGCTAGTTGGCAATGTAGCAAATTACCAATGATTCAGCCATTGGGGTAATAATCTGTTAAAATTACAGATGATAAACGGGGAGATGGTGGTCCCATTCAGTTCAGTGTTGGCCAAACTGAAGTTTTCACACTTGGCTCAAATGTGCGTACACATGCTACACAATGAAGTTGTTTACGGTTACGGTTACTGTTGCCCTCGTCTACTACAAAATTATCGATGAATTGACCCAACCAAGTTTAGCTGTCGGTCTGAAAGTAGCCTACATACTCAGATCGGGGGATATCAATGGTGAATCAAAAATCCTTTTCACATTTTTCAGCCAGAGAATGAGGTATTTTCGCTAATCGCCGTAGATGGACTGGCTACGTGGGCCCTGAGTAGAGCAAAGGTACTGAACTGGCATCATGGCAAAGTTATGTTGCTCCTAGAAGAAATACACCTTGAGCATGGCTTTTTGTGGCCAAAAAAACAGAAGTGTGGGAGGAAATCTCGCAGGAGTTATGTTTGTCTTTTGGATTGGCAAACGGAACTGCACTCAAATGCAGAGAAAAACGGGGAAAATGCTGTTTTAAGTTTCATCTGCGTCGCATCAGATGAAGCAACTCCACCACCATTTTGAATCTCATCTTATGTCTCTTAATGTGAGTTATTAGCCCACTTTCCTGCTTTTAACTTATGGGATTGTGAGGAGGGTCAATAAGACTGAATGTCCCTTCATAGATAGCCCTTTCAGTTAGTTACCGAACAATAGATTTTCCTGGCCTATTAACAGCAATATCGTCCTTTCATGTGTCCGGCCCCTAGTAGATGTGAAAATGCCCTTTAAAACAATTTTCAAAAATTCTGGCAGTTGTCTTTAATTTTACTTGTCAGCCAACACATTGCAACCTAAAAAACTCTAGATGGAAAGGAAGGTTTGTGAAACTGCCTAGAGGAGTTTATTTGTTCAAAAAATTAACCGTAATGAACCCTTATCGTGTTTTGGGTTGAGGACACCTTAATGTAATATTGTCACTTATGTCAAATTAATGACTGCAAGTAAAAGCAATTTACATTGATGATACAATTTGGCATAATATAATCATGTTACATTATTTATATTAATTATATTATGTTAATTATATTATATTATCCTAATATCCAATAGGATAATTGTTGAAGTATACTTAAACTGGGTATGAGTGAAGTCTTATCTATACTTTTCTTGCTGCATGAGGACATGTGCGGTAGGTGTAACGTGTGCTGTGGCTAGAGTTTGCTATTGTTTGGTGAATTCTCATCTTGGAGTTTCAGTGTGCATTATCATTTTGCTCTGCCTGAACTAATACCACTGAGTTATGAACTCCTTTTCATCAGGTGATTGCTGGTGAGGGAAATGCCCTCTCTTGACTTGAAGGAAAATTCTAGAATGGTCTTCGATGCTTACGCTATTTGCTGGGTCTGCCTGTGGGACCTCTCCTCGCTCTTCTCTGGTGGTTAGTCACTGTCTCCTGTTACTGAAGTATTTTCCCAGCAGCAACACCCATCACCAGGGCCCGAATCCAGGGCTGACCGTGTCCAAATTTAGATCCTTGTTTATTTAGGTGTTTGGTATTACAGATGTGTAGTAACTGTGGTGTTTGAAAGGGAAGGGTGTGTTAGATATAATGCCTCCACATGCGTCTGAAGTCTCTTCGTCTCTCTTGCCCGGTGTCTCTCGCTTCCCCTGTCTTTCACTTCACACAGCTAAAGCCACCATTCTGTTCAACAAGCACACCAAGTCCATAGTGTGGGGTATGCAGACGCGGGCTGTGCAGGGCATGCTGGACTTCGACTATGTTTGCTCCCGCGATGAGCCATCCGTGGCAGCCATGGTTTACCCCTTCACGTAAGTGCTGAACTTACTTTGCGCTTACTGAAACTATTTTCGTGCAAATTTAGCAGAACTTGTGAATATGGTTAGGGAAAATGGTTCTGTCAATTTTCAGAGCCGTGTATTTCATTTAGAATGTGCAAGGAAAGCACTCTTAAATCGCTGCTGAATGTTTCTGATCGTTAGTGGCGACCACAAGCAGAAGTTCTACTGGGGTCACAAGGAAATTTTAATTCCGGTGTACAAGAACATGGATGACGCCATGAAGAAGCACCCAGAAGTGGACGTGCTCATCAGCTTCGCCTCACTGCGCTCCGCCTTCGACAGCACCATGGAGACCATGCAGCACCCGCAGGTAAGGCTTCCTTTGCTTAATATTTCTTCATTTGCTCTTGTTTATACAGATGACCCCTTATGTTGTGATTTAAGTGGGATTATTGAATTTAACTTGTCTGCATGTTGCTGAATATGACTCTGGTAGTGGATTGAATTTCTGGTCTCATAAGGTCGAGTTTCTCATTTGGAGGGTGTGAATGCCCCTGGTGGTACTTTGGAGTACTGCAAGGAGGACTTGAGTTTTGTCATGTTTTTTTTTTTCTGTGGTCTGGAATGTTTTTTATTTAATTTTTGGCTGAGCAAATTTTCCTGTTATTTTGCCATTACATACTACTAGACAATATCTCCAGTTTTTTTTTTTTTTTTTTTTTTGCGGATTTCAGATTTTTGATTCAATCATTTTTGCCCGTTTTATGGGCCTTTGAAATTTTAGGCCCCAATGTTAAAAGGCAAGACTTAATAAGAGAAATTCAAAAAATTTATGTCTCTCAAATTGTCTGATAACTTTTCTCTTCACCAATCAATCAACTCACCTTGGTACCCTTAATGTACAGAGCAAGTGCCATTCCCATTGAATTGACGGAAGTGGGTCTAGTGGGGGCGCTGCACTTTGATATGGGTCTTATGGAGAATTCACAAAATGACTTGTGGAGGCCAAATGGTTGCAGGTCAAACCTTAGGTCAAGCAAAATGTATTTTTGGCTTGAGGTATGCATGTGTATATGAACTTTCATTTGGTGATCTTGAACTTGACTTTCGGTGACCTTGGAAGGTCAAACTTTTCGTAGTGAAATTCCAATGACTTAACACCAAACTGGTCACAGACTGATCGTAGGTTTGTATTACAGACATAGGAAGTCCTATATGAACTAATTTGGTGACCTTTGAATGTCAGACTTGACAGTGAAATTACAAGGACTTGTATCAGCAACATTGTCACAGATGGAGACCAGGTTTTTATTAGACATTTAGAAAGTCATACAGTACCAGTCAAAGGTTTGGACACACCCACATTTTTCTTACAATATATGTTCAATAAAGAAATAAGCAGCCTTTATTTTGCAAAAAAAAAGGTCTAATTCTTAAATCCATCAAACTAACCACCATTTGTTGTCATATTTGCAGCGCATTCTCACATTTTTATTTATTTATTTTTGTAACAAGGGCAGTCATGACTGTGATGAATTTGCAGTGGCACGGCTATTCAACTTCCCAAAGACGTGCTGCACTTGAGGTGTGCTTTCCATCAACCTTTTCGCCCAAGAAGTCCCAAAACCGCTTGACTTTATTTCGCCGGTTGGAATATAGAAGGAGCTTTTTTGTCTGTTTACTTTGCAGAATAGGGCTTCTTTGAGAATTCCAAAGTTATGGACACTATTTAAACAAGTAAAATATTCTCCTTTCACTTCTGACTGTTTACCTTTTACAAGATTCCATTTGAGATTATACAGAGAAGTTAAGCCGTTTAAATTTCTCTAAAAACAGAGCGCTGTGACATTAGCAAAGCGTGTCCAAATTTTTGGCTGGTATTGTATATGAAGTCCAGTTGGTGATCTCAAATTCTCGGTGACCTTTTAAAATTCAAAATTGACATAGTGAATTGAATGACTTATCACCAAAACTGCTTCAGAGTTCAGGATTGTATTAGAGACGTTTAGGAGGTCATCTACAATTCCTGACCTTGAACTTCACGAGGTTTTCATGACTTGCATTATCACTGCAAGAAGGTTGTGGGTTCGAATCTGGCCTGGGGCCTTTCTGTGTGGAATTTGCATGTTATCCCCGTGTTCAGGTGGGTTTTCTCCAGGTGCTCCGGTTTCCCCCACCCACAGAAACATGCATCATAGCAACACTCCCACGGGGTTCAGTTATGTTAAGATCCATACTGGGAAGCTGCAGGACCCTCTGTCCTATTTTATTTTTAATTTTAATTTGAACCATATCAGTCATGCATAATTCCTTACATAATTGTAAAAAGAGTAATAAAAATGCTAATATAGCTTCAAGACACTCCATTTTAATTTGGATACTCCAAAATTCAGTGCAATCATTAACTGCAGCAAACTGTCAACTGCTGTGAAGCCTCGCAGAGGAATGCAGCAAACCATCGCTGTTTTATGGAGACCACCAATGGCCACTATTTGGTTTTTACCCCTCGGCCAAATTTTGGCCAGAGGGGTATTGTCATCACCTGCGTGTCTGTCTGTCGTCTGTCGTCTGTCCATGACTTTGTCCGGGTCAGAACTCAGCAACTAATGATTGCAGCTTCACCAAATTTGGTATGGTACCTCACTATGACCCATAGATATGCAACGTCTGGTTTTTTGCTGGATTTGGCCTTTGACCTGAGCGCCGTGACTTTGATCATGGCAATCTTGTCCCGGTCATTACTCGGCAACTAATGATTGCAGCTTCACCAAATTTGGTATGGTAACTCAGTATGACCCATAGATGTGCAACGTCAGGTTTTTTGCTGTATTTGACCTTTGACCTTAGCGCTGTGACCTTCATCGTGGAAATCTTGTCCAACCAAGTACAAAGTAACTATTGGTCGTAGCTTCGTCAAATTTGGTATGGTAACTCGCTGCGACCCATAGATGTGCAGCGTCAGGTTTTTGGCTGGAGTTGACCTTTGACCTTAGCACTGCGACCTTGATGCCGGAAATCTTGTCCAGACCAGCACTCAGTAACTATTGATCATAGCTTCACCAAATTCGGTATGGTAACTGTGACCCATAGATGTGCAGTGCCAGGGTTTTGGCTGGATTTGACCTTTGACCTTAGGGCTGTGACCTTCACCGTAGAAATTTTGTCCGGCCCAGTACTCAGGATAGGCATGGGCAATACAAATGAATAAAATGACAACATTTCTTGAGTTGCTGAGAAAAAAGTTATTATTATTTTCTAATGATTCTTTGCTGGTAAGTACAGAAGACACAGACGAAGAGTTTGCCACAAGTCCAACGCCTTTACAGGAAAGGGTCTTAGAGCCACAGGGTCCCAAAAATGGCTGATTTCGGCATTTATCAACAAAACCCATTGTGAAAATTGGGGGGTGAAGCCTGAGGGCATTTTCGAAAATGCAGTCTGCTCAGAAATAAACCTGGCCAAATTATCCATTAGGGTGCCCTTACAGAAATAATTGATGCTAAAGTCATCAACCCCTTTTCTGAAGTACAGCAGCGCCCCCTAGGCCCTTTCTAATGGAAAATGCATTGAATTTCACCCAATTATGTTCAACAAACATTAGGTTTTGCAGTGATATTAAAAAATGGTATGAATGGGTTGCCTGTGTTTTTTTTTTTTTTTGGATCAATGGCCTGCAAAAATGTCAAAATTATCAGTGGGAGGGCAAACATTAACGCTACTCGCCCATTACTGTATAAAATGCAGTGAAGTCGCTGATGCTGGCAGTTGTTTGCCCTCCCACTGCTACTTAAATGAATCAAACGTTCCCCTACAATAACCTGTGGTGATTAAAAAAAACAAACTTTGCACTGTTTTTACTATGTCCATATACCCTCCTCCCATGATAGTTTCAATGAGCTACTGTGAATAATTCATAGTAAAACACAGTGACGGCGGTCGGAGGTTAGTTTGGTGAGGCAGAAACCTCCCTTTGCTTGATTAGCAATCAGACGATTAACTAGTTTAGTAAGACTATTCGGCAGAATGACGGGCCAGTTTAAGTTTCATGGCATTATTACTCAGTACATCGAACCTGAAATGCTCACTAGACAGCAGATTTGCGCGTGCATTTTGCTTTCAGGAAGCCGAAGCAATGTCATCAACAAATATTAAAACAGTTCGACTTATGCAGAGTTCAATGCTTAATCAATATACAATGTATTCTCCTTTAAATACGCGCTTTTACACCCAAACAAAAAGCGGGTGCTTATTTTCAGTCCTCTTTCATAATCCGATTAACAAAATGTTTAAACGATAAACAGAATTACCGAGAGCCGAGAATTTTTCCTAACTGATTATTCAGATTTCCATCCTCGCAGTCTCGAATTGAAGGGTATAAGTGAATGAATCTTGTGACCGGTGTTCGCGAGGTGGCATATTTTGATTGGTAGCAAAATTTGTCCGAACACTGGTAGGTTTTGAACGCCTAGCGCTGGTTTATTCCTTGGTATATTTTACTGAAACTTCACAAATAGGGTCACAGGATATTCTGTCAACTAACTATGTAGGGTGCAGTAAAAATAAACTCACCTTTCTTGCTATTGTTGAGAAGAAGTCACGGCGAACTCGCTGATTTAACTTCAACAACTTCTGTCGAACTTATTTTTTATCCCTGGAGGTCTAGACTGGACTAACAGACTCGTAATTTCTCAAATGAGATGGCTGTAAGTCAATCAGGCCGTAGCTGGGATATCACGAAGCGCAGGCTGTTTGAAATCTACCTCCAAAATGGATATTTTTGCCACGCCGCGCACTTGAAAGTTTGTAAACACGGCGCAAATTGAGGTCACGATTCATCCAATGGGCTAATAATAGCTCTGTTCAAATCGCGTTATTGGCCGTAATACGCAGAGTTCATGTATGAAATGCGGGTATCCTATTGAAAAGGTTGCTTTTAATCAAACCATGGTGTTCTTTTTGTATGAAAATGGTATTTACATCATCTTTTAATAAGTTTTCTGAGGCTTGTTTACCGCCCCAGTTCAGCTGTTACGCATTCCATTAGAGTTTATGCAGAGCGTTGCCCATGCCTACTCAGTAACTATTGATGGCAGCTTCGTCAATTTTGGTATGGTAACTCTCTGTGACCCATAGATGTGCACAGGCCGAGGGGTATTCAGCAACGCGTTATGTTTTTATTTTTTCTCCTGTGTGGAATATAGGCACTTATTTTGTCTTTGTCAAAATTTGGCATCTATACGTCCAACGAAAACATGCGATTGCATCACAGGTCTGTTCTGGGGGAGATGCTGGAAAAATGCATTGGAAGAGATGCTTTCTGCAGCGTCAGACATCCATCGCCGTGCCTCTTTCTCATATGGCCATTATTACAACTGTGGAGCTATGAACCGGTTGTATCTGTTTTCACAAACAACACATCCTTGTACGTCAGTTTTAAATGTTGTCCCTACAGTGCTGTGAAAACAGTATTTGCCCCCTCTGGATTTTTTTCTGTTTTTGCAAAGTTGTCACAATTTCATGTCTCTCATCGCCAAACTGATTTTTATATTACATAATGACTACCCGATTAAGCACAAAATGTAGTTTTTATACGCCCACTCCACCGCACTCGCTTATATCGCAATTGCCCCCGTCTGCCCGTTGGTCCGTCCGCAACGTCTTGTTCTCACTCTACAGACTACGGTTTTTGTTGGATTCTGTTCATTTTCGTTTCATGGTTTAGTGGTGATATGAAGACGATCCTTGTTGATTTTGGTGATGATTGGAAAATGTTTAGTCAAAAAACATGCGTTTGAGGGAAAAACCCTTCTTCACGTTAAGCCAGGCTGAGCATTGCGTGGATTAAACCCAGATCCACTGCAAAACCACCGAAAAAGACTTTTACTCATTTACAAACTAAACAGGAGAATGGAGGAGCTCTGCATTCGCGACATAAAATCATACAGGCTGGTCTTTTAGTGACTCATCCCAGTAGCTGCCCCGCATCTCTGCAGACCCCCCCAAATCACAGAAGACACTCAGTCCAGTGACCTGGTCATGTTATGGTTTTGGCTTAGAAATAAGGTTTGACTGAGCAGTTGTTTCTGCCGGGGCAAAAAGTTCCTGGCTTATCTCAGAATTGGAGAGAAAACATTCATCCTACAGACTGTGGGTATTGCAGGTGCAGAGCAGATAGGCCTTATTTGATTTAGAATGAATATATAAATCATACAGAGTATATTTCTAATCCTTTAAATTGGCATGGTACCAAAATTCAAACACAGTGGTGTTGGTGTGATGGTCTGGGGCAGCCTTGCTGTTTCAGGACCTGGGTGACATGCTAAAATGATAGAACCATGAAATTCTGCTCTCTACCAGAAAATTCCGAAAGAGATGGTGTGGCCAACATTTCGTGACCTGAAACTCAAGTGCAGTTGGGTTATGCAGCAGGACAAAGATCTGAAGCACACAAGCAAGTCCACCTCTGAATGTCTCAAAAGAAACAAAATGAAGGTTCTGGATTGTCCTGGTCAAAGTCCTGACTTGAATCCAACTAAGATAGCGTGTCATGACCTCAGATGGGTAGTTCCTGCTCAAAAATCCACCAGTGTAGTTGAATTACAACAGTTCTGCAAAAAAGAGCGCACAAAAATTCTAAGCTTGTTCATGTTCGGATATCCTCCGCCCTCGTTCTGAATTTGCGAAGTTTCTAGCTATGAGTGTAAAGAACCAGCGGCTGACATGTGCGTGCTTCGGAGGAGAGCCGCGAACCGTCTACTTAACTTAAATTTATAGGGCAAGAAGCTGTAGCTTTCAAAGTTTGGTGGCAGTTAGCAATTATGTGGCTCTATAGGATGGACCCGTGTAAAATCTTTAATTTGAGTGTGTAGCAGAGGTCAGGAGGACGAGGGCTCTTGTTTGCATAAACTGTCCCGTGTGCTCCAGGCTCGTAATTAGTAGTGACTGTTTTTCCAGATCCACACCATTGCCATCATTGCGGAGGGCATCCCTGAGGCCCTGACCCGGAAGCTCATCAAGAGGGCTGAAGAGAGAGGCGTGACCATCATTGGCCCAGCGACAGTAAGTGACATCTCCACATGAAACTTTCCCTATACTGTTACAAAATAGCTGAAACCTTGACAATATTCCTTAGTCTGGGGCCAATTTCATGATGGGGTCCAGTTCTCTTAGTTCTGTTGAAAGAAAATCTCGCATAAAATTACTTCCATCAGTTTTGGGAAGAACATTTCCTGTTTCGGTATGTCAGTTTCTTTCCCGACCTCCATACTCACGGTGCGAGTTACAGCATTTGTCGAAATCGATGTTGAAGAACTTGACTTGCTTCCAGATAGTCTTGTCTCCATTAACTCCATTATTAGCCATTGACATTGGGCCACGAATTGCCCAACGTCACCGCCCAGCCTCACTTATGCTTCTCTGGCTGGAACAGAAGAAATTACCCACAGTATTATTCTAACATCTTGGAAAATCTTCCCAGAGGCGTAAGGACTATTACAGCAGCAAAGGGCTCATCTCCATATTAATGGCCTCATGATTGAAATGAGGTATGAGTGGGAGGTCCCATACGTATGGCCATGTTGCGTATTGTGGGATCCCATTTCAATTTCCTTTTGTGGGTGGTGGCTACCATAAATTTGATGATGCTAACAGAAACTATCCAAAGCATAATTATATCCCCAAAATACGAGTTTCGAGGATATCATGGTTTCGCCCCACCCGCCGCCGCCGCCACCGCATCAGCAGATTTTAGCCGTTAGCACGATAACTCACAAAATACTTTACTTTGGCTTCTCATGTTTAGCATATGGGTAGATATGGTAGAGAGGATGAACTGATTGGATTTTGGGCAAGTATGCACTCCTAGGTTTGCCACCAGGTGGTGCTATATATTGAAAAAAATAGTTTTTTAACCATATATCTGGAACAATTGCTTACACAGACCTCAAATTTGCCTCATATTGTAGGTCTAGTAAAGGGGAATCTAATAAAGGGGGCTTCGAGGATTGGGGAATTTGGGGATATACCCCTTGCTGTCAGCCGCCGACAGCGTAGGCCTAGTTTGTTATATTATGTTGACCCTCCATTGTTGAGTCTCAGAGGTGCATTCCTGTGTGTGTGTGTGTGTGTGTGTGTGTGTGTGTGTGTGTTTTTGCTTCCGCATTGCTATCCAGGTGGGTGGAATCAAGCCTGGCTGCTTTAAAATCGGTAATACTGGGGGCATGCTAGACAACATCCTGGCTTCCAAACTCTACCGTCCAGGCAGTGTCGCCTACGTGTCCCGCTCTGGAGGAATGTCCAACGAGCTGAACAACATCATCTCCCGTACTACAGACGGCGTCTTTGAAGGCGTGGCCATTGGCGGCGACAGGTGAGGAGAACTGGTCCGGACGAGGCCTCTGCCAATCAGACTTTGATCGCTGAAACTTTTGTTCGGGCAAATGAGCCTCTAGAAACTGCAGTGCAAGATGGGCTGACTGCGATATCTTCTTACAGGGCATCCCACGGTTTGCGATTCGGTTGCATGTCACATTGATTAACCTGTAGGGACAGAAGTAAACCTCAGACTTGTTTTATTGCATCGGTGTCAGACAGTGACCCTCGGTCCTGAGCAAAGAACCCTGTCAGTAATTCAAACCACACTTTTTCTTTACTGTAGTATTTGCTAAAGCCTGGCCTATATCGATGAATTTTTGAATTCTCAATTGATATTTAGAAGCGAGGCCCCCCCACACATGCAGACATAAAATTTTACATTTCATAGTTTTATGGTGTCTTCTGGTTTGTGGAGAACACACCTCTTAAAGTAGACATGTATTGAGAAATCAAAAAAGGATATGATTAGATAATTTATATTAGATCTCTTTTAGGAGAAACTTGATTTGGAAGACAAGCTCATGCTGCTTAGAGAGGCATATTACGAAATATAGTGCAATACAACAGTGCAATACTATATGTTACTAATTGCTTATGGCCTGCGGCCTCGGGCCAATACTGCGACCCTCAGGCCAATACTAAGGCAATGCAAAAATAAGCAATTTGTGATATATTTTTTTAATTGGTTAAGTATGTTGTGCTATCATGACAATAATATGACTATGACTTCTGAAGTACGCGACTTCAAGACTCATTAAAGGGCTAAATGCTAGGTCCGTGACTGTCGTCTGCTTCTCTGAAGAGAGCGAATGCCACAGTTGCCAATGGTTACTTGTCCACGCGCTGAACTCGGCCAATACAGCTTAGGGTTGGCCAATACAGGATATATTGGCAGACCATTTTTACTGTATGCAAGCAATAACATGCTTGACCAATTAATAAGGAACAATAGAACATTTCAGGTGACATTATCCCCACATCACTATACGCACATACAGTCACCCACTCCGCACCCTCCTCACATCTACCACATGCCTGCTCACAATCCACGCACACTCCCACTCATACTCACATTTTAGAGACTTAACGTGTGCCCTTACGCAAACCTATCCATAAACACGCGCGCACACTCGTCATAGCTTACAGAAGTTATGCCATACACATTATATTTAATGACAAACTTTATATTTCCAAATGCAATAACTCACCCCTTTCGATCATTTCTGGAGCATAGAAAACAGCTGTTAATGATTTTGATTACCTTGTAACCTATGCTGTCGGGCCACCCACCTGATCAACCTTTCAGTTTTTAAGAAAGGCAAGTACTCAAATAGCTGCAGTGGGAATCGTGTTAAATTTATACGCACGTCTTAGTGCATATACTGTAAGAGCAATCCTGCTGTTCTGGTGACACAAAAACTGTTCTTGTTGCACCATCTTTAGGCCAAACTTCACTTCTTCAAAAATGCAGATTGATAAACAGATCAGTAACACTTCACTTGAAGGTATCGTCATAAGAGTGACATGACACTGTCATAACTGTTACATGACACAGTCATGAGCGTGTCATCAGCATTATGTCAATGTCATAAATGTTTATGACTCTAGAAAACCCAAACAATGTCAACTTTTCATTACAAAAACCGAATGACACTTAATGACAACAGTCATAAACGTTTATGACATTGATATAATGTTTATGACACGTTCATGACAGTGTCCTATCACTCTCATGACGATACCTTCAAGTAAAGTGTTACCAACAGATCTTACTGGAATTGGTAAAATTTACTGTGACTATTCCAGGAGCCCAGAGTGATTCTCCTGTTGATTTTATGGATGCTACAGCCTTCTCTGTGGAGCCTCTACTAGGCCCATCTAAGAACCTTTGCCTATAGGGAGAATAACAGGCAGGATGTACCCTACTGTCATCCGCCAACAGCATTTGTCTAGTTGCAAACACCTGCGACATGAGCGGTTTCAAATGACATCATCATTCAGTTGGTTTTTCTCATTACTAGTCCTTACTTCGTCTCACATTTTATGGGATTGTGTTGCTGGCCTGAATGGCATTAATGGATATATATTAATAAATAAAATTAAGTTGACGAGGAAATATTTAGGGCTGTATTTTTGTGCCTTTCTAAATGGAAACGCATGTAGCGGTTAGTTGCAATTTTCATGCTCTGCCATGATTGCTTTTGCGACAGAGTGGATTGAACTGCGCTTTAGGAGGTCTGTCAATTAGTTGGGCTGATGCTGTGTAAATTTTCTGTCAAAGACCTTGTTTGCTGTTGCTTAACGGTAGTTTCATGGCAGTGAATCCCAGATATCAGGGCTGTTTGCTCACGTTTGCAACTCATTTAAACCTTTTATTCAATTGAAAATGGGGCAAAGACAACATATTGAACTCTGAAACTGATCAGTTTTGTTTTTTGAGAAATATCTGCTTATTTTGAATTTGACTGCAACATGTTTTAAATAAGTTGCGACGGGACAATAAAAGACTGGAAGAGTCGCCTGATGCTGAAAAAAACAACTGGCAGAACATCTCACAGTTAATTAGATTATGTAGCAACAGGTCAGTAACAGAATTATGTAGCAACAGGTCAGTAACAGAATTGGGTAGAAGTCTGTCATTAGTAAATATGGTGAGGGCTTAACCACTCTATGAAAGGCTGCTTGAGGAAATGGTTCAAAAATATAAGAATAACGTTATCAACTTGAAATTGCAAAGAATTCAGAGATTTTATCCTCTATGGTACATAATATCATAAGAAGATATTATGTACCAAATAAAAAAAATCTCTGCACTCACGGGGCAAGGCCAAAATCCAGTTTTGAATGGCTGTGATTTTCAGGTCTTCAGGCGGCTCTCCATTAAAAACAGACTGGATTCTGTGGTTGAAATCTCTGCATGGACTCGGGAATATTTCTTTAAACCACTGTCAGTATACTTAGTTTGTTATTGCATCCACAAATGCAAGTTTAAAACTTGGTCATGTAGAGATTCAACCGTATATAGACAAGATCCAGAAACACTGCCCCCTTCTGTGGGCCCCGAGTTCATTTAAAATATACTGCCATCCAGATGCCTTTTTTCACAGGAAGGCCCTGCTCATTTCAAACCAGGCCAAACACCACACTCTGCATGCATTACAACAACATGTCTCTGTAGTAAGAGTGGGCGCTAAACTGGTCTGCCTGCAGTCCAGACTTGTCACCCACAGACAATATTTGGCACATTATGAAATGAAAAATATGATAAAGGAGGCTGCAAAGTAGTGAGCAGCTGAAATCCTTCATAAAGCAAGAAAGGGAAAAAATTTTGCGTTCAAAAAGCGTTGCTGGCATTAATTCAAAATATTTTCAAAAAAATCTGTTTCAACATCTGATATATTGTCTTTGTACTACTTTCAAATAAATATAAAGTTCAAGTGATTTAAAATCGTTGCATTCTGTTTTGATTTGCATTTTATGCAACAATATTCTCAATATTTTTGGAAATGGGGTTTACGTTGGAGCGCAGTAAAGCCAGATAGGTTCTTGTTCTTCACGAAATTAACCGTTCGCTATGGCGTTAACGCGCTGGTTTTAAAGGGAATGCTGGCCTCTGATCTGATTGTCCTTAACAGAGCCAAACCACCCCCAGCACACCCACAGGAAATTTGTCTTGGACCAACCTTTTTGACAACAGTTCTACGGTTGTACTATCACCTCATGTCAAAAATTACCGGAATTTAGTTTGACGCATCCAGTTTTGATCTCCAATACCGTTAGCACTTCCGTTTACTAACTGCATTTAGGTCATTAAATTAGGGCCCTAAATATCATGTTGTCATTCTATCCGCAATGAAATTCAAGTCAAAGTAAATTTGAAAATTACATTGCATTTTCTGTACTGACCCAGTTTTTTTTTTTTTTGTAATTTGATATAACTTTTCAGGAATCTCATGAGCACATTTTGGGTTTGTTGGGAAATTGAAAGCTAGCTTTTCCTTCCTTTTTCGATGATAGATACCCTGGCTCTACATTTATGGACCATGTCCTGCGCTATGAAGACACTCCTGGAGTGAAGATGATCGTGGTGCTGGGAGAGGCAAGTGCTGCATTAGCAACCTACTGTCCAAACACCGAGTTGTCAGTCAGGCTTACAGACACTACACCTCTCTGTCTGCTCTTAGGCCAATGAACTACTCACAAGTTTTGTGCTGTTTTTATGATCGCAGAAGCTGGCTAATTAACAAGGGTATTTCAATATTATTTTTTGAGGTTACATTTAAACATTGTAAAAAATGTTTGTTTGTTATTTTTTTGTTTTTTTTTTTGGTAGCCAGTCAGTAAAATCAGAAATTCGATTTGATATTTTCTTTATTCATTTTCTGTTCAGTGCTCATTCATAGTTTGTGTCTGTTTGGTGCAGATTGGTGGAGATGAGGAATATAAGATTTGCCAGGGAATCAAAGACGGCAGGCTCACCAAACCCGTGGTGTGCTGGTGCATCGGGACCTGTGCCACCATGTTCTCCTCCGAGGTAAATTTAAGCGCTCATTTGCCTGTGAAGCAATCAGTTGCTGCAAGTTTGTCTCGCCGTGTGAATTAACTTTCTGACTCAGTACTTCATTTCTCCCACAAACTCCCAACCTTAGAGATTGAGATGGTATGCAAAACTGTTGAATGATATTATGTTTTATAATGTTTGACTGAAAGGTTGATTGCTCGTTTGGACGGAGTGTGGGATTATGCGCTGGCTACGGAGTGGTACATGGCGTCACGTGTTGCTTGCTCACACAGGTCCAGTTTGGCCATGCGGGCGCCTGTGCCAACCAGGCATCTGAGACCGCAGTCGCCAAGAACCAGGCCTTGAGGGACGCGGGGGTCTTCGTCCCCAAAAGCTTTGACGAGCTGGGGGACGTGATCAGGCAAGTCTCGCCTCAGACTATGTGAGAGCGTTACTTCACACCTCTGCCAAAACAAGCCGCTAGAATATTTCCAGATGGATTGCTCCTGCCGTAATCTCATTGAGCGCGCTGGCACAGGAGAAGCCATTCTATAGAGCCTCTCGTATGCCATCGCACCTTCAGTTTGCTGTCTTTGTAATCCACAGATCGGTGTATGAGGATCTTGTCGCCGACGGTACCATTGTTCCTGCGCAGGAAGTGCCTCCTCCGACGGTGCCGATGGACTACTCGTGGGCGAGGGTAAGCGTGACTTTTACACCGCCCAGTCTCGGACTGTCGGTGTGTACAGCAAATCCACGGGCGAATCCACTGGGCTTTTGTCCAGTTTGGCTAATTATTGACATTGCAGTTAGTGTAACTTGAAAAGACAAAGTTTCATAATTAACATTAATCCTGCCGATCGCCGTTATATCGAGAGCCCGCACTCGTCTCCCCTATGTTTCGGTGGTCGATAAATCGTTCGCTGGTACCTGTTTCCCTGTAAACAAACTAGAACAAACTCTCTCCGTGCCGCAGGAGCTGGGCCTGATCCGTAAGCCGGCCTCCTTCATGACCAGCATCTGTGACGAGAGGGGTCAGGAGCTGATCTACGCCGGCATGCCCATCACGGAGGTCTTTAAGGAGGAGATGGGCCTGGGGGGGGTGCTGGGACTACTGTGGTTCCAGAGAAGGTGAGTTTGGTGCGGAGATTCCTCATCCGAAGCAGAGTTAGACCCAGGACTAAGCTTACTTTTCAGATGGCCACACTGGCCCATAGTGTTTTCAGTTCTTCAGCGTGAGCCGGGCTGACTGCCTCACATTCTGTTAAATTAAGCAGCGAGCGGTACGGTCTGCATCTGTTGAGCCACATTTGGCTTATTCCCCAGATGTTTCTGTGTTTCATGCTGTGTACGGGTATGAATGCATTTGTGTCTTTTACAGAACTTGGTTTAAGAAAAAATATTGGAGGAACATGTATGAAATATTCTTGTGTGTGTGTTTGTGTGTGTGTGCGCATTGTGTGCGTTTTTGTTTATATATCATGCTGGGGACCAAAATACCTCACAAAGATGGTAAAGTCTGAGAAACCATGCATTGTGGGGACCTTTTCTGGGTCCCCATGGGTACAAATCTTAATTCTGGGCTTAGGGCTAGGTTCAGGTCTAGGGTTGCTATTGGAATTATGGTTTGGTTTAGGTCTAGTTTTAAGGTTAGCTAGTAGAATTAGGCTCTAGATTAAGGTAAGACCATAAATTAAGGTTCAAGGTTTGGCTGTTTTGGGGGGTGTGTGGGTTAGGATTAGGGTTAGCTTTAAGATTGAGGTTAGGATTAGGGATAGGGTTAGGGGGATGCTAATAGGATTTTGGAGCAAAAATAATTTTTTAGTCCCCGGGGGATAGAAAAACCTGCCTGTGTGTGCGTGTTTGTGTGTGTTTGTTTGTGTTTTCTGAAAGGACATATCACATTTTCAAACTGGGAAACTTTAATCGGTAGGATTACAGAATCACCTTGTAGCACAGTAATTACTGGCTGCTGAGAACCTGAAAGCCGTACGCTGAGGCCAAGGCTGTGCGCCATCGCTTACAGCTTATATCGCTGGAGGAAGTGTGGCTGCGGACTGAGATTGTGTGTGATGGGTGCTCGAAACCCACTTGCAGCTGAAGTAGAATTGCAGGAAGCCAGTTTCTCTGTATTCTTAAAAGCGAGGTGCTTTTACTATGTGAATTATGCCACACAGGATGGATATTTTCAGCCTCGTGGCTAAGTGCTTGTATCGGTGCTCCATCCCAGGTTGCCGCGGTATGCCTGCCAGTTCATCGAGATGTGTCTGATGGTGACCGCGGATCACGGGCCGGCAGTGTCCGGAGCTCACAACACTATCGTCTGCGCCCGGGCTGGCAAGGACCTCATATCAAGCCTGACGTCAGGCCTGCTCACCATCGTGAGTTCATCTCCACCCTCCACATCGCTCCATCTGGACTGTAATATCAAGGGCTGCTTGCGCCCCACCCAGTATTGCATTGATGCTTGAAAATGCTACTTCTGTGCCGTATCTTGCCTCAGCTTGCTGTGCTGTTGCAACGTGTTAATTGCTGAGCTGTTGCAAGGTATCCTCTGATCATTTTGTGGATGTCATGGACTAGAAAAGCAAAGGCGAGAATCAATTTGTCAAAGCAGTGAAATCACTGGTAGCACCTAAAAACCGAGAAAGTGCATCTTTTTACGAGAAATTCCTATAAAAACTTTGAATACACTGAGGTTTACTGAAGATTTGAGGCCAACTCGGGTAACCTCAGAAAAATTTTACTGAAACACGCCGAGGATTGTCTGGCCCACTGAAGCTCAGAGACCACATCGGTATTCCTCTGGAAAATTTCACCGAGGTAGACCGAAGTTTGTCTGCTAGGCCTATGCTCACACCAGAACAAAGGGGAGGTGTGAAGACAGTCAGAACACATGCCTCATTAAAGACCTCCCACCAGTACTGCAGTCCAAACACCAATTAATCATGCAAATTACCAGTACTGCCTGTTCAACGAGGTTACAGTGTAGTTAAGCCAGGCCCTAGATGCAGTCCCGACAATCCTCGGTGTGTCTCGGGAAAATTTAACCGAGGTTTACTGTGTTGTTGTCCAAACTTAAGTAAACTGGACTGACTTCGGGATACCTCGGTAAAATTTTTCCGAGGTTTACCGAGTTGTCCTCAAATCTTCAGTAAACCCCGGTGTATTCTAAGTTTTTGTAGGAATTTCTCGGAAAAGGGTGCACTTTCTCGGTTTTTAGGTGCTAGTAGTGAATGAAATCCACTCGTCAAACACACTTATTTGTTAAAAGTTTACCATCTTGATTCTGACATATATGCGATCTCATTCCTGAGGCAACAGTTTTGCTGCATTTGTATGTGGGAGTTGTTTTAAAATAAGCGCACAATTGCTCTGTATTCTTTCCAATACGCTGTTGTGCTAGCAGAAGGAAAACCTTCTTTCAGCATGCGGTATGACAGACTCGCTCTAAACCTGCCTCTTGCCTGATACTTAGAATTACATTAGACCATCGAGCCGTAAGGTCCAGGGCTGTAGAAAGAGCGACTGACCAGCCGTCAGCTTGCCTTGTTACCCCATGTAAATGCTTCAAACTGTAGACTCATCTCCGTTTAGAGCAAAAATTTGGATGGAAATTTTAATTGACAAAAAAATTAAATGCAATTAGTGACTAATTTTCATCAGCTTTACTCAGGAGAATAATAAAACAAATTAAATTAACCACTTGGCGCTCGGAGCCGTGTTTACTCGCGAACAATCGCCGGGCTTGAGTCCCGGATCCATCTGTGAACGATAGCTCATGCGAGTCGTGTTTAACAGGGCAGCAGTAAGTGCTGCCGTGCGCGCTGGCCCGGATTATTTTCACTGATGGTCATTGGCGTAATGGATGATAAGAACTGTGCTGTTTAGCATCTAAACCATCCAGACACTGTCTTAAGTTCATGCGATATACGAGAAGGATGCAATCAATTTCGCTATATACATCTTTATTTACAAAGAAACAGATTGCGAGGTGACAGAATGACAGCGACATTAAAAAAAAAAAAAAAACTTGCAGAAAAAAGTTCTTGACAGCATGTTAAGTTTGGAAGCACGGTTCAACGCATAATGGAATCTCATGTAGCGTGACTCTTTCCTTACACCGTTCTTGGCGCAAACTACACAAGATTCGCACAGTCTCAACTTATTCGCAGTCGGCGGGTGCGAACTAGCCAGCTGATCACTGCGATCAACACCGCTCATACCGCAGTTGTTATCAACAATACAACGCGGTTTCACTATTCGCTCACCCTGACGATTCCTCACTGTTTCGCACATGTGGCCCGCGGGCTGACAGCATCTTCACAAGCTTTTTGTCCTGCCACAGCAGGACCAGCATCAGTTCGTTTGGCTGTCACCATGTGATCACGGTGAAAATGAACGAAACAAAATTTACAAACTGAAAGTAATGGAATGTATGCACGTTACTTCTTATATCACCCAAGACCAATCATAACGTCACATGAACTCAAACCATTGTCTGTGTTTAGATGCAAAGCAAAAAGCATAAATGATAACAGTTCTGCATTTTTAGATGCAAAGCGAGCAACGTGATAAGACGCGGCTCCGGGACTCGAGCCGGTCGCCAGTAACACGATTACACATGTTCCCGGGCTAGTTCGATAAGCCAGCTGATAAGAGATCGGGCAGGCGTGAGTTGCGGTAATGTAAATATACGGGAAACAAGTGGTTAACTTCTGTGGTAAACTTAGTCTTGAAGTACGGAATAAATAAGCCATGAATTAAACTCTAGTCAAGTGCTTTTCAGAACTCTTCCATTAAAATGGTTCAGTTATTCATTTCCTTAACTTGTTGCAGCAGTCCTCAGTTCTTGGTGCACGAGCCATGTTGCTCCATTCTGTCTAAAATTACCATTTCTGTACTTCTCATGTAAAAAGTTCTGAAGTATTTCAACTTCTTCCTCAGTTGACTGAAACCTGCCATTTTTCCATTTAGCAGTCACAGGATTTGTCTAGTCAAATAACATTTTTGACAAATACATTTCCATCATAATTAGTTGCATTTCTTATGAAACTAAAATTAATTCATCTTGATGTCAACTGGCTTGGGTAAGAAATATCTCGAGAAATTAAGGAAAGCTGAAATTCAGATTTGTCTGACAAAGCGAGAGCCATTATTTTTCCCCTTTGAAATTTGGTTTTAGGTCGTGAAACGTTTGCTTTGGCCTGTGTGATCCCGCTTACACCCTGGGTTGCCAGAAATGACTCAAATAGGAGGGCTAACACAGTATTTTGTTGAGTCAAGCAAGTAAACTGGATCAACAGAGCTAACACTAGATTCTGTTTGACCTTAGAAGCATTGCCATCCAAACTAAAAAGCTCCACAACCAAGGATGTAATGAAATTTGGGTAAATATTGGAGATCCGTTTGAAAGATGGAGAATCCTACAGCCCAGAAAGTTTTAAGACTGATGCAGAGTTCGCTCATGTTCTCCTGAACAGGTAACATTAGTTCAGTGCAGTTTTATGAGTTCGTCTCCATCCGAAGGGTAAATCGGGGGAATGTTGATTTGAACTGTGTTTGTCTGTGGCTGCGTCCGTTCGGATCCATTACTCTGACACTATATACGGCTGCCTGACCAGTTTACACTGACTTCATGACCTTTACCAAAGCTTCATATCTGTTGGCTTTTTTGTGACTGCTGACCTTTGACCTCTCAGCAATGACCTCCATCACTGTTTTTTGTTTCAGAGCATATCTTTGGCTCTGACAGGGGCTTTTGGAAATTGCTTGTGTTGGTTGGCCCTGTCATGGAAATGAATGAAGAGGCTGATGGTCTTTTATCCATTTTATTGTAGAAATCAAATTGTGAGGAAATGATTTAAAAACTGTTTGAAACAAAAGAAAAACACTGCTGATCTGTGCGCCCTTCATACCAGAGAGATCCTAAGAGTTGGGCCTTGCAAATTTACATTAGAAGAACGTGGGCTGTTCTTCACATTAGTGAATACTTGCTGATTTGGCACAGAAAAATAAATGGAGGGGAAACCAGTGAAGGACTAAAAGGGGCTTTTGGAGGGAAATTCAAATGATGTCAACGGAAGGGAAAAGTGTTCCAGGGTGAGGGGCCAGACGAAATGGATTCCCTAGCCTCCTATGATACGGCCCTTCAAAGATGAAAGAACCTTGCCCGGAAAAGGGACCCTGGGGCGCCCTCCTGGAGCCAGGCCTGGGAGGGGAGCTCCTAGATGTGCGCCTGATGGCTGGGTTTTTCCCAGGACCCTGCTGAGCTTAGCCAGGAGCCATCTCTTTGTGGACCTACCACCTGTGAGGAGAGGAGTAAGGGGTCGGGTCCTTAGTGGATTGGGTGGCAGACGGGGGCAGAGAACTCAGCGTTCTGGGCCCCGGTCATGGGAATTGTCTCCTGGGACATTGAACATCACCACACTGGCAGGGAGGGAGCGGGACCTTGTGCGGGCAATTGAGCGGTACTGGCTAGATATGGTCGGACTCACCTCTACGCACATCTCTGGCTCCGGAACCGAGCTCCTTTATAGGGGTTGGACTCTCTCCTTTTCTAGACTTGCCCGAGGTGAGAGGCAATGGGCAAGGGTGGGGATAGTTATATCTTCTCAGCTGAGAGCTGCCATGTTGGAGTTCACTTCAGTGAACGAGAGGGTCTCTGCAATTCACTTATGGGTTGCAGAGGGGAATATTCTGTCTGTTGTTTGTGCTTACGTGCCTAACAGCAATTCAGAGTACCCAGCCTTCTTCGAGTCCCTGGGTGGGGTCCTGGAAAAGGTTCCTACTTTAGATACCATAGTTCTGCTGGGAGGCTTCACCGCTCACATAGGCAATGACGGAGACACTTGGAGAGGAGTGATTGGGAGGAACGGCCTCCCTGATCTGAACCCAAATTATTTTTTGTTATTTTATTTTGTTATTGAATTTCTGTGCTAGGCATGGATAAGCCATAAAAAACCATGTTCGAGCATAAGGGTGTTCTCAAGTGTACTTGGTACAGTTGATATCCGATCTGGCACGTCCAATCACAAGTCTCATTTAAAAGCTAAGGGTAACTATGGCCTTAGAGGCCGCAAACAAGGTCGTGCATCGATAAAGGCATCAAAGCACAGGTGTTTCGTGAGATATAACTGTTGCTATCGTGTCGGAGTCTGTTCACTGTTGCGTGCAAATAGAGCAAATGGAAAATGACTCCATTTAGACGTGGTATTACTGTGACCTGAATGTGCTACATTTAAATTTCAGGTGCTCGGCCATTTCACTAAGGTGTTGGAAATGTCTGTTTCAGGGGGACCGTTTTGGAGGGGCTCTAGATGCTGCCGCCAGGATGTTCAGCAAGGCTTTTGACAGCGGCCTTCTGCCCATGGAGTTTGTCAACAAGATGAAGAAGGAGGGCAAACTGATCATGGGCATCGGCCACAGGGTGAAGTCTGTGAGTACCTCCTCCTGCTCTCGCGCACGCTTGTCCTGTCCTGTAGAAGTCTGTGAGTACCTCCTCCTGCTCTCGCGCACGCTTGTCCTGTCCTGTAGAAGTCTGTGAGTACCTCCTCCTCCTGCTCTCGCTCAGGCTTGTCCTGTCCCTGCTCGGCTCCGAGGGCCACACAGCAGAGTAAATGGTGCATCTATGCCTGCGCCATCAGTCGTCATGTATTCCATGTCAAACCACTTGAAGAAACAAGGTTTGACACCCTCCATCTCAGATGTTGCTGAAACTTAATGAGCTGGTTTGTGTACACTGATGAAAGTGTTATTTAAACTTTTCTCTAAAACAGGGGTAGGGAACCTTCTCCAGAAAGGGCCGGTGTGGGTGCAGGCTTTCATACCAACCAAGCTGCTACACACCTGATTCTACGAATCAAGGCCCTTAAAAAACTTTCCAGAGGTTGATTAGTAGAATCAGGTGTGTAGCAGCTTGGTTGTATGAAAGCCTGCACCCACAGCGGCTTTTTCTGGAGAAGGTTCCCCACCCCTGCTCTAAAATATGTTGTAAAACATGGTGCGATTGGTCTCCGTACCAGTATGGTTAAATCTTCAAATAGTGGAGTACAGAGACAATGAGGGACGTTTGGTCGTTGTATTGGATTTCTTGTCCCTTCGTCAGCTAGGGACAAAACTGGTCCAAATCGGAGATGTTAATTTTGAAGTAAATGAGAGTTTAAATTTATCAAAAATCTGCTGTCAAAATGGCTGATTTGATCCATATAAATTAATAATTATTTATGAAACCAAAAAACGTTTTTACAAATAATGTTTGTAGATTTCTGTCATCAGAGTATACCATCTTATAGTTGGGGCTGAGGGGTTAAAACTAAGGGGCAGAGGGTATTGTCATCCCCTTCGCAGACGGGCATCGAGCCATTGTGGGTTAGGTACTTCATTTAGCATATGTTGACTCGACTTGGTGGGTAGCTGTGCCTCGTCAAGGTTTTGTACCCAAATGACCTTTGACCTTTGCTCAGTGACCTTTGAAAGTTTGTCCGGGGCCATTTATTCAAAATGTCGGGCTGAGGGGTACTGCCTTTGCTCCTGCGAAGCACATTTTCTGTATCATCTGAGATGGTGGGTGTCAGGTGTCGGGGCTTTGATGTGGAATTACCTCTTTTGATCTTCTGCAACTCTGTCTTCTCTTTTATGTACACAACTTTATTCCGTTATTACTTTATTTATTACCTCCGCCAACGAAGTTGGGGCGGAGGTTATGTTTTCGCCCCTGTTTGTTTGTTTGTTTGTCTGTTTTGTGAACAACATAACTCAAAAATTCATGCACGGATTTGGCTGAAATTTTGTGGGTGCATTGGTATTACATCAAGGATGGACCCTATTGATTTTGACCGCGATCAGTGAAACAATATGGCCGCCACGGCAGCCATCTTGAAATCCTGTCACACGCGATAACTCAACTTTGCTCCCACTCATGCTCATTTGGATTGTGCTGCCTTAGCGGAGGTTTGCACTCTACGAGTGCCTCTAGTTTATTTTTTGATGAATGGATGACTGTATTGCAGAGGCCCGTTAGACACCCTCAGTGGGAGCAGGTGCTCTTATTCCATGCACTCCATTTTGCAATCTCAGGTCTGCGTTCTGTGACCTGCGTGCTGTGCCCTGTGTTCTGTGCCCTGCGTTTGCCAATCCACATACTCTCACTTGCAGCTCTTGTGCTTGGTTTGCAAATTTGTGCGAACAGTTCTGCACAGGGAAACCAAACCTTACCGAATGCAGAATGGAGAGTACAGATTCTTGCAGTTATTTATAGTTCACCTAGGGTGCCAGTGGACCTTTGTAAAATGTATGTTTGTGGAAAAATGATGAAATGTTGAAAATTGAGCTGGAACATTATTAAGTGTAAAATAAATTCATAAATGTCATCTTCGTTACATTCGATGCACCTACAGATAAACAATCCAGACATGAGAGTCCAGATACTGAAGGACTTTGTGAAGCAGCACTTTCCTGCAACACAGCTGCTGGACTACGCTCTGGATGTTGAGAAGATCACGACCTCCAAGGTGCCTGCCTCCGCAAACCTTACAGCGCCTCGTGTGGTGCTCGGACCTCATGGCCTTGAGCTGCTTTCATCGGCAGACAGGCCTGTTATCCTGCTATTTCTCTATTTTACTCTTATAATTGGTGTTTTGTAAATTCTCTTTGTGAAACTAATTTCACTGCAGAAAATATTATCTGAACTGAGTCTGTGTTTCACAGAAACCCAACCTGATCCTGAATGTGGATGGCTTCATCGGCGTGGCCTTTGTGGACCTGCTTAGGACCTGCGGTGGATTCACACGGTGCGAATATGTCAGCCTGCGTATATACTTGTCCGTGAATGACTGGCTTTGTGACAGTGCCACGCATGCATTCCTGTTTGAAGTGTTTTCTTTTTTCCTCCGTTGAAGTGGTCCAGTAGTGATGTGGCTGGTGACTGTGTGTTACAGGGATGAAGCTGATGAGTTTGTGGAGATCGGAGCCCTGAATGGAATATTCGTCTTGGGTCGTAGTATGGGCTTCATTGGTAAGTTTCAGAGAGGACACATGCAAGATGGAGTCGAAGTTCCTTCAGACCCATCCACAAGCATACAGAGTAGGGCCTCCTCCAATTATATAGTTGCAGAGTTTGTGTAACACGCATACCATGACTGGTTGCGGAATATGACCAATTGTTCAAAGCAACACCACTCATTATCCATGGTCTATTAACCCTTTAAGTCCCAAGAGTGACATATTGCACGCAGACGTGACTGCACTAAAATCCCAAGAGTGCCATACGGCAGTCTCAACCTTGTGTGATTCACGCCAAGCAAAATCATTGTTAGATTCATCCTAGTGCCTTCTTTTGTACTTTAGCCAATAGGAGAGGACCTAAGTTTTGTTTTGACTCTAAGACGCCTTGCGCCCATACGACTTCATTCAGTATTCAATGATCAAAATCGCGTATCACATACCACATTGGAGACCTCACATAATTGGTGGACTGTCATGGCGGCGCAGCATTTGAAATTGACACTGAATAGTTTGTATCCTAATTTTGTGTATATATATATCATTTGTAACTCATGAATAACTTGCACTAAAATATCTAAGATTATTTGAAAATAGTTTTGTGTCACTGTAAAGCTAATTTTTTTGTATATAGAAATAATTTCAACCTTTATAGTTCAGTGACAGTGTTTCATTTGTTGCAAATGAGGAAATGTTTTAATGTCTTAGATTGAAAGGGCTGTCGTCCTTAAATATTTCATTAATCACAATATCAAGACTTAATATTGCCTAAATAAAAAGCGAGAGTGTAAATTATTTACCATACATAATTCCTCTTGTTTCTTTATCAAGCCCATGGGATTTGGATGTAGTATCATAGCATTGCCCTGGGACTTAAGGAGTTAAAAGAATTAAGCAGATGGTTCAGAACAGTGGTTCCCAAACTCGGTCGAAGGGCATCTCTGTGTATGCTGGGTTTTGTTCCTGCCATAGTTGCATCATAAGATTTCAATAAGCTGGTAATTTGTCCTATTTAGGTGCATTCTGTTCTTCAAGGAGTTATTTGCTGTTTAAGCCAAATTTTAATAGATATTTCCACGTATGCCATGAAGAATAAAAGACCCTTGTACATTCCCCCCCAATGTAGCTAGCAATTTCCGGTAACAGCGTTTTTAAAAAGATCAAATTAGACACTGATAAAATCAGTAAGCTCATGGGTGCTCAGATTTTCCTCCGTAAGAACAAATCTGGCACAAATACAAAATAATTTCGGGTATGTAAAAAAACTACATTTCCCATAAGTTCGGTTGATTAAGTTTGCACGAAAGCACATATTGGCTCAAACTCGTAGCCAATCAGAGAGCCTTTTGTTGGTGATTGCGAGCAATGAGCACCGATTATGTCAGGGGCTGGGTGCAGACTTATTCCGAAGATTCACACACAAGTTTGCGTGTATTCGCGTCTTTGCATTGACTTTGAATACAATCTGTCGCGCAAAAAATTCATTTCGCGTTCGGTGGAAAATCAGCTTAACGTAGCTAGGTAGGTAGTAAGGCTCCATTGTTTTTCATGGCCATTTGGAGCATTGCTTTTATGTAGCTAGTTTGCATGTGGATGAGATTATGGATATCTTTCCAGATTGTGGACATAATCTACGTCGCTTGGCAGTACAGGAAGTTGCAGCTGATGATGATGATGATGATGATGATGATGAGTTGTAGATGCGCTTATTACAATGATGTCAGGACTGTTGTAAGAAATACTCCCACCCATGCCAGAAGTCTAGTAATTTACTGAAATTTGGTAATTTTCTTTTCAAATTTTATACGTTTCAATGATAAATTACTGAAAATGAATTTCACTAAAATTCTGTAAAAAATATTTTTTTGGGCAGGCATCCATGATTATGTGTTAAAGAGGTAATCTAATGGGAGATTTATAATCTCAGGTAGATTGTAATAGTTAGTGTTTCCAATCATTATATTTCCAATCATTCTGTTAAAATTAGACAATGTTGAAATTTCCAATGATTTCATGTTCCAAGTTACCTCAAATGACAATTTTGAAAACTGGAGGATGGATGAGAGTTCAAAAATGTTCAAATATGTTCAAGAGGGTTCAAAGATGTAAAAAAATGTTAGACTTTTTCAAATTTTGTGTTAAGTTTAAAGAGGTAATCTCAGGGTAGATTTGTAATGTGAGGTAGATTGTAATAGTGTTTTCAATCATTAGTAAAAATTTTTTCAATTTGGGAATGACTTGATATATATATCTATATATATATATTATCTTGAAATAAATATTTTCTAGTTTCTTAGAACACAGGTTCAAATTGTTTGTGTGATTTTGTTGGCTTTTGTGTCTGAAAAATTTCAAAATGGTGATGTATTATAAGTTGTTCTTTTAGTGCTCAGAATGCACCATTTATAGCCTAGAAATAAAAAATTTTCCGGGGGGGCATGCTCTCGGACCCCCCCTAGAAAGGCATGGCCCTTTGGGCTGTGCTGTCAAAACTTCCTTATTTTTATATCCTACCATGTAGAATTTCCTTATTTTTAAAAAAATCTCTGACCACCCCTGTAAGCTCCAAATTAGGTTCCTGAACACAGGTGTTTGGGTTTGTTTTAATATAATTTGTTTGCACTTAGTAACAAAAACATAACACAAAACAAGTTTGACTGTCCATTGCTAGTCTAATAAATGGTTAGTTTTTTCTACCATGTGTCCGCAGTTTCACCAGTTAGGAATCCCTTGATTGTTTACTTTGATTGGTTAAATTTTTTTTCCTCTCTTTATGCAGTTGTTACTCATATCGCTCTGTGGACGTAGAATTTATTCTTCGCTGCATGTATGCATATCTGTCAAGATATGTCTTTAGAGGAAAAATAACTGCTCTAAAAATGAATGAACCTAATTAATTTGTCTTAACAGCTTGTTAAAATCCTATAATTGCAGTTGTGCTTTGAATAAAAAACCAGCATAAACAGGGAGGCCCCAGGATTTTTGAGAACCACTGGTTTAGAACATTGAACATGGCATTAATGTATGCCATCGACCAAGATATATATATCCTGAATACTCGGCAGTTTTAATATCAGCACACCTATTCTGGGCATTTCTGAACTCCTGAGGACAGACCAGTGTTGTAGGGGTAAGGACCTGTATTTTGAACAACAGTGATTTATTATCTGATGCAGCTGACAATCTTGTATACTGCGGTGAATTGTTTTCAAGAGTAGCTTCTTAAATTGTCGGTCAGAACAGTGAAAATTATGAATGGCGTGTCCTCTGCTGGCGACTTTTGTATCTGGTAGTTACAAAGGGCAGATCAGAACTTTAAGCGACCCCGTCTCTCCTCTGATCTCAGGGCACTATCTGGACCAGAAGAGACTGAAGCAGGGTCTCTACAGGCATCCGTGGGATGACATCTCCTACGTGCTTCCGGAGCACATGTCTATGTAAGAACCGAAACACAAGAAGCCAGCCTCATCCTGGAAGGCAAACCCAGGACCACAACTTCCAGCTCTTTGTTCTGTTCTGAAAATGGGGAGAGGGGATGTGGGGGGTTTCAAGGCATTGGTGGAGGGACCTTGGCTGCAGATGAGCTGTGGTTTACCAATTCATCAGCCATTTAAAAAAAAAAAAAAAAAAAAAAAAAAAAAAAAACTGACTAATTACTTATTCAGGGAAAATGGGTGATGGCTTAAACAATGTGGTCACATCAAGGAAAAGATTGGGAGTCAATTTTAGGGGAATGGTCTTCGGGTTTAGAGCCAGAATGGCTCATGGCCGTGACCTACGGTTAAAGCCCTCACTGTGTGCCATGTTCATGCTGCTTGGCAGTTGTGTTTGGTCCTCAGACAGTTGGCTGCCCTTCCATCATTTATCACAAAATTCTTGATTTACCTTCTTGCTTGAGTATCTTGCTGTGTCTAGGTACTAAAGTTTCCCAATGTACTCCTCAGAAATTTACAATTTAAATCAAAGCCATGCTGTGCCATCTGAAAGACCGTGGTCTAATCAGCCACTTGCAAATCTAGCGAATAGTTTTGTTTTTTTATTGTAGTGCCTTTAGTGAACATTTGAGACTGTAGTGAGTTACCTTCGAATGCAAATTCTGATCTGTTTCAAACCAGCTCTGATGGATGATGGCGATACGTGATGCTGTATTCCTCTCTCTGACTCTGACGTCCTCTTGAAGCACAGTGGCATTTAACTTCTGAGCCTGCGTAGGTGCGCCCGTAGTTATTGTGGTGATATGCTGCCATGATGGAGTTGAGTGGATCTCCATTGCTGTTGAGTGAAACAGACGGCACCCATTCCCCTCTCATTATTTGTTTTTGATTAACATCGGCAGGCTTGTCCAAAAAAAAAAAAAAAAAAAAAAAGAACTTTATAAATTTACTATTGTTTAAAATGACAAAGCACTCCCAATATAAATATGTCTTACTGTATTTTGAGGGCCAGTTTAGGAGCGGCTCAACAAGCAAATGGCCGTCATCTTGTTTCAGGCTCCGGACATGATGGGAATTATGTTGTCTATGGGGATAAGATGAGCATTGAAGTTTTTGAAGTGCTGTTAAACAAATCATTTACTTCTCATATTTGTGCCTCTATGAAACATTCTATTACTTTCTGTCCTGTTTGATCTCACCCCAGGCGGCATCTTCTAGAAAACAGTGTAGTGGTAAATTTGGGCGATGTTAATTCTTCAATAAAGCTTTGTGAATCTCAAAGTATTGTTTTGCGGGACCATGGTAATCAAGGCATTTTCTTCGATTTTCTGAATTTGTCTCACGTTTGACTTCCATGTGCCATTTTCTCTGAGCCGTGAGATTCTCTGCCAAGAACCTTTCAGCGATAATGGTGCGTTTCTTCCTTCCCACACTCGAGATGTCCAAAAATATTTACACAAACACGAGAAATGTCAGCCTGCTGCGTTTTCTTCTTGGATGTTTTACTTTGTTTTATGTTAAATTAATGTGCTTCTGTATTGTTGTTATAGGTAATATATTAATATCTCTCAACTGTATATTGTACTATAATAAAGAACTTCTTGGATAATCTTTTACTGTGGTTATTTCTAATGAGAATTTTGAGAAATTTTGGGTTGTATTGTCATCAACTTTTGTATGAATTAATGTAGAAATACTAAGTCTGAATCACTGTTCTGTTGAGTTTGGGACATGATTACCATTTATCAAAGTTGTAGGGTCCAACTAGTGGTTTTTCATGAAAGTTTGACTTGTTGTTGCAGCTGTCCCCAAATTAGCAGCCATACAACTCTGAAAACATAATGTCAAGAAGGACATTCAGTCCCAGTCTCTGAGAGGATTACAAGTATGGGACAGTATGTAAAATGCAAATTAAACTGAATTTGGTGACTACTAAATTCTTACCTGCATTTAGTTGGAAACTGCAAAAAATATATATTTTTGAGTTTCATCTCAACAGAATTGATTTTTGTGAATATTCCTGAATTTCAAATTTTATGCCTGCAGCGTGCTCCAAAACCATTGGGACAGGGGAATGTAAACACAGGAAAGGCAATGGAATCTTCAGAAAAAATGCCCATTTGGAGCATTCCACTTGTAATCTAGTGAATGTTAAGCGATGATTCAATTTCAGGTCTAAAAATGATCAAAGGTCACTGTCATTTACTAACAAGATGGTTGCATGATTCAATGGAATAAGGTTGAAGTTTCTGAACATGCAATTGCCCGGATTTGAGGCTCTCCATATCGACAGTCCACAATGTACTTATTTTATTTTTATTTATTTTATTTAAAAATAAATAAAACCTTTATTTTTACAGGGGAACCCATTGAGACCTTAGTCTCATTTGCAATGGTGTCCTGTTAACAACACAAAACAGAATACAAAAAAAATAAGGCAAACAATAAACAATAAAATTATCATACAGGAGTGTATACAATACATGTGGCTGAGAAAATTGTAATATTCAAAACACGCACAGTCCCCAACTTCTAAATTCTTTATCACTTTTTTGAAATTCTCTAATGATATCAATTTACCCAGCTTAAATGTTTCTTGAAAATTGTTCCACGTCCTAGGAGCAGTTAAAAAAAAAAAAAAAAAATGGCAGTTTTACCAAGTTCTGTTTTAACTCTGGAGACTTCTAGGACCAACCAGTCCGGAGATCTCGCCTGGTAATTGCTACTGCGCCTTGAGATAAAAGTTGTAAGATAACATGGTAATCTGTGTAAGATTGCTTTATAAATGAAGGTCAGCCAGTGCTGCCTTCTCCTGGTAGCCAATGATGGCCAACCCACAGCTTTACACAGAGAACAATGATGCGTTTTAAAAGGATCTCTAGAAATAAAACGAAGTGCAGTGTGATGGACCGTATCGAGTTTTTTCAAGGTCGTTGGGGCAGCGTGCATATAGATGATGTCACCATAATCTAACACTGACAAGAAGGTTGATTAAATTAAAAGCTTCCTATTGTCTCGAGAGAAACGAGACATTTCTGTAAGAAAACCCAATTTTATGTCTTAACTTTTTTGTAAGTTCATCAAGATGTACTTTAAAAGACAGTTTTTCATCGATAAATATTCCAAGGTATTTGTAACAAGACACTCGCTCGATTTCAGAGCCATCCAAGGAGCGAAGTAAAAATGAACAGTCCCTCAAAAAAGCGAGATCTAGAGAAATGCATAGCAGTGCACTTGTTTCGCGACTGCCTAAACACAATCCAATCAGAGTGAGCCCCAGTTTTTCTAGCTTTTGCCCATGCGGAGTTCCTTTCGTTCAGTATTTCAGATAATTCATGGGAGAACAACACAGTACATCTGTCCTTAGTCCTAATTCTCCTAAAGGGAGCGTGTTTGTCAGCAGTGGAGTTCAAAGTATTTGAGAAATATGCAAAGGCCAGATCAGGATCATGAATGAGGGACACCCTGTCGAAGTCACACAAACTTAAATCATGGAGGAACCTCTGATTGTCGAAGAGCCAAAAATTTCTTTTAATTTAATTTAAAATTTAATTTAATTTTCTTTTACTTAGAAGATTCCAAGAAGAACATGGAAAAAAAAAAAAAAAAAAAAAAATCAGAGGGCTTTAATTTTGAAATGCTGCTTTTAAATCTAATCTAAAAATAGAGGGAACGCAGTAAAAATGTATGATAATATTCAGGTTTTTAATTTTGAAATGCCATGTCAGAATGTCTCAATACTGAGTAATGTGCTCAGGTGGTGTACTTTGGTGCTATAGTGAAATTGGACTTTGGTGACAGGGAATTGTTTCAAATTCTAATATTAAATTACAACCCCATTTTCAAAAAAGTTGAAATGCTGCATTAAATGTTAATAAAAATTAATGCGATGAATTGTGAATCATTTAAAGGGGACCTATTATGCTGATCCTTCTTTTAATACATACAAGTAATGTTACGTATAATGTTGGATATCCATACTCAACCTCTGTAAAGTTTCTAAACATAAAATACTGCGGTTTTGCTGTAATCTGAGAACGTGATTTCCTCTCTGAACAGCTCTCGAGACCTTCACGAGATCTGGGCAAATCCTGACGTCAGGTTGTACCGTCAAATTAGTACAGACCTAGCCAGAGCCAATCACGGCGGTGGACCTGCCCACCCCGGAAACTATTCTAGCAGGCACTAACAACCGTGGATCATATTGGCCTTAGTAGCGTCTACACTTCAGGAAATACAAGCTAGAAGAAGAACCGCGGATCATTTGAGGTGCAGTTTTGTCAGTATGTCTCCCAAAGCTGCTCGTCCATTTTTCTTTTTTGGATGCAAAAAAAAAGCACAACGGTTTTCTTTTCCAAAAGACAATGCCACCAGAAATCAGTGGGTAGCTTTTTTGATTGCTGGTGGCAAACAACCACAGTCAAAGGGAACATTAGCTGTTTGTGCTCGGCATTTCACCGAAGACGGCTTTGTTAATAAAGGATAATTCCTGGATATGCGTCTCAGCTGCTTCTCAAACCTGGAGCAGTTGCATCGATCAAGCGCTCGGAGCCACAAGCTGTAAGTAACGATAAAATCCCAAATAATGTAAGTGAAGCTAACGTGTTTCAGGTGGCTAGCAGGACCGCTAACAATAGTTGGCACTAACAACTGGCCTCAAATGCAGGCTTTGTAAAATATCTGAAGATAAAACCTGGATCGGTAGCGACTGTCCATGACTCACAGATGCAGAAGCAGTAATTTGCTTTGAGTTGTTTTACTGCATAAGCCTACTTAACGTGATAGCTTGTTGAATGTGGCTGTAGCACTGCGGCTAATGTAGCCAAGTTACTGTTGCTAATGCTTGTGTCCTAAATATGCAAGAGTAATATCGGGGGACATTCAACAGAAGGTATGTGAACATAAACCTCATTTGAAGCCAACTTTTTATACTTGTTTGTAATTTGGATGCTGAGTACAACTGTTCATGGTAACAGAACTTACTGTCTGTAAAACCTGTATTGCAGGGTAACGTTTGTCTCTGACATAGTTATGACCACTTGGTTACTAGCTACTGCATGTTAGTTCTGGTGCCGTGCTAATTAAAAATACTCCTGGTTAACTTATATGCAGTAATTCTGTTCGGTATGCTTGTGTTTACTTCGGTAAGCATCAAGGATGGTAGTTTCGTCATAACGTTGCCTGATTGTAGCCACTACAGTTGAAGCTAACTGGAGAGGTGTTGTGCGTGTCTGCAAAGTTGGGCTGAAAAGGATGCAGTTAGACCAGACGTAGGTTTTGCAGAGCTTAGGGTACATGTTTGGGTTTGTTTACTGCTACTGTGAAACGATCGTTTTACATATCCATGACTGGGGTCAGCCGGGTACTCCGCCAATATGTGGGCTAGCTCTCCGCGGTGAAAGCAATCCCGAAACGCACAAGCTATAACGTGTCTGGTATAACAAATTATTTCTCTGCATTGCCGCTGCGGAATTTCATTACCCATTAAAATTGTTATGGCTAATAAAAAGCCGAACAATACGTAGATTGGGGAATTCTTTTAAGTACAAGTTATCAAGCTTATGTGTGTTTTGCTACAAGCTCATTGAGTATCTTGGTGTCGGAATTGTGTTTCATTTTGGTAGAAATGGTCATCAGGGGCTTTAGGTTTCTTCTGGATAAGTGGGTATATAACATGACTACATAATACAGCTGCAACCACACACATGCAAGGCAAGACATGATGAGCAAAACACTAAAATTTCAACTTACCACTCATTGACATCCTGCTAAAAGTTGCTGCAACATTTCAATAGCATCCTCCTTCCGTTCGGGTCGGATTCGGGATCAAACGTGTATGGTCCTACAGCAAAAGATGCCGCGGACGGCTGTCCTGAAAGCGATTTTTTGCTCGCCGGGACGAATATCCTCGGAGAGCTATTGCAATACCCTCTGCGTCGGCATCCATGTCCGTGGACAGCAAGGTTAAAGTTATCCGATGAGCTGTGTTGTCTTTTGACAACTCTCGCTTTTCCGTACCGATGTCGCTATTCTGGAACTCTGGTCCCCCCACGTGACTTTTATCCCATAATGCGCGTCAATTTGCATCAAGATTACGCCGACAAAATAAGGCTACAGTTTGAGTACACTGTCATACTAGCACGCCAATGTTTATAGCTACATAGCCAACTGGCTAACCTAGTTAGCAAGCTAAAGTGATATCAAACTGTATAATGTTATAGCTAGCACGCCAATGTTTATAGCTACATAGCCAACTGGCTAGCGAGCTAAAAAGGCTACAGTTCGCTTACAATGGAATACTTGCAAGCAAGCTATTTGGCTACCTAACTATCAAGATAAAGTGACATGGAAATCTGTAATGTTATATCTAGCATGCCAATGTATTTAACATCCTAACTTTCCTCATTTCAGGAGGGCACTCACAGTTACTGTCACTGGGAATCATTATTATCTCTTCAATGATGAAAAGCTGTTGTGCTCAGCTTTATTCACAGTGGATATCGGGAACAATGTGGACTATGGAGGTGTTTTCTTTTTGGGGGACTTTTTCCCTCTTGGTCCTAGAAATTGTGATGCATTAACTGTTCAGAAAAAAATTGCAGCCTGCGAAAAGGACACCATAAGCACTTGTCAAACACAAAAAGGCTGAAAAGGGTTATTATTTATTTTATTATTATTTTCACAAATTTTGATCTGAATTTTTGTTTTTCTTGCCAATGTTCAACTCTTCTTTTTCTTTTTGTCAACTATCAGCAATGTTCTCCTGTGGATTGATCTGTAAAATAGTTATTCTCAGTCTCATATTTGCAGGATTTTTAAACAGTGTTTTTTATACGCCCCAAGGAACAACACTGTCCTCCAATACCATACATGACTCTACAATCCTAATCACATTTCATGTGAAATCATGAGCAGGCGAGATATAAAATGGCATTTGCAATGTACAGTGCTGTAAAAAAGTATTTGCCCCCTTCCTGATTTCTTATTCTTTTGCATATTTTTTTACACTTCAATGTTTCAGATCATCAAACAAATTTTAAAATTAGACAAAGATAACCCTAGTAAATACAAAAGGCAGTTTTTAAAGATGATTTTATTAAGGGAAAAAGCTATCGAAACCTACCTGGCCCTTTGTGAAAAAGTAATTGCCCCTTAACCTAATAACTGGTTGTGCCACCCTCGGCGACAACAACTGCAATCAAGCATTTGCGATAACTGGCAATGAGTCTTTCACATTGCTGTGGAGAACTTTTGGCCCACTCCTCTTCGCAGAATTGTTTTAATTTAGCCACATTGGAGGTTTTTCGAGCATGAACGGCCTGTTTAAGGTCACGCCACAGCATCTCAATCAGATTTGACTTTGACTAGGCTACTCCAAAACCTTCATTTTGTTTTTTTTAAGCCATTCAGAGGTGGACTTGCTGGTGTGTTTCAGAACATTGTCCTGCTGCATAACCCAAGTGCGCTTGAGCTTGAGGTCACGAACTGATGGTTGGGCAATCTCTTTCACGATTTTCTGGTAGATAGCAGAATTCATGGTTCCATCAATTATGGTAAGTCGTCCAGGTCCTGAAGCAGCAAAGCAGCCCCAGACCATCACACCACCACCACCATGTTTTACTGTTGGTCAGGCCTTAAGATTGCAGCTTGGCTAGGCCATTTAACGGTGTGCCCAAATATAATGCGCCCAAATTAAGCGCTCCCAAATTAAATACATGGAAGAGATTCGAAACACATTACAGACAACTTTATTCACTCACTGATTCTTCCATTTTCCCCCTAAAAGCTAAGTTTTCCTCACAAAATTAGCCGATAACATCACTTCTAACCTTTCATCCAACCGTATAGTTGATCTTTATACGTACAGTAGAAGTTCAAACAAATTCTGCCTTGTTATCCTCATTTCTCATGCATTGTTGCCAGATAGGTCATATGGTTTCCTCCCCATAGGGGTGCGTTTCCTGAAAGCGTAGATGCTAACTTACTTAGTTGGAACCACTGACTGTATGGAGGAATATGCAAGTGGCTAACTACGTTTCCACGAAGCGCACCTCAGAAAGAATTCTAAACCCACCCAACTTTATAAAAAAGCCACCCAAAAACATTTACCAAAACATTGGCTATTTATCAGTTTATTTGTTTAAGCATTCTTCAGCAGTTAACCCTGAGTTAGCCCAAGGTCATCAGTAAATGCATTCAGTAATTTCTAGATTTTCTTCGGTGTAGTGAATAATACTAACTTTAGTTACGATTGTGTCAATTTTTCTCCCATTGGTATGTGCTTGTGTGAATGCATTTAGCTCGCCAGTTTACACATTTAAGCCCTTTCATGGGCTTCAAGTGTAACGTTATATTCTGTCAAAATCGAAATAATTTGATAGAGCCGTTCAGAACTTCGACCTTAACCTCATATGGCCTAATGGTTCACAATACCAGGAGTCATGAAATGAGGACACACCCTCGAGGGGAAGAAATGGCAATTAAAAGTGAACTACTTAACAAATCAAAGAAATATTAAGTTCCTGGAGCGGTACTTCACACAGATGCAAATTAACTCACACACAAAAATATGCTCTTAAGAATACAGGGACTGCAGTATGCTCTCTGCTGAAATACAGCGGCAGAACGGATTTACTTATTGTGCGCACTTGGTTTTGTAGCTGCATATTAACCACTCCAGTTTCTTTGCTTACTGGCTAGCTATATCCGACAAATAATCTGCAGGACTCTGGTGGAAAAAAACTGATAGGAATCCACCCATCAATGCTGCCAATTTATATATCTGAAATGCATGCAAAATTTTTTTTCCCGCCCCCCCCGTTCGCTTCGTTCAATCGCTCGTTCACTGCGCTCCCTTGATGTGCCCAAATTCAGTAATCTAAAGGTCTCTTGATATGATGTTCTTTTTATGAAATGCCGTGTTAGTTTTACACCAGATCTAATGGGACGCACACCTTCCAAAAAGTTCAACTTTTGTCTCTTCAGTCCACAGAATATTTTCCCAAAAGTCTTAGGGATCATAAAGATGTTTTTTTGGCAAATATGAGACGAGCCTTTGTTTTCTTTTTGGTCGTCAGTGGTTTTCGCCTTGGAACCCTCCCATGGATGCCATTTTTGCCCAGTCTCGTTCTTATTGTTGAATCATGAACACTGACTTTAACTGAGGCAAGTGAGGCCTGCAGTTCTTTAGATGTTGTTCTGGGTTCTTTTGTGACCTCCTGGATGAGTCGTTGATGCGCTGTTGGAGTAATTTTGGTAGGCTGGCCACTCCTGGGAAGGTTCACCACTGTTCCAAGTTTTCTCCACTCGTGAATAATGGCTCTCACCGTGATTCGCCGGGGTCCCAAAGCCTTAGAAATGGCTTTGTAACCCTTTGGACTGATTCATATCAAAGACTTTCTCATCTGTTCTTGAATTTCATTCATTCACGGCATGATGTGTTGCTTTCTGAGATCTTTTAGCCTACTTCACTTTGTCAGACAGGTTCTATTTAAGTGACTTCTTGATTCAACAGGTCTGGCAGTAATTAGAACTGGGTGTAGCTAGTGAAACCAAACTCAAAAAATGTGGATAATCACAATTAATTCATAATTTAACAAGGGGGAGGGGGTAAATGCTTTTTCACATAAGGCCAGGTAGGTTTCGATTGCTTTTTTTTTCCCCTTAATACCTGGGTGTCCAATCTTATCCGTGAAGGGCCAGTGTGGGTGCAGGTCTTTGTTACAGCCCAGGGCTACAGCACATGATTCAAGTGATTAAGTGATCACAAGGTTTAATCAATTCAGTTCAATTTATTTGTATAGCGCTTTTCACAGATAGACTGTCACAAAGACGCTTTACAGTGAGAGATTAAATAAATGAAAGGGCAGTGCCCAGCCAATTCCCCACTACAGCAAATGAGGCAAAAAACTCCCAGTAGGGAGAAAAATCCTCTGACAGTGGTGAGAAAAAACTGCCCAGTGGGAAGAAATCTCAGGAGGAACCAGGCTCTAGTGAGGAAGCCCATCCTTCGTGGGCTAGCTAATTAATAACAAGATAAAGCAAAATAGCATAAAATGGCAATAGAGTTCCATTAAAGTCCATCCAAACAGGGACATTGGTGACATTGTGACATCGGGAAGACATTTCAGTTTGTTTTGAGCAGATGGGACCACAGCAAGAACAAGTTATGATCAGGGAGCAGCAAGTAGCAACAGGGGTTCGAGAAGTACTCCCAGAGATAACCAAATTTTGTTTCCCTGGGCTTTCTGACAGTCAGGCTGAACAAGCGAGACAACTTTTGTGTTAACATTCACGTTTTTGCGTCTTCTGATAGTGACTTGGGGTGCACCAACCTTATTCAACATGAAATACCTGTGATTGATGATGCACCTGTGTGTGAGAGATATCGGAGAATCCCCCCTAGCCAGTATGAAGAGGTGAAAGATCACATCAAGAGGCTTTTAGAGCAGGGAGTGATAAGGGAAAGTAGTAGCCTGTACTCTTCCCCCGTAGTGATGGCTCGGAAAAAAGATGGGTCAATTCGTCTGTGTGTTGACTAATGACAATTGAATGCGAAGACTTGAAAGGATGCGTATGGATCCCGCGCATTGAAGAATCCCTGGAGTCCCTGAGTGGTGCGAGGTGGTTCTCTATGCTGGATTTGGCCAGTGGATATAACCAGGTGGAGGTGGCGGGAAAAGATACAGAAGACAGCATTCTGCACACCGTTCAGGTTCTACGAATTCAACAGAATGCCGTTAGGTTTGTGCAACGCACCAGGGACATTTCAGCAGCTCATGGAGCGCATTTTGGGGGATCAGCGGTTCCAAGCCTTGCTGCTGTATTTGGACGATGTTGTTGTTTTTTCGGCAACATTTGAACAACACCTGCAGTGACTGGATTTGGTCCTTTCATGGTTTGAGCAGTTCAACCTGAAGGTGAAGCTCAGCAAGTGTTCCTTTTTTGCAGTCAGAGGTGTCCTTTCTGGGTCACATCATCTCAGCACAGGGGGTGGCCACTGACCCAGAGAAGATTAGAGCAGTGGCAGAGTGGAGAAGTCCTCATTATGGGGCTGAGTTGCAGTCATTCCTTAGCTTCACAAGCTTCAATCGGAGGTTTGTGAGGAACTTTGCAAGCATAGCTGCTGCCCTCCACGCCCTCTGTGCCTTGGGCTCATTTAAGAAAGAATGGCAGCGGCGGCCCCTACCTGCATGCTTATTCTGCAAACACTGGAGCCCTGCATGTGAAATGGCATTTCAGACCCTCAAATATATGGTCAAAGCTCAAAGGTCATAGCTCATTAAATATGCGAAAATGGTTTCCAGAAGATTTAACAGTATAACGTGATGACTGTCCCATTGGACCTTATCATTTTGTTGTGATGAGTGCTGCTTCTTAATCACATCCAAGATTTCTTTCATGCCATCACACTGTTTCAAATATTATACAGTACTAACCTTTGAAAGTTCAAGGATACGTTCATATTATGTTTTCCTTTTCACTCTTCTTTCATTTTGTCACCTTCTCATATATGCTTTAATCTTCTGTAAATCCCTGATTTTATTCACATTCTTTTTTTAAATTTTCATACCAATTAACATAAAGTTTATTCTCAGATCTTCTCATGGGCCATTCCATAAAGTAGTAAACTTTCTGTACATCGAATCCCCGGGTATTAATAACTTCCTTGCCTAGTAATATAGTATAGTCTAATGAAAGTACCTTCTTCTGACGTATATACACATGTATATGTCCAACATTTGTACCCGGCGAGGGGATACTACGCTTTGCATTGCCATTGTTTCTGTATGGCGTTGTGACATTGTGACGTGAGGTCAATGGGATGTGATTCTTTTTAATTGCACAGTATGATGCGAGTTACCAGACCCAGGTCCTGTGTTGCTTTTTGAAGTGCCTACAATCAGTGCACCATAGGGAGGTGAGCGTGCACTGGTGCTGCGATGTATTTATGTAAATGTATTTCATTTTCTTTTTCTATCTAAGTTATTATAATTAACTGCATGATTTATTGTATATTCATTTTTGGAATTCTTTTTGTGCTGACAGTGATCGTTGAGGTGGAGCAAGCAATGTGCTCCAGTCCACTGTAGCTTATTTACTTTGAACTTAGTTAGCCCTGTGAACCTCAAAGCACTATTGCACTTTAGAGAACTTTTACATTAGTGTCTGCAATTGTAACACTGTTGAAAATCCAGTTTGTCTCCTTCTTAATGTCTGTTTTGGTATTGTATAGAACAATTATTTTTTATATTTTGCTGAAATAGTAATAAAAGATTATTTTTACATATAACTTTACAGTCTGACTGCTGATTATTAAGAAGTATAAAGATACTGTTAAGTAATCTTATCACAAGGTTACAGTATGTTGTTTAGAATGTATAGCGCGGTGTCAATATTCTTGCTCAGATTTTCTGCATCAACAACTGAATGCATGTTGCTTCCCGTGGCAAAAAACTGCAGTGCTATGCACACCATTCGTGCAACTGTCAGCGCAGGGCTTCTTTTTGTTACATTGCCAATATATGGCTCCAGTAGATCGCAGTAACAAATTCCTGCAGCTGAGAATCTGTGGCGTTCATAGAGAATATCATCAGAAAAAGCTAATGAGTCATACACTGCTATAAACTTGCACCTTTTTTTGCCAGTCAATTCAACTGGCACCTTTTTAGTTATTTAAACTGTAATTTTACAATAAGTTTACAACAGAGTTCCGTGTATGTTAAGTCTAAACTAGGTATATGTGCGCAGGACGCCACTTACAGTTCAAATAACCATGAATGAAACAATGCATTAATTTAACTGTTAAAGTCAGTTTATAACAGTGTATCGGTCTCTGTAGACTCTCTCCCTCCGAAGGGAACCGCATCCTATTCGGGCACCAAGATCCACAGGATCATCTAAGAAAGGCGATGCCATCTTCAAAGGAGGTGCTTATTGATAAAACAGCACATTTATAGCCAATTTAAGCCGAAACTCAGCACATAACCTGCTCCCGACTAGATTAAGTCTGCAGCGTTAAGAGAGAGTCATCGTCGTGACATTGGAAGGCCTAGCTTTAAGCCTAATATATCTCGCTTAACTCATTGCTCTTGCTTCGTAGTATACCCCCCCCGGATATGAAACGAGCACGACAGAGTCGAGAATTCCGGATAATGTCATCTGCCCAGTCCGCCCTTGCGTTCGATTGCAACCATAAACGTCTACGGTTGGCTTCTAATAGCGTCCTGGATGACGGTTTTCGATAAAATTGAAGGTCGTTTTTTTTGCGTTTCTATTCTGACATCCTACGGCACAAAAAGACATGTCTTTTATTGTTTTCATGGATGCCTCCAGTCTCTCTCTGGCAATGTGACAATCTCTTTGTTCTACAATCTCGTTGTTTTTCTGCCACCTCTATACCCGTGCAAGTACAAGTGACGTAACCGTGACGCTTGCTCCAATTAGGCCTATTGTGTGAAGAAGTATTTTGAGGAGCGTGGCCAGATTTCATGACCTTGACCTTTTGAAGTGACCAGTGATTATGCTAAAACAATACCCCAGGGCTATAATAACTGACTAAAGTATTAGAAATAAGTTGCAGATAGCAAGAAAATTATGGGTGAAACAAAGTGCGGCTGCAGCGGACAAGTTTGCGCAAGTACTGAAAGCAGCCCCACCTTGTCGGGGCTGCTAATGAAGAGGTAGTGGTGAAGTGGATTTATATGGCGTGGCAAGTAGATGAGCAATCTTCAGTTTGATTTACCTTGAGTTTCTCGGTTGCCCTCGGAAAATCATATAAAAGTAAACAGAAAATCAATTTTTAAAAATAGTGCCACTACACCGTAGCTCACCTGCCATTATAGTAAAAGTAATGAGTGGAGCAATGTGATCAACTGTTGAGAAACATTGTTTTTAAAGTATTCCACAATTTTTTTTTATGCAAGCCTTCACAGGTTGGAGAGCCTTTGGCCATCTTTACTTCTGAGAGACTCAGCCTCTCTAAAACATCCCTTTTATAGACAATCATGTTACACACCTGATGCCAGTTAACTCAATTACTTGCTAAATGTTCTTTCAGCTGATTCTCTTATATATTAATAACTTTTTCAGCCCTTTTTTGCCTGTGTCCCAACTTTTTTGAGACCTGTTCGAGCCAGAAAATTTGAAATAAGCTCATTTTGTGGATAAAAATGTAAAATGTCTCAGTTTCAACATTTAAAATGTTATCCATGTTCTATTGTAAATAACATATTGGCTCATGTGATCTGAAAGTCATTGCATTTTGACTTCATTCACAATTTACACTTCATCCCAACTATTTCAGAATTGGTTGTAGTTTTACAATTGTAATCATTGTGAATGAGGTCAATGGATACCTAAAATAATCTCCTTAATAAGATATTATTAACCAAATATGGATAATGCCGATTGCTGATATTTGCTGGGTAACTTTTCAAGAGGTGAGTGAGTTGGTTGGGTTTTTGGCTGTTGAAAAGTATTCAATCATATCACTGTGACCACTTTTGGCCTGCAACACCTGTGAAAACTGTGAGCTTTTGGTGGTACTGGACCCAGTGATGGTAGATAGAGTGATACTGCTATGCTCCATAGATAGGATTCGAACTTCAGACTTTTGGTTCAAAGGCAGATCCACTTTTCACTGTGGTTTCCAGCAGGAACGCCTGACAGGAAAGTCTGAGTGCCAAAAGACCGACATCCACTTACATATTTGGTGTAAGTATGAATTAATTTTTGATTCAACAATAACTTGAAACTGAACCTGACAAGGTTCCTGATGATCGGATCATCACCGGTTTGAATTTCCAGTTGTTTTTTATGCTTATATGCTTTGAAATCGAGTATTACTGTTTTTATTTTCATTCCTGAAAAGCTTCAACTTCATAAACGCAGAAATTTTCAAGAAAATATCAAAACTGCCATATCATTGACATTTGAGTGCATGACCAAAATGCAAAGGTCAAATCAACGTCAAAGTTCAAATTACAGCCAAAATCATCAGATACAAGTTGCTTTTCACTGCAAATCAACCAGGAACCAGATTAACATTAAATATCTGCAAAAATTGCAGCATAATGGCTTAAAATAGAATTTACAATATGGTTGCCATGGCAACCATTTTGAATTATCGGAACGTAACGAAACCTTCAGTGTTGAGTACTTCTGTTACTGTTGTCATCCTCGCAAAGTTTCAGCTTCATAACTGCAGAAATTTTCAAGAAAATATCACAACTGCCATATAACTGACTTTGAGTGTATGCCGAGAGTTCAAAGGGCAAATAAAGGCCAAAAATCTAAATGCAGTAAAAACCGTCATATATATCTCTAGCCCAACTACTAGCTATGCACACACTAACTTTTGCTCCAGTAGCTGCAAAATTGGCCGAATAAAGGCACTATCCGAGATTTTCAATATGGCTGCCGTGGCGGCAGCCTTGAACAACGCCTTGAACAAATCCAGGTGTCCTCATTGATAGGAACATGTATACCAAGTCTCAGCTTCATTGGCCAGGTAGTTTCGGAGGAGAAGATGTTTACGGATGACGCACGACGCACAACGGACAGACAGACCATGGCATAAGCCCACTTGCCCTTCGGGCAGGAGAGCTAAAAATCTGAACGATTTTTTAAAACCATATCTCGTGGATTATTATGATCCTGGACCGTTCAACAGGGCATGTATTAGGCAAGGGTTGCAACCTGCAGTAAATCTGAGTGAGTGAACACCACTGTTAAAATGTAAAAATGTTTATAATGTATATAACTATAACATATTTTTCTTTGAACAATGACTTGGTTAGCAAGATTGGATGTCTATAAAGGATGTTGAATGATAACGCCGATGTGTTTTGCAAATTATACACTGCCCGTAGGAAAAAAAAGTTGCACAGTATAATATTTTATGGGCCACTTTAACAAGCTTTGATCACTGCGCACATTAATTGTGGCATTGTTTTGATCATCTTATGCAGTGTTATGCCATTTCTTTCCAACCAGATTTGCATTAATTGCAGGCATCAAATTCAAAATGAGCAATATTTTTCGAAAAACAATGATTTTCTCAGTTTCAACATTTGATATGTTATCATTGGACCATTTTCAGTTCAAGATAGGGTTTAAAAGACGTGCAAATCATTGCATTCTGTTTTTATTTACATTTTACACAGCATTCCAACTTTTTTGGAAATGGGTTCGTAGTTCAGGCAGGAAACTCAAGTCATAGTATGGCTACATCAGCCAACAGCATCTACATCTGCAACTGGCTACATCTGCATCAAACTGCACTAATCAGGGAGCAACAGGTCCAGTCTCCACCTGCTTGGTCCTGCGCTACCTGACATTGCAGGGATTTAGAAATTCAGCTCTCCGTCTGATTTTTGTAGCTTGGTATGTATTCACTGTGCCAGTCAGAGAGCACTTCCAGAGAAGAACCGTCTGCTCCACTTAATGTTCTGACACTATCTTATCAATAAATATTTAAACCAAATAGATGAGCTTAACTAACTGGAATGAAAGAAGTTTGTACAGTAGATGGCAGAGTACATTTAAACATAACAATCGCACAACAATAGTGCAACAACTGTATTAAACTAATACAGTAAACTGCATTAAACTGTATTAAACTCAGGCAAGCACAGCATTATCTTATTCCTCAAATAACCAGAAATAAATAGACTTGACAGCATGTGTAACCAACATAAAATGCACACAAACTTTCTGTATTCCAGAAGACAAAAACATTTCCTTCAATAGAAATTGTATTTTATTTAACAAAAGAACACTCTACACATGCACAATGCAAGTTCCTATTGTTACAACATTTGTGATGTTATAACTTACATTCAGTTCATAAATCCTGTATACTTTGAATTTATACACAGAATTTTTGGAAAACACATACTCTGGATGATTGACCATGGATAAACGACAAAATGATATGAAGAACATAGAGTCATGTCCAATAGTATTTGAAGAGTGACACAATATTCAATATTTTGGCCCTGTATGCCACTGCAGTGGACTTGAGATGAAGCAATCCAAGATGTGCAAAAGCAGCAGACTTTACCACAATTAACAGCTTGTCGCTAACCTTTAGCGTTTAGTCTGGTCAAATCTTCTTTTGATTGTTTACTTTGACACTGTACATCTTCCTCTTGGAAAGTGTTTTTAATCATGCCAACTGTGTGGATTATCTTTACCAGGGCAATAATTCTTCTCTCATCCCACACAGTTATCATCTGCGGTCCGCCAAACATTCGGTGCTCCTGAGGCCACCTGTGCGTTTTTTTTTAAGAAGGTACCAAATGGTTGATTTGGCCACTCCTAATTGCATTTGCAATCTTTCTGATAGATTTGCTTTGAGTTTTCAGGCTAATGATGGCTTACTTCACAGGCAGTAACTGCTCTTTGGACTTCATATTAACAATTAAAAGTTGCTTGTTCCAAATCAAACCAAGACCCTTATCTGCTTAATACTGAACCATACAATGAGGGAACAACACACTACTTCATGAAATAGCTCAATGCAAATACTTTCGGCCTGTTAAAAAGAGGGAAACATGAAAAAATTGCCATAATTCCCAAACTTTTCACCAAATTTAGATATAAATGCCCCCATATAGTCTGCTATTTGATCTCATAGTCATTGTTTCATTAAACTCCAGTATGCTGTGTTACACTGCCAAAATAATTTGTCAAAACCTGCTATGAATGGGCATTTATGGATCTGAAAGTAAAAACAAATGCTTACAAGCATACATATCTGCACACAAGCAGGACTGAGACAAAATTAAACATTTAATATACTTGTAAATAAACCTTTTCCCTAATAAAACAATCATTGATAGCCACTTTCTACCACATTGATTCAGGTGGTTTTGGGGGGGGGGGCGCAAATGTGCATGTTTCATACCCTGCCTGGAGAAGTTCATTGATATTTATTTTTTCAAGATTTTTAATTCTGCCCAATTTTTTTCCAGAATGACTTGTTTCACTGGATTATGAATTTTTCAGTGATTTTTTTTTTCTTCATGATGACTACTAGCATTCACAGTTTTGAGGATTTCGCTTTCTTTATCACCTAAGAGTGGTAGATTAGAGAATACCGACTGCTTTGGCTACGCCTATGGTAGCTTCTTGAAAGTTTGAAAGAAGAGTGTCATGGCAGTCGTTGGTATTTTTTTATTGTTATGTGATAACTAACATTAGAATGGTACCAAATGCAGCCTGCCAGCCTACTGCAGTGTCGCCCTCGTGCCAATCTGTGACACTTTTCTGGCTTTTTTTATTTGAGTTTGGTAGGAATAGGCAGGTTATGGGCCAAGCTGTAAAGTTGTTTTGACTTGTGGTTCTCATCTATTGACTAAGACCTGTGTGCACATCCACTGCCATCACAGCCCTTCCCGCTCAGCAAAGGCATTGCTCCACCATTTATTTTCTTGGCCCGACTAATACTGACCCAGTAATATACAAATCTATTGTGCTAAGGATAGACATGGAGGTTATGCACAGAGAGAGTAGATTTATTATACTCCTCTGCCTGGTAACAAATAGTTAAATTGTAACATTATCTCTATCCCTTTCACATTCTCCCTCTAATCCCAATTTCTCATTAGTCTTTAGGAATTAGACTTGCGGTACCACGGAAAACCTTGGTACCCGGTGCTAAAATAGCCCTCAGTCTGACCCTCCAAATTTTACAAAGCCCTTCAAGGACCAGCCACCTATTTACAACACACCTATAACTAGCAATGGTATCCGTTTATTGTCTTCCACTACATTATTGGACAGAGAAAGCATCAAACAGAACATAGGCCATGGCTGGAGTCATCCAAGAGGAATAGGTAAGTTACAGCCCCCCTTGGAGAATTTGAAAAATATTATATTTCACAAATAAGGAAACATGCGTGGAGTTCGCTAAAAATGTGACAGTCTTTTCAGGAGCTGTTTTTTGGACCAATGAAAGGGATTTGTGGACCCTGCTGGATGCCTGGTCCATCGACAGCGCCTGGTCTTGCCCCAAATTCCCCGTTAACTGTTTTGGGACCGCTTGATTTCTGTGGCTGGAGGATACCTGGGGTGGACTCTGTAGTGATGACAATGGAGGGAATTTGCCCTCCCTTCTGCCCCGCCTCTTCACCGGCCTGTTCAAACCAAGGAAAGACCCAATGAAAAAACATCATTCTAGCAATTTCTTTTTTTTTCCCCATTGCTGCAGCATTGCAGAGCTAAAAAGACAACAACATTACTATCTGTTAAACTGACATGTTCAAAGGAGACTATTTTTGACTTCAACCCATAAATTCAATGTTTTGCTGCGCCAATTTTTTTTTGTTTTGTTTAAAGAAAAAAAATATGATAATCAAATCAACACTGCTAAGAATTCTGTCAGTAATGGGAGTGATATACCGAGCAAAGGTGAGCTACAGTACTGAATGGCGGTGGAGAGAGCTTTTGATCCGCCACTGACACCAGTCAACTTTCACAATTTCAGTAAAAGTCTCTGCCTCCCTAACATTGAGTGCCTATACTGGCCTTAAATCTGTAAGGCTGACCGGATTCATTCTATTTCAACAATTTGCACAAGGGTGCCCATCGAAGGAGGGGTTGCCCTCTTGTTCTTACAAGTTTCCTCCCAAGATTCCGTCCTATTGGACATTTTTAGTATTGTTCTGTCCAATGGGGAGGAAAGGACTCCTGTAAAGTGGTAAAATGTCATGTAAAGTATCCTTCACTTACACGGTAATTTTTCTCCCCCTCAGAAATGGTCATGTCCATTGCTGCTCAGGTATTGTAACGCTTCTGTCTCCTGCCCAAGAATGGTAATGTCTCCTGATGTTCAGATATGGTCATGCTTTCAGCAGCTCAGAGATGGTCATGTTTTATCCTGCGCTGAGGTGGTAATGCTCTCTCCTGCTCTGAAATGGTAATACCGGTACTTTCTTCAGCTTTGAGATGGTAATGCTTCTTACTGCTCTGAAATGTTAAAGCTTTGCAATGTGCTGAAATTGAAGTTATTCTGTGCATACAGTAATTTTCTTCCAGCATTTGAGAGAAAATGGCGTAAGTCTATTAGTTTAGTTTGTCCACTACAAAATTAGGTAAGATAAGCCACTGCTTCAGCCTCAGTTACTACTTATTTCTTCTTCATGGCTGGCTTGGTGTAACGTTTCGTCTGGAGCGCAGGGTGCAGTTGCACGGAGGACAGGACTGGAGTCAAGTGCGGAGGTGGATTTGGTTGCAGTTTTAATAATAGACTGCACTGCAGCTGCCACAAATGTTGCAATGCAAAAAAAAAAAAAAACAAAGGTTCCCTAAGTTGCACATTATGCTAATATTAACACTGGCTACAATAATATTGTATTACAAATAGGAGAGTAAATAAAAATAATTTAACGTGCTGAATACACTAAAAGCAGCACAGATTCTAGGTTTTAGGGAAAATACGCAAGTATGGAAATGCAGCCTATACAAGACTACTATATTATACAGGCATGAGGTTCCACAGACTTCACAGAGAGGCTGGGATAAGCTTCAGCCTTAAATATATAAATATACTCTGCTACCGCTCAGAGAAAACAAGGAACAGGTGCAGGTGATAATTGAATAATCACAGAAGTGCGCTCTGGGATTCAGTGCACCGGTGAGCTAGACAGCTGGAGGCGTGGCTTTACACTTGGAAATAACGCCGTATTGCAGGAATGTCAAAGCAAGCATACAGACTTTTGATGGAGAAAAATTACCAGCATGGACATTTTGCAAAAATAAATGAATGAATGAATAAATAACACTGGAATACGGCTCTTTTTTTCTCTCACACTTTTGTGCCCTGTTTTCTAATGCAGTCCCAAACTTTCTGTATCCTTTCCTTTTGCACTTGCATGAAAGCCAGCTGTTCATCTGTTTGGCTGAAATTTGGAATGCAATATCTCTACAACCAGGGCTGGAGGAGACTTTTTAAATAGTTGTAACCTGGTAAGTCTTAAGTCTTTATTGTTTCCTCCACAATCCCGCTCTCATCTGTTTCCTACAGTTAATCATTGTAGCGTGTGTTTAAGTTTCTGATCTATGCCCCTCTCTCGTTGGATTGTCTCTCTTCGGTGTGTTATAAGACCACTCTGCCAAGAGCTCTGAATTTTTTATCTTGAGTAAATATTTTTGAGGGATTTGTGCCTGTGCGAGCTGGATCTTGAGCGGTGAGTCTTCTAGTTTTCCAAGCCGTGGGGTTCAAGAGTTCACGGTCCGGCGTGCCCTGTTCCCTCAGATTTCCTCCCCAGTACTGACCTGGGACCTGTCTCTGACCACGGCCTGCCTCCTGTCTTTGCCTGATTCGGACTGTTCCAGACCACTCTTCCGCTCAGCGCCTTCTTTGACTTTTTCATCTTGATTTGTGCCAATAGCCACTTCAAATTCCTTATTAAAGGCCCCAAGCAGCTTATCTGTGGATTAACATCTGGTTCCTTCTCCGCTGCTCCTAAACAGGCACCACCAAGTACTACCAGCCTCTCAGCTGTTAGAGCATGAACAACGATTGCTGATTGATTCAAATCAGTAATTAGAGAACATTTTGTCTTTCTGGATTAGTATTTAAAAATCAATCACTTTTTAACCTGAGAGGTATTTTAGAGGCCATTATTAAACTAGTTATACAGTAACTGTTTCAGCACATTCAAGCATTACAGTATTTACCACTCAAACGTGATACTCAAGCCAACTTTGCACCACTTGGCGGTGTCACTTTTCAACTGTGAATGTGATGCCTCTTGTCACACTTCCGTTTTGCAGTTGTAATCATTTACTGATTAAATCGTGAAAATCCAGAGTGAATAATAGAATTATGTCACTGTCAATTACTATGAACTGATTTGTTCAGAGAAACTGACTCCATTGTTCAAAAGTGCAAATACAAATGGTGGACTCTGGTGCCAAAAACCAGGAGGCTGTCAAACCCATCCAATTTTATTTTCAATCTTTAGTTGGAAAATTTGTGGACACAATGTTAAGACACCATCAGACACATTGATTTTATGGATGTCTAAGTTTCCACAGTTTATTTTTTTGCCAATTATCATTGTACAGCACTTCGGTTCAACATCTGTTGTTTTAAAAGTGCTTTATAAAAAAACTTGACTTGACATTACTTGACTTACCACTGAAGGCGAATTATGAGGAAATTGGCCTAGTTCAACCATTGCGATGTCTTGTGTATCAGCAAGGGCCTGCGGGGAAAATACACCATGAGTTTGTGGCACGTTCCCTCATTTCCATGGTAACACAGTAATCCCACAAGATTTGCTTCTTTTCTCGTTTCAACCTGGACCATGTCAGACCACAAAAATATTAATGTGTCGACCAAACAGCACAGCATGTTCATAATTTGCTTTCAGCCACTAAAGTTCCGTTTTTGTGCCTCTGCATTTTACTGCTTACCTGGACATCATTATTTTTGTAATTTAATCTGTGGCAACTGCGAGCAATCTGAGAGACTCCTTCACTGGTGAGTCATTCACTGACCTGCTTGACATACTCTTTCGGAGACGATCTCAGTCACAAACTCTTGCTGTGACATATATATATATATATATATATATATATATATATATATACACATACATACACACTTAGCGCTGCTAAAAATGCAACAGTTAGGTATGTACTGTAATTGCGGCAAATTGAAGAATCAATTGATTTTTATTGCTTTTCCATGGAGGCACAAGTAGAAATAACGAAAAGCGTGTGGTTTTGTAATCCTGATTCGCGCCACGTGAACGCGCCAAGCACTTCAGTAATGACAAACATTGAGCTGTTCGTGATGTGTACAGTGACTCTTGACTTGTTGTTTTGGGTGTGGTCAATAGCCTACTACATAAAGCCAACAAAAAAAACAAAAAATGCTACTGTATCAAGAAAATGGAACGGCTTGTGACACAGGAGAGAGAAAAAGAGCCTTTGGCATGTTACGGGCAGATCTCAGCCGCCGAGAGGTGGTGCGTCATTTGCACTGTCACTGTTCAACAATCAGTCGGCTGTCTACCCGAGAATGGAACACAGGCACTGTCACTGACCGACCCGCTTAGGGCAGCCACAGTGGCGATGGCAGCTCAAGAGCGCCACAACTGGTTACAGCCTGTACGTGACAGATTCCGGACAGCAACCAAAACTGGTCATGAGATGAGGAGTCCGAGACGATTAAGGGTGAGCGTAAGTACCGTTTGACGCCTTCAATGTGAGCAAAACATGCATGAACACGGCCCCTACAGAAAACCCAGTTTTTTGAATTTTTTTTTTGTAAGGTAGAGGTACGGGCTGCTGATAAGGGTGGGGCTATTGTTTTGCAAAATGCTGTGGATTACAAATCTGAAATAATTAGACAACTTGTGATGCTAACTTTTATGAGAAGCTGCCTTCGGACCCTACTTTAAGATTAAAAGCCTATGTGCACTCGAGACTCACATCATTTTAACAATTCTGAGTTCGATAAGAGTGTTTTTGAGTTCCTCAAAGTTGAACATCGGGTGACTCCAGTCATATACACCCTTCCAAAAATACATAAGGGTTTGGATGTTCCACTTCAGGGCAGCCTATTGTGAGGTGCATTGGTCTCACTGAAAACATTTCAGCCTATGTGGACTCTTTCATTAAACCAGAGGTTGCCACCTTCCCCTCCTACATTAGGGACTCAATTGATTTCATCAATTTATTGAAGTCCTTTGGTCCCATCTCCGACACGTTATTATTTGCCACCTTTGATGTTCAAAGTCTATATACCAATATGCCACATGAGGGCGGGATAGAGGCACTTCGGCATGAGGTCAACGTCCAGCCATGTCCAAACCTAGCACAGAATGTATACTGGACTTGACCAACATTGTTTTGGCAAATAACCATTTCTGTTTTCAAAATGACTTCTACGTACAATCCAAAGGCACTGCATGGGTAGCAAGATGGCGCCGAACTACACATGCCTATATATGGGCCATTTTGAATAAAAATTGTGTTTTGAATCCAGTGAATCCTTTCTTGTCAAGGATTTTATTATATAGACGATACATCGATGACACCTTTGTGATTGTGGATTCCTCCGTGGATGATTTGATTTAATTCCACGAATATCTGTAGTGACCATCTGCGGTTTACTCTGGAATATAATATGGAGTGCATCAGTTTTTTAGAGGTACTGGTTTATAAATGTGACGGCACAATTCAGACTGATCTTTTTCGTAAGCCTACAGATCGTTACTCTTTGCTAAGAGGAGACAAGTTTTCACCCACGGCCATTAATTAAAAGTTTACCGATCAGTCAGTTGCATCGGGTCCGGAGTATCTGCAGTGATGACGCATAGTACTCCATGCAGGCTACAGACCTGCTCAATAGATTCCTCGTTAGATGGTAAAAAGCGGGTGGGTACATGCAGCAAAGGAACGTTTTGATCGGGTTACTCAGGACGAATGACTTCTACCAAATAAGAACAAAAAAACTCAAACAAATTTTCCTATTTGCTGCATCAAATACTCACCGCTTGCCTGAGAATTCAGGAAGGTTATCAAAAAATATTGGTACATCATCGAGTTGTATTCGAAACTGAGGAGTGTTTTTATAGAAGCACCTAGGCTTGTTTTTAGACGTCCTACTAACTTACGAGACTCTCTGGTTAAGTTGGATACTTACCCGCGAGACAAGATGGCTTTCCCTATTGTAGCAGATGGAAATTACAGGTGTAATTTCACTCACAAGTGTAAGAGATTCAGCCATCCGCAGACCGGTCAAAGCATATCAAAAAAGGGTGCTATTATATGCTACACCACGCATGTTGTATATCTCATCCATTGCCCTACGTGGGGAAAACCACACGTGCGCTTCGCACCAGGATTAGCAAACGTAGAAGTAACATTAGAACTGGAGATGAACACAATCCTGTGACCCCTCATTTTAAACAAGCGGGTCATAATGTCAGTGCATTGAGTTATGTTGGCATTGAAAAAGTTGAGACATCCCGGGGGGGTGATCTCGAAAAACGCCTCCTCCAACGAGAAACTTACTGGATTTATTTTCTTAATAACATGTCCCCTAAAGGTTGGAATGAGGAATTTGACATAAAACCCTTTCTGTGACTGTCCTTTGCCTTCCTGCCTGGTACTTCTGCATGCATATGTCATTTGTTTTTAATACAAAAATCTCTTGTCTGCTATGATATGTCTATTTATGTTGTCTATTGCGTTATTTTTTCCATGATGAATCTTGACTATGTATTATTGATTGTTTTTGTGCCTTAGCCTTAATTGGCTGACAGTGATGTCAGAATGATGTCATTGACCTACTGCCTTTATATATACCTGTCTACAGGTCATGTAAGTCATTTGCCTGATGAAGACCCTGCTGGGTTGAGACGTTGCCAGCTTTTCCAGTCAATAAAGTATTGGGAGCTACAACCCAGTGTGCGGACATTTACCATTTTTCATTTTCATTGAAATTTTTTGTTCTGCACCGGACCTTAATACAGTTTGGATATGCACACAACTGCTTTTTTTGTATTTCCAAAAAAACAATAAAGTTTATCAGTTTGAACATTAAATATATTGTCTTTGTAGTGTACTCAGTTGAATAGGATTTGCAAATCATTGTATTCTGTTTTTAGTCACGTTTTACACAACGTCCCAACTTCATAGGAATTGGGGTTTGTATTTGCGTCACAACAAAAACGCTTTCACCAATGGGGAGTCATGACAAATACTAAGAATGGGAAAGCACAAGAACCAAGAGTAAGAAATAATAATTTAATGTGAACTTCGACTTTGAAAAAAAATTTTAAAAGCCGATGTTACTTGCACACAAAAGAGCTCAGTTTCACCATGGTTATACTGTATTCTGTTTTTCCTGCATCAAAAGGATCCAAAATGAATAAAATGGGAGCAGCAGCCCAGCTCCAACAGCAGGGTGTTATAGATTGCTCTGTTAATAACGCAGCCAAACAATAACAATTTAAAACCATGCGCACACGCTCTCCCTACTGATTTCAAATTCAAAGCACAGCAAAAACGCAATGTCTTGAGGCTCTATCACTGAACATCACTTACACGATCGCATTCGTCTCCAAGCATGAAGGAGAAGGGGAATTTATTGGGGAACAGTGTTTGCCAAATTAACATGTGGGAAACATAACAAAGAAAATTTTGTTTTGCAACAGAAAAATATTCCCCCAATGTCACAAAAATCATTCTTAACATATCCCCTAATCTAAGGCAGTGCATATTTTTGCATTACAACCAATCATAATGCAGGATGCTTTTTATTTAGTCAATGAGGTTTACCCTTTCAGCGCCGTGGGCAACTATAGTTGCCCAATTATGTAAGAAATCAAAGTTAGATGCTGTTGAAAACCTATCATGTGGCAACTTGTTTAAAAGAGCTCCCGCAGGGGAGCTCTTTTAAACAAGTTGCCACATGATAGGTTTTCAACAGCTCAGGATAACTACATCTTCTATTCCTTGATAGTGTATTTGGCGCTCAAAGGGTTAAAGATAAGGTCTTCCAATTTTACAAAGCAATTCTGGCTGCAGAGATATTTATGAGCCTAATATTAATGCAGGTGAAATTAAAATACACTGTCTCTGCGCAAGACCTTAAAACATATATGAAAAAATAAATAAAATTCGTATCTCACTGATGGCTTCAAACCACAAAGAAGTCCTCAAAACAGCATGCATACTTCCCAGCAGGAGAATTGGAACTTGTAATTCTGATATCAAGTTAGGGTCATTTCAGATTTTTATGTTATATCTAGTTCATTTGATAGAATTTCATAATACAAAGCATATGGAACGATTACCCAATTCTGAACAAAACATCAGTTGGAACCTTGTAATTCTAAGGTTGCGATTTATTGATGAAGGTGCAAGTCGATCTCTTACAGTGCCTTACCTCTGTTCATCCATGTCTTTGCTATAGCTCTAGGTTGACTGGTTGAGAAAGTAATTTACGGTACAAGACATCTGTAAGGTCTTTGTCCCATTTTTTATATTTAAAAAGAACCTTGTTAATTGCTCTACCTGCTCCATTTACATTTCGTCTTCCTCTCCTATGCAACCCTGCCTTGTTCTTCCCCCATTTATTGTACAGACTTCTGTTTCAATGGCCTATATTCCACACAGTTATGCTGAGTGAAGGTGCTTTTCGAGTTTGGTCTGATACCTTCTCGGAGATACTAAGCTCAGAACCCTTCGTCTTGCTCTTGAAAGAGCTGGACGGCTTGCGTGACTGCGAGTCTTGCACGTCGTTGGAGACCTGCTGGACGGCAGGTGAGCCAATGCTGGGGAAATCAGCCTCTGTGTCTGTCAAGACCTGAGGAAGTAGTGATCAAGGGCAAAGTTAACCTAGAAGCATTGCTGTAGCATGCAATAAATCCACTTTCTCAGTTTGAGCACCATTTTTTATCCTTTTCCCTTTTTTTCATTTACAATAGATACCTGCAGTGAGATAGGCTGTGCGACTGTGATAACTCATATCTCACATTCACGTTTCATCGGCCTTACAGAATGTTTTCAACCTTGTGTAATTACACAGTTGCACGAAATGGCGTGGCAATGGAAATTGTGTTCATGCAAATCTGTGCTGTTCTATGGCCATTTAAATTTCAAAATGCAGCAATCAAACACGATGTCTTAATAAACAGCTCTACTCATTCAACTTAGAGTGTAAAAGAATCCACCATTTGATTGCTAATCAAGAAAAGTAAATGGGAACAGGTTTACTTTTCTTACAGTTGCCTAATTGGTTAATAGGAGATGATTCTGTAGTCCTTTACTTGGCTCCATGCAGCATGTCGCTGAAAAATACTAATGTCAGTCAAGTTTTTTTCCGGAAGCATTTCCCATGCCCTTTGATGTTTGGCACTTTCGTTGAACCTGCGTCGGGTTTAATGAAGGAAAAGGGAAAGCTCGGATGTTCGCCCCATGGCAGCAGGTGGTGGTACTACGTCTTAAAAAAACCACGGTTCAGAATTGTTACAGCCCTGTCCCTGACCACCTTCAGAAGTGGTTTTAAAGATCGACTCACAATCCGTCCTCAATGCGTTTTGAGTGCATTTACACCTGTACTGTTATGTGGTCAAGCGCTATCCGATTACAATCTGATCACAAAAAACAAAATGTAAATGCCAGGTGTAAATGGGGTGATTGAATTTATGCCTAAACCTTTTCCACAGTACAAAATTGTATTAATGTGGGACTTACAGTGTAGGTGGCATACTTTTCATAAAACAAATAAACAATAAACATGTTTGACCTAATATTTCTGTGAAGGATTACACCCAAACATAAAATTTTTATCATGGAAATCTACTAAATGTATGACTTTGCAATCTCCATAGTTATTTTAGAAATGTTGTTATGTATGAGTATTTTATGTCAAGCACTGTATATCATTTGCAAATGGAGATTTGTTACATGCTGTTTTTGCTGCCTTGCTGGTCAGCTATTTATTTTGTTCATCAGCACCCTCTGGTGGTGTGTCTGTAGCAAAACATGATCTGATGTAATATCACTTCTTTGTAATAGACTAGTGCTTTCTAGAAGCTTCTGGTATCCTCCTGCCTGGAGGGGGCGGGATTACCCAGGAATCCGGTAGATCTTTCCAGAATGTTGCTAGTCTATATAAATGCTGTGATTTTGGTCAGTAGGAGCAGAGTGTTTGTTTTGGCAACAGAGTTACATAGTGGCATTAGAGTGTTATTAGAGGATTGAACAGTGGATTATTTGTAGAGGTTTTTTTTTATCAGTGAAGAATAAATTTGTTTAAGTTGTCATTGCTGGTTTTCTTTGTTGTGATTTTCAAGTCATAACAATGTGAACAATGACAGAGAATTCTATCTGCAGCCTGAAATGCCATATTTGCAAGAAAAAAACATTGGTTTTGCGATCTGCAAGTAAAGGTCCTCAAAAATTGCCTTCCTGACCTGAGCCCCTGTATAGGGATAATTAATTTGCACAGTGATAATAGTAAATTGCAGTGTTTTTGTGAAGCAAAACTGATAGACTCAAGGGAACACAGCGAATGGACAAACAGCCACGCAGACGTACAGAGTCTGTGTCAGACACTGAGGAGGTCCGGCGTTTACGGCTCTGCTGGTTAGGGTTGTCAGAGGTCTGGCTCATGACGGTGAAGCGGCGTGAGGAGTTGAAGCTGCTGGTGCTAGTTTGCTCCTTTTCCGGAACACACAAGAGCACTCCTAAGAACGGGACGTACTTAGCAATGGCTGATCTGGAAGACAAATGGAGAATAATTATTATTGCAAAAAGGTCTGCTGCAAACTACTACCATGTAATTCAAATTTTAAGGGCACCAGCATGGCATAACCCAGTACAAATTGGTGTCACAAAGGTTACAGGAGGACGACGAGGCCACAAGGTTTGTACACTGAATAGGAGAATGGAAATTAGCTTGAATCCATAAAAGTCAATCACACTGAGTGTCACCTCTAGGATTTGCCAATCAGGTAACAAATATAGTTACATTAACTGCCTAAGTTTACCAAACCATTCAACTTGTAAAGGGTCTGAATTAGGGGAACCATTTTGTGCTACTATCTTAATTTTTCCTGGACGACTCCCTATATAGTAACTGTTATTACCTGTACTTGGGATGTGTGATGGCGTATATTATGGGGTTGTGGATCGCTGAGGCCTTGGCAATCACCGCTGGCACAGAGTTCACATAAGGGGTGAGCAAATCAGCATATCTTTGGGAGAGAGTGAAAAAAGAGAAAGATTGAGGCAGAGAGATGTTGAAGAAAACATTAAATTGTGCTCTCCAGCTTTTGCCTTGAGGCACCCTTTACTGCATGATACAATGTTATTGAAAACTATTACAGGTCACATAGGTCATCAACAGTTTGCATGGCAGGATATTGTGTAATTGGATGAAATATACAATCTCAATTCCAATGAAGCTGGGATGCTGTGTAAATTGTAAATAAAAACAGAATGCAATGATTTGCAAGTCTCATAAACCCACATTTTATTCACAGTAGAACATACAACATATCAGATGTTGAGAGTGAGACATTTTACCATTTCATGAAAAATATTAGCTCATTTTAAATTTGATGGCAGCAACACAAATGAAAAAAGTTTGGATGGGGCAAAAAAAAGGCTGGAAAAGTAAGCAGTACTAATAAAGACAGCTATAGGAGCGTTTTGCAACTAATTAGGTTAATTGGCATCAGGTCAGTAACATGACTGGGTATAAAAAGAGCATTTTAGAGAGGTAGAGTCTCTCAGAAGTAAAGATTGACAGAGATTCACCAATCTGCAAAAAACTGTGTCCAAAAATTGTGGAACAATTTCAGAAAAATGTTCCTCAATGTAAAATTGCTAAGACTTTCAATCTACAGTACATAATTTCATCAGAGAGTCTGGACAAATCGCAAGGGACAAGTCCGAAGGTCAATATTGGATGCTCATGATCTTTGGGCCCTCAGGCGGCACTGCATTCAAAACAGGCATGATTCTCCACTGGAATCCACTGCACGGGCTCAGGAACACTTCCAGAAATCACTGTCCGTGAACACAGTTCGCTGTGCAATCTACAAATGCAAGCTAAAGCTGTATCATGCAAAGAAGAAGCCATATGTGAACACAGAAACGACGCCATCTTCTCTGGGCCAAAGTTCATTTAAAATGGACTGAGGTAGAATGGAAAACTGTTCTGTGTTCAGATGAATCAAGCTTTGAAATTCTTTTTGGAAACCACAGACGCCGTGTTGTGCGGTCTAAAGAGGAGAGGGACCGTCCAGGTTGTTATCAGCGCACAGTTCAAAAGCCTTCATCTCTGATGGCATGGGCTGCATTAGTGCCTATCGCGTGGAGAGCTTACACATCTGGCAAGGCATTATCAAAGCAGAAAGGTATAAAGAGGTTTTACAACAACATATGCGCCCATCCAGTCGTCTCTTTCAGGGAAGGCCTTGCATATTTCAGCAAAACAATGCTAAAGCACATACTGCATCCATCACAACAGCATGGCTTCGCTGGAGAAGAGCCTGAGTGCTGAACTGGCTAACCTGCAGTCCAGACCATTCACTAATAGAAAACATTTGGCGCATCATAAAATGAAAAATCCAGCAAAGAAGACCCAGGACTGTTAAGCAGCTAGAATCCTACATCTGACAAGAATGGGACAACATCCCTCTCCCAAAACTTCGGCAATTGGTCTCCTCACTTCCCAGATGTTTACAGACTGTTGTTAAAAGAAGAGGGGATACTATACAATGGTAAACATGGCCCTATCCCAACTTTTTTGAGATGTGTTGCTGCCATCAAATTAAAAATGAGCTAATATTTTTCATGAAATGGTAAAATGTCTCACTTTCAACATCTGATATGTTGCTTATGTTCTAAGGGGGAATAAAATGTCAGTTTATGAGATTTGCAAATGATTACATTCTGTTTTTATTTACATTTTACACAGCACCCCAACTTTTTTGAAATTGGGGTTGTACCCGTCAATAAAATTAAATAATTCGGATGGTGACTACATACTACAGTGAGTAGAACGCATGTAGTATCAACCTGTTTGCGCAGAAGCCAAATATGGCTATTTATGCGTTATCCTATTTAATGCTTTATAATGCAAGATTTAAGCTTCACAGAGAGGGGGAATATGGTTCAACTGAGCCAAGACACTTGCAGCATTTAGTGTTCCATTGTATTTCAGTTTATTTTCATGATTTTGGTAGAGAAAATGGGCTGCAAACATAAAAAAATCTTAATGAAAATTCAGCATTGAAATTGTAAAAAAAAAAAAAATAATAATAATACTAAGGATTAGAAAATGGCTGGAGGTTAAAATAATACATTTCTGGGATCATAAACTCATAGACCACAAGTATTCTTCATCTGAGCATTTAATCTTGTTTGGCTTGGAGAGAGGAAGCCAAATAAAACAGCTCTCCAGGTGGTTCCCAAACACCCACAGCCCTCAAAATGGCACACTGTCAATTCATAAAATAATCATACTGTGGCGAATTCTGAAGTAAGCGGACGTGGAGTCAGGGGTCTGCGTTTTCAAATCGCTCCGTCTGAGCTTCGTTTTATAGTACCAGCGTTCAACATCTTCAACAGCAGTCAAACAGCAGGCAAAGTACAGCTTATCCCTTCTTGAGGGTTCACGTTAAGACTAACTCAAAGCTCTATAGCCCTCTACTTATATACCCGCTCGGGGTTTTCTGATTAGACAATTCTCTGGGGCCCGTGAGCCAATCACAGCAGCTCAGACCAATTCATGCAAATTAGCAAGGAGCAGTTGACACCGACATTCAACTCATCCACTGAAGCGGCAGGAACGCCACAGTATTTTAACACAAATCAACTTTTGACTCATAAAATTCAATATGAATTCATGGTTTTCTGTTTGAATTTAGTATGAGTTTCTCAATATAGGTGCAGCAGGACATGGTCACCAGTTACCTCTTCAAACCAAAAACAATACCTTTTCTCCATGCTAAAGTTCAGAGTTTCACCCATTTTTCTGCAAAGCCGCATCAGCAAGCACACGTACTCATTAAAGGAACCGCTTATTTTACGGTCAGAACATTCACTCAAACGGAAAGTTTACTGTTATTAATTCTGATCATCCAAGCGAAATGCAAGCTTGCAACGACGCTTTTCACACCGTAAAGGAGTAAGTATAACACTCAACACAGTAATAGCTGCTCGCATTTTAAATGAGCGAAAGTCCAAGGCATTCTATGCAGTATAAATGCAGTATGAATTCTAAAACAGATCGCGATATTAAGCAAAATGCCAGCACATTGCAGTATGGACTACTCTTGTTACTCAATGTGACAAACTTGCTCTGTGATCATGGTGGTAAACCAAAAATAAGAAATAGCTGGCAAAGACAGTTTAACACACATTTCAGAAAAAAACATAATTGTATTGCTCCTCCAGTTTGATCCATTCAGAACAACTGCCATTTTCCATCTCAGAATCACATTTCCATCCCTTAAATATAAGCTCAGCTCTCCAGTCTTGTTTCTGGAAATCTTTTTTTTCATGCAATCACGTCATTCTCAGCTGTGCAAAGTTGAGAGAATACAACCTAACTTCTTTTAGGCAAAATTGTGTCAATCAATAGGTAATTACCTGGAGAGTTTCACGTGGGCGTGTAACTATAGCTTTACTGTTACACAGATACCATTGAATAACCATTGAAATGATTGTATTTCCATGAGAGCTTGTATGAGGCTCTAATAGACAGCTGAATTCTTCAACAGACGAATCTAAATCCACGGTAGGAAATTACGTGTTTTGATATCTGATGACTATAATTGATAGTAGAATGACATAGTATCAATACCATGGCGAATTTTTGCTTCAGAAAACAGATTTTTTAAATTAAACTACTTAATTGGGACACTATTGGCTCGCAATAGCTGATGTAGTTGTCAGTTGTCAGTAGTTGACAGCAATTTTTTCTGTCGCAAGAAATCATCTTTGTAAACTGCTGGATAGATACTATGGACCAGTATATTGAGCAGTTTGCACATCAGGCTTAAGGCCCATTCACACCAAGTGCGGATTATTTGCGTGGATTTTTATAGGAGCTAATTCCATGGGCTCTAATGTAAGCTTGCATGCCAAGGCGGTATTTCCATGCGCCAGAAAAAACATCTGCACGGACTTAAGCTTCTGCGAAAATCCGCCTGCAAAATTGTACTTTTAGCCAATGAAATGATTTGTTTTTATTGATGTCACAGCATTCGAACCTTTTGATTAGCTAGATAGCTTGTATTCAGTTAACACTGAAATTTCACCTGACATCTTATATCCAACGAGATATATAAACTAGAGGCGCTACGTTGTTCGTTCCAGATCAGCCAATGTGTGCAGAGCTGGCCGCCACCTTATGACGGGCGTGCTTGCCGCTGGAACCCACGTAAACTAATACGCTCTGGTTAATATTTTGGTAAATATCAATAATAAGCACTCAGCAGCCTGTTGATTTCCGACATTTTTCTGACCGATAACTAGAGAAGATTTAGCTTGAAGCGCCATTTCTGTCTATTATTACCCATTGCGTTCAGCAAAAGCGTAGTTGCTAACTAAGTTAGAAGCTTACATAGTTCGTCCATTCATTGTCAATGGTTCCTACGACATAAGTTAGCATCTGTGATTTCGGGAAACGGACCCCTGAGCGATTGATATTTTTCCATAGGGAATGTTCGAAAATACGGTGGTATACATCCAGGCCATCTTAAAACCTCTTCGGTATGGTAATATTATGACTGATCTCGTTCTGTCAGGCCAGGTCTATTTCTCTAGCAGTACGATCGAGGACGGGGCACTTGTCAACTAGTAAGATAAATTATCATCGCCAATGCTGGGAACCTTGATAACAAGTGTCTTATTGTGACCGCAGCCAAGTCTACTAGTTCAGAAAAACAAAACAAAACAAAACAAAAACACTGGTTTGTAATTGAATCTGACACATAGGCCTATCTAGCCTATTTAAAAAAAAAAGAAAAACAAGAAAAAATTTGGTTTGTAATTGGATCAGACACGTATCTATGACTATTTTTTTGTTTGATAGAAGCTGCATGGTGCAGACCCGGACACTGACATTACGATGGACGACTCCAGGACGAGGGACAACTAAACCTATTCGAATCTACTGACAGCGACTGCTGATTTCAACGGGTTTTCGGACGTGCCTAAAGCTGCTTTCACACCGGACGCGAAACAAATTTTTCGCATGACAAATTACATTCAAAGTCAATGCAAAGACGCAAATACAGGCAAAATGCGTGTATTCGCATCTTTGCTTTGACTTTTAATGTAATCTGTCATGCAAAAAATTTGTTTCGCATCCAGTATGAAAGCGGCTTAACTCAAGTCAGGAGTGATTCAAAGTACTGCGGTATTTTAGCTTGTTAGGACTGTATGGCACTCAGTGGAAATGAAAATTTCTGGAAGGCATGGCATTTCTTGTATACCTTTCTGTGATGGACGCCCGTCACAAGAAGGCAGCCAGACTTGCACATTGGAATCTTAACGTAGCGCCTCTAGTTTATATAGCTCGTTGCTTATAGCTATGTGCGCAGTTAGTTTACTTTTTCATAGTAGTTAGACATAGATATATACACGGTAGTTAGAGATATAGCTAATAGTTGTTTTTTTTTTTCGATTAACGTTTTCATATTTTGTATATTTGTGCACCAAATCACGAAGCTGTGCGTCGCTGAGGTGCAAATTATGACGGCGCTTCGTCTGGGTTGTACAAGTTAAGTTGATTGAAACAGCCCCAGGTCCAGACATCAATAAGGAAACATTCGTTGGCTACGTCAGTGCAAAAGTAGACTGCGAGGCTAACGTTATGGTTCAGATACATAAAAAAATTGTCCTCGTTGCTGCTGCTGCTATCATGGTTCATTTAGGTTAAATTATAACTCGCTAATTTGTTTTTCCGCTGTGCGGAATTGGAACCCAAACGCGAAATTTCGCACCGAGTTCAGTGTGAATGGTTTAACCCGGAATTTTCGGGCTGCGAATATTCCGCAAATCCGTGCCGCTTTTCCGCTCCGCCCCGGTGTGAATGGGCCTTTAGCTGAGGAGTTTAATTCATGCAACTCCTGGGAAACAGGGATGGAACATAACTTGTCCATATTCTAAACCATGTTCGAGCTCGGCTTGTTTGTGAATATTCAATAACTGATCCGGGTTTGCCATCTAGTGGTAGAATAGTGTAACTGCATGCATAAATAGAGCAGCTTCATATCCGCAGGCATCTACATCTACACAAAGGGGTTAACCTATGCTGTATGAATGATAAGGCAGGATCACATACAGCGGATTTCCACAGGTAATCTCTTGAGAGTATTGGGCAAAATGCATGCCATTTCCCGTGAATGGTGATGAGCCCACACAGAACTCGGGTGTGCAATGATGCCACCGACATTTCAAAATTTTATGGCTCTGTCCAAATATTTAAAGTACCATCAATTTTTCACAAAACATTGCTATTAAATGTTTCTAGCTTTTTGTTTTCTGCATTCATATGTCAACAGAAAATTGGACATTAAAGATCTCCACGCATTCATTTTCCAGATATTGGGACGTGGTTAGGCACACATGACCTCAATGGTTACAGGAACATTGGTAAAAAAAAAAGTTCAACTATCAAACAGCTAATCATAATTATTGCTTATGTCATTTTATTATTGAGAATTTCACAGGCTTTATGGGCCACAAAAAATTATATAGCAAGTAATCATAGTAATGTGAGCTAAAATGGTTTAATGGCTACAAGATGCTGCCCAATTATAGTATGCTACTGCTTTAAAACACAGTGTCATCACACAAAGGAAGAGACAGCAAGTCTGGCAGTGAAAAAATATGTTTGTATGGTAATCAACCTTTGGCTGAGAGAGGACGACTCACAGAGTGAGATATGGTAAAACAATATTACTGTAGTGAGACAGTGACACAGACGTCAATCAAACAATTTTACAATGGCAATGAGATTAATGCTGTTACTATGGAAACATGCCCCATCTTTACCCAGCAAAAGCTGTTAGGGCAACGCTTGCGTAGGGGGACCAGGAGACGACGTAGAGCAGGACGACGATGAAGGCGATCTTCGCCATTTTCAACTCACTCTTCATGCGACGGCGTTTCTTCATTTCGTCTTGGCTGTTGTCCCCTGTCATCTTATCAACCGCTCTGCAATAAATAAAAAAAGATACAAACACATGCACAGATACAGACAAAAAGGAGTAACCATATATATACACAAAGACAAACACACAGAAATATGCAACCTCACAAACTTAGAGACAAACATACACAAACACATACAAACATGTACAGTGTGGGGACCCTCATGTGAATGCCTTCTGTGTCTCCCCAGTCATTCAGTGACTTGCATGTATATTTAAAGTAATGTCTCCTTTTGATTGGTTTGCGCCTCGCGTGTTTGCCTTGTTATAACAAGCTCCCAAGCCTCTCTGACGGTTCTGAGCTTGGACTACGTTCTTGTTAATTCCTGTCCAAGTCTGTTCCTGTGTCGGCTTTATGATGTAAAAGCTCCCAATCCTTCTACGGTCATCAGGATTGGAACCGCATTCCTCCCATGGTTCCTCCAAAGCTACTTCTTCCCACCCTGGGACAGTTTGGTTCCGGTGAAGTGTTCACTCCTTCCGGATGTCATCCCGCAAAGTCACTGGCTGGTGATTGGCAATGCCTCCTCACTTGGTCCGCTACATCTGAACTGAACTGTACTATCCTCCAGGCAATTGGACTCGAGTCACAGGGACTCGGACTCGAGTCAACTCGAGTCGCAAATTTGACGACTTGTGACTCGACTCGGACTTGGAAGGCAAAGACTTGAGACTCGACTCAGAAGACAATGACTCCAGACTCGACTCGACTTGAGGCAAGATGACTCGGACGATTTGTTCTTTTCATTGTATGGTTTTTTTCCACATTGATATTATTCTTTCTAGTATGACAAGAGTGGTCCGTTTGTGTGCAGTGCACGGCGCGCGCTCCAGCAGGTTGGTTCAGACAGGCTCCGGTTTTTTGTTTTTTTGTGTCTGAAGCGGGAGCACGCACTTTTGATGATCAGTGCGCTTGATTACATGGATAATAATGGCAGCTGCGAGTTCTAGTACACTCAAATTCAATTTGCTTTTAAAAACTTCTACTAAAAACTTTTCTAATGGAAAACGAAGGTCTGCTCAATGTAAGACATGTTCAACAACCATTAGCGACAAAGAGGGAACCTCTTCAAACTTTGTCCGTCACCTGAAGACCCATGATGACAAGTAAGTGAAACCTAATAGCTAGCAGCCGTGTGTGTGAGGTGAAGTGTGTGTGTGTGTGTGTGTGCACGTGCGTTGGAATAGTCGGTCGTGTTTTGTTTACGCCAGCTAATGTCAGTTAACCTAATGTTAGCTAGTTATCGTTGGCTAGCTACATTGAGTCGGGAGAATAGTGGTGCACTGCTCACTAGCTATGTTTCCATCCACTTGTTTATCGAATTATCTTAAGTTCACCAAAAATATTCATGCGAATAAATGCGGTGAAAATGCATTTCCATCTAACAGCATTAAAGCGAATAAAAACTTGCGCGTAATGACGTCACTTGCTGTTATGCGATCAAATCGGTGTATCGAATAGATATATGACATTTTAAGCTGTTTCCATTCATTTTCTCACTGAATCGCAGAACTTTGGAGGGAACAAAAGTAGTGTGTTAGCCGACAAAATTAGCTAGTTAGCCAAAATGGATCTACCAAAAAATGTTGATAATTGCACAAGTTGTAATAGTGCATATGTGCCATCTATTAGCAACATAGCAAACCATTATCAGAAGGCAACAACGACATCAAAACACCGTCACAATGCAGTCGCAGATTTATTCGGCAAATAACGTTTCCATCAGCATTTATCGCATAAGCCTTTTACCGATCAAGAAAAAATCCGATGAGATCAACCGTATAGGTGACTTGCAATAGTCACGCGACCTAACACTGGACTGCCTCAGTAACTAGTAGCAACGGCCTGCGCCGCCATTAGTGTGGCCAAGCACATCAGCAATGGAGGCAGAGGACAGTTCGGCTGAGCCTAAATCACAGTATTGTACTGTCTCGCCTTGCATGCATGCAGCTACAAAGCTGTACTGTTATATACCCACTTTTCTGGAAGATACTTTGCTATAAGCTCCTGATAACCATTTCTTCCAAAACGAAACAATTCCGGCAGCAAGTTACTAAATGAGATCATAGCAGAAACATGCAAACGGTCAGAAGCATTGCTTGTGTGGAGCTCGATCAGTAACTCGTACCGGGAAAAATTCCGAATCCTGTTTCCACTTTTTCAGCTTGTAATTCGCCAAAACATTTTTTTAAAAGGGATAAAATTCTGCCACGGCAATGCAGAGAAATCGTTTGTTATACCAGACACAGCTTTAGCATCAGAGCAAGCCCACCTTACGAAAATTCTCAATGGTAAATGAATGGTATCCAGTGGTAAATCAAATAGCATTTTTTTGTAAGGGCGCACGACGGCAAAGTTCCCGGCTGACCCCGGATAAGCAAAACAATCGTTTCACTAATTGCAGCCTTATCAGTCCAACTTAGATACAACACCTCTCTGCTTAGCTTCAACTGTAGCAGCTACGATCAGGTAACATTAAGACAAAACTACCACCTTGATTGCTAACCAAAGTAACACAAGCATACCAGTCAGAATTACTGCAAATAAGTCAACCAGGAGCGCTTCCAGTAGCGCAACACGCGAAAACACATGCGGTAGTGACCGAGCGGTCATAACAGTTTTTTTTAAATAAGCCTATTGTTATCAGTTTGCAACTCTAATCCAATACAAACTGTCTCAAGTATATAATCACAAAAAATTAACCATGGATGAAGTGGTCACTACAAACGCGGATTTCCTTCTTGTGTATGTCCAAGTCGGCCCTGGAGATGCTTGAAAACTATTTAGCTCGTCGAATTGTTGTCAACTCCAAAGTTTTTCACCCTGATTCCGTATAATACCGGGCACACGGTAAAATCGTTTCTGCCTCTCCCGGTCAGAACAGCCAACGATGGCACACTACATTTTCTCTACTTTTCTCGGCGTGCAGTGTGTAGCGTCAATAGCCTGGGGCTTTGTTTGGCCACATCAACGGCGGACAAAGCTTGACCTCGTATTCGCCACAGCTAGGCCACGCCTATTGCAAAAGAGCTATAAACTTCGTGTCGATATTGTTGAAATCAAGTGGAATTTCACCGTTTCCATAAGGCACTTGTCCCTTTACATAAGCACTTTGCTGCTGATGAATTCTGATGAATTTTCATGAAAATGTTCAAAATAAACAATTTTTTGTATAAAACATGCCATTTCTTTAATGGAATGCAGCTTTTCCCATCTACCTAGGTCTTAATGATCAGACATGGAATGTTGTAAAGGATAAATGAACAGCTTTATGTTGGTTTAGCCATGCAGACTAGTTTGCACTCTCTTTTTTGAGATTGACATTAGGTTTTTCTCTTCAAGATATAAACCTGAGTGCTTTGTGGGTGGGCTGGGGGACAGTGGTGAGGGACTTGACTTGACATAACCTGTGACTCGACTCGACTTGACTTGACATAGCCCTGTGACTCGACTTGACTTGACTTGCCCACAAAAGAAAAGACTTGGGACTTGCTTGAGACTTGGACCAAATGACTTGAGACTCGCTTGGGACTCGGATCGGAGGGACTTGGACAATTGTCTGCTATCCTCTTCTGGATTCCATCCCATTGTTACAGTATTACCATCAATAAATCCTACTTTTGGATCGTGCTTTGCCTTCGTGCTTAATTCCTGGTCTGGATGATAACATACACGTAAAGAGACACATTAAAAAAAAACACATAGCCAGGTACACAAAGCCACAGATACTTACAAGTACTCACAAATATTGCGCACACACCATAAGCGACCATATACAGAGCAGCTCAGGCAGCCGGAAGCTCACATGTTGGTGCCGCGGACGGCACGGAAGATGAAGATGTAACAGTAGATGATGATGAGGAGGGGGATGAAGAACACACAGAGGAACAGCAGCATTGTGTAGGCACGCACAGAGGGGCTGAAAGTCATGTAGTCCCAAGTGCAGGAGGTGAGCAGTCCCTCTGGGACATAGGCACCTGTAGGAGACAAGCCACTCAGAGACCCCTTTTCAGCAATCAATATGCTGCATCTTCCCATAGATTCATGTGTCCCTATTCTCACCTGTCTCTATGGCAATTACTCTTTTGGATGCTTTAGTGCTCAAGCCGGATATACAAAATGGTTCCCTTTACAGATACATGGAAGCAAGTGGAAATATTATATTTTTAAGTTAATTCCCCTGATTTGAAACATGACATTTTTCAAGGTGCAAAATGCAAGATTTTGCCAGGACTGTAGTTTAAAACATCTAAAAACTAACAAAAATTATCCATAAAATAAATAACAGTTTTTACATCACGTCAAAGACATCTATGTCTTGCATTGTTGAGAATCTACTGAGTTTAGCATGCTGACCAGCAAGCCCCAGCCCCATCCATCCTGTTCTGTCTTGTTACACCATTTTGACCCTCAAGGGTGATAGTGAGTCACTGAAGCATGCACTGTGCCCTAAACTGAACATTGGTGCACTCTGCCCTAAGCCGTAGCACTGCTTAACTTTCAACACTGGCTTTTTAGCAAAATGGATAAAGCAACTAGCAACAGCACACAATTTCCTGGAAAAAATACCAATTGGCAGTTGATACATGGTTTCTATGTGGCTGCTTTCTTTCTACTATTGTCCGACTAAAAATTGAGCTAAGCATGTTAGCTGTGATGTAAACTACACAGGCGGCACTCTGAGTTTCAGCGGCTTGGTCGAAATTTGCGTATTCTTGCTGCTATTAGTTACCATTTGGATCATGACTGATGACCAAAGTTAGATTGCACAGACCCAGTATTTGATCAACTACAAAAGCTGGACGGTATAGATAATTTAGAGGATATTGCAAGGTTTATTAGGCATCTCTCAGTGTACACAATCTTGAACAGTGCCAACGTTACAATTAGTAACGTCAGCGCTGAAATGACAAGGCGATCATACTTTGTCAATGCCTTAGTGCCTTATTTTGTCAGCTGAGTGCTGATAATGCATCATTTATTTGTTGCTAATGTACAAATATTGCAACTCGTTAAATTTGATCTAGCTCAGTAGCAAAACAATAATTTCAGAAGTACACTAAAAAATATACAGTAATGCTGGTTGTAACTAACTGGATCACTAAAAGAAGAAAAACTTGATGACGCCAAGGGACATATACACTGTTATGTATCGCCATACCTATCTCTGCAGTGCTGTGATAGTGCTATGTAAACAGTAACCAGAAGGAGGAGGGAGAGGAAGACGGTGGGAGGGCGGGCCGTGCGGTCTGGTGAAATGCTGCCCCCCCTTGTTTGGAAAAGGCGGTGCAATCTTACATAATGCTCTTTTAAGGTTGTTCAATCATTGTAATATCACCCACTAATCAGGAGAAAGCAGACAATTCCTCAAAAACAGTTCTGTACCCTCCCCCTGAGCATGTGCCACCAGCCAGCACACCGCTTCGCTCTGCGGGTCAATACTCTGTGCCGCGGACTTCACCCAAAGCTGGAGAAGCGGTTTAGCAGAGTTGCTTCTTTTGCAGTAATTACTAGGACAAGGATAACTATCTGTGCTCTACATTCTTAGGTGATGCTACACCCAATCATACCCCACTGTGGAATCAATGACAGTGCATAGTGTGTTTTATGGCACTGAACGCCAGCAATTAAAAGTCTGGGCAGCCATTTCACCTCATTTAACTGTAACTGTTTTCATCATGTGCCCATTTAGATAGTAAGTTGGGCACCTGCTGGAAATAAGGCAATGCACCATTATACTTTTCCATTGCAAAGTGGATGAATTAACACCGTATAAGGGAAAACTTGATCGACAGCACTGACAGCGAGAAAAATTGTCCCCATCTACCCTCCTTTCCCCTGCTATCACTCACTCCAACCGAAGAAAGGAGGCAGACTCCATCCCATAGCGTAGATCCAGGTGGCAGCCAAGATGAGAGCGGCTCGTTTCCGTGATATCCCCCCTATGGAAGTCAGGGGGCGTGTGATCACAAAGTACCGGTCTAGAGAAATGACCATGAGGGTGATCATAGAGCAGATCCCAAAAAGTGCACCAGTAAATGCGTACAGCTCACAGCCTGCACAGGAGAGTAGGAGAGACAAATGCATACAGGTCACAGCCTGCACAGGAGAGTAGGAGAGACAAATGCATACAGGTCACAGCCTGCACAGGAGAGCAGGAGAGACAAATGCATACAGGTCACAGCCTGCACAGGAGAGTAGGAGAGACAAATGCATACAGGTCACAGCCTGCACAGGAGAGTAGGAGAGACAAATGCATACAGGTCACAGCCTGCACAGGAGAGTAGGAGAGACAAATGCATACAGCTCACAGCCTGCACAGGAGAGTAGGAGAGACAAATGCATACAGCTCACAGCCTGCACAGGACAGGAGGGACAGATCAACTTTATGTTCATGCTTAGTCAAACTGATTCAATGCCGAATTAACCTGCCCAATTATTCTGCTCTTTGACACAAACTTAGAAGTTTTACTCACACTGAGTGACTGCTTAATGAGGTTAACCTATACAAATGCAGATGGTAGATGCTGGCATCTATGGAACTGCTCAGTGATGTACTCAGGTGCAGCATTCCATCAGTATGGCGTACACCCCAAACGTCTATTGAATATTTTCAAGAAAGTGGTGCCCGTAAACAATTCAGAATATGGACGTGTTTGTCCCATCAGTATTTTTTTGGAATTGTATGAATTAAGCATTGCAACCAAGCCTGATCTGCAAACAGCCTAACATATCTTCCAATAGTATCTACCCAGCAGTTGATAAATATTATCCCTTACAAAAAAAATGAATAAATAAAAATTGGTTTCCGTCGTTGCAACAAGCTAAAGCCACAATATCCCAAACATATGCCAAAATTTACTAGTGAAAAAATCTGGTTTCTGAAGCACAAATTTAACATGGTATTGACACTACATCATTCTACTGTCCTTTATAGCAATCTGTTATGTATCAGAATTCTTCTAATTCTGTACACAAGAATCAGTGATCAACAAACAAACCGAAGTGCTGATTTAACACTGTATAAACCAAGAAATTTGCAATTTACAGTAGCATCTTTGCTGTATTAAAACCAAGATGACAAATAAATAAATAATATTAAAGTAAATGGTTAGTATTCACCCAATTGGATGGTACATCGACCAAGGTAATCCTAATGAATGTCCCAATCCGATGATGAAGTGGCCCGATGGAGATATCCAACAAATCCAAGAATTTCCAAAAAGTCCAAGAATTTTGATGTCCCTTGACGTAGTTGAGAAAACTGTACGGCCGACAATATAGAAAAACACAGGCTCGCCTGAATCCAAGGTTTGTGGAATAAATGATGTAATGTGTCCAAGAACTTCAAAATTTAAAATTAACTGCCTCACAAGTATTTATATACCCAAAAGAACTTTCCAGATGTTTAACTATTCTTCTTGATATCGGTGTCTTGCTTGAGAACCTTCCATACATACGTAATCACTTCTAGTCTTGTGCCAGTACAATCAGGTTATAACTAGAACTTTCTGGAATAGTTGAGAAATATATAGAATTTTCTAGACTGTTCCACAAAGCACTAGACTATTCTACATACATGTGCAGATATGTATAGGACACTCTCCCCCTTAAAAGAAAGAAAGTTTACAGGAACAAGAAAACTTTCTTTAAAAATCATAAAATAAAACACTGTTACAATATCAACAAGATATTCAATGAAATTTTAGTCTTGTTTACCTAACAAGTGCAAAAACATAAACAAACACAAACTTACTGAATCAATGGAAGTGTACATTTTGTCTATTTACATTCAAACTCCTGAGAGTGCATCAGCACAAACATTATCCTCGCCCTTAATATGCAAGATTACAAGATTAAGTTCCTGCAAACACAAACTCCACCTCAATCTCTGGTTTTTCCTCTTCATTTTTTGAGGAAAAGTGAGTGGATTGTAGTCCGTATAACTCAATGGGGAAGGTGGTTGTTCCCAAGTAGACTTCAAAATGCTTTACTGCAAGTAAGAGAGTCAAAGTTTTTTTTCAGCTGTCTGATGATTATCAAATTTCCTTGAGAAACAACAAACAGGATGTTCAAAACCATGGTCATCTTCTTGAATTAGAACACCACCAATTCCAACATCACCAGCGTCAATTTTCAGTTTGAATGCTTTTCCAAAATTTGGTGCTTATAACACAGGAAAATTCATCAGAATGGCCTTGACTTTTTCAAATGCATTCTGACATTCACTGCTCCAACTGAATTCTGCATTTTTCTTTAGCAAATTATTAAGTGGAGATCAGAATTGCGGCAGAATTTTCTGTAAAAGCCAGCCATCCCTAAGAATCTCCTGAGTTTTTCACATTTTGGTACTGGTACATTGGCAATAGCTTTGTACAACTTTTGCTTGTATAGGTCGGACCTGGCCTTGTCCTATAACATGTCCTAAGAATGTAACACGAGCTTTTGCACATTTACACATGGCAAGGTTCACAGTCAGTTTGGCCTCTGTCAGTCTTTCAAAGACAGCATGAATCCTCTTCAAATGGACATCCCATTCCATAGCATGGTTGATAACATCGTTAATGAATGTCTCCATACCACACAAGCTAGCAGTCACATTGTTGATAAGCCTTTGAAAGGTACCTAGGGCATTTTTGAACCCAAAACACATATATTGGTAAAACCACCAATTGTGGCAAAGGCAGAGACTTTCTTAGCCCCATCGGTGAGTGGAATCTGCTGATACCCTTTCAACGGGTCAAACTTACAAAGATAACGTGCTTGACCAATCCAATAAATGCAGTCGTCAATGCGTGGGATGGGATATGAAACTGTGGGATGGGAACACAAACTGTAACTAATCCTGACACCAAATTCACAGAATGGAGAGGGGTCCTAAAAATCCACCTGTGCCCTTTAACAAAACATTTGAGTTCACTGAAGATTCACTTGACAAAGGGAAAACATCCTTTAACAATAAAGACTGAATAGCTCCAGTATCCCTCAAGATACTAATGGGCTTTAGGTTAGCTTCACTGTCCTTAAGTGACAAAAATCCTTTAAAAAATAATAAAAAGATATTCCTCTCTAACAGCAGACTTTGGTGGCCGGTTATCATAAGAAAATCTCTTCTCAGATCCACCAAAATGGAACAGGTGTGCCGGACACAAAAGCATTTGGGGAAGATCCAGACTGATCTTTATGCTCGAGTTTGTCGCACTCAGAAATCAAATGTCTTGATTCCTTACAATAGTTGCAAACAAGTCCTGATTTAGAATCAACTGCTAACTTTGAATCCGATGATGAAGAAACCAACATTTTGTTAAATGAAGAACCTGTATTACAAAGGAACTACCTCTGTGAATAGTGTTATAAATCCCGTGTTGGACCAACCTTAACAAGTAGTATTGAATTTATCCTGGCTTGACTTAGATTTGTTTCCTTTAGCCCGACCAGGAGACTAGAAGGAACTCTTTTAAGTCAATGAATAATCACTGGCCAAAAAAGGAGCATCATGTAACTGTTCTACCTTCTGTTCATCCAAATAGGTCTTCCAATCTGTATGATCACGTAGCTTGAAATCTTCTAATAACAGTTTTTCATAATCATTTGTCAATTATCTTAGAATCACACCATCTATCAAATAAAGTTTCCCTCTTTCTGGTAAATTCCACAAAAGTTTCATCATCTTTCTTCCGGGCTTTTATAAATTTTTGTCGGTAAGGTTCAGGAACCAGTTCATAAGCTTTCAGAGGATGATTTTCAGCTGCCTCATGGGTCATTCCATGTCAAATCATCAGATATACAAAACATTTGTCACCATGTAGTCATTGATTGCTTCCATATTTTCACATTAGATAAATATTTATAAGTGATGAACAAATCCGAAATTTCAGCTCATTCGGACCAAAAATTAATTTTTGGTGAATTATTTTCCAAGGGTACTGTCCATCAGTTTTTTTGTCAATTGACATTTTTCTTGTATTTAACATGGCATAACTTTTTTATTATTACACCAACAGCTTTGAAACTTAGCATCTAAGCTAATGTTACACTGCTTAATCAGAAATGCAGTCCATTTTACTTTATCTTTCTTGGTTGTGGAGCTATGAGGACACCAAAAGTGCCTTTTCTTCAGTCAGTTCCATGTTTAGGTCCCCAAAGCACCCCCAATATAAACCCTAGCACAGGCTCTCTGGCATTTTTTCCATTTATTTGTGACTGCTGAATATAAATCAGGCTGAATTCACCCTGAATTCATCATCAACTGCAGTCAGTACCTTGCCAAATGTGAAAAAAATGCAAAAATGCCACCTGTTCAAACCCCCGTATCTCCAGGGGGCACACCTTGGATTTTCTTCTATTTTTTTTAACTGATTCCTCTATTATGGTAGAAAGACCACTCCAAAAATTGTTGATGTGTTTTGACCAATATAAATTTTGCTGGTGTCTGAACAGGGGTGGGGTAATCTTGAGAATCACGTGGCACATTAAGCTTCTTACACATTTAACTATGCAACATTTTAAGTGTTTTCAATCATTAGGCAATCACAAACTAAATTGTGCTAATTCCTGTATTATAGTAGACATAACAAAACAAAAATTGTTGATGTGACTTGAACAACATACATTTCAGAACTGTCTAAATAAGTATCAGGCAATTTTTGAGAATCACTGTCAAATTAGAACTTTGCATATCATATTGATAGTGTGTGCAATGTCTAAGGTTATTAGCTTAATTAGTTTCTGAGATACAGCCTGAAAACTAATCATACCCCCATTTTGAGAGTCCAAACTGTTACCAATGGAAACAAGAAAAGTTTTAAATTTAGAAAGTAAATTTAGCAAAAAAAATAGTAAAAGGCACATCTACATACAATGTTGAAAGAGTGTGCAAGGTTTGATGTAAATATCTGAAACGATTTACAAGTGACAGCCCAGAAACAGTGGGAACGCCAACGCGGACGCGAACGCAGACACATACGGGAAACTGGACAAAAACAGTATGTCTCCCCTCCCTCCTGTTAATTCATAACTTTCTGTTCTTGTGAAAGTTATGAATTACCTCCTGTTAGCCGCCGACTCTGGGTCTTGTGCAGTGTTGGTTTTGCTTGATCTCAGCGCTGCATTTGATACTATCGACCATAAAATTCTGTCAAACCGCCTTAGCAGTGAAGTAGGTATTTAGGGTATTGCCTTAAAGTGGTTTACCTCTTACTTTGAGGACAGACCCTTCTCCATAAATTTAGACAGTACCTCCTCGTCGCGGGCTCCAATCTTTTGTGGTGTTCCCAAAGGTTCTACACTAGATCCCCTGTTATTTTCTTTGTACATGCTCTCTCTTAGCTCTATTTTTCAAAAGCACAACAATTCCTTTCACTGTTTTGCCAATGATACGCAGCTCTATCTACCAGTGAAGCCCAAATGCAGTAGTATATAAATGTCACTTTTCGATTGCACTGATGACATTAAGTGTTGGTTAGTGTAAGCAAACAACTTCCTTCAACTCAATGGGGATAAGACTGATGCCATCATTTTTGGACCTCCTCCCACTGTCCCAATGTTTAATCATCAGCTGGGCACTCTTTCCATCAACGTATTTGACCATGTACAACCCCAATTCCAAAATAGTTGGGAAAAAGTGTAAATTGTGAATAAAATCAAAACGCAATGACTTTCAAATCACACCAGCCAGTATTTTATTCACAATAGAACCGAGATAACATAACAAATGTTGAAACTGAGAAATTTCACAATTTTATCCACAAAATGAGCTCATTTCAAATTTGATGGCTGCAACAGGTCTCAAAAAAGTTGGGACAGGGGCCTGTTTACCATGGTGCAGCATCCCATCCCGTCTTCGGCCTTGTCCCTTACGCACAGAGATTTTTCCAGTTTCTCTGAATCTCTTGATGATGTTATGCTCTGCCGATGATGAGACCTTTAAAGCCTTTGCAATTTGACGCTGAGGAACATTGTTTTTAAAGTATTCCACAATTTTTTTACGCAAGCCTTCACAGGTTGGAGAGCCTCTGGCCATCTTTACTTCTGAGAGACTCAGCCTCTCTAAGACATCCCTTTTATAGCCAATCATGTTACACACCTGATGCCAGTTAACTTATTTACTTGCTAAATGTTCTTTCAGCTGATTCTCTTATATATTAATTGCTTTTTCAGCCCTTTATTGCCTGTTGCGGCCAGAAAATTTGAAATAAGCTCATTTTGTGGATAAAATGTAGAATGCGTCAGTTTCAACATTTGAAATGTCATCTATCTTCTGTTGTAAATAACATATTGGCTCATGTGATCTGAAAGTTATTGCATTTTGATTTTATTCACAATTTACACTTCGTCTCAACTATTTTGGAATTGGGGTTGTGTGATGCGCCAAATGTTTTCATTGGTGAAAGGTCTGGACTGCAGGCAGACCATTTCAGCACCCAGACTCTTCTACAGCAAAGCCATGCTGTTCTGATGGGTGCAGTATGTGGTTTTGTTGAAATATGCAAGGCTTTCCCTGAAAGAGACGTTGTCTGGATGGGAGCATACAGTACGTTGTTGTAAAACCTCTATATACCTTTCAGCATTGATAGTGCCTTTTTAGATTTGTAAGCTGCCCACGCCATAGGCACTAATGCAACCCCACACCATCAGAGATGCAGGATTTTGAACTGTGTGCTGATAACGAGCTGGATGGTCCCTCTCCTCTTTAGTCGGCATAGCATGGCGTCCATGGTTTCCAAAAAGAATTTCAAATTTTGATTCATCTGTCCACAGAACAGTGTTCAATTTTGCCTCAGTTCATTTTAAATGAGCTTTGGCCCTAAGTGTTGCTCAGAGAAGGCGGCATTTCAGGATCATGTCCACATTTGGCTTCTTCTTTGCACGATACAACTTTAACTTGCATTTGTGGATTGCAAGGCGAACTGTGTTTGCAGATAGTGATTTCTGGTAGTGTTCCTGAGCCCATGCAGTGTATCCCCATGCAGAATCATGCCTGTTTTTAATGCAGTGCCGCCTGAGAGCCCAAAGATCACGAGAATCCAATACTGACCTTCGGCCTTGTCCCTTGCACACATAGATTTCTCCAGATTCTCTGAATCTTTCGATATTATGTACTGTAGATAGCGGGATATTCAAAGTCTTCGCAATTTTACATTGAAGAACATTTTTCTAAAATTGTTCCACAATTTTTAGATGCAGGTTTTTGCAGATTAGTGAACCTTTGCCCATCTTTACTTCTGAGAGACTCTGCCTCTCTAAAATGCTCTTTCTTTACCCAGTCATGTCACTGACCTGTTGCAAATTAACCTAATCAGTTGAAAAATGCTCCTCCAGCTGTGTTTTACTGGTACCACTTACTCTTCCAGCCTTTTGTTGCCCCTGTCCCAACTTTTTTTGAGATGTTTTGCTGCCATCAATGATAAATTGAGTCAATATTTCTCATGAGATGGGAAAATGTCTCACTTTCAACATCTGATATGTTGTCAATGTTTGTGAGTAAAATGTGGGTTTATAAGATTTGTAAATCATTGCATTCTGTTTTTATTTATATTTTACACAGCATCCCAACTTTTGGAATTGGGGTTGTAAAAAAACAATAAACGATATTCTTTGCCACTTATAGCATCGGCCCGGGCAAAAATTAGCGTGTCCACCAGACTGTCATATTTTTGTCACCGCCAATCACAGCTGGAGCCGATAAATGCCCGCGACAGCTGCAGAGCCATTTGATCAGGGAATGATTACCGATTGTTCTCTATCCTATTGAAGACGAAAGCCAATGTCAGTGGATGTTAGTGCATTTTTTGTCCAGAAAAAAACTATCTCAGCAGCTGATGAAGAATGAGAAGAGTTGCACCTAACTCTAATAACATTGCAATCAGGAACCCTTGGTTGTCTCTCCTCCCCTCCTTTTGTTCATTGAACATAAAGGAGATTAGAGCTCTACAGAGCACCGAGTTGGGAGATCCATGGCACTCCTTTCTGGTATTGGCTTGAGAGGCAGGATACATCCTTCTCTTCTAATTTAGGTGATAAAAATATATGTCTGCCTTGCCTAAAGTCAAAGTCAGCGCGAGAAGTGAAGGTCTTTGAAGGCAGGCACATCTCCCACCTAAGTGAAGCCCTACTTTTGTTACTGCCATTCTGTGATGGCCCTTAACACGTTGACTGCCAACTACGAGATAATTCGTAATGGCGGGACTTGAAAATTCGGGGAAAATTATCCATCCCTTTATTGATGGCAATTAGTCCTGGCTAATTCTAGATGGTTTTCCTTTATAAGCACGTTTTCAATTCGAGAATAATCAAGTGGCAATTGCAATTGAAGACCGGTTTCTCTCCCCGTGCGATCTAACAGCAAATAATGGGCTACATTCAGTAGAGAAAATAATTTAATTATAATTAGGTCTATCGCTGGCACTCAGCAATGTTAATTTTTTATTTTTTTTTTTCCAGCAGCGGCATTTCAGAACTTTTTGCGAATGAAGGTAATTTCGACAAGTACCTACACCTGTTTTTGTTGCAACTTGCTGTAAAAAAATAGACAGCTGTCAAGACTGGAAAATGTAAACGGAGGAAACCATGTATACTTGTCACCAGAATTACCTTAATTCGCTGGAGAGTTCTGAAATGCCGCTCTTGCTGGAAAAAAAAAAAAAAAAATTAACATTGCTGAGTGCCAGTGCATAGACCTAATTATAATTAAATTATTTTCTCTACTGAATGTAGCCCATTATTTGCTGTTAGATCGCACGGGGGAGAGAAGCCGTGTCTTCAATTGCCACTTGATTATTCTCGAATTGGAAAACGTGCTTATAAAGGAAAACCATCTAGAATTAGCCAGGACTAATTGCCATCAATAAAGGGATGGATAATTTTCCCCGAATTTTCAAGTCCCGCCATTACGAATTATCTCGTAGTTGGCAGTCAATGTGTTAAACAGTTGCTGCTCAGTTATCAACTAAATCACTCTAGTGCTAAGAGCGTACAAATGTACAAGTCATAAACCAAATATCCCATTTAAATGAGTATCCAGTACTAATAATGTATTTTTTCAGAATATGTTAGCCCTTCAACAAGATCGGCCGCAATGGCGCTGATCGGCCAGCTACCCATAACTATGTTCAAATAGCAGACTCCATAGTGGAAGACTACGACTATTTTGAAAATTACACGAATACACAAATTCAAGAAGTGAGAATAAGGCTGAATATTGAACAATGCATGCTAGGCTTAAAGAAGGGATGATTCTGAAGTCAAGCCAGAGCTGGATCTTAATTATTCCACCTTCCCTCCTGTTACGTGGTAATCCCACTTCGATAGTTCAAACCATTGGATGTGGGTAAACTGCTCTGGTAGTTAAAAAACTGATCTTCATGACAGGAAAGGGTGATTGCTTCCAATATCTATTTTTAATTCCTCCTGAGAAGAAAAGTGGAATTCCATGCAAAGTTCTGCTAAAAATCAGTTAATAAGATGGATTTAGGTGTGAAAATCTCGCCTTGATTACAATCATGAGTCTTTCTGTTTCACCGCTTTCAAAATCAGTGGCCACATTTTCTACGTATTGCTTTGTTCTGTCACATACTGTACCCATAATGTTTCATAAAGCCATGGATGTAAAGATCCTCAAAGTTATACTATCAGCATATGGAATAAGCCATGTATCCTTTCTTTGTCCTGATACGTCCAAACACCACTGTCGTGCAAAATAAATAAATAAAGCATTTATTCCTCTGAGCAATATACAACAATAGTCAATATCACCAAACAACAAAAGCTGCTGGACATGCAGCCACATGCTGCTTCAATATTTGCTCCATCTGTTGTTTTTGCAATACACTTGAATGTTAAAATATACCTTTTTCACCGAAGATCCACCGTTTGTGCATACTAGTGATGAAGAACATGGGTGACTGTGAAAGGCACATGAGGAAATCCGTGACAGCCAGATTTATAATGAACATGTTTGCAGGTGTCCTGAGACTGCGGCTCCTGTGGACACACAATACAAAATAAGAGGAGACAGCTGTTATCAATACAATGAGAAATTAATCCGAACCAATACAGTCAGTAGTTAAGTGTCACACTCTAGTTTGGCTTATTTTACATGTTACGATCTAGCAACAAGATGACATTGCACTTGGTCAGTTGTGCCACCATAAACAATGCATTCTTTTTGACAGCATACACTTTCTTATAGATATCATTATTTCAGTTTCTCGCTTAGTGGAAGAAATCTGTGTTGCCAGCATTTACATTCACAAAGTTTCAGGCTGTGTTTTTGTCTTTGCTAATGATCTGTCACTGTACCAGTGTAGACTCTTCATGGAAGTCAGTGAGTCATTGGCCCAGAGAATTGCTTTCATGGACTTTCATGCCCGGCTACATGATCTTCCAAGATCCTTTCTCAATATTAAACGCAAAGACTTTGCAAACAAACCTAGAGCTAATACCCCCTAGCTGTTACCGGCTCTCATGTATAGACGACAGTCAAGCAGGGAGCGAGTGCCACTTCAAATCAAACCCAATTATGAATTAAATTCTTTTACCTGGTTGATGTAGTTACAAAATTACTTTCAGTTAAGTAACTACAGTTACTTTTTTTCACTTAGGGCCTGGTAGGGTTGGGTAGATTTTTTTCCCTCAGAAATAAAATGATTCTTTATAAACTGCATTTTGTGTCTACTTGAGTTATCTTTGTCTTGTATTACAATCAGTTTGATGATGTGAAACATTTGAGAAATATGCAAAAAAGAAGAAATCGTGGAGGGGGCAAGTGCTTCTTTTATAGCACTGTAGAATCCATTACATTATTATATTTGATTATGTTTATTCCCACTCTCTCTCAATTCCACTGCCCCTTCCTTGCACAGTTTATTCATTTATCACTTATGCATGATTGTAACATTTTGTCCGGAGTGCAGAGTGCAGTTGCACGGCGGACAGGAAGCGGAGGACTGGACTCAAGTGCAGAGGCGGATTTGGTTGGTTTATTATGCCCAACTGTAATGCAGCAGGCACAGACGTTGCAGACAAAACAAAAGGAACAGAGGTTCCGAACAAGAAATTGTGCCAGTTGCTGGGCTGTCCCAACACATATACACTTCACTTGGAACATTTCTCTTGTATTTGGCTTCAAAAGATAATGTGCCAGCCGCCGGGCTGTCACTACACATAATACACTTCACATAGAATATTTATCTTGTATTTGGCATCAAGAGAAATGGTATCAGCCACCGGGCTGTCGCTACACATAGTACACTTCACACAGAACATTTCTCTTGTATTTGGCTTCAAGAGAAATTGTGCCAGCCGCTGCCACTGAACTTATGAAAGCTTCATAATTTATACCATTAGCTTATGCCTGGCATGGTTCTGTTTGGGGGGTTCATTGCAGCTCCCTGCCTTCAGTTCAACGCTGGACGGGCAAGGATCTCTCAGAACAGAGCCATGCCGCCAAACTCAATATATGCTTGTATGCCTGTGTGCTTTCAATATATTTTCTCTTTTGACAAAGTGGTCCCATCAGAAATGGAGCTTGACGTAAATTCTGATAGGTCACAGAGTAAAGCTTGCTAACGTAGAGGAACCGCTTCGCCCGCCGGAGAATCTCCTGAGTGCACATGACAGTCATCTGCCTTTGCTGTCACAAGACTGCTTGACCAATAATATGCTGGCTAATTTAGACTTGTCATCCTGAGAAGCAGCTCCGCAGCATGTAACCCTGCTCTTTTATGACTAAATTGCTGTTCAATAACAGTATCTCTTATTTTGAGGTCATTGCTGCTGTTGGCTCTGTTCTATTGAGGTGGGGTTAGTTGCAGCTCCCTGCCTTCAGTTCTAAGCTCGGACGGGCAGGGATCTCTCAGAACAGAGCCATGCCACCAAACTCACTATATGCTTGTATGCCTGTGTGCGTTCAATAAATATTCTCTTTTGACAAAGTGGTCCTATCAGAAATAATAATAATAAAAATCAATTAACCAAGTGCTTTCTCTGAAAGCCATCTCCCCTAATAGGATTTTTTTCAGCATTGCAACCTAGTTTATTTTAAGATTGCACTTAATCGTAATGTTTTCAGCATTCCAAAGAATAGGTTGCACTTGCAGGGAAGCATAGTTGCACACTAGTTGCCGCCCCAAGTGATAATAATTAATTTATTACATGTATCACGCCGATCGGATGCGAACGCAGGAAAAAAAAACTGTTTCGTGAGTTGCAGGAATTCAGAAGCTTTGTAAGACACTGAAGTTAAATGTCAGGTATACCATTAATGTGAATAGGAAAATGCGTTATAATTGTTGCAATGAACAATAATGCAAGATGAGGGGAAACGGATACAGATACAGTGCTTGGGCCCTGAAACACCCACGGAATCGGCGCCTATGGCTCGCACCTTCGGACATGCACAGGTCCACCAATCAGCACAGCCGCCATTGATCCATAAACCTGGGAGTGCCTTCCTCTCCCTCTTAGTAACCAATTAAAAAATTTGGGCCTTGGGCACCCCGGTGGCTCATCGGTCTAAGCGCGCGTACCATAAAGGCTGTGTCCTTCCCGTGGCGACCCGGGTTCGATTCCAGCTCGGGTCATTTGCCGCATGTCTTCCCCCATTCTTCTCCCTAACTTTCCTGTCTCTCTACACTGCATAACTGTCAAATAAAGGACAAAATCCCCCCCAAAAAAATGTGGGCCTTCCCTCTGTACATTGGCTTTTTGACACACAGAAAACCAGCGAGACGTTTTCACACCTGTGAAGTGGATTCAAGGGTTGATATCTGCCTTTCCCACTGGAAAATCTGGCTGTCTTTTGATTTTGAAACTTTGGTTTTGGGCTACCTTGGGAAAATTTCAGGAGATTCAAGCTTTGGTCAAGTTTTTTTTTTTTTTTTTTCTTTATGCCTTTGATCATTCATGTCTGTTTAATTCTTGTTTAAGGATGTAGAGCCTCGTCAGTGACATAGACGTTGTATATTCTGTTGCAACTCCTATTAAATTTCCTACGGTTGAATCAGATTCTGAGTTGTATTTTTGATATGGTTGATCCAACAGGTTGCTCTGCCCATCAGTGAATTCACAATTTGATTGTTGATTAATATAATTTAGGATAATCAATAAATACATTAAATAAATCAGTTCTACATGTTGGATAAGTGAGGGGTTTTAACATTTGATGCACTTGTGTTAAGTATTCAGAGTGCCAGACTTTGAGCAAGGGCATCTAACTATTAAAACTCCTGGATTCAGAAATTGCCCATAATTCAATTAAACTTCATTTCCTCAACATATCTAAATGACAACCTGCAACTTGGAACACAGATTCTATAACAGTGGTACAATAAACTTTCCACCATTGACATTAATGTGCATTTGACTAAGATCGGCCCAAAATAACATGACAGTGGTGTTTTAGCACTGGAAGGTATGCGTTTGATTAAAAGACATGACATAAACTTTATGGTTTCTCGGAATGTCAAGGACATTACGACTATGTCCTTCTTTAATTTCTGGTGCAAAACATGGTGCCAGAGTCAGACAAACAGTGCCATACCTGGAGAAGGCGTACATAACCAGGAGATTGCCCACCATGCCGGTGATGCCAACAGCCAGAATCACTGACCCAATGACGTAGTGGGCATGGTCTGGCACGTCCACAGTGGGGTAAGGGTGGTGGAACTCTGGCACCGTCGCTACCTGCAGGCAAGTACGTGGACTTCAATTAGACATGATAACAGAATCAAGCCAGCTAATAATTTTAGGTTCCTCATATAACCCCAATTCAGAGGAGGTTTGAAAATATGAAAAATTCTAATGAAAACATAAACCAGTGATTGTTGAAATCATCCTTAACCTGTATTGAACTGAAAACTATTTAAAAACAAGATGTTTACTGTTTCTCCTTTCATACTTATTTTTTTGTTTAAATAAACAGTCATTCTCAATTAAATGTCAGCAACGCGGTCCAGAGCTCTTGGAGCAGGGGTGTGTTTACCGCAGCGTTACATCACCTTTCCTTTTATCCAGGGGCGGAACAGTGATTTTAAAAGGTGGTGGTTCTAGGGGTGACATGTGAGCAGCGCAAACCCGGCCTCCAGCCTCCCACTGCAGCCTCCACAACAGGCCAAATTAAATTGAATGCCATGCATTCCTAAATTTTCTTCATCACCTTATGGAAATTATATTGGGTTCAAAATGCACACAGTAGAATGTGTCCCCTCTCCTCCAAAATAGTATATTCACCAGCTTTGACATATCATAGTATTACGCAATAACTTCAGACTTTTTAGTGTCCATTAAAAACTTTTTTTTTTTCAAAAATATAAAAAATAAGACTAATTCTCTTGATTCTAATATCATCGATGATACACAAGAGAAAAACTGACCTACATTGTCCAAATCGACCATACCCATTACTTAGTGCCAGTGGGCAGGTTGAATGCTAGCCTCCAAAGCAAAGACCCAGCTCACATCTCTGTAACTCCGCTTACTTGAGCACCTGATTTGAAAAAGGAGTTCATCTTCATTTGCCTTTTCCTTGTGTGTGTTTCCTTGAATCTTGCATAACTAAAAGGGCAATATCCATTTTGAACAACGAGTGTGATTATATGCACACAAATTTTACACCATTATTTCGATTATGACAACATTCAAATTTGATACAAATCATGTAAACCGCATATTCATTTTTGATATTCAATATTAAACCTTAGTCCAAATGTAGCATTTTCCCATTAAGACATGGGATATGCAAAAATTATTTGACTTTTAGGAGCATTCTTTGAGCGTGTATAATGCCCTCAGAAATTATAGGCACCCTTACTGAATATGAGCAAAACAGGCTTTGAATAAAATGTCTCCGTTGTTTACCCTCTTAAAGTCAAACAGACTTGGTCTTTCACTCAAACTATTCACAAAAACCTTAGCTTTTCATAGAAGGTAAATATTGAAAGAAACAAAGTTTTGACATCAAATATTTTTCTCCAAAACACGTTTGCCGCACGTTGTGAGCGCATGGTCGGACAAGCCCGCCATTGATGGAAAACATCCTTTTGGTGGAAAAAATCCTGTTTTAATCGGAGAGTGCACAGATGCATATAAAAGGGAATATTAGAGGAATACTCATTTTCATTAGCAATGTAAGTTGAACAGCTTGGTAGGAGTATTGTCTTTTTCGGAATAATAGTGAAAACCGGAATATGTTCTGCATGTAAACACAATAAATGCATCCACAAGGAAGAGTGTATGTTTCAGCACAAATTTGCACATTTTCTGGCCAATGCTGTAGCCATGGCAACGAAAATTGGCATCATTAGTTAAGCGTAACCCATGTTCATACCAAATATGAAAGTAATCGGTCAAGATGAAAACTGATAGATGAAAACAGCCAGACCAGTTAAACAAAATTTGACTACCCAAAACAAAAGGTGAAATTAAAATTTATTAATTTATTGTAACATCTGTTGTTGAAAGCCACATTTAATGTCTTAGGCCTCATCCACATGGGGATGGAGATTTTCGAAAACGGTCTTTTTTTTTTCATTTCTAAAAAATCTCCTGTCCACACTGCATCGTTTCTAAAAATATGACACAGAGACGACTAAAACGACCCAAAACACTGTAGTAAATATTCCTGGCCTGCATGTGGTGCTGTAGAGTTTCTACAGAAATAGACCAAAAACGGAGAGGGCAACACATGCCCGCCGCTGCGTTCTCCGTTTTTGGTCTATTTCCGAAGAAACGCTACATCGCCATACAGTGCCATACACAGGCCTTGGGGCTGTGATTGGGCTATCATGTCATCCTTTTCCAAAAAACCCATTTTGGTTGTCCACACGAAAACTCCAGGGAGGTGTTTTCAGTAGGGCTGGGACTTTAATGCATTCATTTCAATTAATTAATTCCAGAAAAAATAAAGCGTTAAAAAAATAACGCGTTTAAACGCACCCTTCTCAGTTCCCTAATTTCGGGCACAGCGGTAACACTGATGTACACACTTCAGACCTGTAGGTGGCGGTAATGCACCTCAAGTCTTAGGATGTTGAATATAATGGCCATACGATAAAATATGTATGCGTTTTCAAAAAAATCATTCTCGTGTGGATGACCCTTAGCCAAGGAAAGGTTATCTGGCTCAGTTACTTGTGAGATTTAGGAAAGGAGGTGTTAAGTAGGAAGCCTAGTTACTGCTGTTCATCAGCCCACCAGTTGTAATAATTCTGTTATGTTGGCAAAAACAATAGCAATTACTTTTTATTAACAATTACTTTGTATCTGTAATTCATTACATATTTCTTGCTTCAAACTATGTTTTTAAAATATCCCCTTGGACCGGCAGTCGGGAACCCTTGGCTTTGGAGTCGCATGTAGCTCTTTATCCCTCTCCAGTGGCTCTTTGTAACTTAGGACATATTTACAGAGCCCAGGGAGAACAATGATGGAGTCTTGACTAAGTTGACTAAGTCATGGGAACCAGTTAATTAAAATGACGGAACAATTTATATCTCATGGCCACATATTAACAACATTGTGGGCACGATTTACATCACAAGGCCACGCAATATATATACATTTTTCATGTCATTGCACTTCCCAGGCTTTTCACAGTCTAAAACGATTAACATGAAAAAGGCTTAACGTGGCTAAATGTTCTAAACCAGCAACCAATAATTACCAAATTCCTTTTGGACATTTCTTTTCAGGAGCACTTCCACCACATAAAAAATCAAAACCAAAGTCCTTGGACCATGGTCATTATATCACGTTAAGCTTTTTCCTGATGTGTGCAATGAAAAGGGAAAGACTTCACGTGATATAATGTCCGTTTTCCAAGGACTTCAGTGTTGATTTTCTTTTTTTTAGGAGGACATGCCCGTTCATTCATTCTTTTGCACAACATTTATGATTTTTGTGTAGCCTCAAAGTAGGCTATATTTTATTTTTCAAATTTTTTGCTCAAAGTAAGCCTGCAGCTCTCCGTTGCCACTCTGTTCAAAGTACACATTCCATATACAGTGCTGTGAAAAAGTATTTGCCCCCTTTCTGATTTCTTATTTTTTTGCATATTTGTTACACTTAAATGTTTCAGATCATTAAACAAATTTTAATATTAGGCAAAGATAACCCGAGTAAACACAAAATGCAGTTCTTAAATGGTGATTTCATTTATTAAGGGAAAAAGGCTATCCCAACCTACCTGGCCCTATGTGAAAAAGTAATTGCCCCCCCCAGTTAAATCATGAATTAACTGTGATTAACCACATTTTTTGAGTTCAATTTCACTAGCCACACCCAGGCCTGATTACTGCCAGGTGTGTTGAATCAAGAAATCACTTAAATAGAACCTGTCTGACAAAGTGAAGTAGGCTAAAGGATCTCAAAAAGCAACACATCATGCCGCGAACTGAAGAAATTCAAGAACATTTGAGAAACAAAGTCATTGACATCTATCAGTCTGGAAAGGGTTACAAAGCCATTTCTAAGGCTTTGGGACACCAGCAAACCATGGTGAGAGCCATTATCCACAAATGGAGAAAACTTGGAACTGTGGTGAACCTTCCCAGGAGTGGCCGGCCTACCAAAATTACTCCAAGAGTGCATCGACGACTCATCCAGGAGATCACAAAAGAACCCAGAACAAAATTTAAAGAACTGCAGGCCTCACTTGCCTCAGTTAAAGTCAGTATTCATGATTCAACAATAAGATAGAGACTGGGCAAAAATGGCATCCATGGGAGAGTTCCAAGGCGAAAACCACTGCTGACCAAAAAGAACACAAAGACTCGTCTCAAATTTGCCAAAAAACATCTTGATGATCCCCATGACTTTTGGAAAAATATTCTATGGACTGACGAGACACAAGTTGAACTTTTTGGAAGGTGTGCGTCCCGTTACATCTGGCATAAAACTAACACAACATTTCATAAAAAGAACATTATACCAACAGTCAAACATGGTGGTGGTAGAGTGATGCTCTGGGGCTGCTTTGCTGCTTCAGAACCTGGACGACTTTTCGTAATTGATGGAACCATGAATTCTGCTCTCTACCAGAAAATCCTGAAGGAGAATGTCCAACCATCAGTTTGTGACCTCAAGCTCAAGCACACTTGGGTTATGCAGCAGGACAATGATCCAAAACACACTAGAAAATCCACCTCTGAATGGCTTAAAAAAACAAAATGAAGGTTTTGGAGTAGCCCAGTCGAAGTCCGGACTTAAATCCAATTGAGATGCAGTGGCATGACCTCAAACAGGCTGTTCATGCTCAAAAACCCTCCAATGTGGCTGAATTAAAACAATTCTGCAAAGAAGAGTGGGCCAAAGCTCCTCTGCAGCGATGTGAAAGACTCATTGGCAGTTTTCACAAACGGTCGATTGCTCTTGTTCTCGCCGAGGGTGGCACAACCAGTTATTAGGTTTAGGGGGCAATTACATTTTCACATAGGGCCAGGTAGGTTTGGATAGCTTTTTTCCCCTTAATAAAAGAAATCTTCATTTAAAACTGCATTTTGTATTTACTTGAGTTATCTTTGTCTAATATTAAAATTTGTTTGATGATCTGAAACACTTAAGTGTGACAAATATGCAAAAAAATAAGGAATCAGGAAGGGGACAAATACTTTTTCACAGCACTGTATATGTAAACAGTTTTCTTATTGTAGTTCTAATTCTGTAAATGTAACAAAATTCCTGCCATAGAAATTCCAGGTTAATCACGCTCAGATTGCATTAAGAGGAGAGCTGTCTTTAATTTCCAATAGATTATTCTTATCATTGGAAAATGTGCTGATAATAGAAAATGACTGAGGACTAGTAATTGTTGAAAAGATGTTCTGTGTTAGCCCAATTTTCAGTTTTGGGAAAGCAATGCGCCCAGTGCACTCTGGTTATTGTAGGTTTTTTTTTTTTTTACCTTTTGTTCAAAACTAAATACCACAGCCCCTTTTCTTCATTTTCTCAGGTAACGAAGCACCAATTTCAATTTTCTTCCCACCTTTTTACTGCATATACAAGTTTTACAAAAAGACTCTTCTTTCCAGTGGTGGAAAACTCTTTTAAACTAATGTATCCAACCATTAATCGGTATTTTTTGCATATCAGCACCAATTTAATAGATGATGTTCTCTTGACCTATAGTTCTTGCACCTTCCATGATTTTGACTCATATGCCACTGTCTAAATACATTCAGATTACACTATCTACAGTTCAGAGGTGGAAATGAGGCAATCTGGTCACTGTAAAAGCGAGTCATGGCACACAGTCATCATGGTGTCCAGCGAGAACATGAGATGATCGGAGACCTAGCTACAGCTACTTGCTCCGTACTTTCAGGACAATGCATCACCCAAGGCGGAAAACATTGCAAAGCATGCTCACATGCAAGCATTGGAACAAAAAAAGCACATTAGTGATTTTTCTGATTGCTTAGAATGCGGCTTAAAGCAGATTTATTTTCATAGTTTACAACCAATGCCAATTCCTTAGGGATAAGAGGAAGGTAAGAATTGTTAATTCTTTTCTGTCAACAAAGCAGAAAGGATGGCCTTAGTGCTGTAAAGCCTGTGCAACACTTCAATATATCTGGGCCGGACTATAATAATATCTGTCCTTATGACATTAGTGGATACACATAAAGAATGCAAATAACTTCACATCTATACACAAACATGCTTAAAGGTAAAGAGTTAAACAAAATTTTGTGATAAAAATAATCAGAAGAATATGTTAGACACACAATACACAGATGAACTCAAAAGTAGACACATAAGCGCACTTGGCCGCACACTCGCATACATACAGTGCTGTGAAAAAGTATTTTCCCCTTTCCTGATTTTTTTTTTTTTTGCATATTTTTCACACTTAAATGTTTCAGATCAGCAAACAAATTTTAATATTAGACAAAGATAATCAGAGTAAATACAACATGCGGTTCTAAAATGATAATTTCATTTATTTAGGGAAAAAAGCTATCCAAAACTACCTGGCCCGGTGTGAAAAAGTAATTGCCCCCAAAACCTGATGACTGGTAGTGTAATCTTCACATCACAGTTAGCAGACATATAGGGCTACCCAACAGAAAAGGTTTCATCAAAATTGGATGAGGGCGCATGGAGAACTTTGACCTCCAAAAATGCCAAATTTCACTTTTTCCCTAATTAAAGCACTACCTATACTCTTGCGCCCTCAACATCACACACTGAATTTGTGTTGATTATGTAAAGGACGTCCCATGGTATCATATTATGAATAAACCGTCTTGGGCTGTTGAGGACACAGTCTGGAAATGCCCCTGATATTACTGCTCAATTGGCCAAAAGTAGCATCTGGCAGCGCCCCCTGTAGGACGTGCCCTCGACAGCCCACAAAAATTTTCTGATTACCTCGAGCCCTACACACAGTGGATTGACACATGTGAAAATAAGTGTGGGCTGTTGTCGGCGCAATGATATAATTGCGTTTGAAAACTGAATTTTTTCTGCTCTCATTTCTAATCTCGCAATCTTTGGCCCTTCTGGTACCCCTAAAAAAGAAACCGAAGGGTATTGGCTCCTAAAAATTTGAAGATTTTCCATTCAACCAACCATCTTTCACCAGCAAAAATTTTAGGGCAAATGTGAGATTATCATATATCACCCCCTAGTGGTTAACTGCCTGATTCTTAGAAAAACTGGCTCTTAAGTAACAATAAGAAACAATAAAGGTCCTAATATAGATCCAAATTGATCGAAAATTTATGATGGGTGATGTGTGATTTGCATTTTGAATTACCGCAAACTGCGGCAAACTAGGAAAATACACAAAGCATTAGGGCTGAATGATTTATCATTTTCTAATCAAAATCGCGATTTGAAACAATGCAATTATGTAATCGTAAAGACTGCCATTTAAGACTGATACTATGCAGCGCTTCTGACTGATCCAGGATCTGTTGCGTCTACTATTTTCCAACTCCATGCTGTCTTCCTTGGGCGACAGTCATGCCCAGTCAAGCTCACTAATCAGAAGCGGCATGCTACGATGAATGGAGGTAAACCCCTGTCTTTATTCGAGAGCGTGGCATTTCGACTTGAGAGCAGACATATCAATTTCATGCATAGATTTTGCATGAAAAAGTTTTCCCCCAAAATTCTGTTCTTGTATTAATATCACCCCCGCTTGCGCTTGGATGATTTCTCCTCGTGCACAAAACCGTCTCTGCGTGCTTGAAGCATTTCTGCTTGTACTCGAAACATTTCTGTTCACGCTTGGATTTCTTCTTTTTGTGGGCAATCACTGGTACAGCTTACTAGTTTGTGAAGTTAGAGAAAAAAACAAATGACGCCGCTTAATTATGACGATGGTTTTCAGGAAAAATGTTCTGTTGATTTCAGATAGATGTCCGATATTTGGGTGCTGCTGAGCCATCAGTGAAAGACCCACCTACTTTAAAGTGTCTCTTTTATGTGACTTTTCATTGGTCATTCTTGCATTCTTGAAGTCTACTAAAAAAGGTTTAAATGCGTCATTGTGACAGAAAACGCTTGAGTTTTCTCATGCTGGCCATTTCGGCAGTACTCGTCTGTGAAATGTCCCGTTGAGGTCCTACCCCCGCCCTCTCGAAAACCCCAGTGTGCTGTGATTGGTCAACTTGATCACTATTGGTCCACCGTTGCGTGTGTCGAGAAATGTTATGCCCCTTACCATAAATAGATTTCCGCTCCAGAGGAACTTAAGAAACCAATCCAGTGTAGCCTTGTGGGCGTAACTTACTTGATTCAAGGGTGGGCCAAACTATCTGCTTGGAGCGAAAATTCAAATGTTGACATCACCAATTGATGAAAAAAATGGCCAGAAGCTATTGAGGCGTTTCATTCAGCTCTAGAGCAGTGCATTTTGCGGCAGAGAGCGCTTCTTCCGGAGGTGACTTCGAGTTGTTTTCCGACACAGACCTTTTAAATGCGCATAAAAACAACATGATTCACATATCGATATGACATTAAAATAATGAAAAAACCATAAACAGTTGCACTTTAATGTCTGACCTTTTTTTTTTTTTACAGAAGGACAGAGGTAGGGTCATTTTATTTTGATTATTTAACATAACATAACATAACATAACATGAAGGGCGAGAACAGGCCATTCAGCCCAACTAGGCTCGCCAATTTCTTTATACTATTGTGAATATATCACTTCAGATACTCAATGACTCAATGGTATCTAGCTTTAAGTCAAGCCTGCTCTTGAAAACTCCCAAGGTCTCTGCCTCAACAGTATGGTCAGGCAAGCTATTCCACATCGAAATTACTCTTTGGGTGAAGAAATATTTCCGAATATCAGTGCTAAATTTACCTTTGGTCAACTTCCATTGGTGACCCCGACTTCTACGTACAACACTTGGTCGAATGAATCCTACATAATTCACTTTGTTAATCCCTTTAACATATTTAAAGACCTCAATCAGATCACCCCTAAGTCTCCTTTTCCTAAGACTAAAGAGATTAAGGATCTTCAGCCTCTTCTCATAGCTTTCATCTTTTATTCCCGGAATTAGCTTAGTGGCTCTTCTCTGAACTTTTTCTAGAGCCTCTATATCTTTCTTAAAGTATGGTCCCCAGAACTGTACACAATACTCCAGATGTGGTCTGACAAATGTGTTGTACAAAAGAAGCATCACCTCCTTGGATTTGTACTCAATACTTTTGGCAATGTATCCCAGCATCCGATTGGCTTTTTTAACTGCTACGGCACAATGGCTAGAGCCTGTGAGGGTTTGGTCAACAATCACTCCCAGATCTTTTTCATGTGGGGCATATTCCAGTTTTAAACCTCCCATGAAGTAATCCTGTCTAATGTTTTTATTACCTACATGTACAACTTTACATTTCGCTACATTAAATTTCATTTGCCACATTTCTGCCCAATTCTGGATTCTATCCAAATCATCCCGAATCACTTTAGTGCACTCTAAACTATTTGCCACACCTCCAAATTTAGTATCATCTGCAAATTTAACTAATTTGCTCTCAATATTCCTATCAAGGTCATTAATGTAGATGAGGAACAGCAGGGGTCCCAACACTGATCCCTGGGGGATGCCAATCCCCACCATACCTAGCTCAGATGAGATACCACTGACCACCACTCTTTGTGTTCTGTCCTGTAACCAGTTTTGAATCCACTTCAGAATACCTCCTGTAACTCCAGTGGAGCTAATTTTAAAAATTAGTCTCTTATGCGGTACTGTATCAAATGCTTTCTGAAAATCCAAGTATATGATGTCATAAGCCCTGCTCTGATCATAAGTTTGACTGAGTGAAAATAGAATGATCCATCTATTTAAGTATTTCAGTGTTAGATTGTTGAAAACATAGATCCTATTTTTTCTTTTTTGAAATAGTTGTATTTTTTAAATTCTTTTTTCTACTAATTGAACTTAACCTGTACCTGTCTTGAGCCATAAAACACTGACCTACCTACTTGAGTGTCAGACTGTTTACATAAGGGCAAGATCTGTATTTCCATTATTGGAACTCTTTAATTTTGTTATTCTTATTAGTATTACTACCCATTTAACTTAAACTACCTCTCTTGATCAATTAAAGTATAACCTACCTATATCAATATCTGAGAATGTTTACAGAAAGGGTCATTCCATGTCAAATGTCCGAATGGCTCCCACTCGACCATCTCAGATTTGGCTGGAAAAATTCCAGCAGGTGCATTCACCTCCCAATTGGAGCACTTTGTGAGTTTAAGCTTTCTATCATTCACTGTGTATTTTATAAAATAATGTTTGAATATGCCTTTGATGCCATTAAATGCTGTGTCCACAAAAGTACCATATTTTCAAAAATGTATTTTGAGAAAATAAATCAGAACCCCATCACAAATTTTGGATATGTTAATAACAGGCATCTAATCTTTCGAAAACAGTCAATTTGATGTTGCTGGATGGTGTCATTTTTTTGGTATAAAATGTTAAAAATAGCGCTTTTTTTTTTTTCATTTTAAAGCCTTAATATTTTCTAGGTTATTCATAAGAGAGAGCCAGAATTAGAATACAAAATACACAACATATATGGGAAGCTGTATGTGTAATACCAAATCCCTGTCTTTGACATTAGGCTTTTTACAGTCCTTCAAATATGCTACCGCAGAGCACACAGTAAAATTTTCGAGCAACTTTAAGCACCCAGAAATATATGATGAACTAAAGAGACACATTCATTAGTACATATTCCTCAAGTTAGAGTAGCAGATTTTCATCCCTGAAAATTTGAAGGACCTAGCTGAAATACTTTTCTAGATATAGCCATGTGAAAGTGGCTCCTCAGAAATCACTGTTCAAAAAGGGCCGGAACTTAGTTGCAAAACTATTTTTTTAAGACAAAAGTATTAGGAGTTGAGAGCGAAAATTTTGCATTTATCCAACTAGGAGGTGTATGCACCTGCTGGAATTTTTTCAGCCAAATTTGAGATGGTCAAGTGGGAAGTTTCTCTGAAATTCGGACATTTTACATGGAATGACCCGAAAGGGAAAGTCTTGTTTTTGTGGTTGGAATTGTTTTATATTTTATTTAAGTTTTACTTTTTTTTTTAAATTTAACCCCTTAACTGTCACTGGGCCCTAATTAGGGCCGGGCCAAATGTGAAAAATGCAGGTGACAGTTAAGGGGTTAACTTAACTCAGGTTGTGCCGTCCAATTAGTACAGACAATCACGGCGCTGGAACTGCCCACCCCGGAAACTATTCTAGCAGGCACAAACAACCGCGGATCATATTATGCCTTCGAAGCATCTACACCTCTGGAAATACAAAAGAAGAAGAAGAAGAAGAACCGCAGATCATTTGAGGTGCGGTTTCATCAGTATCTCTCCCAAAGCTGCTCGTCTGTTTTTTTGGATGCGAAAAAAAAGCACAACTATTTTATCTTCCAAAAGACGATGCTACCAGAAATTAAAGGGTAGCTTTTTTGTTTGCTGGTGGCAAACAGCCACACTCAAAGGGAATGTTAGCTGTTTGTGCTCGGCATTTCACCGAAGACAGCGTTGTCAATAAAGGATAATTCGATGCTGCACGTGCGTCTCAGCTGCTCCTCAAACCTGGAGCAGTTGCATCAATCAACCGCTTGGAGCCACAAGCTGTTAGTAACGATATAACAGCAAATAATGTATGTGAAGCTAACGTGTAATGAGTGGCTAGCAGGACTACTAATGATAGTTAGCACTAACAACTGGCTTCAAACGTAGGCTTTGTAAAATATCTGAAGATAAAGCCTGGATCGATAGCAACTGTCCGTGACTCACAGACGCGGAAGCGAGAAGTTTTACCATTTTGTGTTGCTTTACTGCATGAGCCTACCTAACGTGATAACCTGTTGAACGTGGCTGTAGCATTAGTAGCTAACATAGCTAAGTTACTGTTGCTAATGTTTGTGTCCTAAATATGCAAGAGTAACATCAGGGGACATTCAACAGAAGGTGTGTGAACATAAACCGCATTTGAAGCTAACGTTTTATACTTGTTTGTAATTTGGATGCTTGGTACAACCGTTCATGGTAACGGAACTTACTGTCTGTAAAACCTGTATTGCAGGGTAACGTTTGTCTCTGTCGTTATGATGACCGCTCGGTTACTAACATATGTTAGCTCACGTTCCGTGCTACTTAAAAAATGCTCCTGGTTAATTTATATGCAGTAATTCAGATTGGTATGCTTGTGTTACTTTGGTTAGCATCAAGGTGGTAGTTTCATGTTAACGTCACCTGACCGTAGCCGCTACAGTTGAAGCTAACCGGAGAGGTGTTGAGCGTGTCTGCAAAGTTGGGCTGATAAGGCTGCAGTTAGACCAGACGTAGGCTTTGCGGAGCTTAGGGTACATGTTTGGGTTTGTTTACTGCTGCTGTGAAGCGATCGTTTTACTTATCCATGACCAGGGTCAGCCGGGTACTTTGCCGTGGTGTGAGATTAGCTCTCTGATCCTATCGTGGTGAAAGCAATCGCGAAACATGCTATAACGTGTCTGGTATAACAAACGATTTCTCTGAATTGCCATGGCGGAATTTCATCCACCTTTGAAAATTGTTCTGGCAAATAAAAAGCCGAAAAAAAAGTGGAGATCGGATATGGATTTTTTTTCTGTAGAAGTTATCGATTCGCTTGCTCCACATAAGCAACGCTTACACCGTTTGTGTGTTTTTGCTACAAACTCATTTAGTAGCTTGGTGTCGGAATTGCGTTTCGTTTTGGTGGAAATGGTTAACAGGAGCTTTTAGCAAATTTTCCTCCGGATAGCTAAGTGGGTATATAACATGACTATATAACGGTACAGCTACAATGACATGCATGCAAGGCGAGACAGTGCGAGTGAAACACTAAAATTTCAACTTGCCACTCATTGAAACCCTGCTGTAAACGTTGCTGCAATACTTCAATTGCTTCCTCCTCCCGTTCGGGGTCAGATTCGGGATCAAACAAGTACGGTCTTACAGCAATAAATGCCGCGAAGAGCTGTCCTGAAATATCTGCCATCTTTGGTTTCCTCTTTTTTCAGGTCTGCACCCTACCCCCGAATCGAACGGCCAGGCAGCCAATCAGAGCAGCGCCTCATTAGCATAGCCTCCCTGCCCATTCCAAAACAGCTCGTGTTTCAGGCCGGCACAGACGGGGTGAGAGAAGAGGTCTCACTAGGCCTGGATGCGTGTGGTTTTTTTTGTAACTGAATTCTTAACATTATTTTAAAGACCCATTGAACATATTTTAAACAACTAAATACAGCATAATAGGGGACCTTTAATTTAAGTATTCATAAGAACAGGACGTTTTGGTAGCTGAACAGAAGTTAAATCAGGGTCAAAATCTATATCATGACAAACACATTTATCTTTATTAAGTTCAAATCAATTAAATAGAATACTTTCATCGACTACCGATGTATATTTCGTATCAGACAATAATACTAAAAATTCTTCGTCATTAAGTGAATACAAAGGAAACATTCAAGCACAATTATCACAGATCCAAGATGTCGACCAAGAAGTCCAGAGAGCTTACAATTACACTGTAGGACAAGAATAATTCTTGATATATGGACACCTAATATGTAGTTTCATCGAATCTTTTCACCATTCTAGATTTATGTGCTGGCGGCTACATAGTGTCAGCCTGTATCTAGTAAGCATAGCGGCAGGGATGCAGCCAAAGCCTCCATTTACAACTTATTGCTACTACTGAACAAGCCAAGTACATTGAGTGATTTCATAATTTCCTTTAACTTGTTAGGAGAATATGGCAACTATGATAGCTGGGACGCCGCTGAAGAAAAAGCAAAGGGAGAAACGGCACAAGGAGAACACCAGGAGAATTAAATATGATAGAAGTCTAGGTTATCTCCAGGAGTAAAACTTCAGGTTTCGTGAGCATAAGGCATGAAAGCATAAAAGAATGGTTTTAGCTTTTTCTTTGGGAAGCGATCATGGCATATGCAGCATAATGCCCATTGAGGAGTCCATTTGCAGGAATTAATGGACTCTCATGGGGGCAACCTTCCTCCGCCGCACGTCGGACAATTTTGGCCTCCATCGTTTATTAATTCCTGATGATGTACAACTCGTCGGGCATTATCCCTCACTCATCTCATTTAGAAACAATTCTGGGTCATATGGAAACCTACAAACAGGCTTTTTACCAGAACAAAGTTACAGAGGTCATTATAGAGGATAGGATAGGATTTTGGCTACAAGGAATGGCCAATGATTTTGGAGGCCACCATGCAAGCCGTGATGCAAACCTCCCACATAACAGTACGCATGTTTTCTGGTTCCCTGATTTTCGCCTTGCTTCTCAACCCTTCCCCCTCATGCAAGAAACTATCCATCTCAAACACTGAACCCAAACCTCACAGCGAAATAGGTTCTACAAAGCTGCTGTTTATTCAGTGTTTTTTTTCTCTCTCTCTCTGATAGCTAAAAATAGCTGAAAACATGATCAGTAGGACAAATGGCAGTTGTGAACCAGTTATGTCCTTTTCATTATGCTTATTCGAACTCTGCTTCGTATTTGACTTAATGGCATTAATTCATTCAGAATTTGAATAGGAAATATTGTGCATCACATTATTATTATTATTCGCATAAAGTAAGCAAAAAATTCAGATTTTTTTAATGATTATACAATAAACTATGAAAATGGTTGTGCTCTGTGGTCCCCCTCAAAGGAAATATTGTGAGTCATTACGCAAATTTCATGTCTAATTTCCACATCAGTCATAATGAGTACAACCTTTGTCCATTGAGACATGAATAAAAACTGGTGTTAGGGGGTAAAGACAAACAACAATAATAGAATACATTCTGAAAAAAGTCATTGAATCTTCTTCAGCCTCACCAAAGGCAATGAGTAAGTAGTGCATCTGAAATGCAAGTTTACCATTTGTACAACAGTTCAGGGTTAAATCTTTTCAAAATTATGTCAGTAACAATATGATGCATGTACCAGTAACATCACTGTAAGATGCAGACGTTATTGGGAATCATCATGAAAGGGAAAACTTTCAAATCAACCCACGATCCACAGCAAACCACTTATAACTGCCAGAGATTCCGAAGCCCAACTCCCTAACAGGAATGCCGGTACATAAAATACAGATTTATTTAAGAAGTTCACTGAGCTTCTATCATGCTTATTGCTTGTGAGATAAAAGCATTTTTATGCAGTATTCTGACGAATAAAGTATGACTGAATCTGCTTTTCTAAGAAGTTCAGAGAGCCCTGGAGCACAAGGCTCCGGGCCAAAGATTATCAGAGAATTTGGGTGAAATGGCAAGCCTTTCACTTTGAATGTGTGCCAGTGTGCCATAGAGTTCTCATTCAGTTAGAATAAATCACGCAGGGTGTGAGTAAAACAACAGCTTTAGATTGAACTGACTGATATTTTGACTGAACATATTTTTGTGTGTAAAAAACTGCAGTTTGTATTTTCACATGCAATAAGGCAGGAGTTGTTCATGAGGAGGTATGTCTAAGGCCAGAGGATATGCATTTTAGTTTGGCTGCTGCTGGCTTAAGGAACTAAATAGCTTCAGTTTTAAATATGTGGGATTTGCAATGATTTGCAAATCTCATAAACCCATATTTTATTCACAATAGAACATAGACAACATATCAGATGTTGAAAGTGAGATATTTTACCATTTCGTGGTAAAATATTAAATATTAGCTCATTTTGAATTTGATGGCACCAACACATCTCAAAAAAGTTGGTGCCATGGCGGAGGACAGCATTCCAGATCACAAATGAAAGATCAAAGCTATACTTATTTATTTATGGCACATTACCTTTGTTTCTTGTTAGCTAGTCTACATTTCAATGAAATACAGTAGACCCAACACTGTTGTTCATCGAGGCCAATTGCAGTCCACATTCAGGAAAGGAGACACAATTGGAATACAGCCAGAAATATTAGTGACGTAACATTACGTCACTCACTGCGCACTGCAGTTGAGACTTTTCTGGCAAATGTCGCCACGCTGTGGTTCATGCTGGTAAATAATGCAAAAGCAACGGCAGTCATCAGAGGACAACAGGCTCAATCATCATTGCGCTACCTCTTTTGACAATAGGTAGTAGCTTATTAGGCATTTATTTAAATGAAAATCTTCATGACTGTGATTTTAACATTCTGATTGCAGGCAAGCAAACTTGCATCATTTGCTTCTAAAATACATTAAGGCAGTATCTGACCAGGAATTTACGAACGCATCTTTTATGCTTTTGACATACTTGCATTATATGGAATCTCTGTTGGAGTATTTGACAGTCAGCGACGCATAAATACTCTCATGCCGATTGGTAGACAGAGGGCAAGTGTAACACAGTAGTTATGCAAGATATTGAACGCAAGAAACGATTTAAAAAATCTCTCCTGCAGTGTCAAGATACAACTTCCTTTTTGGTTCGGTTGGTTCAGGCTAGCTTGGAGCTCACACTTGCAAGTTTGGGCCGTTGGCATTTTATCAGCCAGCTATGACCAGTAGTGCAGCGGTACTTCAAGTATAGTCATATAGCAGTGCTGAGTAGAATATACAGAGCATGATCAAATCATCAGAAACACTGCCATAAATACCAGCTTCGAGAATCTCGCAACATACTCTTTTTCTTGAGACTGGTTCAGATATGGATATGGATTCGATTCCACGATAATTTTTGGAGCTGTAGCAACTATCCAACTGAGTGTCCATCCTTCTGCATTGGAAATCATTGACTTAAAGCCACAGCTCTTTCTTGCTATAGCTGTTTCGTAGGTTTTGGTAATATGTTGACATGTTTGATACAATTCCCTTAGCCTTCATAATCATGTCTTTTTGATTTTTTCTCAATCGATTTCCTACACACAGTCACGCACACACACGCACACACGTTGGGTTTTCATGTCTTGTGGGGACATTCCATAGACTTGCATTCATTCCCTAACCCCTTTCCCTGACCTTAACCCTCAACACTACATACCTAACCCTAACCCTAATCTTAACCTAACCCTAACCTTATCCCAACCCTAACCTTAACCCCTAACCTTAACCTAACCCTGACCATATCCCAACCCTAACTTTAACCCCTAACCCTAAAATAGCTCAATTTCCTCATGGGGACCTGAAAAAGTCCCCATAAGGATGAAGAAATCTGGCATTCCATTACTGATGGGGACATTCTGTCCCCACAAGGGTAGGCAAACAAGGACCACACACACACCCCCTCCTACACAAACACATACATATGCACACCCTTTTAGTTTCTTTGTTTTGTGGGGACATCCCATAGACTTACATTCATTCCCTAACCCCTTTCCCTGACCTTAACCATGAACACTACACAGCTAATCCTAAACCTAACCCTAACCATAACACCTAACCTTAAAATTGCTCAGATGCCCAGTGGGGACCAAAAAATATCCCCATGAGGATGAAGAAATCTGGTATTCCATCACTGGTGGGGACATTTGGCCCCTACAAGGGTAGGAGTACACACGCACACACACACACACAAACACACACACACATACACACACACACAACACACACACACACACACACACACACACACACATGTTTGAGCCCTCAGCCATCTCTGATGTAGTGCAGAGAAGCAAAAGATTTGGAGCAACAGCCTGAAAATACATTTGGTTCATTATGAAATTTAATCATTTCTGCCCAATGACTCTTAAAAACCTATTCCATGTGATGCTGAAGGTGAATCCTCACCAAATAAAGAACAAATGTTTTAAAGAATAAGATAATAAGCCATATATGGTATTGGGCTCTTCTCCCACAGTGTAGTACCATTATATTAATCTCACTCAAGAGTGAGGTAAAGAATACACTTTAATGGAAAGAACAGCCTTTTATCATGGCTTCATCTGTTGAGTGTGTCCAACATCTGTTCTGTGCATTTTGATACTTTACAACTCAGTTTATAACTGGTGCCAGTTTTATATAATAAATATGGAGCTATAATGTATTTTTCCCAAAGTTGTGCATTTTTAGGCATCTGGCAACACATGAAATCATAAATACTCCAGTCTCCTCGCGAGCTTCAGCTGAGACTCTGACAGTTTTAATTGGAAAGATAGTTTGCATGTGTGTTTCTGTGTTTAAAATCAACAAACATTCATTGATGTACTTTTATATTGTATAAACAACTTAATCAATGGACTAGCAAATTATTTTTTCATATTTAACATATAATTTAGACATTTTTATTTATTCAACAAAAGTGCTTAATTTTAGTTGCCTTTCAATGTCACCGCAGATTTCTGCACTAATATGCAGTTGCAATTAAAAATAATTTCTTATGAACATAACATGATAGGTGATGTCAGCTGGTAATATTTTTCAGACTAGTAACACTTGCCACCATTTTCTGCTGCATCATCCAATATACATCACAGCTCAGACTTTACTTATGACAGAACATTAATCAGAGAATGTGTGCTTTTCTAAAGAATTGAGTACATGGTTTACAAAAAAATTTAACAGTTTTGCTCATGCAAACTTTCCACATCCTCATAAAATGCAATATACATCAATATCTGCTGTTTGAATCATAAATTCAACATCTGTTATTATTATGTCATTACTAACATATATTACTTTAATTGGCATTTCAAACAATTGAATTAATGAAATGCCGAGCATTATGCAATGCTGTCTTTATAGCCAACAAGCATATATGACATATTGGAGGAAACTGCAAAGAAATTATGGCTGCTGTTCTTTCAAGTTGTGCTTAAGAGGCAGCTTATCAAAGTTACCTCATTAGTGTAACACCACAGTCCTCAGTCTTAAGCGCATTCTACTAATTCACTCATTCCCTGTTGGAACCTCCTTCTTTTTCAATACCATGGGATGGTAGATGTTAGCATTAATTTTTAATCCATAAAATACCAGACATTTTAAAACCAATTACTTGGCAATATTCTACCCTACCAGTATTATACCTTAAATCAGAGTAGACCAAGGCTATGCAATAACGTTCTATAATATAAATATAATATAAATCCAGCCTGATGTTGATGAAGAAAGAGGACGGTAGCCTATTCAGTGACAGATACTGTAAGTACTGAACTGTGCCACGGAAGTTCTTACCAAAAGATATTGTCTGGTCTTCTGCAAGGCTTGCCGCCGTTATCGCACACGTTTTGTGTGGTTTATCAGTGAAAATACGGCTGGATTGCAACGAAAACTATTTAAATCTGCCCAGAACATTCACAACAATTGAATAGTCTGTTTTCAGAATAACTCATCCGTTTGCGTAGTTCACAGCAAGAACATGTGCGAACAAATATCTTAGGATGCAAAAACACCAGTTCACTCTACGCTGTAAAGTTAATAACAGACCCATAAATAAGTAATTGAACATCTGTCTACCTCACCTCGCATTTGAAACCACTTTAGCATACAAGTTGCGTCGTGATCTAAAGCGCCACAATTTTGGTCTGAAGATCACAAATTTACGCATGACGCTTGGACGCCTCGCAAAAGGTACGAGTTTCTCCTAACAGACCAAAACAACAAAACTCAACATAATCATAATGCCCACATGCAGTGATCACCGAGACTACAAATAAAACAAAGTGAACTACTCAAATGATATGAGCAGCCTGCCCAACAACTGCACCACAAACAGTTTCAGACTGCGAATCCGATGCTTAGCTGAACACAGGCTTCACTGCACCTGAAGGGAATCTCGACCGGGAAACCGGTCACAAACACGTCGAAATAATTTCGGCAGCTGAAGTGTGTCGTGTCTACGAGCTACAGCCGCCTTCTCTCGCCGCAAGGTGGATGAGGTAATTCCAGATGGGATCTTTGCCCATTCAAATAAGCTAAGTAGACTCAAAAATTAAACTAACCCGATGCGCGCATTTTCAAGCTTCATTCAGAACTAAAAAGTAATACCCGTTACCGCACGCTGAATAATCCTGAGGGGAAACAAAGAGGAACAGCGAAAGCAGGAAGACGGCCGGAATCGTACTCACTGTGGTGAAAAACTGCGGGAGGTCCAGCAGCTTACTGGCGTTCGCCTCACTGTCGTTCCAGGTGGGTACCGTGTCCTCAACGCTGGCGGTGCCGTTAAGGTTCTGTGGGGAATCCCGTCTGATGCTTTCCATAGCGTCCATCCTCCCACTGTGGACGAGGCTGTTGGAGAGCTAAAGAATAAAAAGGCAGAGAATGAAATCAAGATTTTGTTGATATTGCTGTCAATGTTTTTTTTTTTCCCCCTTCCCTTCTGTAGATTGAGATTATAATAATACTACAGAATGGGGAAAGTTTCTTCAAGAGGTCATAAAAATTTATCAACAAGCATGCTAGTTTTGATGTTTGTTTGTATGCATATGCATGAAGGTAATTTGCCACATATTAGGAGTACCTTGATCAAAGAGCTTTGCTTAGTGTGTCCATAGACTATCTGCTCTCCACTGAGTCATTCATTCCACTGGTGTGTGATGGAGGACCTCCTACTTGTGCCCTGTGCCGAACTCCCCCACCCCCGTCCTACCCCATCCCTCATATTGTCCCGAGTCTCTCCTCTTCTTCTCCTTCGTCCTACTTTTTCCGAGCCTTACCTTGCACAAAACTGACACTGACCTTAGGAAGAGGACATAATATGCAAAACTGCATTCATGAGTTCAGTCTCCTGATAATGTAATCAGTTGAGGAATGTGGTGGATGAAGAGCTCGCGGTGTAACTCTGAGTCTCTCTAAGAATAAAATTGTTTCGAGAGGCACTGATAGATAATAGATAGATAATTTTTATTGTCTGTCCCGTCAGTGACAGAAATTTTTCTTTAACGGGGGCTCAGAATGCACAGTTCACATTTAAAACAAATTAAAAACAACACAACATGTTACAAACACAACAGACGAACTGTTAAAAAGACCTATATGAAAAAATAAATAAATGAATTAGTTAGCTAAAATATGTGCATACCAACAAGTTAGTGTGCTGTGTCTATGTCTGCTCAGGATGGTTATTGCAGATGGAATGAATGATTTTTTATAGATGTTTTTTTGTGGGACTTTGTAGCGTCTGCCTGATGGCAGTAACGCGAAGGAGTGGTGAAGGTGGTGAGAGGGATCTTCACTGATCAGTGTGGCTTTCCTGATCACTGAGCGGATATAGAGATCAGATCGGGGAGTTAGAGGTGAACCCATTATTTTGCTGGCCTGATGCGTGAAAGTTTTGTTTTATGTTTCATGGTGAGAGAGTTATACCAGGATGCAATATTGAAGGTGAGGATGGATTCAATGAGTGAACGGTAAACTAAGGTTAAAATGTCCTTGCTAACTTTAAAGGACCTTAGTTTCCACAGGAGGTGGAGGTGCTGCTGAGATTTCTTGTACACATATTCTGTGTTGTGTGAAGGACAGGCAGGTGTCTGTCTCTTCACCCAGGTATTTAAAAGACTGGACCTGCTCAACCAGCTGACCCTGGATAGAGAGCGACTGGAACAGAGGTGATGGGGTTTATTTTCCACCTCCACAGCGCAACTCCTTTGGTTTTTGAGATGTTTTGCTCCTGTGAGTTTTCACCAAATGTTTGGACCAGATTGTTAACTGTTTGCTAGAAGTGGAACAGAGCACGCATGTCAGTCATGATGATGGTCTTGGAACGAAATGTTGCCATTTAATAACTATTATATACAGTTGCAATCAAAATTATTCAACCCCCATTGCAAATTGGGTTTTCTGGCAAAATTTACAAACTTTCTGCTGTTTGCAATAAACAGATTAAACAATCCCATGTCCCTTAATCTAACTTGTCCCTTACACTATATGTCAGTTTTACGGATGGAATTAAGGGGCGACTGTTAAAAATGCAGCCTTCCAAGAGGCGGAAAGTACCGCTACTGGATCCCTTCTGACGTCTACCCAATGGCAGTGGCAAATACCGTACTGTGTAGCTATACTGTGCACAGTAGAAACTTAAGTTAGCCGAGTCTCTGTTGAGGCTACTACTGAAACTAAAATTATAACGTAATTTCAGGAAGCAAACGGGAAAAAAGCTACGTTAACAGCCTCGACAAATTATTTTTATTTAAAAAAAAAAAAAAAGTCATAACGTTACCTGTTAACCAACTACCGTTTTCATTATTTACACAGGGCTCTCAACTTTCACATATTCGGCTTTAGTTTAAATGACATATTCACGTTCCCGTGCTGTAGTCAGAAATTATTCTATCAGACCGTTTGTAGTTGAAGTCCTTGTGCATTGAAGTTTATCAGTTTAACATGTGTTACGGTGGATTTCGCCACTAGTAATATGAGAACAATTATGATTCCAGAATTCTCACGCTTTTCTTCACTCAGGGGTTGGAAGCAGTGGAATTGCATAAAAATGTTTCAAAAGGTCTTATTTCATTTAAACAATTTGAACGATCGTGAAACACATGCATTCCATTGATTGAATAATTACTGACTACAGCACGGGAACGTGAATGAAGCACAAATTCTCACGGCGAATGCGTGAGAGTTGGCAGCCCTTTAAGTTAATCGATTTATCATAATAGCCTTACATGTTACTGGAATGAGATTACGCTAATGGATGACTAACGTCACATAATTTTTACTTTTATTGAGTTCAATTGCCGTGTCAAAGAGCATCTTTCCCGTCTGCATGAGAGTTGAGGAGGCGTGGAACTGGTAAGAGCCATCAATTAACGACGTCATACAGGCGACACTGTTGGGTCCATAGACTGTATAAAAAGATGGACGCAGCACTCTGGTCTGAAAAAAGAAGCCCATGCGGAAGTACCGTAAAATGGCATTCTATTTAATGGCCAGCAGATGGCGACGTCGGTGGTTGCAGAAAGAAGTTCAACGCTATAGAGGGATTATCAGTCTACGTCACTACACAAGTCACCCCGCTCTACTGCGCATGTCGACTGCAGAAAGAGAGCAGGAAGAGCCGCGACCATGTCTTACAAGTTTTACAGACTTTGAGCATTAGTGCTGCAGCATGCCGACAGCATGACCCCAAGCTGAGAGAAAAAAAGAACATTGTTATTAATTTCGAGCAATATAATATGTTAGACTCATTGGTTAGAATGGTGATAAAGCTAGATATGCCCGCAGGCACAGCTATATAATTGCAACAAATGAGTTGTAAAATGTTTACTACAATAACGACAGTGACTAAAAACGAGGTTACATAGCAATGGAAAGATAAGAAACTTTTATTGATCCCACAGTGGGGAAATTTCATCGTTACAGCAGCTCAAAAAGACAGTGATTTAAGAGGGGGAAAAAAGCAAATGAGTACAACAAGTACAAAGGAAGCTAAGATTAATTTGTAATGTTATATTATTCTAAATTACATACCCTGCTATGCAGGTGCAGTTCGCGGTCAGGATGCAGTTGTTTTTCTTGTTCACAATGACCCAGACTTAATACATATCTATATTATTTCAGAACTCTTTTGCGAATGAAGGTAATTTCGGCGACAAGTACCTACACCTGTTCTTGCAGCACGGTCACGCAACTTGCTGTGAAAAATAGACAGCTGTCCGATTGGAAAATGTAAATGGACGAAACCATGTACTTGTCACCAGAATTACCTTCATTCGCTGAAGAGTTCTGAAATGCCGCTCTCGCTGGAAAAAAATTACCGTCGCTGAGTGCCAGTGCATAGACCTAATTATAATTAAATTATTTTTCTGTACTGAATGTAGCCCATTATTTGCTGTTACATCGAATGGGGAGAGAAGCCGTGTCTTCAACTGCCACTTGATTATTCTTGAATTTGAAAACGTGTTAATATAGGAAAACCATCTAGAATTAGCCAGGACTAATTGTTGTCAATGAAGGGATGGATAGCCTAATTGCCCCCCGAATTTTCAGATCTAGCGCTGGCCCTGACCCCGCCATTGCGAGTTATCTCGTAGTTGGCAGTCAACGTGTTAAGACATATCCCATTCACTAATGTTAATTTTGCAGCATAACTTGTTTTATCTCTCGGTGATAAACTGTTGTAGTACGCTGACAACATCGCTAGCTAGCTAACATCGCAACTGCAAGATAACCATGCCAACCTGTCAAACAGTTTAAAGAGGCTGCTCTTTCTGCAGTCAAGTTGCGCGCGCATCCGCCGTGTTGATAAACAAATAATCCCTCTATAGAAGTCTATGAGAAAATGACCCTACTTTCCCACCTGATTTTTCATTTAAATAATGATTTGTCACATTATTTTATGGTAACTATAGCAAGTTTCAAGTCTCCTTCGATATATCATGATGTTCATTTTAGTACATTATGGTCCCAAGTAGACTAGAATAAAGGATAAAGCCAGAATATGCTTTAGAGGCGTGGCTATCCTCTGGTCGTCATCCGATACGGTCAGATCTACCTCTCACGTCCCTCCCCGGATCTTGATTCTCGCTCTCGTCCAATAGAAATCACATCCGGTTTCAAAATGACAGCATGGCGCAATTCAAATTGCCAAAATTGAGGCTTCCTTTATGGTATGCTGAAACCAATGGGTGACGTCACGGTTGCTTCGTCTATCTTTTTATACAGTCTATGGTTGGGTCTCAACAAGAGTTATGGGAAATGAGGTCCAGAAGCGCGCCTGCAATTACAGCTTACTGCCAAAGATGTCAATATAAACAAACCAATTCAAATCTGACGGATTACCACTTTAATGTGAGCTACTTTAAGACTTTTACTCAAGTAATTTTCTTATGGGTGACTTCGACTTTTACCAAAGTAACTTTCAGTAATGGTACTTCTACTTTTACTTAGTTATTTTTTCCAGTACTTTATACACCTCTGATTATCATATCAGCTATGTGACAAAGTGCAATACTCGGTCAGGCTGTAACTGTCACTTATGAAAATTGTTCATGCTTTCTTTCCTGAATTCTTGTATTTTATTTCATTTCTTTGACCATTGATTATATCATTTTTTTGACTGTCTACCATATTTGAGGTAAAATTTACCTAAATTGCTCACTTCGCAACACACTTTTTTTTTATCTGCAGTGACTGAAATAAATACCAAACAATTCGCTATTTGGGGGCACTATAAAATTCCAAAACTTTCTTATTTCTTGGCCAATTCTCACGATCTTGGTGTCAACTACAAGGCCTTTTCAAGAGCTTTCAATGGGTCATAAATTAATTAAAATTAATTGCATTTCAATTTGTTTGGTCACATACTTAACCATATTCAACCATCACCAATATCGTCTAACGCTTTATGTAAACACATGGCAACTCCTTCACTCAAACATATTTACTAAGCAGTTTTACTCAAAACTGTGGATTCTTTGTCCATAACATGCCCAAAGACGAAACATGGGGAAAAAAAGGAAACTTTGACGTTCGTTCTTACACCCTCACTATATAGGAACTGCCATGTGTTCACGAAAGTGACGTCACGTCCCCAGTTAGCACAACTGTAATGATAACTTTATTGTTTCATTATGATTCAGGAACATACATACATACTTTAACTGCTATCTACATCTGCTACTGCTGTCTCTCTCAAATTCACATGCACAAAATCAATAACTGCTACCCTCACTATAGCTCTTGTCTATTCAAATGTATAACTTGCTTTTGATATGTCTTCCTTACTCAAGACTCCCCCTACCTCCCACTCCCTCACTCACTTACTCCCACTCCCTCACTCACACACTCTTACTTTCCCACTCCCTCACTCACACACTCTCCCCACCTACTTTGTAAATAATTCATCAGCTCCAGCTCATTACTAAACTCGCACTTCATATAATTACGTGAGCTTTGCCTCATTTAGTACCCTTTTCTTGGGCCCACATTCTCATACGGCACTTGGCAGCCCAGCCATATACTAGGTTGCACCTAGTCTTGTTTATAGAGTGGACCTTCCTCTTCCAGAAATTCATCTGGACGTGTATTTGCTATATTTAAATTAACGTTATTCAAAACTGCATACTTGTCGACTCACATAAATTGCTTGAGCCGCGCGCTTTTTATAGCCTATATAACTGCCGAGTGCCACTTTTTTTTTTCATCAACCCACGCAATATTGAGAGTGAAAGGCGATATTTCATAGGAACGTGGACCAGTTCAATCAACGCGAAGCATTGGCCTATTAATAAGTACATTATTTTTCTGTACTGAATTTAGCCCATGATTTCATCGCTGTTAGATCGCATATAGAAAAGAAATCTTGTCTTCAGTTGCCAATTATAATAATTGGAAAACGCATCAATAAAGGAAAATGATTGAGAACTAGCCAGGACTAATAAAGGGACGTTTCTCTGCCCCCCAATTCCCAGTTCTACAACCCCATTTCTGAAATAGTTGGGACGAAGTGTAAATTGTGAATAGAATCTAAATGCAATGACTTTCAGATCACAGGAGCCAATATTTTATTTACAGTAGAACATAGATAACATTTCAAATGTTGAAACTGAGACATTTTACATTTTTATCCACAAAATGAGCTTATTTCAAATTTTCTGGTTGCAACAGGTCTCAAAAAAGTTGGGACACTGGCCAAAAAAAAGGGTTGAAAAAGCAATTAATATATAAGAGAATCAGCTGAAAGAACATTTAGCAAGTAATGAAGTTAACTGGCATCAGATGTGTAACATGATTGGCTATAAAAGGAATGTCTTAGAAAGGCAGAGTCTCTCAGAAGTAAAGATGGTCAGAGGCTCTGCAGCAAGACTTTGAGGCAGGCGGCACTGAAGTTTCAGTTTGCACAGTAGGGCGCATACTAAACATTGAAGGTCTTTATGCCCAAACTCCGAGACTTACACTACAACTGACCAAAAAGCACAAGCTCAAATATCCTCAAAACCATATAAATAAGCCACAGAAGTTTTAGGATACTGTTCTGTGGAGTGATGAAACAAAACTGGAACCTTTCGGGCTTATGACTCAGTGGTATGCCTGCCAGAAAAATGAAGCATGCACTAAAAAGAACACCCTGGCTACAGAGAAGCATTGTGGGGGCTTGTTGATGCTCAGCAGCTGCATGACTTCCTCTGACACTGGAAACCTGCAACGTGTGGAGGGCAAGATTAATTCAGTCAAGTATTAGGATATTAAAGGAGAAAATGTCATGCCCTTTGTGAGGAAACTGAAGCTTGGGCATCATTGGACCTTCAGACTGGACAATGATCCCAAGCATACCACAACATCCACCAAGGCTTGTTCTCAGAAGAAGTCCTGGAAGATTCTCGAGTGGCCATCATAGTCACCTGACTTGAGGCCAATAGAAAATCTCTGCTGGGATTTGAAGAAGGCAGTTGCAGCACACAAACCAAGAATATTAGTGAACTGGAGGCCTTTGTCCTTGAGGACTGGGCTCTTACATGAAATGGGTTTTCTGTAGGGGATGTGTGCACGCATGTTTTGCTCACGTAGACGGCGTCAAACGGTACTTGCGCTCAGACTCAATCGTCTCGGACCCCTTGTCTCATGATAAATTTGGGTTGCTGTGCGGAATCTGTAATCAGATGTGGCGCTCTTGAGCTGCCATCGTCACTCGTGGCTGCCCTAAGCGGGGTCGGTCAGTGACAGTGCCTGTGTTCCGTTCTCGGATAGACAGCCGACTGATTGTTGAACAGTGACAGTGCAAATGACGCACCACCTCTCCGCGGCTGAGATCTGCCTGTAACATGCCAAAGGCTCTTTTTCTCTCTCCTGTGCCACAAGCTGTTCCATTTTCTTGATGCAGTAGCATTTTTGTTTTTTTTTTGTTGGTTTTATGTAGGCTATTGACCACACCAAAAAGAACAAGTCAAGTGTCACGGTACACATCACAAACAGCTCAATGTTTGATATTACTGAAGTGCTTGGCGTGTTCACGTGGCGCGCGTCAGGATTACAATACCATGCGCTTTTCTTTATTTCCACTTGTGCCTAGCTGGAAAAGCAATAAAAATCAATCGATTCTTCAGTTTGCCGTAAATACAGTACATACCTCACCGTTGCGTTTTTAATGGCGCTAAGTTTAGGTGCAGTTGGACATCAATGGTCACCAGTAACCAGTCCAAACACAAAACATGCCTTTTCTGCATGATGAAGTTTAGAATTTTGTCCATTTTTCTTCAGAGTCCCACTAGCGCGCACACATACTAATTGAAGGAACTGCTTATTTAATGATAAGAACATTCACCCTGCAATGAAAAGCTATCAGTTCCCACTTCCAAGCTGACAACCTTATATAAACCCTTACCAGACCTTATAAGGAACAAGTATAACTTACTAACTCAGTAAAATCTGAAATATACCTTATTTTAACAGAATAGTTATTCCAGTATCAGGAATAATCAGGCAATTTTCTACCCCAAATGAACAGAATGGTGCAAGGAACGTACCAGGGGGTCTACCGAAGTCTGTGAGCTGCTTGCATTTTGAAGAAAACAAAACCTCGGCATTCGAATTCATTGAACACGGTATAAATTCTAAAACAAAAAGCCATATTGAGCAAAATGCAAACAGACTAGCAGTAAAACCTTTCTTCATTGAATCCCTCCTCCAGAGGCAGATGTATCGGGTAGAAGGAACCATCCAGTCCTGTTTCATTCGGAGTAATTCCCATTTCCCATTTCCGTACCTCAAGTAAATCCCGTAAATGTAACTGAACACTTCAGGCCGATTTTGGATGTCTTTTTTTCTTTGAAATTGCGTCATTTTCAGCTGCGCAACCATGCCCGACAATAGGAGAATACAACCTACCTTACTTTTACGCACAGGTTTGTATGCTATTCTAATTGTCCAATCAATGTCTTTCAGTTATTGTGGAAAGTTTAAACTCTCTGGTATTGGATAAGAAACTAACCAATCAATACATTATTACCGCAAAAGTTTCACGTGGGCGTGAACAATAAGCATGCATGAGCCTTAGTAAATAATTGAGTCATTGGCTATCAACATGAGTACTTACAAGGATATAAGGGGCTGCTGAATTCGTCAAAGGAGGAGTCTACGCGTAAATCCATGGTAGGGAACTACGCGTTTTTCATATGTGATGACTATAATTGATAGTAGAATGACATAGTATCAATACCCCCATGTCGAATTTTTGCTTCAGAAAACTGATTTTGCTTTACTACTAATTGGGATACCATTGGCTCACTGTAGCTGAAGTGGTTGCTACAGAGGACAACGATTTTTTCTGGAGCCAGAGATCATTTTTTTGAACTGCTGGTTAGATACTATGGGCGTGTATATTGAGCAGTTTGCACATCAGGCTTAGCTGAGGAGTTTAATTCAGGCAATTCCTGAAAAACAGGGAGTGGAGTGAACTCGTCCATACTCTAAACCGTGTTCGAGCTTGGCTTGCTTGTGAATATTCAATAACTGATCCGGGTGTGCCATCTAATGATAGAAACTGTAACTCCATGCATAAATTTGCAGCTCCATGTCCGCACATCTGCACAAAGGGGCTAATTACCTCTTGGGTTTTCCCCTCTCAGTTGATGTTTAGATTATACATCACACCTGTTGCCCCGCCTAGCTCGTTACCTCCCTTGTGTATATATAGTCCCTCACTTCTGCTCAGCTTTGTCAGACTGTTGATCAACTTTTCTCTGTGCCGAGCTCCTTGTACGCTAGTGATTTGTTTGTAAGTCTGTGACGCCCTTCTATCCGATATCGAATTCTGTCTTTGCCTGCCTGGTTTTGTTTGCTCCTGTTTACGACCCATTTTCTGCCCGACCACAATTACTGTGTATTGCTCCCCTGGCTTTTGGAATTCGGATTACAGACACTCTACTCTCCCACGGCCTCACGATTTGGTACTGTTGCCTGTGCTTTTTGGCTTTTGAACCCCTGCCTGTCTTTGGACTCTGTTTTCTGGATTTTCCCTCTGCACCGTCACTGGGCTCTAATTTCTTGGCACAGCGCAGGGTGGCGCAGCGTGGCGCAGCCCACGCAGTGGTAATTTCGTCCGGTGCAGCCCGCGCAGTGGTAATTTTGTGCGGTGCAACACCGTGCGCAGCCACTTTGACAATTTGGTAGACGGACGTGCGCCGAGATGGGTTTGGCAGCGTAGTAGGAGGAGGTGTCACATATTCATCATGACACAGTGACAATTTCGTGGCAAAAGGCTCCGCCGAAAGTGCGCAGAGAGCTCGCCAGCTCCAACCTGGTTTACTTTCTGTGCAGTGGTAATTTGGCTGACCGGCGCACAGTGCACACACATCACCGAAACCTCACAGGCAGGTTTCCAGAATGTCAGGCACATTTCAATGCAATAAATAATTACAGCAACCACTATTTAATGTAACTATCTGAATCAGCACATAAATTATAGTATCTATATCGATTGTCCTGATGTCAAATCAAAGGCGGTTGGCACGCATAATGGAAACTCGACCTGACAGCCCTCAGAGTGTCAGTGCATTCTCTGTGGCATGTTGCATGCTAAACAACATAGCTGTACGCCATGGATGTCACTTTGACCTCACGCAGGAAACATTACAGGACTTGAGACAGAGAGAGGCCGAACTGCATGTGCCGTATCAGCAGGAGAGAGAGATAGAGATGTGTGTGCATATGGGCACGTGAGTGCGTGTGTAGGCTATGTGGGTATGTGTCCTTTAGCTGCTTTCACCCTGGACGCGAAACAAATTTTTTGATTACATTCAAAGTCCATGCAAAGACGTGTATTCGTGTCTTCGCATTGACTTTGAATGTAATCTGTCGTGCGAAAAATTCGTTTTGCATCCAGTGTGCAAGCGGCTTAATAATATTATGGTCACTTAGGTTTTATCGTTTTTAGGGGGAGAAAGGAATACAGCCTGATTGCTATGATCTCGTACTGAGTTAAGATCACATATTGAAACTAAATGTGTAACGTATCTTGCATTGTTGTCCATGCATGTTAATCCCAAAATTTTAAGCAACAGGGTGTAATAATAGGAACGCGCTATCCATCGTTTCTCTTCCCATGATGCAGGCAGAAGAAATAAATGAGCAGCTGTCGTATTTCATTCCAGCTTCATAAATTTGAATTATCTGACGTAGTTTCGTTTTGAAATTCCATTCAAGTTTGCTAATGGTAATTATTCGCAAATGCCCTAGCTAGCCAGCTAACTCATATTCGTAATGCTTAATATAGACGTAAGCGGTGCAGAAAACATGCCTGAAGCAGCAAAGTAAAATGCAACATTAACGCATCATGCAGATATAGGACAGAGGCTTCTTTATTCCAACATTTTAAGGGAGAGGAGAGGAGCTCATTTTATTAGTGAAGATTTGACTCGGCTGTGTTAAACCCACTCACGCCTTCTCTCCTCCCTCTATGCCACTTGCGCCGGCAGGAGGGACAGAGGCGGGACAGAGGAGTACTTGCGCCAGGCTGCGCCGGGCACGAAATTGCAAAATACGCCTGGATACACCCCGTTGGCACGGCGCTCCCCCCATTCGCTGCGCCTGCGCCTGGTCAACAAATTTAGAGCCCACTGTGTTTACCAGGCTTTGGACTCGGAACTGAATAAAGACCACAGTTTTTGCACTTTTGAACTACTTGCAGTTAGTTCCTTTTGCCAGACATTACATGCCCAGCCTCTTTACATGTGGCTGGCACTCCACAAAAACCTCCTTGCTCAGATGTCCCTCCTCAGCCCAGAACCAACAGTCTTTTAATCTAAAACTGAACGTCATTTGAAACATTAAAGTGAACATCTTTACCACCACTTTTCAATCACACTGTACTTCGTGGGCGCTTGGTTTCATTCCAGAAACCACTGGAATTGACCTGTTTTTTTTCATAGTTTTTTTTTTCTATTTCAGTTTGGGGAATCATCTCAACTTCAATTCTCCAAGTACAAAATCTCTTTGAGAAGAATGGGTCAATGTGTAAAATGTTAATTAAAAACAGTAAAGTATTAATGTAAAAATCCATCTTAATCTGTATTCAGTTTTTTTTTTTAAGTATTAGGACAAAATGAGAAATTTGTTAACTCATCCACTTCAAAATGTGCTGTCTGTAGAACACTCCAATAAAGTTGGGACAGGTGTATGTTCCCCAGTGTAACATCAAGTCTCTGTATAATAACAATCAGTTGTCATTTTGGAACTGAGGACAAGAATCATCAGAGTTCAGAAAGCAGAAATTGTTCCCCTTTTTGACTGATATTGTATTTTGTGCCTCATAGTTTGCCGTATATTTTAAATGGGAAGCAGGGCCGGGCTGCGGGTTGGCCAGTCAATGGAACTGCGGGCCACGGTCCAAGACCACATCCTGTGGCAGACCATGCAGCCGGAACACATGGTCCACAACAAGAAGGGCCATCTCCCGCGCCAAAGGGAGCTTAGGCAGGGTGATAAAGTGGGCGGCCTTAGAAAAGCAGTCGACCACGACCAAAATCACAGTGTTGCCTTCCGAAACCGGCAGACCCGTAACAAAATCTAGAGCAATATGGCTCCACGGACGCTTGGGAATGGGCAACGGCCGCAACAGACCAGAGGGGGGGAGATAGGAAACCTTGTTCCGTGCCCAGATGCAACATGCTGCCACAAATTCCCGGATGTCCTTAACCATGCTGGGCCACCAAAAGCGTCGGGCCACGAACTGCATAGTCTGGTGAACCCCGGGTGACCTGCCAAGCGGGAAGAGTGCCCCCACTGGAGCACTTGGGAATGCACCGCCACGGGGACAAACATACAGCCAGGCGGCTCCCCATCAGGACCAGGATCGGACCGCAAGGCCTCCCGTGGGAAGAAATAGAAAACTCTGCGACGCTCTCAGAGCCCTGCCTCAAATGCATCAGATGCGTAGCTGCGTCCTGACCACACATGTCCTGATCAAAAACAGAAATCATTTCCCTCACCAGAGTATCTATCGAATTAACAACCGGCGATCTAGAGCGAATGAGTGGCCCCACCCAAGTGAGAGCTGTACCAGCTTACAGGGATATAATAAACGAAACCCATGATTCTTCATTAGAGAACCGTGAGGGTTGTGATTTAAAAAATATTTCACATTGTACAATGGAATCCTTGCATTTCCCTGCATCGCCTCCGTGTTTTGGGGGTAACTGGAGCTTAGGCTCTTGGGGAAGGTGTACTGATTGTGCTTGTGAAACACTTTGTGTTATCTGAGCAGACGATACTTTAATACTCTTGGTGAGACTTAACAGGATGTTTTCCTGTCTCTGCATAGCATTCTCCTGTAGGCGAACTCTCTCCGCCAGCTCTGCCTGTTGATTACCTAAACTCATAAGGCCCTTGCCATATCCTGTTAAGACCGACTATTGATTAGCAACAATCTTCTCTTGCGTATCCGTCGCTGGCGACTCCATGTCTGGCTGGAGTGTTCTGTAATGGCCGATAGAATCGAGAGGCTAAGTGCAGTGGTAGGAGAAAACCGGAGCAGCACAGACTTTAAACACTCACAGAGAGAGAGATACAGACCAAACAACAGAGGCAGCTCTCGCGCTTCCAAAAGAACGCCCAACCATCCGCAACAAGGAAGCAAAGCGAGAGAGAGAGAAAGAGGAAGTATCTCGGAAACCAAGAAAACAAAGCACCTAAAATGGTGCAACACAAAGGTAAGAGAGGGAAAGGAAGAAAAGGGAATTTCCCTAGAGAGATAGGAACCACAAAAATAATGCGAAGATGTATCGCCAATAAATCCTGACTGCAGATATCTTCTGGCTGTTGTGTTAGCTAAAATCAGACACTCCAGCGAGGGAGGCATGGCGGACATCCGGCTTATATAGGCTCAGAGGAAGGTGCCGCCCACGCCTGACGAAACAGCTGGAAGGAATCCGAAAATTAAAGGAACAGAGAGTCTAAAAACCATCAACACAGTCAAAACAATGACAGAAATAAACCAGAATCTGAGCACAGGGAATTGCCACCTCCCTTTCCTTGGGCTGGAAAAAAGGTGGTTGGCAACTCAGACAACACTGGAAAGGTGACATGCCCAGGCCAGCAATGGGTTGTGAGTGGTGTGCCAGTTCCACCCATCAAAGAAAATGGGACCACCTGGCGGGGTTACCTTCCCTCAGGCAGTGCGGTGTCTTTACCAGCCCCTGGTTAAGCCCACCTGGCTTTTGGACTCTGAGTGGAATCCCAAGGACCGGTTAGAGGTGGCGAAGAAGGCCTTCCTGAAGCAGTGTGCAAACTGAGGGCAGCGGTCGGAGATTACCTCCTAAGGCACACTGCGGAGATGAACCACATGGTATAATAGGAGCTCAGCAGCCTTCTTGCCCATTGATAGCTTCACCAATAGCATGAAATAGGCAGCCTGGTCCACGATGGAGAGGATGACCATGAACCCGTTTGACAAAGGCAGCCCACTGACAACATGCATGGTGATACTAGCCCTTGGATGGCTTGGAACCTCCAAGGGCTGGAGCAGACAGCAGGGGTGCTGATCACTGGATTTGGAGCAGATGCACACAGAACAGGCTGTGACGAACTCCTGGGTACCCTGGCAGATGGTGGGCCACAAGAAGCATTGACAAGTGAGTGCTAGAGTGCAGGAGATGCTGGGATGGCATGCCAGCTGAGAAGCGTGGGCCCCGGAAAGGACACTGCCGTTCACTTTCTCAGGGGCAAAGAGATGGTTGGGCGGAGTGCCTGAAGACATGACCACAATGCCTCTTTGGCTTTGCGCCGTATTTGGAGTTTAGTGGCTGCTAGTCAACATAAGCCCAGGAGCTTGGTGTCAGGATGATCGTCGGGCATTAGAGAGGAGAGACGAGACATAGAGTCAGGCTAGGTGTTTTTAGAACTAGGACAATAAATCGAGATGAATTTAAACCTTGCAAAGAAGAGGGACTAATGGGATTACCTGGGGTTAAACCGTTTTTGCAGTTGAGAAGTACTCCAGATTCTGATGAACCGGCCAGATGAGGGAGGGGAGACTGGATCCCTCCAGCAGATCAGGACAATACTCCAGATATGGTGAATGGGCCCCTGAACTGGGGAGTGGGCTTTTATGATGTCTCTTGAAGTAGGATGTCCTTCGTGGCAAGCCAGACTTTCAGTCCCTCTTGGTAGACAGGAGCTAGTCCTCCAACCTGGTCTGCCAAGCTCCCACATACGGGAATGGGGAAACACATGTATGTACCTGGCTTGGGAGGCAGGCAAGATGCTAAGCCAATCAAAGGAGATAGTACATCTAAAATACATGCAATTTGCTGGATGGGAGGGGAAACAATAGGAATTTACAAGGGGGTTGTGACACCCTGATGGATAATGAGGACAAATCCACATTTGTATGGTAGGCTTTTTTGAATGAATGAGTATATGATGAATCAATAAGCGCTTTATTAGAAAGTATGTAATTAGGAGAGATGAGACATTTGTCATTCGAGATGCGTATCATTTATTTGCATTTGAGAATATTTTTATTGAATTTTTTTTTTTTTTTTTTCATTTTTCACTGCAAAGCACATTCAGCCCCTGGCAAAATTAATGAATCAGCGCATATAGAGGATGTACATCGAGCTTTTTTAATTCATAGCAAATAAAGAAATCACATACGTGACACAGAACATTTTTGTTTATTAGCTTAACATTTAGACTTCATGGGAAACACCTTAAATAAATTATATTAAGTGTTATAAATCATGGCATATTTCTTTCATAATCAAGTTAAGCAAAAAAATGTAAGGAATCACTCAATGTTGAGGAAAAAACAACAGAATCACGTTGTAATTTGCTTTTCTAATAGAAATATTAGCACAAATCTGAATTTGCAAATTAGCCTACAGTTGAAAGAGAGTGCTTGATGACTTTAACAAGGTGTTGGACTTGGCCAATTGGAGCCTGTCCTCTAACAAAATAGGCTCGGAAAGGTCATTTGTCAAGCAGCTTATTACGACCTAAAGTTACGTTTAGGAGTTAAGTGACCTCTAGCGGTCATTTAAATAACTACAATCTGGTTTCTATCGTCAGCTTCGCCGTCAGTAAATTCCTAACCTAAACCTAATCCTGATACTAACCCTAACCCCAACCCTAATCCTTGCCCAAACCGTTATTTTAAGCGTAAATATGACTGGAACTGTATCTGGAACTGAAACTTTAACTGCAACAGTACCTTCCTACTGCCAGTTGGGGCGCGATTTTAGGAAACGGTCCTATGGGTTGTAAATCAGAGAAAATGAGAATAATCGACCTATTTGAGCGCATGGTTGGAGGACAGGTTGGCCAATTGAGAGGAAGCATGCCATCAACAAGAGAGCTGGTGATTGAAACAATAAAAATGGATTGTAAAACTGCTGCAAGAAGGAAATTCAACATTGATTGTTGCAAATGATGTTGGTTGTTTGCAGTCAGTTGTGTCTAAAATTTGGTGCATGTATAAACAACATGGGAAGGTTATAAGAGGAAAACATAGGGGTAGACCACGGAAGACGTCAAAGTGTCAGGACAGAAAACCCGAAGCAATATGCCTTGAAAATAGAAAATGCATAACAAAACAAATGAAATACAAATGGACAAAAAAAATAAAATTTGTGTGACAGAACTGTAAGAAATTGGCTGAATGAAATGGGATTTACACAGGGCTCTCAACTTTCACACATGCGGCGTGAGATTTAGTGCTTCATTCACTTTCCGTGCTGTAGTCAGCAATTATTCAATCAACGCAATGCGTGTGTTTCACGATCGTTCAAATTGTTTAAATGAAATATGACCATTTGAAACATTTTTATGCAATTCCACTGCTTCCAACTTCTGAGTGAAGAAAAGCGTGAGAATTCCGGAATCATAATTGATTTCCATATTACTAGTGGCAAAATCCACCGTAACGCATGTGAAACTGATAAACTTCAATGCACAAGGACTTCAATTCCACCTGAGAATCTCTTACAAACATGCTGATTGAATAATTTCTGACTACAGCACGGGAACATGAATATGTCATTTAAACTCAAGCCGAATACGTGAAAGTTGAGAGCCCTGTTTACATACAGAAAAGCCAAATGAAACCAGCACTAACACTTAAACGGAAAAAGCAAGGTTACAGTGGGCTTTAGAGAAACAATCATGGAGTGTGGATGATTGGATGAAAGTGATATTCACTGATGAATCACAGATCTGCATTGGCCAAAGCAGTGATGCCGGAACTTTTATTTTCTGATTCCATCTATAAAAAATAGGTTTGGTAATGATGAAGTCATTTTTCAGGATGACCCTGCGTCTTGCCACAAAGCAAAGCGTGTTAGAGCTTTTCCCCAGGAAAGGCAGACCAACTCAGTAACGTGACCAGCAAACAGTCCTGATCTCAATCCAGTTGAAAATCTACAGTGAAAATTTCAAAAAAAATGGTCCATGACGAGGCCCCATCCTGCAAAACTGATCTGTCAACCGCTATTCCAGAAAGTTGGAACCTTCTCGATGGAGAATATTGTTAGTAACGTTCATGCCTCAAAGAGTTAAGGCCATCACAAAAGCCAGAGGTTTTTTGTTGATGATTCAGTAATTTTTTCCTCAACTTTGAGTGATTCCATATTTTTTCCTCTACTTGATAAGGAGACAAATATCCTATTAGATAAAAAGTATAGAGAACAGAGAATAGAATAGAGGTTAATTTGTTTGAGGTATAGTTCATGGAGCTAGACTGTTTTTGTTTTGTGTCATATCTGCAATTTGTTTATTTGCTATGAAATAATAAAGCTCCCCTAAGCATGGTGATCTCATAAATTTTGCCAGGGGTTGTATTTTTTAAATCTTTGATGTTCGAAACATTACCTGAATGTCAAACATCTATTCTCGATTTATCAATGCATGAAAATTCAGTATGGTGCTCTAAAACCCAGAACGATGGTGTTTGTTTAATATTTGCAAACACATTTTCAAGAATATTTTTGTCTCACCAAAATTAAGTTAGAAACTTGTTCAATTCTGAACCTAATTCTAAGTTCTAAATGTGTTTTGGCTGCACTACTCATTTTGTAGCCACATCAAATAATATTTCTCTTATCTCTGCCAGCTGTATTTTTTTTTCTAAAACTATCTTCTGATACAGTCTGAAGTCCCACCTGCTCGGCAACTCCTCCACTCAAAACATCTCCTGCTTTCACGCAGCCCTATGCGACGGCCAATCACATGTAATTTTTTGTTTAGAACCTGTGGCTGCTCATTTCCGGAAGTTCAATGACTGAATCACATTATTGTTGTTCTTGCTTAGGTTAATTGTCCATTAGGATGATTTGCAGGTTGTCAACTGGGAGTTTTGGCCGAACCACTGACCTGGTAGGACATAGGGTCTGGTTGCCACATCATATGCTACCATGAATCTTGTTTCAGGGGGGCTGTTCTACCAACCCAGGAGGGTCTGTTAAAGAACAGCTTCTACTCACCTTACTTTCCGTCATTCTACATACTGCGAGACTGAGCTTTAATCATCAGAGAACTTTGCGACCCCGGGAGTTCACGTGATTACCATTGAACACATTGCCCACCTTGCTGCTAAATGGGGGCGTAACTGCCTTTAGTCCCCTTTATTTCACTTTCTGCTCTGCGGAAAGCTTACTTACTTTTAAGTGGCTCATCAAAATTATAGATTAGCTGAAGAATATCTTCACGTTTTTTCACAAGGCACTCAATGAGAAGAAGCCAAGTAAAGCCGTTTGCTCAAAGTTGCAAACCTTGGCATACATCAAGACAACATTATGTAGATGTACTGCTGTACAATGCATTCAATCTTCCACTGTCGCTAAATCAGTGAAATGCACTCATATAAGGAACTCAATTGTTGTGAGAGGTTTTATGAATGTGAGTGTGTGAGAGGGAAAGAAAGTAAGAGCTAGAGCGAGAATATAGCAGAAAATGGACAATATCTCAGCTATTTTAGTGTACGCAACAGCCTGCTTATGACAGCAACTATCTGAGCAGATTTTTGTAATTATTATGATTGATCCAAAGCCATAAAATGAAGTCCTCTGTATCTTTATGAAAAGCATTAAGTGAGTAATTACCACTTTTCCCTGGTTGCACATTTTCTTTAGCAATGCTGTTTCATACCTTGGAGATAAATCATCCGCTAAGTAAACAGAAATTTAATTCAGATAGCAAGTTGTAATAAATGTGATATAAAATAGCAGATTTCCACATCTTGTTTCTCCTCTGGTGACATACTCTGTGAAACAAATTCAAAATACTTCTGGTCAACATGAGGCAGCATAATTTTGTCAAAAGTGTTAAGTCATTTCCTGATGCAAATAATGAGGCCAATGTCTTTGTTTATTCATTTGTATTTTTCTCATGCTTGGCTAAGTCCATAAATGCTTTTCTGTTAGTCGTATTAGACTTAAACCATTACAGCCAGAATTATAACAGGCAAAACCTTGAATGTTCTCAGTCATGAAAGGTGCCATTGTTAATTATAATGCCAAGTGCTCTTTTGAATTTTAACTCTGAAGCTTCTACCTGCATTTTAGAAACAACTTGAGATGGACAGTTCATTTCAAATGAAGGGCATCAAATTCAAATGACGTGGGGGAGTGAATAATTTTCTTATTGGTTTGTTATATTTGTCAGTACTCAATATTGAAGGAATGAATCTGTTTTTGAGCAAATTTTACCTGGAGCACAATTTATTCTTTTCCCACATTTACCATGGTTGCCACCATAACATTCAGCCTTCACTGGTGTGTGCTGTTCTACAGGCGATATTTCCAGAGTCAACATTGTCTGTATTTTACTCATCAAATCTGTGAGATATTCACCACGATACCATACAACTTATACCTATCTGTGTGATATTCACCATGATAATATGCAACTTACACCTATCGGCCTGGGCAGCCTCACAACAGGCACCAATCATTACGTTGTTAAGAATTTAACAAGCAGAGAAAGTATTTACAGCAAATTTTAACTGCAAAATGAGACCAGACACTTCCCTCATGCAGACAAAACTTACAGCGATGTAGAGTCCAACTCTTTTTGGTAGTTCATGGAGAGGAGTGTGAGATGTGAAAGCAATGTGCAATTGAATTTTGAATAGTTAAATGAATTCTATCATTGGAATGATGCTGGACAAAATATTCAGAGCTGGCCAAAAAAACATTTAGGGTTTCAGCTGTGAAGATGAAACCCTTGGGGTGTGGTATCAAAACACTTTCTTCCATAAAGGCAATCAGGAAGGTGCTTTGGCACTCCTTGGCTCCTATGTTTGCATGTGTCTTGTTATTCACCTAACATGCTTCTGTGGAGTCACCACTGACCATATCTCAGAAAAAAACATTCACTGTCTCACAGTTCTTGCTTCCATTTCCTGGGAAATGTGATTAGGATTTGTAAATGGGCCATTCCCTTGATAGATATGATGAAAGCAGAGATTTGGAAAGCAAGCATAACCAGGAGCTCTCAGACATGAGGTCCACTCCAGACAGGCCAATGGACTGCGTCCTTAGATCATAGCTGCTGTGCTTCCCTCCCACATAAAAGATTTGGGGGAATAGAAGAATTAAACAGAGATAGGATTTTCAGACTCTAATTTTAGTCCTGCTGTAATGTGGCCCAAAAGCAACCTCACAAAGTGTAAACACATGTCAGACAGCAATATTCCCCTTTGGTAAACCAAAGCATATATTAATGCAAGAAAAATAAAATTGGAGGAGTTTTGCTGGAAAGAATATGATCCCAGATGTTTGGAAATCTTAAGAAGCGTTGTTTATTATGAAGTCAAATGACATGCTGACCATTAAATGACTGAAACTCAGGATTTAGCTGTTGGGACTTGTAATAAAGGCAGAGATCCTTTTGGTGGACTTCTCCTTTGGTGCCGCGTGCATGCGTGTACGTAAGCAAGCGTCCGCTGAGAGTGAGCTCCGGGCTTGAGTTACCAAGGCAAGATTCTTTCGTTCATAGCGGACCTCAGTTATCTAACATGGGCCTTTGCCTTTTCCTGTGTGCATAAATGTCCTAAATGTAAGTTATATAAAATCAACATTGAGAATGGACTTATTTTTGATTATGGTCATTGCTCAGATTAATTGACAAACTCCCAAAGGAACAAATTGATTCAGCTATAATTTATAAACTTTGGCTATTCGTACTGCTGTTTATTAATACAACCCCAATTCCAAAAAAGTTGGGATGCTGTGTAAATTGTAAATAAAAATGGAATGCAATGATTTGCAAATCTCATAAACTCACATTTTACTCTTAACGGAAAACAGACAACATGTCAGATGTCGCAAGTGAGACATTTTACCATTTAATGAAAAATTAGCTCATTTTGAATTTGATGGCAGCAACACATTTCAGAAAAGTTGGGAGAGGGGAAACAAAAGGCTGGAAAAGTAAGTGTTACTAATAAAAACAGCTTGAGGAGCATTTTACAACTAATTAGGTTAATTGGAACAGGTCAGTAACATGACTAGGTATAAAAAGAGCATTTTAGAGAGGCAGAGTCTCTCAGAAGTAAAGATGGACAGAGGTTCACCAATCTGTGAAAAACTGTGTATAAAAATTGTGGAACAATTTCAGAAAAATGTTCCTCAATGTCAAATTGCGAAGACTTTGAAAATCCCACCATCTACAGTACATAATATCATCAAAAGATTCAGAGAATCTGGAGAAATCTCACAAGGGACAAGGCCGAAGGTCAATATTGGATGCTCATGATCTTCGGGCCCTCAGGCGGCACTGCATTAAAAACAGGCATGATTCTGCACTGGAATTCACTGCATGGGCTCAGGAACACTTCCAGAAATCACCGTCTGTGAACACAGTTCGCCGTGCAATCTACAAATGCAAGCTAAAGCTGTATCATGCAAAGAAGAAGCCATGTGTGAACACGATCCAGAAACGCTGCCGTCTTCTCTGGGCCAAAGTTCATTTAAAATGGACTGAGGCAAAATGGAAAACTGTTCTATGCTCAGATGAATCAGAATTTGAAATTCTTTTTTGGAAACCAGGGACACCGTGTCGTGCGGTCTAAAGAGGAGAGGGACCTTCCAGTTTGTTATCTGCTCACAGTTCAAAAGCCTGCATCTCTGATGGTATGGGGTTGCATTAGGGCCTATGGCGTGGGCAGCTAACACATCTGGAAAGGCACTTTCAACGCTGAAAAGTATATAGAGGTTTTCCAACAACATATGCGCCCATCCAGATGACGTCTCTTTCAGGGAAGGCCTTGCATATTTCAGCAAAACAATGCTAAACCACATGCTGCATCCATCACAACATCATGGCTTTGCAGTTGGAGAGTCCGAGTGCTGAACTGGCCTACCTGCAGTCCAGACCATTCACTAATAGAAAACATTTGGCGCATCATAAAACGAAAAATCTGGCAAAGAAGACCCAGGACTGTTGAGCAGCTAGAATCCTACATCTGAAAAGAGTGGGACAATGTTTCTCTCCCAAAACTTCAGCAATTGGTCTCCTCACTTTCCAGAAGTTTACAGACTGTTGTTAAAAGAAAAGGGATACTAAAATATGGTAAACATGGCACTATCCCAACTTTTTGAGATTTTTTGCTGCCATCAAATTCAAAATGAGCTACTATTTTTCATTAAATGGTCAAATGTCTCACTTTCAACATCTGATAAGTTGCCTATGAGTAAAATACGCAGTTTATGAGATTTGCAAATCATTGCATCCAGTTTTTAATATACATTTTACACAGCCTCCCAACTCTTTTGGAATTGGGTTTGTACAAATTGAGCAACAGCAGCTGGCTGGCGATAGAGTGTATGGTGGAAAGAGCCCTACAATTGATGACTCTCTGATTGCAATCGGTCATTTCACTGAAAAAATGCATGTAACATTGCTTAGTGTTGCTTTAATAGTTTCTGGGACTTTGCTAAATGCTGAACCGAATATTCCTCCACTTGAAGTTTGAGGAATGTACTGTATCATGATGGTGCTAGCTCTCAGCGGTTGAATCGCGGACAGCAATGCAAGACATCAGCTATTAAAGAGGAAAATATCACATGATTAACATCAATTACATATTGCGAAGAAAACCAAGGTAAATTTGATCTCAAGTAGGCAATTGGCAAATAAAAAATGATTAATTAAAATGTTTAACTGTGGTCTGTTTAGCTTATTTTATTTGTTGGGCCAAAGACTTTTTAATGTGCACGGTCTTCGAGCAGTCACTTAAAATGCATTTCCTCTTGTAAGTTAAACATAACTTGAACATAGTGGCCCACTGCTGGAGGCATGAAAGGCTGCTAGGAACCTCACCCTTTATAGTTAAATTTATCTGAACTTCTAACGGCTAACATCACCAAATGATGATTTGTGTATTGCTGAGACTGAATGGTTGAATGATTGGCCAATCCAGCTGTTTTTGATCGCACTATTCTTAATTGGTTCACAGAGTTAAGAGGAATGTGTCTGCTCACAGTAATGATGACCAATTGCTAACATGCTGACCCCCTTTTCAGTCTGAAAGCTATGTCTCGTAATCCAGCTGGTTCACAAAGCAATAGACTAAGGACTGAAAACTTGAGTTAGAAATCTTCCAGCACCTTGCTTTCTTTGATAAAGCGAGACAGCCTGGTGAAATAGCTTGCTAATTCCTTAGCTACTGCATGCTCTAATTAGTTTGCTAACCAAGCGAGTGGGGATGATAACAATTAATCAATGATCGACTAATTGGTCGTTAAGACTTTGCTTGATCACGTGAGGTTTAATCGATCTATCAAAACACGGATCTGAAATATAAACAGCAACAGTCTCCTATTACATTCCAGCAGCTGACAGAGGACTGTTTCAATGAGCCGCCAACAGAGGGCGCAAAGACAGCAGATGAAATACTGGTAAAAAAAATAGATAATATGTTGCTGAGAAAACAAAGCTTTGCTTGAGCAGAAAAAATGCATTTGGTATTGTTTTTTATAAGTAGAGTTTTCATGGGTTTTTGTTTTTAAATTACGATTGATCAACGGATTGGTTGGTAATTTTAGTTGGAACTTTGGCATATGTCTGGGAGTATGAAATATGAGGTCGGTAGAACATTAGCTCTTTAGAACACCACCTTTGGTCAGATAGCTGTCCATCCAGAATAGTACCAAGCTAAACTCTTCATTTTCAGAGAAAACTAGATGTTTGCATCACAATTCAAAAACTATTTATTTTGTACATTGCTGGGGATGGCCAGTATTTGCATCCAGCCTACACCGCCCCTGGGGGCAAAATTTTCCGATGTTTGATGATGAATATCATTTATATTGAAAATAATACCACTGAGATTTTACTAATGCTGTAATACACCCCAAAGGGACTATGTATCCAGAAAATTTCAGATCTTTATCTTGCTGGGTAAACAAAATAATGCCACCTAAACATAGGCACAATCTGCTATGCAATGGTCAATTTTGAGTTTTCCTCCAACTTTGGCTCCGTCTAGCTTGAATGTGCAGATACTACCAAAGAAATGCTTGGTATTCCCAAAAATAGAGCTCCAAATGCACAACAAACAGCATTTACCCTCACAGTACCAATCTGGGTTACAGAGAAAATATACCGCAAACATTCACCAAAAATGAATTTCGACCATCTTTCAGGCTGTCCATTGCACAAAAACAGCAAGATACCAAGGTACTTTTCACTGAAAATGATAGTCTTGTTGTGAGTAAACACATAATAAAGCATTCTAGTTTGGTATATGTCTGGGATATTACTTTATTCCCATTCCCATTTTCAATTTTTATTGTTATTTCTCAAATAATCCTGGCTCAATAACGTAGTTAACCAGCTTGGCGCTGATTAGGTGCTGAAGTCTAACCGGACTTGAAGTGTCACAGGTCATGATAAAAGTATAACATATTTGGTACTGTGTACCCTTAAGTCATGATAGTTGATGTAAAATGTGGTGTTAACAGCAAAACTGAGCCAATTAAGTGGCTTCTAGGTGGCGCTGCTAGCAGGCAAAGTGAGATACGGACCTAAAAATTTGGCTTTTTCTGTGAGACACTCATATCTACCTATGTGCCAAGTTTCATTCAATTCCAGGGGGGTCAACTGCGCACTGAGTGTCAATTTCTCATGGAATGGCTCTTAAGTGGGACAAATATGCAAAAAAAAAAAAAAAAAAAAGAAATCAGGAAGGGGGCAAATACTTTTTCACAGCATTGTAGCTATCTAATAGTAGTCAGCAAACTAATGTTAGCTAACCAACTAACTAACTAGCTAACCAACTAACAACTAACTAATTAACTAACTAACTAATCTTGCCAAGGCATTAATGACCCAGCTGGCTGGCTAGGTAGCTAGCTGAATAATCGCAACTCGTTTTTGTTGCTGACCTAACACATGCTAAGTAGGGAAATGACATAACATAACATGAATAGCGAGAACAGGCCGTTCAGCCCAACTAGGCTCGCCAGTTTCTTTATACTATTGTGAATATATCACTTCAGATACTCAATGACTCAATGGTATCTAGCTTTAAGTCAAGCCTGCTCTTGAAAACTCCCAAGGTCTCTGCCTCAACAATATGGTCAGGCAAGCTATTCCACATCGAAATTACTCTTTGAGTGAAGAAATATTTCCGAATATCAGTGCTAAATTTACCTTTGATCAACTTCCATTTGTGACCCCGAGTTCCACTAACAACACTTGGTCGAAGGAATCCTACATAATTCACTTTGTTAATCCCTTTCACATATTTAAAGACCTCAATCAGATCACCCCTTAGTCTCCTTTTCCTAATACTAAAGAGATTAAGGATCTTCAGCCTCTTCTCATAGCTTTCATCTTTTATACCCGGAATTAGCTGAGTGGCTCTTCTCTGAACTTTCTCTAAAGCCTCTATGTCTTTCTTAAAGTATGGTCCCCAGAACTGTACACAATACTCCAGATGTGGTCTGACGAATGTGTCGTACAAAAGAAGCATCACCTCCTTGGATTTGTACTCAGTACTTTTGGAAATGTATCCCAGCATCCAATTGGCTTTTTTAACTGCTACGGCATAATGGTTAGAGTCCAGGGGCAGATCTACAGGGGGGCAGAGGGGGGCAACTGCCCCCCCACTGTCGAGCCTTGCCCCCCTAGCTGCCCCCCTAACTTTAAAGTTCTTAAAACTATACTTGTAAAACAAATCACCACTATGTCTAAAAGCCCCTCAAAGCATCGAAATAAAAGATGAATTCACCAAAAAAATATATAAATGTAAATATAATATTCGGCTCCTAAAACACTTAGCTCCGGTCCTGCATCAAACCCGCGGAGTCTGCGTGACGAGCCTCCTGCTCCGCGCTGGCGTGTGTCAGTTGGCATGGACACATGTTGGAGTCTGCGTGCAGCGCAGCAGAGTGGAGCCACTTAGCCACGCAACTTTCTCCAAGTGAAGCCAGTTTCCCCCGGTGAATAAAGTTAAGTTAAATTTGTAATAGATGGAATGTACGCTAAAGGCGATGGTTCAATGCGTTCATTAATCGCTGGTCAAAAGTGACTCAGTCCTGTGTGATTTGTTGGAGCATTTTTCTCTTCGGTTAGTTTTGATTATAGTAAAAAACGAGAACAGTTTATGATGCATTTAGCTAGATATCAAAAACAGGCGTGTTGAATCCAGAGGGTCGCTGTTAAGTTTCAGTGTTATGTGATCAATATCACAGCAATGAGGCTGCATAATAAAACCAGGTCCTTACTGTCAGGGTAGTGGCTACGGGCGCGGACCCGTATCTCTAGCCTGTATGCTAAAGGTAAGGCAGTGGCTACGGGCACGGACCCGTATCTCTAGCCTGTATGCTAAAGGTAAGGCAGTGGCTACGGGCACGGACCCGTATCTCTATCCTGCATGCTAAAGGTAAGGCAGTGGCTACGGGCACGGACCCGTATCTCTAGCCTGTATGCTAAAGGTAAGGCAGTGGCTACGGGCACGGACCCGCATGCTAAAAATCTCTAGCCTGTATGCTAAAGGTAAGGCAGTGGCTACGGGCACGGACCCGTATCTCTAGCCTGTATGCTAAAAAGGTAAGGCAGTGGCTACGGGCACGGACCCGTATCTCTAGCCTGTATGCTAAAAAGGTAAGGCAGTGGCTACGGCACGGACCCGTACCTCTAGCCTGTATGCTAAAAGGTAAGGCAGTGGCTACGGGCACGGACCCGTATCTCTAGCCTGTATGCTAAAAGGTAAGGCAGTGGCTACGGGCACGGACCCGTATCTCTAGCCTGCATGCTAAAAGGTAAGGCAGTGGCTACTGGCACGGACCCGTATCTCTAGCCTGTATGCTAAAAGGTAAGGCAGTGGCTACGGCACGGACCCGTATCTCTAGCCTGCATGCTAAAGGTAAGGCAGTGGCTACGGGCACGGACCCGTATCTCTAGCCTGCATAAAAAAGGTAAGGCAGTGGCTACGGGCACGGACCCGTATCTCTAGCCTGTATGCTAAAGGTAAGGCAGTGGCTACGGGCACGGACCCGTATCTCTAGCCTGTATGCTAAAGGTAAGGCAGCGGTATTATTAGCTTCTCATTCTATCACAGGTAAAGGTACGGGCGGGTCCGTACCGACTATCGTTAGCCCTTTTTACAAACATACGGATGGTATGTCCTAATGAATTTGGCATGTGTCAGCCGAACCAGGCAAAATTTCTTAAATTCCATTGAACCTTGAAATATAATCGTTATTATTTTACCGTCTATATGTTTGTATAGATCTAGCAATTCCGTTTCTTGATGTTGCTCATAAGTTTTCGCGGCAGGAGCAAAATTCCACCACACGACTAGAGGTGTAGCCTGACAATCATCAGACGATCGCCTTAGAAATCTAGCTGTTCTCAGTATTGAAACAGCGTGCAAAACAGCTAGATTTGGGTATGTTTGTGAGATTTTGCTGCACAGCACAACAATCGTCGGCTGAAGCTCTCTTAAAAGAGATGGCCAATATCAGTCCTGGACTGTGACTTAAGTACTTTTGCTGTATTTATTTTGAGGTACTTTTATTTCATTATGCCTAAATATTCTCTCTGCTCCATCTTGGAAGGCATAATAATACAGTGCATCCGGAAAAAAGGAAACTGGGAATAAAATGAAAAGTATTCTGTTGAAACTTAGTATCTATAAAACTAATTAGGACTATTAATTACACAACTGTGTACTTTTTCAAATCATACAAAGAACACAAAATTAGTCAGGCATCGTTGTCAGAACTCATGGTTCTGTTGTCAGCTGCTTGATTTGAGCACATCTGTCATGAAGCTAGTAGGGTTTACATTTAAAGCAGTACACATTACACATTTTCTGAAAATAATTTGTCTGTTAAGGCTCAAACAGTATTAGAGATTAGACAATTTGCTCCCGAGGTATAACCTTTGTCGCATTAGGGGCAGGGAGAATCTTCCTCCTTCTTTTTCCCCTTTTTCCCCCTGTAACAACTCGGTGAGCAAACAGCCAAATTAAGTTGCTAATCTGGTCGAACAAAGGCGATGGGGTTTTTTGGGGTTTTTTGGGGGGGTTTCAGTCTCCCGGGAGCAAAGTAAGGTAAAGTAAAATAAATTTAAACGCTAAATTTAAAGAATAAATTAAACGCTAAATAATTGTCTAACTAAGTGAATTGTGTGCTATACAAAGTAAAACAGAGTTGTTTTCAAAGACTGAGGTACACTGTCGCCTGCTTTTTCTGTAGCTGATTTAGCTAACGAACTATAGTAAGCGCTCAACGCCAAGAATATATCAAATTACCAGGATATCTAACTATAACCCGGCTTGGTTTCATACTTGGTCGCTTGCCTTTCATACAGTCTTCTAGCCAATAAATATTGACGTTCACGGGGTTTTTAGTCCCCTTCGTTCTCTATCCTGACCGCTTACCGCATAAACGCATTTCCAAGCTTGAATATTAACGCGAACCGGGGTTTTTGTCTTTTTCGCATTTTATTATCATCGAAGGGCTCTTCTGATTAAACACATTGCAAATTACGTTATCTTTGTATTTTCCTCCGGTTGCGGTGCCTTGATCAGCTGATTAAAGTTTAACTGCTTGTTTGAGTGCTCAGCGACAGCTTGTTGGGGGAGATACCGTGTTTAGTTCACTCACTAAGTAAACGACTTGTTTATTCGGTCCGTTTTAATTAAAGGGAACCGAGGCTTTACTCTTACCTCGGTTACCCTTGGTTGTATTTGTGGCTAGCTAGCTAGATAGTTACTGTTTGCATTTTTGGCTGAGGATCTGAGATTTAGTAATGAGTTAGTAGGGCACCAGTCACTTTAGTCGTCCATTCGGTTTGGTTGGAATTTAAACGGAAAGCTTTACCGGAGTGCTCCGCCTCCTCCCTCCTCCAGTTTCTCCTGGGCGTAGTAGCCAGTCTTTTTTATCTGGGTTCTCAGCTAAGCCCTGTGATATTTGTAGGTTAGTATATTAATTGTACCGGGACTAGATAAATTCAAGTTGGCTTATTAGGAGTGCTTATTATCCATAGAGTTTCTCAATTTGGTATTTCATTTCTGTTAACTGAAACTAAGCCCCTGTTAAAAGAGGCTTATTATCCATTCACATAGTTTCCCCACGGTTTCTATTGTGATTGCTGCTTAGGGCTTCTCAGGTTAATAAATAAATAAATTGTGGTTCCTGAGCTTCTGTCTCGGCATTAGTAATTTTCTTTGTTATCTAGGGTGAGCGAGGTCATTAGGTAGGGGCTTCAAATGTGGCCAAAACTATGTGACGGTTGCAGGATGATCGCACTTTTGGAAAAGATTTCCAGGGTGGGTTTGTCTGTCACCGGTGCCAGCTAATTGAGCATCTGGAGAGCAAGATCCTTGATCTTCAGGGCCAGTTGGCGGCACGACATAGTTCATAATCAGTAGAGTTCCTAGAGGAACTAAGTAGTATGTCGTTTGAGAGAAATGGTCTGTACGCCAAAGCAGGGTGGTGTGGGGACCCCAGAGCAGGCAGGAGAGAAAGTTGGGTGACGGTAGGGCGTCAGCGCAGGAAAGGGCGTGCACACCGTACAGCGACAGCTCCTCCAGTGGTTGAGGTGTCCAACCGATTCCGGCCCTTGCAGGAACTCGAATTGGCCCCTGACCCTGAGAGTGAGGGGACTGATGAGCAGCAGGGCACCCTGTTGGCCTCTACCCCTCAGAAAAAAGAGAGTTATTGATAGTGGGGGACTCAATACTTAGAGGAATAGACAGTTTAGTCTGTTCGCGCGACAAGGAGTCTCAGACGGTGTGTTGCCTGCCTGGTGCCCAGGTAGGAGACCTCCTGGAGCGTGGCGGACAAGCTCCTGGCCAGAGCGGGGAGGGATCCAGTTGTCATGGTCCATGTTGGGACTAACGACATAGGTAAGGGTAGGTTTGAGGTTCTGCAAAGCAAATTTGTTGAATTAGCTGAAAAGCTTAGGAGCAGATCCTCCACGGTAGTGTTCTCCGGGATTCTACCGGTACCACGTGCAAGCAGAGGGAAGCAGAATTTTATCTTGAGGTTTAACACGTGGCTACGAACCTGGTGTAGGAAAGAGGGGTATAGGTTTATGGGGCACTGGAACTACTTCTGGGACAGGGGTGACCTGTTCAAGCCGGATGGACTACACCTGAACCGGAGGGGTACCTTTGCACTGGGTCAGCATATGTTGAGGGTAGCAGAGAGTTATTTAAACTAGGGACTTGGGGGGCAGGGAGGTTAGAGAGTGTTATACAGAGGGAAATGCAGACTGCCCTGATGGAAGCTGACAGCGTTACATGCACTATTGATGATATATTTTTAAAGCAAAAAAGCGTGGTGAGGGGCTTTGAGCAGCAGGCACATGGGAAATCGAAGGGGAAGAGCATTCGTGATAACCTGAAATGTTTTTATCTACATGCAAGAAGCATTAAAAATAAATTTCGAGAACTTGAGGCCGTTATGATTAGTGAAGGCTATGACATAGTTGGAATTACAGAGACATGGCTTAGTGAAGATGATGGAGATGAATATAATGTTGAAGGTTATAAGCTCTTTAGGAAGGATAGATGCAATAGGCGAGGAGGGGGTGTAGCACTCTATGTGAACGAACACATAAATGTGCAGGAAATTCCTGAAATTGAACATTCCTTGCCCTGCGAAGATATCTGGGTCAGGCTCACTGGCAAACACGAGACTGGTTTAAACATAGGTGTATGCTATCGACCACCAGCTTTGGACAGTACAGTCAATGAAATGCTCTTTAAGAGGATTACGCAAGCTTGTAGAGGAGGAGGGACTATTATTATGGGAGACTTAAATTATCCTGGTATTGATTGGGGAAAAGGTGAAAGGACAGGGGGGGGGGAGGAAGAATTTCTAGATGTCATAAATGATAATTTTTTGGTGCAGTATGTTAATAAACCTACAAGAGAGAAGGCAATTTTAGACTTAGTGCTCTGTAATGACCCAGATAGAATTAGCAATGTTGAGGTACAGGAGCCACTTGGGACAAGTGATCACTCTACTATTAATTTTGAGGTTTCATGGGAAGTTAAAAAGGTGTATTCAAAAACAAAAATTTTCAATTTTAGGCGAGCAAACTTTGACAGGATGCGCTCATATCTAAGTGATATAAAATGGGAGACACTCCTGGACTGTGAGTCTGTAACTGAGATTTGGGAAAGATTTAAGGGGGTTTTACTTGATTCACAATGCAAATTCATTCCAAAGGTGTCCAAAAGTAAGCTGAAAAAGCAGAATCCTCAGTGGATGACCGCAGCTATTCGTAGGAGTTTGAGGGAAAAGAGGAATCTTTATAAGATGTACATAGAGGATAACAATGAGATTACTAAGGCCGAATACTGTAAAATGTGGGCTGTGGTCAAAAAAGAGCTGAGGAATGCTAGAAGACTGTATGAAAGACAAATTGCAGAGGGGGCAAAAACTAACCCTAAGCGCTTCTTTCAATACTGTAGTAGAAAAAGGAAAGTCAAAGAGCAGGTTAAGTGCATAAAGAATAAAAATGGATCGCTGCTATATAATAACAAGGATATTGCGGACACCTTAAACGGTTACTTTGTTGAGAATTTTACCTTAGAGCGGGTCTTTATTCGGCCAGCGGGCATGTCCAATGCTCAAGATTATTTAGAGGAAATTGAGGTTAGGGATAACGTAGTATTAGACAAGTTGCATAAACTAAAGGCAGATAAGGCGGCGGGTCCTGATGGCTTATATCCTAGAGTGCTCAGGGAAGTTAGTGTGATCATCTTTAAGCCGCTATCCGCCATCTTTAGACGGTCTTTAGAAACTGGAGAAATACCAAATGATTGGAAACAGGGCAATATAATACCAATATATAAGAAAGGGGACCGTACTGAGCCAGGTAATTACAGGCCAGTCAGTTTAACTTGCATTGCGTGCAAAATATTGGAATCTATCATAAAAGATGAGCTGGACTTATTTCTTGAACGTAACAATATCTTGAGGGATAGCCAACATGGTTTCCGTAAAGGAAGGTCATGCCTGACAAACCTTCTGGAATTTTTTGAAGAGGCCACCAAGACTTATGACCAGAGCAGGGCTTATGACATCATATATTTGGATTTTCAGAAAGCATTTGACACAGTACCGCATAAGAGACTAATTTTTAAAATGAGCTCCATTGGAGTTACAGGAGGTATTCTGAAGTGGATTCAAAACTGGTTGCAGGACAGAACACAAAGAGTGGTGGTCAGTGGTATCTCATCTGAGCTAGGTATGGTGGGGAGTGGCGTCCCCCAGGGATCGGTGTTGGGACCCCTGCTGTTCCTCATCTACATTAATGACCTTAATAGGAATATTGAGAGCAGATTAGTGAAATTTGCAGATGATACTAAATTGGGAGGTTTGGCAAATAGTTTAGAGTGCACTAAAGTGATTCAAGATGATTTGGATAGAATCCAGAATTGGGCAGAAATGTGGCAAATGAAATTTAATGTAGCGAAATGTAAAGTAGTACATGTAGGTAATAAAAACATTAGACGGGATTACTTCATGGGAGGTTTTAAACTGGAATGTGCTCCACAAGAGAAAGATCTGGGAGTGATTGTTGACCAAACCCTCACAGGCTCTAGCCATTGTGCTGTAGCAGTTAAAAAAGCCAATCGGATGCTGGGATACATTGCCAAAAGTATTGAGTCCAAATCCAAGGAGGTGATGCTTCTTTTATACAACACATTCGTCAGACCACATCTGGAGTATTGTGTACAGTTCTGGGGACCATACTTTAAGAAAGACATAGAGGCTTTAGAGAAAGTTCAGAGAAGAGCCACTCAGCTAATTCCGGGTATTAAAGATGAAAGCTATGAGAAGAGGCTGAAGATCCTTAATCTCTGAAGTCTTAGGAAAAGGAGACTAAGGGGTGATTTGATTGAGGTCTTTAAATATGTTAAAGGGATTAACAAAGTGAATTATGTAGGATTCCTTCAACTAAGTGTTGTTAGTAGAACTCAGGGTCACAAATGGAAGCTGACCAAAGGTAACTTTTGCACTGATATTCGGAAATATTTCTTCACCCAAAGAGTAATTTTGGTGTGGAACAGCTTGCCTGACCATATTGTTGAGGCAGAGACCTTGGGAGTTTTCAAGAGCAGGCTTGACTTAAGGTTAGATACCATTGAGTCATTGAGTATCTGAAGTGATATATTCACGATAGTACAAAGAAACTGGCGAGCCTAGTTGGGCTGAACGGCCTGTTCTCGCCATTCATGTTATGTTATGTTATGTTACATTACATCACTTAAAGCACTAATGGCCCTGACAATGAAAAGTTGAAACTGATCATCCCGGTTCACCCGTGTTTAGGCCTGTCATCATTTTATGCAATCCGGCGCAAAGCGGTTGCTGACTTACTCCAAAAGTGTCATTTTTGTGCAGTTGAGTGTGGCACAACCTCCACTTACTTGATATCATTAGACAGAAGGCATAGTTATATAACACCAAAAGCCATTTTTAATCAAAGAATGTAAAGTAATTTTTATAGAATTAACCATTTATTCTTAGTTTCCTTTTTTTGGGACACACAGTACAATAAATACGTTGAAGAATATTTTTCTGACATTGTTCCCCAATTTTAAGATGCAGTTTTTTTGCAGATTGGTGAACCTCTGCCTGTCTTTACTTACAACATCTGATATGTTGTCTATGCTCTATTGTGAATAAAATATGGGTTTATGAGATTTGCAAATCATTGTGTTCTGTTTTTGTGCATGTTTTACACAATGTCCCAACTTCATTGGAATTGGGGATTTCCTAATGCCGCACTGAGGACGTCCCATGCCACCCCTCCCAGACCTCTTGCCACCCCTTTGCCACCCCATGTAAAATTTTCTAGATCAGCCACTGTTAGAGCCTGTGAGGGTTTGGTCAACAATCACTCCCAGATCTTTCTCTTGTGGAGCACATACCAGTTTTAAACCTCCAATGAAGTAATCCCATCTAATGTTTTTATTACCTGCATGTACAACTTTACATTTCGCTACATTAAATTTCATTTGCCACATTTCTGCCCAATTCTGGATTCTATCCAAATCATCCTGAATCACTTTAGTGGACTCTAAACTATTTGCCAATTTAGTATCCCAATCCCAATTTAGCATCATCTGCAAATTTAACTAATTTGCTCTCAATTTTCCTATCAAGGTCATTAATGTAGATGAGGAACAGCAGGGGTCCCAACACCGATCCCTGGGGGACGCCCCTCCCCACCATACCTAGCTCAGATGAGACACCACTGACTAATACTCTCTGTGTTCTGTCCTGTAACCAGTTTTGAATCCACTCCAGAATACCTCTGGATGAGGTATTCCAACTCCAATGGAGCTCATTTTAAAAATAGTCTCTTATGCGGTACTGTGTCAAATGCTTTCTGAAAATTCAAATATATGATGTCATCAGCCCTGCTCTGGTCATAAGTCTTGGTGGCCTCGTCAAAAAATTCCAGAAGGTTTGTCAGGCATGACCTTCCCTTACAGAAACCATGTTGGCTATCCCTCAAGATATTATTTCGTTCAAGAAATAAGTCCAGCTCATCTTTTATGATAGATTCCAGTATTTTGCACGCAATGCAAGTTAAACTGACTGGCCTGTAATTTCCTGGCTCAGTATGGTCCCCTTTCTTATATATTGGTATTATATTGCCCTGTTTCCAATCATTTGGTATTTCTCCAGTTTCTAAAGACCGTCTGAAGATGGCGGATAGCGGCTTAAAGATGATCTCACTAACTTCCCTGAGCACTCTAGGATATAAGCCACCAGGACCTGCCGCCTTATCTGCCTTTAGTTTATGCAACTTGTCTAATACTTCGTTATCCCTAACCTCAATTTCCGCAAAATAATCTTGAGCATTGGACATGTGCTCTGGCCAAATAAAAACTCGCTCTGAGGTAAAATTCTCAACAAAGTAACTGTTTAAGGTATCCGCAATATCCTTGTTATCATATAGCAGCGATCCATATTTATTCTTTATGCACTTAACCTCCTCTTTGACTTTTCTTTTTCTGCTACAGTACTGAAAGAAGCCCTTAGGGTTAGTTTTTGCCCCCTCTGCAATTTGTCTTTCATACAGTCTTCTTATTTAACAGGCTATAATTACGGGTTCTGATCACATCAATATAAAGCAAGTTGAATTATGGCATGGAATTTGCGGGCCTAACAAAGTAATGCTTTCTACAAGCTAAGCTAGCAAGTGCCAACGTAGCTAAGAAGAACCCGGTTGGTTACTGAAATGTTTCTATTTACTTTGTAGGGAGAAAGAGTGACAATCCGATTATATTCCATCGATCTTCAACTACCTTCAATCTCCAGAGAAGAGAAGAATTAAAATGAGATTGGAGGTTTTCAACAGAAGACAGAAAACAAAGTTACGAAAAATAGAGCAGGCAAATCTATCTGCTGAAGCCGTCCCTCCCAGGTGAAGTACATGTAGGCCTGCTACTCAAACTATTTATCGTACTTTCAATAATGTAAACTGTCTTTTCAAAGTTACTTTTCATATGCACATGGAACAGATTTCCTTAACCTGTTCAACTCCAATGTCCCACTATCATGGACTTGGTAAAATTATAAACCAAAAAGTCTTCAGACTAATTCATTGTAGGTAGCCTTAGGGACATTTTTGTCCAAAGAGGGGCATTTTCACTCATTTTTGCCCGTAACTTTCACTGTATGACCTCAAATGACACAATTTTTGTTCAGGAAGCTTAATTCTATGTACATTTTCTAAATTGAGTGCCCTTAGTGGACATTTTTGTCCCGTTGACTGCCATTTTAAATACCACATTTTTGATTGCAGGGCTATAACAAGTTTAAAAAAAAAACAAAAACATGCATTCTGTAATCACGGTGGCGTCCCCTCTTGGGAACAGGTAAAATTTTTTCGGTCCATCACCAGATGGCGCCCCTTACCTACTAACCAGGGGTGCGTTTCCCAAAAGCATAGTTGCTAAGTAAGTTAGCAACTTACATAGTTTGTCCATTCACAGTCAATGGGTCCAACTATGTAAGTTAGCATCTGTGATTTCGAGAAATGCACCCCTGGCCTATAGACCACATAATTATGGCTTTTTCTATAGGGTTTTCTATGGAGGCTATGAATTTCATCAACATTATGTCTGAGTCTCTCTCCCCCCCCCCCTTCTCATCTCAATATACTACTTTTTGTCTTATAACCAGAATTCCAACCGATTGTCCCCAAGAGAGCAGCAAGCATCCTACTGCAGGCCAAATTCCCACCAGAGAGTCTTCTCACGAGTCTAACCACAAAGAACCTGAAAATGATGTCCAGCCTGTTCTTAATGATGAGGATGATTCAGCGACTCCACCGTGCAGCACTGAAACCTGCGAGAAACGCGTCCAATCTCTTGAGGAAGAATGCCATCTTGAATAATGAATGGGATTACACTGAATGAGATGAGTCTACAAAACAATGATAAAAAGGTTATTACTCTCGCTGGTTTATCGACATATTCAATACTGATGGCAATTTTTCATATTGTGCCTCCCTTTCTTAAACTGAAGTCCAGCTTAACATCTTTTCAGCAGTATATGTTAGCCTTAATGAAGCTATGAATGAACTTGTCCTTTCACTTTTTGGCTAATTATTCTGGCATTGACTCGACCACTGTTTCAAAGCTCTTCAAACACTGCATTAGTGTGATGCATTGTAGACTAGTGCCAAGTCTAGTGATATGGACTGACAGGGAATCCTTGAGGAAATCTCTTCCATATGCATTTCGAAACAGTGGCTTTGAAAAGACAGTTTGCATTATAGATTGTTTTGAAATATTTCTAGAGAAACCCAGAAGTTTGCTCGCCAGTGCTCAGTGTCACTCCTCATACAAGTCACACCACACAACGAAATATTTCATTGCAATTTGCGCTCAAGGTTCGTTGTTTCATTTCCACTGGATGGGGAGGCCGCACAGGTGATAAGTTCATCACAGAGCAAAGTAAATTTTTATCTTATTTACTCCCAGGGGACGAAGTTTTAGCAGACAGAGGTTTCCTTGTGAAAGAGTCCATCCAGAGTTGCCAAGCTGAATTAAAGATTCCTGCATTTACTCGTGGAAAGAAACAGTTAGATCCTGTTGACTTGGAGAACACCAGATGTCTAGCCTTTTTTAGGTTACATATTGAGAGAGTAACAGGAGTTCTTCGTCAAAATTATACAGTCTTGCAAAGCACTGTCCCCATAGGTTTCACAGACATAGAGAGAGAAAATGATGTGACTCATCTTGACAAGATTGTGACCGTATGTTGTGCACTTACGAATGTGCCTGAATCTGTGCTGCCCCTCCAGTGACGGGGATGTCAATGAAACAGATGTCACTGATACAGATGTGCTCAACCAGCAAATAAACCTTTTTGACTCTCACTTCTGTTGCTTTTTCTGACATTACTTTTGAAGGGAAACATTTTTCACTGGCCCTACAAATATCACATTGCTATGAGAATGGTAGATGTGACCTCGACTCGCCATCCCGATCGTAAGATCACATTCTGTTCCTCTTTACAGATCAGGTTGCACATCCACCCATTCTAACTGATTTCCACCCAACCAAATATTTGTTGTGGCAGGTTTGGTATGAAAGACTAACCCATGTTTCATTGCTGTAATTGGTACAGATACTTAATGCTAGTGATGGAGAAGAGAACAACACTGGTTTAACAACTGTTTATTCATAAATAAAATAGTACAGCATCAGCTACTATTCACTCATTTAGCAGTCTTACCACTGAGGTTTTTTCTTTTTTGGGCATTGATTACTTTTCGGGAGCTGGGACATACCCACTGTTTAGGAATTCTTTTCATGTGAAGGCAGGTTTGGTGAAACTTTTTAACCCTTTGAGCGCCGAATAAATTTTCAAGGAATTAAGAATGTAATTATCCTGAGCTGTTGAGAACCTATCATGTGTCAACTTGTTTAAAAGAGCTCCCCTGCAGGAGCTCTTTTAAACAAGTTGACACATGATAGGTTTTCAACAGCATCTGACTCTGATATCTTACACCATTGGGCAAACATAGTTGCCTATGGCGCTCAAAGGGTAAACTGAACAGAAACCTGATGCACAAACCAAGATGTTCCCTGCTTGTGGCTCACGGCAGTAGCACCACTGTTGTTGACCATGATCAGCAAATGCTGCTGCCGATTTTGGAGCAGAAAAATACTTGGCAAGCAGCTCTGGAATTATACATTTTTTAACCCTTTAAGGCCTAATGCAAAAATCCCAGCAGAGAATCATGCCATGTTTACCGTAGTAACCTGTATTTGGGCTGAAGCACAGCTTCTCAGCTCTCAGGAACAGTTGGAATTTTTTTCCTATTGCGCAAAACTTACAGTAATTACGGTACTTTCAAAATTACGCGCATATCTGTGTCGGCAACGACACGTTCTTAAAATGCGCACATGCTGTCCCGGTTTAAATGGGTTAAAGAACTCTCGAGCACGTTCCAGTTCTTTGTCAAAAAATGCCGCATGGGGCGCCCCGGTGGCTCATCAGTCTAAGCGCTCGTACCATAAAAAGGCTGTGTCCTTCTCGCAGCGACCTGGGTTTGATTCCGGCACGGGTCATTTTCTGCATGTCTTCCCCCATTCTTCTCCCCAACCTTCCTGTCTCTCTACACTGCATAACTATGAAATAAAGGAAAAATTTCCAAAAAATAATCTAAAAAAAAAAAAAAGCCACATCAGGTGTCACACGTTCTACAAAAGGTGAAGTACTTTCCCTTTCAGTCCACAGAATAAAATCACAATATGGTTTGTCAGTAACAAATTGCTGCATCTGTACTTGATAATAGTATGCATGGTCCCGCTTTGGTCCGATGGTTCCTTGCACATCTTTTTCATGGCAAAAGTGTGCAACAGAATTTGCTGCCTCTTTGACAAGAAGGTCCTTTACACAAAATGGGCGCTTAATTTCTATGACACCTGAACCATAGCAGCTGCAGGAAACGTATCCATCAGGTGAGGCCCTGATAAATGGGTGCTGGGGTGAAATCCTGAATCCAGCTGTTCCTACCAGGACATCCATGCGTGAGAGGCGATGCTGCATTTTGTAGTATTTTCTCGCCGACTCCTCATGCTTACATCCCCACCTGAAAAAACAACAATAAAATTAGTTAAGGTGTATTTTAGACAATAGTAATGCCACCCACATTGGTACCTCCCTGCTCTTATAGAAAGATAGCAGCCTGCTTGGTTGTACACTCCTGCTTTTTTGAAAACACTGCATCGTACTTACTGGATTTTTATTTTTCTTCCTGTTATTTTTGATACATCACATCACTCATCTAGAAATGAGTGATCTAGAAATCACAATTCTAGAAATGACAATATCTACAGGATGGCCCACCTGCGTGCCCTATTTTGCCCTAAACCTTCTATGCTCATAAATTGCTGGTAGCCTCACTGGTGAAGCTATGGGACTTTGGGTAGCATATTTGCCTTATCAGGGACGCTGCAGGTTTTCTGACATCTGTCTTTGTGGCTGCTCTGAAGGTAGATGCTGTTACCCCACCACTCCTTTGCTCAAACCAGATTTTGGACTTGGACTGGGCTCGAGTCTCCTCCTCTACAATATCAATCTGAAAACATGACGATTCAAGCTGTGTCACATTTATATTTTAAGTTAGCACTGACTGTACTCATGCAGTACATGACAGATTTTAGATTTGAGTTATTAGCTCCTGTTGTTTTAAACAACATGATTAAATTTGATGTACCTGTTCTTTGGTCACAGTTATGTGTTCAAATAGTGGCTCTGTTCGTTCTCGTAACTCTGCTAGGTTGAGGTCTCTTGCCTGCTTGTCATACAGGTAGGTGAGGGGTTCTGGTAGATCTAGCATGACAGCCTTTGGCACATAGGATGCTGCATACTCTCTGACAACAGAAAGATCTACTGGTTTGATGGTCTGTCCCTCTTGTGTGCAGCTTTGGGACAGGTTATTGTAGAGTTGGGCTTGCTCAGCATCGGTCAGAGGTGGGAAAGCTGGGGGGGGGGCAGAATGGCCTTTAGAAGATTTCTCTTTTTTATGTTGTCGTGAGTTGTTAAAAATGATGTCCTTGCCCTGCCGATACTCCACTTTCTTTAAAGAGTCCTCACTTGGGGTGGCCCACTTGCACTTCTTAGATGTTACAGCTATCTCTTCAGCTATCTCTTCTTTTCTTCCATTGCTATGCTGCCATACGCTAAACAACACAGCTGACACATGGGAGCAGCTCTCACCAAGTCCAGCTGTGCAATTGCAGTGGGCTCCCAAGACAACCCCATCATTTCTCACCACCACCCATGGCTTTAACTGAGGGTCATTAAGTCTTTGGGAGTGATTCACCGATAAAATTTTTTTCAAGGTGACCTAATTTCGTGAGTCATTCACAAAATTAGGGCAGGTGATAATTTTATTTTGCAGGAGGATAATGCAAAGACATCTTGGGATGAAAGAAGTCACTTGGAGCTCTTCTAACAGCCTAACCATATTAATACCATGGAGGCTGGGATTGGTTGCCTTGGAAACAGATTTTTTTGCCCCTTACGATATTGGGGCAGACTGGCCCCAATTTCGTGAGTGGAAATTACAAAAAAAAATAGTTCACAACTCCACTGCATAGGCACAGCATTGTGATAAACACATAGATACCGTGTTTAGTTAGCTCACATAGTAAACGACTTGTTTTTTTCAGTCCGTTTGAATTAAAGGGTACCGGGGCTTTACTCTTTTTCGGTTACCTTTGGTTATATTTGTGGCTAGCTAGCTAGATAGTAACTGTTTGCATTTTTGACTTGGGATCTGAGATTTAGTATTTAGTTAGTAGGGCAATAGTTACTTGAGTCGTCCATTCGGTTAGGTAGGAATTTTAAACGGTAACGTTTACCGGAGTGCTGCCCCCCCCCAGTTTCTCCTGGGCGTTGTACCTGCCCGAGACAAGCTAGTAAGCTACCACTGATATTGTGTATTGGTTATTGGCATTTTCTGTTCATCACGTAGCTGGGTATTGGAGGCTCTCATCTGAGAACAGAATCTGGAGAAGCCAGTCTGTGATTATCTGGATTCTGAGCTAAGACCGGTGATATTTTTAGACTAATATATTCATAGTACTGGGACTATATAAAATCAGGTCAGCCATCTGAGTGCTTATCACATAGCGAGTTTGTCTCAATTTGGTATTTCATTTTTGTTAACTGAAACGAAGCCCCTGCTAAAAGAGGCTTATTATCCATTTACATAGTTTCCCCACGGTTTCTATTGTGACTGCTGCTTAGGGCTTCTCAGGTTAATAATTGTGGTTCCTCAGCTTCTGTCTTGGCAATAATAATTTTCTTTGTTATCTAGGGTGAGCGAGGTCATTAGGTAGGGGGTTCAAAATGTGGCCAAAACTATGTGATGGTTGCAGAATGATCGCATTTCTGGAAAGAGATTTCCAGGGTGGGTTTGCCTGCCACCGTTGTCAGCTAATTGAGTATCTGGAGAGCAAGATCCTTGATCTTCAGGGCCAGTTGGCTGCGCAACATAGTTCGCAATCAGTAGAGTTCCTAGAGGAACTGAATAGTATGTCGTTGAGAGAAATGGTGTGTACGCCAAAGCAGGGTGGTACAGGGATCCCAGAGCAGGCAGGGAGAGAAAGCTGGGTGACTGTAGGTCGACAGCACAGGAAAGGGCGTGCACGCTGTACAGCAACAGCTCCTCCAGTGGTTGAGGTGTCCAACCGATTCCGGCCCTTGCAGGAACTCGACTTGGCCCCTGACCCTAAGAGTGGGGGGAATGATGAGCATCAGGGCACCCTGTTGGCCTCTTTCCCTCAGAAACAGTGATCAGATTAGGCGGATTTTGCGCCGCAAAATGCGAATCAAATTTCAGCAGTTATGAAGAAATGCTAATCATCATAACAATCCCTTCTCAAAAAAATGTGATCCAAAAAATCGTAATGAGATTTCATGGTTTCTGACTCACTGGCCTGCGAACTTCCGAATTCCCGAGCCACATAGCAATAGGAGAAGTTTTCACGACTTTGAATGGCTGGAAAATGATGTTCCTCATTTGCATACCAACCAATCAGCTTCTGGGGAGCGCATGTATGCTCTTGGGATTCGGGAGGCTTTCTGGTACGCTCATACGCTCTATCATCTTTGGTTGTGACGGCTGGACTCTGCGATGTGAGCCATTCGGAGCCATCACGTATTAAATTACGTTGCTCTTTGGATATAGCCACCTTGTTGGCTAGTAAGCTTACTAACATTAACAAAGGTAAATCTTTGTAAATGATCATCATATCAAGGCGATATGATTTGTTTCTTGCCCCAACTTTACTAACTTCGCCAGCTGTCATAGGTATGAACTTATCTGAGGTTTCGCGGCAGTTTCATGCGACCCAACTGAACTTGCCACATTTTTGGGACATTAGCCAGTCTGCTGGCGAGTTCAAAAGCAATGTATTAGGTACAGATAGCTGGCTAGTGAACCTATGGTGGCTATGATGCCTTTTGGAGAAGTTTTATAGCTCTGATTTGTCACTTTCAACACCATCGCACGCAGACGATTTCTTTCAACATTGATGACGCGCTTATTTTACCTAATGAGCAAACAGACAGTTCAGGCCTGAGACATGTTATTTCATAGTGAGTTTAGCTGCATTATCCTGTTATGCATGCTACCGCGTATTACGTTACTCTTCAGATTATAAAGCAAGCAGTCTTCCCATCTTGCTGACGCTAGTTAAAGGGAATCTTTGTAATCATTGTTATACTAAATCGATGTGATGTGGTTTTAGCCCTAATAAAAAGAATTCTGGATCAGACCTCCCCTTTCGGCTTTAACTCTGGATCGCCTTGACTGGATGTACTCTACGTTTTCACACATCCGAATGTTCCTCCAGCCACCCAAACATCACGGTGAGCCGATCGAAGTCAGTAAAACTTGTCCCATTGCTATGTGGTTTAGGGAATCGCAAGTTCGCCAGCCTCTCTCGAAACATGCACAATGATCTCTGATCATTCAAATACATGATGTTGTGATGTCAAAATGTGATTGAGTTGGAAAGTGTCTTGTGTGACAGGATTTTAATGGGAATGGATCCTTTCACATCTCTGATCAGGCGTTAAACAACATTATGCAACAGTAAGGTGTAGATAAGACAGCTGTACTGCCGGTTACAAGTAGTTTACAGAAATTTCATTGGGAAATGGAAGTGTGCTGTATTAAATTATGATTGTTCAGGGTAAAATTGATGCCTTTTGGAAATAATTTGTTTTTCTTTTAGAGTGGAGTTGTATTTCTCGTGTAATTGTAATTTGGCATTAGGAAAGAATAAAAAAGCCCTTTTGTCATTTAAAATCTGACATACTGTTTTCTCATTTTTGCTCATCGTTTTTGTGTTAAACAATTGCTAATCAATTGGAATAATGAGTAGGATTATAATGAGTAGGATTTTCCTAAAAAATATATTGACTTATACAAAACTAATTCCTTTCAATCGTCACTTTTGATCGACTAGCAGAGTGTAAGGGTGTCTATATCTCCAGACATCCTGCCATCTGCCTGCGTTTGTTATTTTACTTTGCGGAGGATGTTTCTGGGAATCAGCCTTTAGGCAGTGGGTGTGCAGCCCCAGCCAATAAACAGTGGATAACAGTGACCCAAGTTCTCAAGAGAAAGCTACAAAAATGACAGACAGGGCAGAAATAAAAGAAATATAGCGAGGTGGAACGTAAGGTGGGAAAGTGGCTTCATCTCTCTGTGCCTCTCCCCCCTGCTCTCGCACACCTCACCTACATTCTGAATTGTTGTCTCTGCGTATTTATGTTCCTGGTTTTTCCATCTTCTCTTTGTAGGAATGTTAGCCTCTGTTGTGCAGTGTTACCCTCTCGCTCTTCTTCGGTATTCATTAGGAGTCCCGTTTCCTCGTTCCCAGCTTCCCCCAGTCTCTGTGTGGTTGTTTTCCCAGTTTATCTTTGTTTTTTGTCCAAGTGTTTCCGCCAACCTCGTGTCCTCCACTCCTTCACTCTCAACAGAACTGCTACTGACCTCAGACCTGCCCACACAGAAAGAGCCTATATAAACATATAGGTTTTAATATAGGGCCACATATAGGTTTCACATGTATGCGACATACATAAAATTGGCCGTTGTCATATATTATATGTACATATATGTCACATATATGCAAAACCTATATGTGGCCCTATATTAAAACAATCATTATTTTTTCTTTTATTTGGCATTTCCAATCCCACCCGAATCTGGGATGTCCAATCAGGGAATTATGTACAAGTTCTTCGGCTTATTCGCATATATGGCCCCCTGTTGACAGTACTGGAGAGTGTACACAGCCCGCGGCCGTTAGCAATTGCTTTTTCCACATTTGTTGGGCGATACTTCGGAAGCTCAGAACAAAGGCGGATGATAGTGAAATGATTAAAAGGTCAGAATCTTATTTATGAGCGCCCGTCTAGCCAACAGGACGCGCCTAGAGGAGCTCTAATCTACATAACCCTTTCCAGCAGGCCCTTCGCAATTTGCATCCCTGTAGCGCATTGGCCAATCGTGCGCTACTTCTGAAAAGATCTGCCGACCACTGCTGGTTGATACAAGGCAGGGATTAAAACCTATATGTTTATATAGGTTCTTTCCGTGTGGGAATTTAAGAATCCTTGTTATTTCATCCCTGTAGGAAAAAGTCTGGGACCTTTAGTTGCTATACAACCATCTCAGATAAAAGACAAGTGTCTGTTCATTAAAACTGTGAACAGAAATGTAGACTTTGTCTTCAAATTCATTTACCACAGTGAAATGCTCAAATAGATGTGAGGATGAAAATGACCTTTGACAGGCATGTTTACTTGAATGTATGTTCTTCTGTGTACTTTTATTTTGTTATTTTTGTTTTATTTTGCTACATTTAGACTAAGGACCTCTGAGCCATATTCATCTGGAAACTATATTACAGAAAAGATAGAAAACATTGCATTTGGTGGATGTAACAGTGTAGTGTATAACCTTTCAGTGGATGTGTATGAGCTATAATGATGTGAATCCAATTTTATCTAATGTGGTGAATCTGGCGGTGACTTAAACTTGAATGCTTAATTGATGAAATAAACATAATCAAACCATTTTGTTTTTATACATTTCCTTCTCTTCCACAATACACAACTCAATCTTCATAGAATGGAAATAAGTATGGTCAAGAAATAATTGATGACCTTGTTATTGTTAATGTTTCAGGAAAAAAATGTAACAAAAAGTATTAGATATTTGTGTTGATATCATAGCTTTTTGTCTCCTCTCACTTGCCATAGTTAATAATGACTGGTTTACACATTACATGCCGTTGTCACATGTCAACATGTATTTAGGATCAAATGTGATGCCAATTTCACGTGTTCACATGCAATTAATAAGTTATTGCATGAAATTCTTGTTATTTCTTATAAGGGACTTTGGACTAATATGCAGATATTACCTTGAGAATAAAAATATGAGCTAGGCATCATGTATGACAGTTGCAAAAGTGAGATATGAGCTATACAAGTGGTATGACAAACAAAACCTGCCACTGGGTATATGAGCTAGTATAGGACACCTATATGCCCTGTATATGCACATATATGTACTTGAATTTGGCCTATATGCGGAATATATGCAGCATATAGGTTGCATATATGTGCATATATGTTCATATACATTCTTTCCAAGTGGGGTCACCCTAAACACGTTCTGCCTGCCCCGCATTGATCCTGTCTGCCGCTGCTTGAACCCAGATCGTCCCTGACTATGTTCTGCCTGATCCCTTAGCCTGTGAACAGGCTGGTCTTTTAGCATTGGTTCTTTATTTTCGAATTTGGAGTTCCTGTGGTGGGTGGTCAAAAGTTAGGGGATTGGGGTGGGTGAGCAAGGAAAAACGAGAGCCTGCAATGGCCTTTGTAAGATTTCTGTGTTCAGATCTGAACGTAAAATACTGATTGGTCTATTTAGAGCATGTGAGCCTTCTCTAGTACAGGGCTTGAATGCGTTAATAAATGATCCGCGAGCACGATATTTTGTTCTTACAGACCGCTTGCAAATTCTACAAAATTCATCTACTGAGCTGACAGCGTCTTGGTTGACTGAGCAGTAGCTCACTTCCGCTGAGTCTTGATTGGCTGATTCCATTTTGATTATTTCAGTTTTTTGACAGATAACTCACGCAGAAAGGAGGGCAGAACTCACACAATACAAAGATCATTGGAGGCGCTAGCCTCACAATCTTGGGTCGAAATACGTTCGCGGCCTTGTTAACCCGGCAAAATTTGCCTTCAGTGGCTACTAGCTCCTGTTTGCAGGCTACTGCTCCCTTGGCTTCAGCTGCTTGATTTTAATAAACTTTTAAATAAAAAATTTAATAAATTAATGATATTAATAATTGTGACCCATGGTGGTTTCTCTGGAACTGCACTTGGCTCCTGAGTTCTACTTTCAGTAAGATTCTTTGCATCTTGGGAATCTGTCAGATATTCCGAATGACTCAAAAATGATTTCAGGTCTCCAGAACCAGAGACAGCCACAACCGTACTGATAGATGCTCTTGGCATAATATCTTTGAAGGGACTCAAGGATTTTTAAAAAATTTTTCTTTTAGTTAGCCAGATACATAGTTATTTGTTTATTTCTTCATTAACATAGTTGTTTGATTATTTCTTCATTACTTGCAATAATAGAAAAATATGGTTACAAGTTAAAGTGAACTGTTTGAGTAACCAAACAATTCATGTTTGATTATAGCGCTTATGTTTCATGGTAGCTATTTATATGTGGACATTTATCCAGTCTGAATGGATTTTACAAAGATAACTATCTAAATCTTTGTGTAATACTGCATTGTATATTATTTGGGAATGTCTTTTTATCACTGTAATTTTCTTAATGAAAGCATGCACTCACATAAACAAGACTATAGCCTACCAGGTGAATCGAGGTGGTGAAAATATTTTTAAAATATATACATAGACAAAAAAAGACAAAAAATGTTTTGGAAGAACATTGATGAGAAAAAGAAATAAAAACTTTCACAAAAAAAGCCTGAAACCTTTAGTTGTTTTAAGCAAAGCATGAGAATATTTAGGCAAATATTTGTGCCAGTTAATTAAGTCTCTGTTTACTTAAATCGAAGGTGCTGTCGATCTATTTTAAAACTAATTTTAAAAAAATTTCATTATTTCTCAGAAAAAAAAGTCACTTCCCATTAAAGGATTCTAATTTTTGCGGCTGGAACAACTATATAAATACAGTTAAACAATTAAGTGTTCCTTGCTGACTTAATAATAATAAAAAAATAATAATAGCAGAACCAGTACAGTTTCCCAAGGCGTGCTGAAACCATAAAGTCCCTGAGCGGATTCAATATCAATTTTGATGTTTCATAGTAATAATCTGTACATCAGTGGAAAATGCTGGCTCCATCTCTGGGGAACAAATACCAATAATCCTGCTGAGCAATAGAGAATGATGCAATGTTAAAATACATTACATTTAGGTCATTGCTCATGGAAAAGTTTCCCCTTGTCTTTTTGGGTCAGATGTGGAACTCAACCGCACACGGTTACTGTATGTTCATTTGACACTGAAGGTTGACAGCAGTTTTCTGATAATGGTAGATGAAGCTGCCTGGTGCTTCCGCCAGCTTGCATCAGCCCTACAGAAGTTGCAGCCAATGAGAGGAAAGACCACAATAAAGAAAGGAGGCAGGTAATTCTTTAAGTGCTTTGAGTTATACCTTTTACAATCAGAAAATAAGATAAAATAATAGAATTTAATTTTAATGACTTTTTATTATTCAACCATCTGTACCAGTTGACCATGAAACCATGAATGTTCAAAGCCAGCCTTTCTGTAGCCTATTTTTAATCTTTCATTTTTATCATGCTCTCATTTGTTCAGATTAAAAGAATTTAAACTGTTAATCACAAATATGGCCAAAGACACAAAGGTCACAGATGGACAAACACACAGAACTAAACACAGGTTGTAATGCACAGTCACATGAAGCTTTATTAGAGGTATCAACAGCTTAGGTCAGAGCATGGGTAGACAGGGCATTAGGGGTAACCAAGCTGATGTCACAGGGTGACGACAAGTACCGGTAGTTGCCGATGGGCAGAAAAGGCAGCGCCGATGACAATACTATTCAAACCCGCTCAGAGCACACGGAATGAAAGATTGCCACCCTGACCGTAGTGCAATCTTGTATGGTAATAGGGTTTAAAAACAGAAGGGAGAGAGGTAGCAGAATATTGTGGCACAGATTTCCTCATAATCTCCATGAAAGGAGACAAAGGTGGATAACAGCTGTGAAAAAGGAAAAGGAACAACTGTGAAGCAAGTCAAACATTGGCCAGACTTTCTTTGTGTGAGCTGTTTCATCAGCAGCGGGTGGCAGCTGAACCTCTTCAACCTGAATTACGCTGGATTTTCTGAGAAATGCCTTCACTGGTATAGAAACCTCTCACCTTTTAATGCATAATTTCTCTTAACCTGTCCCCTTTTATTATTACTTGATTAACAATCAATTTATATAATTGAATAATCAAGACTGATACACAAGCTTATAAAAAAAAAAAAAAAAAAAAAGATGAATTAAGAAATGAGAAAGAGATCACCAACAGGCAATACTGACAATGTAAATGGAAAAAACGTGATATTATAAGGATGGCAATAATACAAAATCAATTAATGAAAACCATACTCTGAGCTCCATCTCCTGCTTTAGCATTTTTTTCAGCAGGGTAATTTATTTTAACTTATTCAGAATGTTTTTGGTGTGAAAAGGAATAAAATGGTAAACATCTTCTTAAGCCTATCTAATTGTGAACACTGGTGCTGTAAGGGATGTGCTTTGAGCAGCAGTGATGTGCACGGAGGACAGGAAGTGTAGGACTGGACTCAGGTGCGAAGATGGACTTTATTATGCCCTCAGCACAGCAAGAAGACAAAACAAGATATAATACAAAATAACAAGGAATCAAGGTTCCTGGATCTTACTATTAGTAATACAGACACTGGTCTTTAGCTACAGTACAATATATTACAAATAGAACAAGGAATCGAGGTTCCTGGATCTTACTATTAGTAATACTGACACTGGTCTTTAGCTACAGTACAATATATTACAAATAGAACAAGGAATCAAGGTTCCTGGTAATAAAGTTAAAGTGCTGATATTAACAATGAACTAAGCTCTAAGTTCAAGAGTTATAATATATTCATGCAAAGCACGGGAGATAAGTCCATACATGACTTGTGAGTAAATACAGGCTTGTGGCTCACAAGGCTTCGCAATGACTAAGTGCGAAGCTCGGTCATAAATAGCGCAACGCTACCACACAGTGGAAATGAACAATAGTGCAATGATTGCGGAGCTGAAGAATGCGGTCCGGGTCTTAATAGACCAGTAAGTAGAATGGCTGGAGGCGTGGCCTTGCAAATAAACTGCTGAAATGAAATGCTGGTTCCTGTCTGATAGGGTGATAGGCAAGTTCGGAGATTCCCCCTTGTATGCCTGGTTCCTCCCAAGGTTTCTTCCTTTCTATACTTCAAAGGGACTTCTTCCTTGCCACTATCACGGCTTGCTTTTGAGGGAATTCAGGCCAGGGTTCATTATAAAGTGCATTTTGACAAATGTTAGTGAAATGAGCTATACAAGTAGGATTTGACTGAGAAGTTTATTTAATTTATCAATCAATGTACAGCCACCACTGAAACCTCTTGAGATTCTTGCTGATTACTTGAATTCTAGAAATCTTAAAGCTTACTGTTGACATAAAACCCTTTCTGTTTCTGTCCTTTGCCTTCCTGCCTGGTACTTCTGCATATGCCTTCCTGCCTGGTACTTCTGCATACATATGTCATTTGTTTTTAATACAAAAAATGTCATTACATCTCTTGTTGTATGCTATGTCATGTCTATTTACATTGTGTAATTTTTTCTATGATGAATTTTGACTATGTATTATGGAGTGTATTTGTGTCTTATGCCACCCTGACACTTGCACGATTTTTGTCCCCGCAATGCCGCGCAATGCGTCGATGCAAGGTGTGCCATTTCGGTGGTAGGCAGCAGAGCCTCGTTTGCGCCCTGTTCGCGCGCTGCATACGCAGAAATTACGCACTGTCTACGCAATGCGTGGCCAAAAATTTGAATCATGCGCGAACAATGTCTGAACAGTTTGTGAGAAGTTCCTGCCATGCGTGAATGGTTCGCGACGCGCGCGAAGTATGCATGAGCTGGGCGTGCCATGATCACGTGAACAACCCATGACAACACCCTAACTCGGCACGCATTGACACGCACCGTCGGCAGTGTTCGCGCCGAGGTCGCGTAGTGTTCACGCATGGCTCACGCAAGTGGCACGCACATGGCACGAACATTGCATGCCGAATGTGTGCCGAATTTTTTAACATTTCAAAATTCTCTCTACGACATGGCACGCACCCCCGCACCCTCCACACACTACTCACGCTCGTTTCTGAAGACTTTAATCATTGCCACGACGCATTGCGTGGTATTGCGGAAACAAAAATTGTGCAAGTGTCAGGGTGGCATTAGTCTTTATTGGCTGACAGTGATGTCAGAATGATTTCATTGGCCTACTGCCTTTATATATACCTGTCTCTAGGTCATGTAAGTCATTTGCCTGATGAAGACCCTGTTGGGTTGAAATGTTGCCTGCTTTTCCAGTCAATAAAGTATTGGGAGCTACAACCCAGTGTGCGAACATTTATCATTTTTCGTTTTCAAGGTCTAAGAATAGGCAAATTTTAAGCATGAACATCATTAGAGTCACAGTTAACAATTATACAACTGAAAAAACTTAAACTTGAAGAATTAAGTGAGAGCCATACTCTCACAATCCATTTCTTATCCACACACCCCATTTTAGGGTTTACAAAGGTCGGTTGATGCAAGTGCTCGGATGAAGATGTTACCAGTGCTCCTATGATCTGGAAGAACCTAGTAAGTTTATCAGTGGCAAAGATCTCGCAATTGAACAAAAACTTTTAGGTTCTGCACTTTTCCTAACAGAAAAAAATGATAGAAACTTGATTTTGAAAGTTTAAATGACACTTATAGCTAGTGTTTTAAGATTTTTACCTCTTTTAATTACTGCAAATGAAGGTTAAACTCAGTTTCTACCAAAAGTGACACACAAAGTAGGTTTTTCCAGATCACAGGAGAGTGTCGACACATCCTGGTTTTTTTCTCTGAATGTTGGCCATACCCTGGGGCAAATTTCAGCAAATTCCCTAAGTGTGTCATGGCCGGGAACCTTGTCAAACGTACCGTCGTTTACACACGTGGGCTGTTGGAAATCTCCATTTCAGAACATTTATTTCAGAATCTCGTTAATTCACAAAAACAGAACCTGCCTCGGAAGTTCTAAGATAATTATCTCATTAATACCAAAAAACAGAGTGTTTTATTTTTTCTTCCGGTGAACGCAGTATGCTTTTGCACCTCTCTGTATGGACCATGCGAGTTTTTGACCGATTGTTCTGACTTGAAAATCGCAACAAAGAAAACCAGCAATGATAACAAACAAATTTATTCTTCACTGATTAGGTCCAAAAATTTCTACAAATAATCCACTGTGCAATCTTATAATAACACTCTAATGCCACTGTGTAACTCTGATGCCAAAACAAAAACCTCTCAACTGACCAAAATCACAGCATTTATATAGACTAGGAACATTCTGGAAAGATCTACAGGAGTCCTTGGTGATCCGGCCCCCTCCAGGAAAGAAGATGCCAGAAACCTCTTGAAAGCACAAGTCTATTTCATTACAAACAAGTGGCATTGCATCAGATCATGTTTTGCTACTGTTATGATTCTGCCTTGTCTGACCATGTTTTGATTATGATTCTGATTCCATGCCATGTTTTGTTCTTGCTTTGTCTGTATGTCTGCCATATTCCATTCCCTCCGTTAGATTCCAGTTCTGGTTTTCTTTCTTGCCATGCATTGCACTTTGTCTCCCCTGTCTGGTCTCATGTCATGTGACTGCTCATTGCCCCAGTATTACGTGCCACACTTTCGGGTGATTTCATGGTTTCTGGGATTTCAATTATTCCTTCTAATCTCGTTTGCTTCCTTTGCCTTGCTGTTCTATCATTACTAACAGTACTAACAGTTTGTTATTTTAGTTAAAGATACTAACCAAAACTAACATTGTTTATAGTACTAACTTACTAACGAGCACTAGGGATTGTATAGCTGCACTTTACTAATTGACTAACGAGCTCTCAGCATTCGCCCTATTCTAGTCTCCGCCCCTTGTCTTCACTCAATCTACTTTGCTGTGCATCAGCGGATCCTCCGCACCTGTGAGGCTCTGTTCTGCCTCTCATTATCTGTGCACGTTAGAACTCCCTAACTGGAGCCGTATGTTTGGCAATAGGCTGTCTGTGTGATTCCCGTCCGTGTCTTGGCTTTCGCCAATTTCCGTGGTTAGGGTTTCCCTCATGTGATTCCCCCATTGTAATTAGTCTGATCCAGCTCACCTGTTCCCTATCATAGCATGTGACTTCCCCTACGTGTATTTAAGCAGTCCTTTCACTGCCAGCCTCTGTCAGAACGTTTCCCTTGGCTACGATGGTTTATGCCTTGTACTCTTTGTGATTCTTTTCTGACTGGACCGTCCCCGTTTGTGATTTTGGCTCTGATTTGGATTTGTTTGCATCTGTGTACCGAACCTTTTTTGCCCGACCACGAGTTTTGTGTTTGCTGCCCTGTTTACAACTTGGATTACATCCCTGGGATTCTGATTTTTGGATTGTGGACTTTGTACTGTTGCTTCCTGCTCTGCGGGGGTTCACCCCCATTCCTCATAAAACACAAGTTTTTTGGATTGCTTGGTTCTCGCGTCTGGCTCCTGAGCGTAACCTCACAGCTACAGACATACCAGAGTTGGGTCCAAGTACTTTCAAGTACTTCAGAGAATTGTATGCAAGCTCTTTTTTTTTTTTTTTTTTTTTTTTTTTTTTAAACATACCATAGTGCTTGTATTTGTATCTGAGTACTACTTAACAATGCCTTATATTAGGCATTAGGCCTAATATTATTAGGCCTAATGCCTAATAAAAACCTAATAAGTACATGTACTTGTATTCAATCTCTGTCAGCACTTAGGAGACTGGTCAAGAACTTTGAAAAGTACTTGAATACAGGTATTTTAGGCATTAATAGGAAGTACTCTGATACAAGTGCAAGCACTTTGGTATTTTAAAAAAAAAAAAAAAAAATACTTGCATCCAATTCTTGAAGGTACTTGAACCCAAGTCTGAGACATACCACTAGAGGGTGCTAAATGATGAACAAAATAAACAAATAGCTGACCAGTAAGGCAGCACAAATAGTATCTAACAAATCTCCATAAAACACTCATACATAACACTATATACAAGGGTTTTCACCAGGTACTACAGTTTTCCCCACCCCGAAAAGCATGCTCTGCGGAAACACCCCCACCAGAGTCTCTCACCAAGGCTCTGGCTTTGCGACTGGAGTTGGTCCTTAGGCGCTGCACTATAGCTGCCCACTCTGTCTTAGTAACAAAGATGGATCAAATGCAGTGGATGAATTACTCCTTGGAGTAAAAAAAAAAGTGCTTCTTTGTTATTATCAATAGTATTTTTAATGAATCTTTATCAACATTCAGAATAACTTTGGAGAGTACTGTATAAATCTAAGGACTCACTTAATCCTCCTAGACAGTAAGGATATTCAAGATGAGTATTAATACTAGCAATGTGACATCTACAATAGACAAGTTACGTTAAAAGACACTTCATGAAACTATTTGGCTTAACGCCTTTTTGCCACTTTCAGATGGACAATCCATTTGGAAAACAACCAGATCCCACAGCAGCTGCTACTAACCCAGGAAACACTAAACAGCCCAAAGACTGCACATGAAGGCATGCTGTATGCAGACAATCAATTCCTACCTGTCAGAGCGAAGACGTCCATCTGCTTAACAGCTCACGGAAAGACAGGGCAAATCCCACGTAGAACACAGCAATGGGACAATGATAAAGCTATTCTCTCATTATTGCCTTATATTAAATTTGACATTTAGGTAAATTTCTTAATAGAGTTCTCATCTAGGGTTGACATAAACCAGACATACTATGAATTCATACAAATGTTCATATCACTTTACTCAAATACTATACTGAAAGTTTAGGGGGTACTCCATGCTTTCAAATAGCAATATTCTCCAAGCGTGAAATGAGGTTGGTGTTTTCTATTTATAATTTAAATGACGATGAATTTGCCAAGCTGTTTACTACATTCGCTCATATTAAATTGACAGTGGAGATCATAGACTCAGAGTCAATGCTTAAATGATTCTACAGACAACTCTACAATGTAACTCACATACATGTTTGTGATTCATCAAACTTCATTGTCCATCCGACTCACTCAGCAATGAGCTCCAGTACCACACTCATTATGACATCCTTTTGCAAGAAATATTTTCCTTTAATTGGTTTTGTTCGTTTTTCTTAACTTCAACTGACAAGTCTTCATTCCCCTCTTACAATCTCTTATCTAAGCTTTCAAAGTCTGTAACACCTGCTGCCCTCTCTCATCCCTTTCGGTAAGAGGCAAGAAGCCTTGAGGATTTAGTCAGTGTGAATGTGTGTGTGTCATCTGTGTCGAGCTTCAAATGGCATCATGCATAATAAAGGGTTTTAAGCCTCAAATGTTAAAATTAAATCCACAGTAGGCAGGTCCCAGGAATTCCGCATCTTGCATGTTGTACCTGTTTTACTGTGCATCTTCACTGCCACCTAGTGGATTAGTGTAACCATTTTGGTTATGTGCCAAAAAAAAAAGAAAAAAGTACACAAAATATCCATCTATCATCAGTCCTATTAATGGCTGAGGGAGCTGGAGCTTATTTCAGTATACAATGAGTGAGAGAAAGGAATACATCCTCAAAAAGGACACCACACCTTTGTAGAAATTATAGTTACCTAAAATGTGGAAGTGGGTCCTTGGGGCTAAACTGCACCCAGGCGATTTCCCACACATCTAAAACCCTTCCAAGAACCGAGTTATATTTGATGATGGGAGGTATTACAGTAATACACTCATAATGGGAAAACTTTTAACCCTGGCACACAGATTAAGCACTGATTTGATTGCACAAGTGGGAAGAAATGGTTGTGAAATGCATCATGGGAAACTACTCGAATCGCCACACGTTTGCGCACTACATCAACTTTTTCACATATTCATGCTGATTATAACATCAAATGTGCGATTCCAGGAGTGTTTTTTCCAGTCAACGTGCTGTGGTTAGGATTAGCACTAGGAATGAAGATGATGATTTTATATCATTTGTTTCACAAAGAGAATGTAGAATTGAAATGCCAGTTTCCTGTGGTATGGATTAAAGTCTCAGTGTTAGAGTCTGTTCTCAGCTGTTTGTCTGGATGTGAGCGCCAAACTCTTTTCTTGAATGATACCACTTTTGGAGTCTTTCATGGATTATTTTTATGGCAGAAAATGGTTTTGGTGCAGCTCAGCCATTAAGAGGTGCTCTTACTCAAAGAACTCACCAGAAAAAGGGAGTATTCTGTGTCGTCTTCTATGAAGGCATGCTTTTACAGTTTTTCACTACTGCTAAAACACATTCCACGAAACATTGCTCCGTTTTCCCAAAACTCTAAACACAAAACACTGTTCTCAGGCCACGTACACAAAACATCACACGCTCTTTTCAAAACCAAACTCACACCAAAACAGTTGCTCATATGCTCAAAACCAAACTTTGACACCAAAGTCACTCTCAAAGCCTGCGAAAATGTAAACACTACAAAGCATCATTACATACTGCAACAAAAAAACTGAAAACACAATGTTCAGGGTGTGAAAAGTTTTTTCACAACTGCCAAGACACATTTATAGAAAGCTTCTTATCTGTTCTCAAAATATATTACTTTAGAGTATTAGCCATTCATAGATTTGTGTGTTTCATAGAAACAATAATTATGTAAATTAAGAAAATGAAGAAAAATCAGTTATCACAACTCAATGCAAAAATGTACTGTAAACACTATGGAGGATCCATTACACACAACAATACACATTGAAAACACAATATTTAGGGTGGGATTTTTTTATTTTTTTTTTTAAATTACAGAACTCAACCATCCTTATCAATATGTCACAGTTTTTGTAAGTAACTTGGATACAGTAACAGTATGCATACTGTTTTTGGAAACATGACCTATAGGTACAATGTAGGCCTACAGCAAAGCATTTTGTACCCTCCCTTGCCCCCCCACCCCGAAAGGCCTGCTTCACGCGCACCCTCTGATGCTGGAGGACTCGGTCTATGGTGGTCAAGCTGACACTGTCAATGTGCTGAACGTTGACATTGTCAGTAATGACTCTCTGCTGGATTTCTCGGAGTCTGATGTTATTATTCTCCCCAATCATATCCATGATGAGGGTTTCTTGCGCTGGTGTGAATATGGTGACCCTCCCACTTCCGTGTGGCATTCTTTCAACTCTAGAGAAACAAACATGCATTTTACTGAATTGCAAATGTACTCTGTAAAAAAAAGAAAGACATGCATTCAATAGAAACATCAATGGACATGTTCTGCAATCTTTTTACAGCGAGGATACTGTGATGAAACCAATTGTACTCCGCTATACTGTGGCCAAAAAACAACTACATACAGTACCTGTTGTGTTCTCTGAATGCCCGAATAATGGTGGCCACTGAAAACCTGCTAAGGGTTGGATGGACTCTGTCCTGCTTCGGTCATTGACATGCCGTGGACAGTGACATGGTCAATGACAGTAGCTCTCATTTCGTCCGTAATGACGGTGCGTGATCGTCTTGCCCCCTCCTCTTAGGAATTCTAAGGCAAGTAAATAGTAAATTCAATAAAAATGTTTCATTCACTGAACTTATTGGCTACACTGCACAAAAAATAAAACTACTCTGTATTTTCCGTGTTAACTTTAGTCATATCCTGCAAAGCAGACCAGCAAACCTATGCTTCATTAAAGGCAAAGTATACCTTGCATCAAAGTCTCATTTTTATGTTAATTTTACCTTTGGCTTTGCAATAATGTTGAATAAAATCAGCAGACACACTCTGGTTAAGAGTAATTAAATATTTAATTTCAATTAGGCCTCATTCATGCAGCATGCGATTACATCTCGGTATCAACTTCATCACGCGTGAACTGGCACGAGTATAACATCAGTGCCACCCATTCATTGCACATAAAGAAAAATGGCCGCTATGCATCCTTCATGTTCTTTGTGCTGGGCTATTAACTCCGTACAGTGAGCCCCTGACCCTTAAACGAATAATTGCAGTCAAGCTGCTCCTGTTTAAGATCTCTGGAGTAAGATTCACATAATTTGTTTACTGAATAATCAAGACCAATATAAAAGCCTGTCAGAATTAGGAAATAATAAAGAAATGACCGACTACAGACGGGCTACATTGACTACATACTTAATAGTGATATTGCAGGTATGGAAAACAAAGTAATAATAAAGAATAACAATCCATTATTCCAATACTTTCTCTGAATTCCATCTCCCATTTTAGCAATTTTTTTTTAGCAGTGCAACCTAATTTATTTTAAGATCGCACTTAATCTAAATGTTTTCAGCGTTCAAAGGACAGTCTATATTTGAGGGGAAGAGCAGCAGCACACTCCTTGCCACAATGCTATAATAATTAATTCATTAAATTACCATCACTACTGACATCAAAGTGTTTGTAATTGAATAATTTAGTAAATTGGTTCTTAGTGCACTGCAAAAGTTCGGCGCATGGCATGTGTTGGAGCATAAGAAATTTGTTAAACTTTTATTCAAGGTTTTTCCTTAACTCACAAGTTGGTGTCGTTCTGTGTGCTGGCTCTGTGAAATCGTAATGGTTTGCATTGTCCTTTTATTAATTAACTTTTATGAATTAAGTCTGATTTGCGCTTACAGTTGGCCATATAGCATAAGCCTGTGATGAACTATCTGTTAAAGGTGGTAGAAATCAAAACGAAATCATCAGTGTCTCATGAACGAGTTTAAGCGACGAGTGTTCGCGTTGCAGCTACAGTGGATTACTTGCTATCAGCAGCAATAGTTGAGCTCTGTCTCAGAAATGGTCACGGAATGAGGGCAACAGAGGCTTCGTCAGCGTGGTGAGTTTCAAAAGGAGACAGACGCATTGCTGAAGACGAGAGCAAAGTCCATCGTTGGACGGACGTTTTAGTAAATGCACTGTCAACAGATAAGGCAGTTTTTTATTGGTACGGCAGTCGAGTTGAAGGGATTAGGATAAGGATTAGGTATTATGGTCAGGGGAAGGGTTAGGGATTAGGGTTAGGTTAGGGGTCACGGTTAGGGTTAGGGTCAGGGGTAGGGTCAGGGATAGGTTAGGGCAGGGTTTGAAATGGGGACTGCTGTACCTCTCCACATTGAAAATGCATTGGAAAACTGCTGTACCCGTGCAACTGCCTTTGGTAAAAGCCACTTTTAATCAGCTAAGAGCTCACCTAATACTGTTGTTAGCATCCTAGCCCAGTGTGCGCTTAGCAATGCACGAGAAGTAATTACATCATTGTCGTGACTGTGATGATACTCACAGGAGGCGGTGATTTTGAAATAAAGTCGGCACTCGTGGAGGTGGTCTGATTACTGCTGTAATCAGGTGGAGGACTAAACTGTATTTTTTTTTTTGACGTGGGGTTGACTCATCAGAATGCTAGTTTGTTTATTCAAGAGAAGGAGCTAAGAGCGACTCCATTAGACGGCGCTAGCTTAGACTTGGACCTGCATGTGACGCGCACGCTCGCCACTTCCGCAAGTACGGACTGACACAACACGTAATCGGAACTCTAAAAGATGGTAAAGTTGCTCCCTGCCATCTGGGTTATCTCTTCGGCGACTCGTCTCCACTCAACCCAGCTCATCTGTTCAGGCTGGTATTCGTGTTCAATTTATCATTCAACTGGAACTGGAAAACTGTCAGTGAGTGTCATTTTGGAGCTGATACATGGTTTAAGGTAGAATACTGCTATTTAGCATGAAAATCTTTTTTTCATTACTTACATCAAATTGCTTTATTGATTTGAGAAGCAAACATTCAAATTAGCAGGGATGGAGGTGATTTGCATAAATTATGCAAATTAGGTGTTCAAGATGGCTGTCACAAAGGGGCACATCATGACGATTTCAAAACACCTTACCTCAGTAACTAATAGACATATCAACTTCTTACTTTGCACACAGGTTGCCTGATCCAGCATCTATGGGCTAAACCTCTTAAAGTTGGATACTTTAACAAAATGCAGAGGTTTTTTGAAATTTTGCTCTTGACTTGAAAATTCTCTACCTCATTATATATTCAGCACCCCCTGAAATTAAAAGAGTAGCGTAAGGGCCATATTTTTTAGGTTCAGGACAACCATCATGCTGTAAACTATTTATGTTCGAAACTTCATTAAAATCGGACCAGCGGTTTTTGAGAAATGGCGCGTGAAAAATGTGGAAATGGTAATGGTATTTTTATAGCATTAATCTACCTTAAAAGGGAATGTTTAAGATCATAACCTAGTGTCCAAGATGATATTTCAAAATGTTGTTTATGGCTCAAGGTTTTCATCTATAATAAGTATAAGGAATTGTAAAACAGAAACCTGTTCATGGAATTGTGAAGGGGAATTCTGAGACAATGTTGAGGAACTGTTAATTGAATTGTTTGGTTGAATGAAGAAACTGAATATACCTGGAGTTCACTTAAGGGGGTATTTGTTAATTGTTCAAGTCATTTGAGGTTTAATTTACAGACATTTTGAGACAAGATAATACTGTGTTGATAAGAAAGAAACTAAACACAGTGATTATTTTTTATGAGTTCTGTAAACTGATTCAACTATTCTTTTTATGTTGAAACTAATTATTTAAGAAAAATAAAACTTTGTAGTAATTAAGTGAAATTACCCCCTCAACTTCCTGTGTGTGCTGTAGCCTTACCTTGGAGTAGGGGCATCTCACCTATCTTGCCAGATCTGAGGATGGGAGGGTTTGTATTTTGTCTCACCTGTACTAGTGGGGCGGATATACATTGTAAACTTCAGGTAGTCACTGTGTCTGAGATAAACCCTGAGGCCCACCTCGCCACATCTTTATTCAGCAAGGTAGGCACAACATACTTACACACGTGGGTACTGAGATTAATTGTATTGGGAGCGGGGACTCAGATCCTTTCGTCATCTCAATCGTCCAAGGTACGAGGTGCTACACTAACCCCAACAAAGTGGAGGCATAATCACCCTGTTACACATGCATTTAAAATCACTTAAAATGCAAGCCATTCATCAAACTTTCATGGTCGCAAAATCGCTGATGAGGTCTTTATTGTCCAACTTTTGGGAAATTTGTAAGAAGGCTTCAATATGAGATTGCATGAACGGCAATCATCAAATTCATAAAAAAGGAAATCTAAACCTTATCCAAATACCATCCCCAGCAGCATTTACCACATAACATCCTACTTTAAGATGGAATTTTGTGAAATTTCAATTAGTGCCACCCATGCAATCTCAGATTGTAGTCTTCCTCTTTCACAGAAAGCTATATGCATTATAGCTATCCAGATTATTGGTACCCTATTCGCTGGGGAAATTCAATTAATTGTATGATTCTTAATCAGAAACAAGTTGAGAGTTAACCCTCATTATGGTAATGTCAGTGGTTGTAGATAGAGTTTTATTTTTATATCAGCAAGCTTCACATGCAGATCTGATTCGGCAAACCTGCATTTTTTACCCCTCTGCATAGATGTAGATGCCAGTGGGCATAAAGCTGCTCTATTTATGCACGCAGTCACACTATACTATCATTAGATGGCACACGAGGATCAGTTATTGAATATCCACAAGTAAGCCAAGCTCGAACACGGTTTAGAATATGGGCGAGTTCAGTCCCATCCCTGTTTTTCAGGAGTTGCATGAATTAAAGTCCTCAGCTAAGTCTGATGTGCAAACTGCTCAATATCCTTGCCCGTAGTATCTATCAGCAGTTAAAAAAAAAAAAAAAGATCTTGGGACAGAAAAAAATTATAGTCCTTTGCAGCAACCACTTCATCTATAGTGCGCCAATGGTATCCCAATTGGTAGTTCAGAAAAATCAGTTTTCTGAAGTAAAAATTCGGCATGGTATTGATACTATGTCATTATACTCAATTATAGTCATCATATATCAAAAACACGTAGTTCCCTTTGGTGGATTTATGCGTAGATTCCTCCATCGACAAATTCAGCGCTTCGTTGTACTCTCGTTGCAAGCCAGTCTGTGACGTACCGTTCAGGATCCACACGCAAGAGATGGAAATCCAAAAATCGTATGCCTTTAATGAAGTCCGGGTCAAAGCCAAAAAACACAAGAATTGCCAAGCCACAATACGAAATCCAAAAACAGAGTCGACCAGACAGGCAGGGGTCAGAACCAGAAAAACAGATGAGCAAAGGTACATAGACGGTAGGCAAAAAAATCATAGTCGATGAACAAAGCAGAGGGTCATACACAGGGCATCCAAACACAGGAATCGTGGTCATATAAAAATAGGTCGAAATCCAGGAAGTCAAAACAATACAAAAAAGGGCTATGGCAAAAATCTTGGTCGGACGAAACAGTCGAAGAGAAACAATAATCAATGGCATACAAGGCGCTCTACACAAAGAAATATTGATCAAGGAGCTGGCTGTGAAAAGACTGCTTAAATAGACGGGAGGAAAGTCACATGCTATGCAGGGAGCAGGTGTACTGGATCAGACTAATTACAACGGGAGAATCACATGAGGGAAACCCTAACCACGAAAATTGGCGAACGCCAAGACACGGACAGGAATCACGCAGACAGCCTACGACATTTAAACAGCTCCGGTCAAGGAGTTCTAAGTGCACAGATTATGAGTGCAGGAAAGTAATTAAGCACGTGCGAGAGATCTCGCAGAAACGCAGGGGGAGACAGTTAAAGCTGAGCAAGAGGCGGAGACTAGAACAGGGCAATTGCTGAGAGGGAATTAGTATTAATTAGTAGCGGTGCAACTTTACCGATTTAACTAGAGTGCTTGTTAGTAAGTTAGTAACATATATACATGGATTAGTTGGGTTAGTAGACTATGATACAAAATACAAATGTTAGTTTTGTTAGTAATCAGAACAGTAAGGCGAAGGAAGTAAACGAGAATCGAAGGAATACGTTAAACACCAGAATACATTTAAATCACCCGAAGTAAGTGAGCACACAGACCGGGAAGACGGACTGAACCAACTAGATCACAAGACAGGGGAGACAAGTGCAATGGAACTGAAGAATGGACTAAACTAAAAACCTGAGCAATACAATAACCAAAAAGAATAAATAAAAGACAAAATCATGAACCATGAACTAGAACATAAACATGAACATAAACATGAACCAAAAACCATAACCATGACACAGTCACTCAATTATTTACTCAGGCTCATCTGCATAACGCACAGTTATAGTTCATGCCCACGTAAAACTTCCCCAGTAATGATCTATTGATTGACACATCTTATCCAATTCCAGACGGTATAAACTTTCCATGGTAACTGAAAGACAGTGATTGGACCATCAGAAAAATATTTAAACCTTTGCATAACAGCAGTTATGTTGTATTCTCTCAATGTTGCGCACCTGAAAATTGCACAGAAAAAAAAAAAGACTTCCTAAATCCGCCTGAAGTGCTCACTTACATTTATAGGATTTAAATGAGATATGGACTTGGCCAATGGGAATTATTCCGAATGAAACATTACTGGAGGGTTCCTTCTACCACGTAGATCTGTGTCTCTGGAGGAGGGATTAATTAAATAATGGTTTTTGTTCATTTTATGAGTAAGTGAAATTTTATATTTTTATACTTATGGCTACCTGGCTAGCAGTTTTTTGTTCTTGGTTTACCATAGCCATGATGATCACAGAGCTTTTGTGCCACATCGCTTAATGACAGTTACCATTAGTCTAGTTAATAATACAGTATGTGGTGGCATTTTGCTCAATGTGGCTCTTTGTTTTAGAATTTATACTGTAGGGACCACAGAACTGCATTTCCCATGCAGTCCACAGGGAACAGAAATCTACAGCACCACCCCCTGCCTGACATCCATTTAATGTTTCAGAATACAATGAGTCCAAAAGCAATAAAACGGGCAGTAAAACCTTTAAAACTAGGGACCAAGCCCAGTTTTCTCTCTCTTGCCACGACTCCATCCGGGCTGGTCACACACTCTCGGCTCAACTCCCCATCGGGGAAGCCACACGCTCTTGGCTCGTCTCTTCCCCCGGGATGGCTGCACTCTCCTGGCTCCACTCTCTTCAAGACCAAGGGCGGCACTTGTACTGGAATTCATGCACCTTGTGCAATTCCATTCGACCTACCTGCAGAGTGCTCACAACTCTTAAGTCCAGGACTGCAAATCTCATTTAACTAGCTTACGTCCAGTGCTACTGGTAGTTAATCACAGAGCAGCTCCATCAAATGAATTTCCCGAATAAGCGAGGACATTGCTCACGGCGACCCACACAACAGAGCACCATCACAACTCCATGTGGACACAGGACCTTGGAGCTGCAGGTTGCCCAGAAACTCCTAGGAGAATCACACCACCAGGACTGTTCAACGGATCACAAGAGACGACTAAAGCTATTAATTTCCGTTTGAAAGACTGTTACCTTCCAGGCAATTTCACGGTTAAGCTTGCTTTCTCTGAGATTGTATAGCATTTCAATTTGACCTTCTCTAATGTACATGTACAATCGCATAGTGTCCGTTTTCATATTTTATGGATTGAATTAGCCATTGACTGATTGTTTATCTTTACACGCATAATCTCTCTCCCACTGGCTAACTTTCTAACACTGGAATAAACTAACACATATGCTGTAGTATGGATGATAACTCGATTAATAATACAAGTTGCTTATGAGTTGAAGCTAGCTTCTCCGCGGCAATTTGTTGAAGCTAAATTGAGTAATCCAGCCGCGCATCAGCCCACCTGTAAATTTATAAATTAATCGCAGCCCCACGTGCTGCCGTTCTCCCTTTGTCCCAAGATAAAGGAACAAGTGCCCACAAGCACACATGCGCATCTGCCCCGCGCAGACGTGCCTACACACGCCTATTGGCGCGCCCACGCCCACAGGCACACGTACATTCTGAATGCGCACACACACACACACACACACACACTCGCATGCACGCATAACCAGCATTGTTACTCTTTCATTGTAAGTACAAAGCCCTCCCATAGATTAGCGCCTGTGTTTGTTTGTTTAATAAATTCATTTATTAAACGCAGTGTCTGTTTTGGTGCTGTAAAACGTGGGGGTCTGAGTCAAAATGGCCCATGTAGCACTCCAAAAATCCCTCAGATTATCAATCAAATCTTTGATTTAATTATTGTTTGTTTAATCATTAATATTGGTTATTTTAATCATTAATTGAAATTCCATATTTTTGGTTATAATAACAATTTAATGAGACTGATTACTAACTTTGCAGGTTTCCTGCAGAACCAAATTGTTATCCTGTGGGAAGGATTGTTAGGACGAAATGTCTTAATCATCCATCCTTGCAATTTTACATATCGTCGAGGCATATCCCCTACAATATCGTATTCAACAAAATCGAATGTCGAGGTTTTGGCTTGTTTAAAATGCAAACAGCTCAAGCACCTCAGTAGACTCTCTGACACATTCATTGCCCCATTCTGTTCAATCTAAGGTAGAGTATTGCCTGCATTTTTCTGATAGTGGAATGTCTGCTCTGTTAAAATAAGGTATATTTCAGATATTATACTGCGCTCCATTTACCTCGGAAGTCTGAGCTGGGAATGACGTCACAGCCGAGTTATCAGCGTTCCAGTTACAAAGTCGGGAAAAAGTTGCCAACCACCATAAACCGGGAAGAAGAGTAGTAAAACAAGATGGTCACGTCTCTGAAAGCTATTCTCGCGTTTGCCTTGTCTGAATATAAGCAACTTCTAGACAAATATGCGGTCCTTCTGCAACCTTTAAACAAGGTGGATTTCCATATATATACGTCGAACAATGTATACGGTTGATTTAGTGCGACAAACACGAGTCAGAAGTCATAAATGGAATATTACAGGAGCTTCTAATTACTGTTTACACCTGGGGCAGCCATCTTTAAATGTTAACTCGGGGGTAGTGAAGATTCTCCGACTTTCCGAGTCGGAAATCTGACCTCGGAGGGCGTTCCAGTTGAAACTTCCGACTCGGAATTCGGAAATTACAACTTCCGAGTACAAATAGAATGCAGCATTAGTGAGTTATTCTTGTTCCTTATAAGGTGTAAAAAGTGTTGATATTGAGCACAGTGGTAGTTCAGGCAGGCCACGGAGTCACGCCCAGCTCGCAAGCCTGCCTTCATTAGTGATGGTACAGATCACAAGCCACACCCACATCAGCTGACAGCTCAGCTGATTCATTTCAGGCACTCAATTGGCAAATCATAAACAAGGCGCCCTATTTAAAGATGCTCTGCCTGCCCTCTATTGCCGCTTTCTCTACTCATTTGTAACCCACCTCCATCCCCAGCTCCTCCTTTACGCGTTGTTCTGACTTAAGTCAGTGACGTCGCAGTCATTGATGGCTCGGTCTGTTCTGTACCCCTGGGAGGAGGGGTTTGCTGCTGCTCTCTCCACCCATGGCTTTCACGCGTATGCATGGAAGGGCAGGTCTATGGCTCTCCCTGCCTACTGGCTTTTCATGCATACGCGTGGTAGGGCGGGGAGGCCCAAGAGCAGAGCCATCCCGCCAAAATCAAATAATGCAAGTAAGTTCACTGCAAATGATATAATTTAGAGATTTTGACAAAGTGGACCTGACTGAAATAAGGTTGCGAGCTCGGAAGTGGGAACTGCAAGCTTTTCATTGCAGGGTGAATGTTCTGATCATTAAATAAGCGGATACTTTAATGTATGTGTGCTGGCTCATATGACACTGAAGAAAAATGGACAAAATTCTAAACTTTATCATGGAGAAAAGGTATGTTTTGGGTTTTCAGAGGTTACTGGTGACCATTCATGTCCAACAGCGGCTACATTGATAAAGTCATACTAAATTCAACCAGAAAATATTTAATTCATTTTGAATTTTATGCGTCAAAAGTTGATTTGTGTTAAATATGTGATTGTTTTATGATTTGACAGTGCACCAATTTGAGGGATCTGAGAGTTTGGGGAGCCACATGGAGAGGTGTCTTATTTGGCTCCAAAAGAGTAGATTATTTAGAATTTCATGCTCAGATGAAGAGTACTTGTGGTCAAGGAGGTTATGATCCCAGAAATGTATAGTTTTAACCCCCAGCAATTTTTCAATTCTCAGTATTATTTTTTTTTTTTACAATTTCAATGCTGTATTTTCATGAAGATTTTTTTTTTGTTTGCAGCCCTTTTTCTCAACTAAAATCATGAAAATAAACTGAAATACTGTGGAATTTTAGATGCTACAAGTGCCTTGACTCAGTTGAGCCAAACCCTTCCTCTCTGAGAAGCTGCAATCTTTAAATATAAAGGCTTAAATAAGGCAACACATAATTAGCCAGATTTGGCTTCTGCGCAAAGGGGTTAAACATTTTTTTAGGCGAAACAAGCTGATCCGACACTGGTGCAGAAAAAAATATACCATTTTGTGTATTTCGGGAATTCAATACTTTGAAAGACATTGACATTTTATGTCACCATTAACGTGGATAGGAAAATGCTTGCCTACTATGTCAATGAAGAAAGCAGAAGACGCCTGCACACTTACTCCAAGCCACCAAGGAAATCTTTATTGATTAAAAAAAGACAACGTTTCGATCCGACTTGGATCTTCGTCTGGTCAACAGAAATACGTGTATTTCTTTGTACCTACTTCAACGAACAATAATGTAAGCTGAGGGGAATAGACAGTAATTCTACTGATTGAACCAAACAAATTACCACTTAGTTGCTAATTAGGAAGTGTAAATGGGATAGGGTTTTGAGAAGTAATGCACTTTCAGGCCGGGTGAGAGCCGGGCAAAAGTCCCACCGATGGCAAGTACCAAGTGAAAGAGTTTAAATATATTTGCTCCTCTGCAGTAAATTCAGGCTCAGGCTGTTAGGGTTTGGTTTGAAAACCACCCAGCATTGCGCATTTTTTGTGGATTGATCGTGTTTTTTGTATCAATTGATGACGGGTAGAGGTTATCGTTTACAATGGTAAGCGTTGTTATGGGTGGCGCGTACGTCACATCCGGTTAATGGAAAATGCGACTCCAGAAGGTGGAAGGTGGCGTGCGGTAAGTTTAATTAGTTAATATTCCTAATTCGAATGGGTGTGCAGATTAACGGATGGGCATGATTACTGTTATAGCATTGCCGGTTCTAAACATGCAGTAAAATGACATGAGTGGTGAGAACAGGCCGTTCAGCCCAACTAGGCTCGCTAGTTTCCTTATACTATTGTGAATATATCACTTCAGATACTCAATGACTCAATGGTGTCTAGCTTAAAGTCAAGCCTGCTCTTGAAAACTCCCAAGGTCTCTGCCTCAACAATATGGTCAGGCAAGCTTTTCCACATCGAAATAACTCTTTGGGTGAAGAAATATTTCCGAATATCAGTGATAAATTCACCTTTGGTCAACTTCCATTTGTGACCCCGAGTTCTACTAACAAAACTTGGTCGAAGGAATCCTACATAATTCACTTTGTTAATCCCTTTAACATATTTAAAGACCTCCATCAGATCACCCCTCAGTCTCCTTTTCCTAAGACTAAAGAGATTAAGGATCTTCAGCCTCTTCTCATAGCTTTCATCTTTTATACCCGGAATTAGCTTAGTGGCTCTTCTCTGAACTTTTTCTAGAGCCTCTATATCTTTCTTAAAGTATGGTCCCCAGAACTGTACACAATACTCCAGATGTGGTCTGACGAATGTGTTGTACAAAAGAAGCATCACCTCTTTGGATTTGTACTCAATACTTTTGGCAATGTATCCCAGCATCCGATTGGCTTTTTTTAACTGCTACGGCACAATGGCTAGAGCCTGTGAGGGTTTGGTCAACAATCACTCCCAGATCTTTTTCGTGTGGAGCACATTCCAGTTTAAAACCTCCCATGAAGTAATCTCGTCCAATGTTTTTATTACCTACATGTACAACTTTACATTTCACACCAACTCACTTCCCCTGTTTGAATCTTCTCTTAAAACTCATCTCTTTCGTGATGCATACTCCCTCTGATTATATAGTCCCATACTTTTTGTATATTTTTGTAATGTTTTTTTAGCTGTTTTTTGATTTTATTGCTACTATTTTAATGTATGTTTTAATTATGTGTTGTAAGGTGACCTTGAGTTTCTTGAAAGGCGCCCTTAAATAAAATGTATTATTATTATTACATTTCGCTACATTAAATTTCATTTGCCACATTTCACCCAAATTCTGGATTCCATCCAAATCATCCTGTATCACTTTAGTGGACTCTAAACTATTTGCCAAACCTCCCAATTTAGTATCATCTGCAAATTTAACAAATTTGTTCTCAATATTCCTATCAAGGTCATTAATGTAGATGAGGAACAGCAGGAGTCCCACTGAGGGACGCCACTCCCCACCATACCTAGCTCAGATGAGGTTCCACTGACCACCACTCTTTGTGTTCCGTCCTGTAACCAGTTTTGAATCCACTTCAGAATACCCCCTGTAACTCCAATGGAGCTCATTTTAAAAATTAGTCTCTTATGCAGTACTGTATCAAATGTTTTCTGAAAATCCAAGCATATGATGTCATAAACCCTCCTCTGGTCTCAGTATACTTTTTCTTTGTTTTGAAATGTGCACATTTTTGCATCCAGTAGACACATTTATTTCTCATCTTAATGAAGAGAATTGGCTACACCTGAGAGGGGAGAGTTAAAGTATCTTTAAATAAGGAAAATGATTGAAAACAGATCAAGACTAATTAACAGTTTACAATAGAATATGCCTTAATTGTCATGATACATTTAAGTACAACGAGATAGTTAAGCAGCTTCTTTTACATAGTGCAAATACATGTATAACAATTAAAAAAAAAAACAAAAAAAAAAAAACACAATACACGCACAATATAAAGTGCATATGAATATTGCACAACATATAGGAAATAACAGCATTGCACATTATAACATATCGCACAGCATATGTACGCATTACACAATTCCACAGTAATACTGTATTACACAATAACAGGAAAGACCGTTTGCCAGAAGGCAACTGATTAAAAAATTGAAAGCCAGAGTGTGAGCTGTCTTTGGCTGTCTTTGATAATCTTCTGTGCTCTGCTGAGGCAGCTGGAGGTGTAAATGTCCATCAGGGAGGGGAGAGGGCAGCCAACAATCCTCTGGGCGATCCTGACCACCCTCTGGACCCTCCTCCTTTCTGCCTCAGTACAGCTCCTGTACCACACTGCAATGCAGTACAATCTCTCAATGGATGAGCGGTAAAAAGTTGGCAGCAGTTTAATATCCAGGTTATTCCTCCTGAGGACCCTCAGGAAGTGTAATCTCTGCTGCACCTTCTTGATGACTGCTGTGGTGTTAATCGTCCAGGAGAGGTCAGCAGAGATGAGGACACCAAGGAACCTGAATGAGTGGACCCTCTCCACCCACTCACCTTTGATGTAGAGGGGCGTCGGTTCGGTTCTGTGCTTCCTGAAGTCCACAACGATCTCTTTAGTTTTCAAGGTGTTCAGTGCCAGGTTGTTCTCAGAACACCAGGCTGCCAACTTCAGGACCTCGTCTCCGTAGGTTACCTCGTCCCCTCCTGAGATCAGTCCGACTGCTGTAGCGTCGTCAGCAAATTTGACGATGATGTTGTTCCCATGCAGTCGTAGGTGTAGAGACAGTACAGGAGGGGACTCAGAATACAGCCCTAAGGGGAGCCGGTGCTCAGTGAGCGAGTGGAGGAGAGGTGAGGGCCAAGTCTCTCAGTCTGCGGGCCGTTGGTGAGAAAGTCCCTTATCTCAGTGGTTCTCAACGTCAGTCCTGGGGACCCCATGTGTGTGCTGGCTTTTGTTCCTACCACAGTTGCAATCATAGGATTTTAACAAGCTGCTAATTTGTCTTAATTATGTGCATTTAATGTTTAGAGCAGTTATTTGCCCTCCTAACCCACAACTTAACAGAAATATCTATTTGCCATCAAGAATTTCAAAAATACCATTCGCACATTGCAGTATATCGGAAATAACAGCATAAAATGAGAGAAAACAATGTAACCAATCAAATTAATGATGTAGTTGGCTCCTAATTAGTGAAAACTACTTGGCTCATCATGACAAATGTAGTCCACAAACAAACCAGTTTTGTGTTATGTTGATCTGATTAAGTTCACCTGAAGCTTTTTGAAAGACCTTGAAACAGTTGTTTCCAGCAGCCTAATCTGGGGTTTATTGATTTCCTCAGTGTATAATTTGATCTGTTTGACATGTTATGTTACTTGACATTACTTGCAGTATTTCAATAAACACACTATCTTCAAGGGTGTTTTATTCTTCATTGCATGTATGGATGTTCCTATGTTACATTTGACTAAAGAGATATATAAACAACTCTGAACATGAAAAGCACCTAATTAAGACAGTCACAGCTTGTTAAAGTTCTACAATTGCAATTGTGGTAGGAACAAAAGCCAGCACACACATGGGGTCCCCAGGACCGACGTTGAAAACCACTGCCTTATCTAAGCACGTGTGAAAAGGGGTAGGCCCAGGGTGTCCAGCTTAGAGATTAGAATGTCCGGGATAATCGTGTTGAATGCCAAGCTATAATCCACAAAGAGCATCCTCACATAGCTCAGCTGTTGTTCCAAGTGGCTCAGCACAGAGTGGAGAGCTATAGCGATGGCGTCCTCTGTGGATTTATTCGCCCAGTATGCAAACTGGTAAGGGTCGAAGGTGGGGGGAGATGGCCCTTGATGTAAGCGCCAGTCTCTCGAAGCACTTCATGATTATGGGTGTGAGCGCAACGGGGCGGTAATCGTTCAGGCTGACTGTGGGTGACTTCTTTGGCACTGGGATGATTATTGCAGATTTTAAGGCAGAGGGGGATGACTGCTTGGGCCAGGGAGAGATTGAAAATCCTGGTGAAGATGGAGGTGAGCTGATGGGCACACGCTCTGAGCACCCTGGCAGGAACTCCATCTGGACCAGTAGCCTTCACTGCCAGGCGCACCCGCCTCATGTCATGCTCCCCTACGATAAGTGGAGTCTGGAACTGGAATCTGGTGGGGGCGGGGCTGAAGCAGGTGGGCGATGCTGTGGTGTCTCAAAACGAGCAAAGAAACAATTCAGTTCCTCTGCCAGTGGAACGCTCACGTCTCCTGAGGACACAGCGGAGCCTCTGTAGTTAGTGATGCTCTGTAGACCCCGCCACACCTCCCGTGGGTTGTTGCTGGAGAGGTGCGTCTCTATCCTCCCTTTATAGTCCGCCTTGGCTTTCCTGACTCCTCTTTTCAGGTCAGCTCGAGCAGTACTGTATAGGGCTCTGTCACTGGACCTGTAGGCAGCGTTGCAGGCTTTGAGGAGAGTGCAGACCTGGCTGGTCATCCAGGGTTTCTGGTTTGGGAAAACCCAAATTTTTTTGTCCACAGTCACATTTCCCATACAGAACTTGATGTAATTCAATACCATCTCTGTGAGTGTTTCCAAGTCCTGGTTGCCAAATAAGTCCCAGTCCGTACGATCAAAACAGTCTTGTAATTGAGGAAGTGCATTTTCAGGCCAGGTTGTAACAGTCTTTGTAGCAGGCCTGGCTCTCCGCCTGCGGGGGGGTGTATGCTGGGGTAAGCAGCAGAGAGAGATGGTCTGACGGGCCGAGCTGAGGGAGAGGTATGGCTCTGTATGCGTGCTTGATGTTAGAATACATATGGTATAAAATGTTCCCCCCTCTGGTTGGACACTTGACATGCTGGTGGAATTTCGGGAGTACAGTATTCAGATTGGCCTTATTAAAGTCTCCAGCAATAATGTGAACACCATCAGGGTGAGCCCGCTGTTGTTCATTTATGGTGTTTAGCAGGAGAGAGAGAGAGTGCCGTGTTGACATTGGCATCGGGTGGAATGTAAACAGCCGTAACAATCACCACTGTTAGCTCTCTTGGTAAGAAAAAAGGCCGACATCTGACAGATATGTACTCGGGGTCAGCGGCACAGTGCTTGTCAATAATCAGACTGTTATTACACCAGTCGTTGTGAATGTAAATACAGAGCCCTCCTCCCCTGCTCTTACCAGAGTCCTCAGATCGGTCCCAACGGAGCAGCGCGCGGCTCGCTAACGGCAGACTAGCATCGGGGATCCTTGAGTGAAGCCAAGTCTCCTTGATAATCAGGACACAACAGTCGCGAACGTAGCGATTCCCCACAAGTTGTAATTCCAGGTCACATGTTTAAAGACATGTTTTACGCTCTCCCTGCTTTCTGTCTATCGGCCGCCACTGACCACTGCTGTAATATATAACTCTATCACCTCTTGGTATCACCTGAGTAGCATTTTGTCAGATAAGTAAATGTTGCTATTTAATGGTATAAAGAATGATCTATGTTTTAGCTGGCTAATTTCAGTTATGTTACCAGAGGAAGAGAAGATTTGTGAAAATAAACTAAGGTAAATTAGTTTTACCCAAAAAAAGAATAATAGCAGGTAGAATAACTTCCAACAAGCAGTGACTGAAACATATTTGATATGATACGTATTCATAGTTTTCAGTCAAGTGACTTTTACGCACCCCTAGGGGGCAAAACACCATTTCATCATAGCAGATAAAGGGGTGCTATCTTGACATGTGCATGTGAAAATCTTTGCTCCAATACTGAAATCATTACCCTTATGTTTTCAATAAATGCAAAACATTGTCTGTCTTCAGTTTACATTTACCAGCCATTCTATGGTAGTAATGTTACCAAAAAATCCACAATTGCCTCCGCTCTGCATTTTTTCTCAGATGGGATTCTGTAAAAACACAACCTAGGCTTTCCTCCGCGTTGGTCACTGCATCCGACTGAGCGACCATTTACCTGGAGTTTTGGCAAAACGTTATGGTAAAAATGACAGGAAGGAAGCAGAGGAATCTCTCATTTGCCTTCTAGGTGGGTGTTTCCCTTAGATTGTGACAACACATGAAAAATATGAATTGAAAGGTAACGTGTACACATAATGGTGATTTTGTAAATTGTGATAACTCTCCCTATTTTGGCTTCATAATCTAGAAGGGAAAGCAGGCAAGGTCAAAGGACTTGTTAGTTGTCTTATAATGTTGAGTCATTCAGACAGAAGGCGGCACAAAAAACAAGATGGGCACAGAAGCTGTGCTCCGCTGTGTTGTGTCCGCGTCAAGCAGCAAGAGCTCTGTCGTCCTACTGCAAGAAAAAGGAGCCTTTTTGGAAACTGTACATTGTTTTTAAGCCATGCTCAGGACAGAAAACTTTAGAATCAAACTTTATTGCAAAAATACACGTTCCTTGAATCAGCACATAATTTACAAACAGATCGCTACAGGCTCATTTCAACAGGCTCCCCTCTTTTCAACAAACTCTAATAAATTGGAACAACCTTTATTATTCAAACAGTTGCAATAATTCTCTTATTTTTGGTTAAAAAAACAAAGGAATAGAAAATAAAGGTGGACAAATCTGCAATCTGCTTTTCTGCTGGTTATTCACAGGGTGCAATGTGTTGCATAGCTTACTCGCAAAGTACTATTTCATGATATCTCACGCATTTCAAACAAATGAACCATTGGGAAGCTATTTTCTTAGAGTGGCATCTTTGGTTATCTGACAAAATTTGGGCAAAGATCCAGTTTTGCTCACTGACTTTACTTGTTCATATGTCAATGCCGCTTGCTCTGTCATACAATGAAATAAAAGTTCAATATAAAATTTGACAGACCGAGTAAATTTGCTTGAGCAGGATATATTAGAAAACATATTCATTACTACCATTTTCACATTTATAGTAACATACATTGCATATGTGTAGAATACAGTGTAAAGCTACATACAGTATATTGTAAAACCTATTGTATAATATATGCATAAAATATCATACATGGAAATGTTACATCAAAATATCTTGCAATACAATGTTCTCTTTTACTTTCTTTTTTATTTATCCCATGTAGTTTAATCGGGGACTGGGCAATTCTGGATACTCAAAGCTCACTTCCTTTTTAATTTTTATAATGTACAGATTCAAACCTCAGAGCTCAATTTACATTGCTAAAATCTGTAAATAAAAATCAGCGCTGAAGATTTCCTGTTTCCTCTGCTACATCTCATCTGACTGGGTTTCGTTTTGGAATTGCCCAGATATCCTGAAAATTAGGCCCTCAGATTCTCTCTAAAGGTTTAAAGAATACGAAAATCAGTATTCACAATGACATTTTTAAAAGAAATTTCACATAATCAAGGTCTCTGTACAGTCCCAGCATTACCAGTTCAAAATACTGTCTTTCGACATATCAGTGATACAAATGTTTTCTTAGTTTTTCCTTTTTTTTTAAAATTACAACTTCAGTAGCCTTAATGAAAGCTTAGCACTGCAAAGGTTGCCATGAGACCTCCAAAACATTGAATGCGTTCTTTATACTATTCATTCAATTTTGCAAATAGTGAATAAATATGTGTGCATTCATTGATAACTACGTGTGTGTGTGTGTGTGTCTGTATATACTGACACACACACATAAAGTGGTAAAATAATTGGAAACACTGCCATAAATATCAGCTTTGTGAAGCTCACAACCTTCTGTTTTCGTTCAAAATGGTTCAGAAATGGAGAGATTCAGACTGATTCAATAATCTTGATTTCTGAGCTGTTATAATTAGCAACTACCTCACATGTCCTCTGTTCCTATCAGACATCTTGGAGAAACAGTTCATTTCTTCAGTTTTTTAGTGTTTGTCACAATTTTTGCCAGCATTCATTGCCATCGAGCCGCAAGTAAAATATTGGCCATTTTTGTAACCACCAGCAATTCTGGCACCAACTATTTGGCTCCATTTGAACAAAGTTAGTATCGACATCTTGCCTTGGTTAGACCAAAGCATTGCTGCTTAGAGCTTTTAAGCAGACATAAGCTGAAAATCAGCATTCAACATAATAAATTAATATGACTTTTGTAAATACCTTTGTAATTGTAGTTTAGAAACTTAAAAGTTAAAGCCATTTTTCTGGTGTGCTTCCAATATTTTGTCCACCCTCATATATTTTTATATATGTGTCAATCAGTGACGGCTGGTGCACTGGCGATAGGGCAGGCTCAAACCCATCCCCTGAAATTAATGATTGGTCACGACCTGTTTTCAATCATTTATTTAAATTACCATCAAAAAAGCTCCAAAAACTCTCAACGTTAACAGGTGTGGTCAGTTTTCATTAATAACGCACACCTGTCAACTCACACGCATTCCGCGTGAGTTTTAGTGGTATATTTACGTTCCCCTGCTGTAGTTAGAAATTACTCAATCAACGCATGTGTAAGAGATTCTTGCACGGAATTAAAGTCCTTGCGCATGGAGGTTTATCAGTTCCACCTGCGTTATGACTCTGGACTTCTCACGCTTTTCTTTACTCAGGGGTTGGAAGCAATGCGTGTGTTTCATTATCGTTTAAATATACTACTCAAAATTTGATAGGGATCATAGGAATTTTTTTGTGACATGACATGCAAATTTGGTAACTGCCACTGATGAACAATATATTGGATAAATGACATGCAGTCAGACACAAAACACATTTGCAAGTGCATTTAATGACATTAAATGAGCGTGCAGCCTCACACTTTTGGCTTTCACGAACACTTCATGGTTTCACTTCTGACATGTAAAGTGAAAACAGACAGTGTTCGTTTGATGTTTCATTACCACAGTTAATGTCAATAATGGGTATGGCCTCTCCTAGCTTGAATGACGGCTTGACAACGTCGGGTCATACTGTCAATCAGAACCCGGATGCTTGCAATTGGAATATTGTTCCATTCTTCAACAAGGGCATTTCCGAGCTCTTCTAGGGTTGTGGGTTGTGCCCTACGACCAGAAATGGCGACCTGCAGCATGTTCCACACATGCTCGATAGGGTTTAGGTCCGGCGAACGCGCGGCCCAGTCCATGCGGACAATTGTCTCCTGCTCTAGGAATTGATTCACCACCCTAGCACGATGGGGGAGGCGTTATCATCCATCAAGATGAAATCAGGGCCAACAGCACCAGCGTATGGTCTTACGTACACATTGAGGATCTCATCCCTGTACCGTACCCCTGTCATCGTCCCTCTCCCCATGACATGCAGGTCCGTTCTGCCGTTCCTGCTTATTCCTCCCCAGACCATAATTGATCCGCCACCATAACCGTCGTGTTCGTTGATGTAGGCATCATTAAATCGCTCACGTTGTCTTCGCCACACCCGTTGCCTCCTGTCAGTAAAGTCCAAGCAATATCGGGACTCATCAGTAAAGAGAACTGGAGCCCAATCGTTGTGTGTCCATGTGACATGATCGTGAGCCCAATCCAAACGGTCACGCCTATGACGCACAGTCAGTGGGATTCGAACACATGGCCTTCTTGAGTTGAGGCCGGCAGTATGAAGACGATTCCGTATCGTCTGAGTGGATACCCTGACCCCCGAGGCGTTATGAAGGTCATTTCGTAGGGTGGTGGCTGTCCAGAAAGGATGACGTCGTGCCTGAAGTGTGAGAAAGTGGTCTTGTCATTGTGAAGTCGATCTCTGACGACCACCCCCATGACGGTGTGCTGCTGTACCAAAGCGTTTGATGCGGTTCCACGCTCTGTTCACAGCGCTTTGGCTGGCGTTAAGTGCATTAGCAAGCGTGACGTTGTGAGAAGCCAGAGTCAAGCATTCCGATGCATCTTCCCAATTGCTCTGAAATCAATCGACGTCTAAGATGTTGAGGAGACATTGTTATTGCTAAATTTAATGCAAAAAATTTGGGAACTTCCAAATTTTCACCAACAAGCAACACACACGTCTGAGTTGAAATGGTGAAGTGTTAGTCAAAGGCAAAATGTGAGGCTGCACGCTCATTTAATGTCATGAAATGCACGTGCAAATGTGTTTTGTGTCTGACTGCATGTCATTTATCCAATATATTGTTCATCAGTGGCAGTTACCAAATTTGCATGTCATTTCACAAAAAAATTCCTATGATCCCTATCAAATTAATAGTTTAAATGAAATAAGATCATTTGAAACGTCTTTATGCAATTCCATTGCTTCCAATGATCTTATTTCATTTAAACAATTTAAACGATCATGAAACGCATGCATTTCTTCCAACCCCTGAGTAAAGAAAAGCGTGAGAAGTCCGGAGTCATAATGCAGGAATACTGTCGAGTCATGGACTCCACTAAACCTCTGAAGGTGTGCTGTGGAATCTGACACTAAGACATCAGCAGCACATCCTTTAAGTCCTGTGAGGGGCCTCCATGGGTCGGACTTGTTTGTCCAGCACGTCCCACAGATGCTCGATTGGATTGAGAGCTGGGGAATCTGGAGGCCGTCAATGCCTTGAACTCATTGTTGTGTTCCTCAAACCATTCCTGACCCATTTTTTGCGGTGTGGCAGGGCGCATTATCCCACTGAAAGAGGCCACTGCCATTAGGGAATATTGTTTTCATGAAGGGGCGTACTTGCTCTGCAACAATGCTTAGGTTGGTACATGCCAAAGTAACATCTAAGAGAATGGCAGGATCCAAGGTATCCCAGCAGAACACTGACCAAAGCATTATACTGCCTCCGCCAGCTTGCTCTCTTCCCACAGTACATCCTGGTGCCATGTCTTCCCCGGGTAAGCAATGCACATGTACCCAGCCATCCGCGGGATGTACAAGTAAATGTGATTCATCAGACCAGGCCACCTTCCTCCATTACTCCATGGTCCAGCTCTGATGCTCATGTCTACATTGTTGGTGTTTTCGGCAGTGAACAAAAGCCAGCACGGGCACCCTGACCGGTCTGCGGCTACGCAGCCCCATAAGCAACAAACTGCAATGCACTGTGTTCTGACACCTCTCTATCAGAACCAGAATGAACCTTTTCAGCAGTTAGAGCTACAGCAGCATCAGTGAGGCTCGGCTGCCCACGAACCTGTTTCCATTTTGCCAATTTTCCTTCCTTGGGCCACCGCTGGGAGGTATTGACCAGTGCAGACCGGGAACACCCCTCAAGAGCTGCAGATGCTCGGACCCAGTTATCTTGTCTTATCAAAGCCGCTCACATCCTTACACTGGCCCATTTTTCTGCCTCCAACGCATCAACTTCGAGGACAAAATGTTCACTTGCAGCCTTATATATCTCACCCACTGACAGATGGCAATGTAATGACATAATCAATGTTATTCACTCCACCTGTCTGTGGTCACACAGACACAGACACAAATATATATGTAAGCGTATGTATATGTATACAGTGTGTGTGTGTGCACGGATCAACTGTAACATTTTAAAACACTGGTCTAACAGTGTGGTGCTCTGTCAGTCCCCCTAGTGCAAATGCACCTCTGACCCCTCAATGGATCACGAGGTCTTGCATTGATGTGTAAGAGCTGTCGTCATCATGAGGGGGATCTACACAGCATTAGGCAGCTGCTTTTAGTGTTATACACATACATCCAAACAGATTTTTCTTTAGCAACAGATTAATTCTGGCACAGCTGAAAAGCTATGGTTTTCATATGCATATCTGAAAGAGCCTAAACCTAAGTATTCGATAATATTCACACACCTTCAGCTCTGCTTCCAAATCCATCTGTCTCTTTCCATTCTTCCAAACTAACACTTTTCCAGTTAAGCTCCAGTTCAGAAGCCAAGCAATTTATAAACTTCAAATTATTATCTTTGTTGTCCACTCACTGTGCAGTGTCCGCTTTACAGGAGGAACACAATTTCCTCACAGCACGGAAACTCATCGGGAATACATCTGTCTGTCCGTACCACTGTAAATTCCTGCATTACTGAATGTGTGTGCTTAAAAATGGAACTCCCTTATACCGATTTTTGGGCAAAGCCACAAATTCCTACCTGCTCATGTAACTTGAATAGTTAAACCTGAGAGACTGGAAGGTTTGGAGGTTCGGGTTTAGAGCTACATTGAATTTCAACAGTGCAATTAACGGTTACCACAACCTCTGGGAGGGGGTCGGGGTAAAGCGGACCAGCCCTTACATTCACTGATTCACTGACCCTCATATTACGGCATAATCACAGCATCAGGAAAACGCAAACTGCAAGCAAATTGTGTTTGTTGGCATATCTCCTTAAAAAAGGGAGAAGTAAATTAAAAAAAGCATTTTTAGACCAACTTTGTTACACTTCCGGAGTGCACTATACTCGTCATTAAAGTAAAACAATTTACCACTGATAATGTATTCATTCTGTAACATAATAAAATGATGAACCATTCTTTTGTCTGCCTTACGTTCCACGAGTTTCTTCATATGTGTGTGTTTGTGTATCTTTTTCAATATATTGTTTTTTTATTACTTTTTTTTTTTCAATAAAATAAGCAGGCACTACAGCCTGTCACAGCCTGACTGTATTAAGTGTCTGAGAGCGGAAACGTCCACCTAGAAAATAGTAATGTCCTTTGCAGACTGTCCTCATGGGAAAGGTTAAAATGCACATGCCCACTCCTTTTCATATCACAAGAGTGGTTATTTAAGATATACAAAATGACAGCAGTTTACCTTATTTCTTTACTTTAACAGGGCATACAAGTAAAGGTTAATCAATTAGTACAATCTCTATCCTACAGATCCATATAAAAACCTTAAAGTAACAAAAATATACGGTTGATATACTGAAGATGTATTTATAGATGGGATTACTTGATGGAAACTCAGATCGGAATGAAAAATGGTTGATTATATGTAGGAAGAGCTGATGGATCACCTGAGCAGGGACCGTGACTTCCTGTGGCGTCTCGTTACGTTAATCATGGCATGGTTGGCACATCAAAACAAACTCCTGCCCATCACCGAGTAAACACACCACAAAGGAGTTGACAGAAATTACAGTAGCATCTAGCTAGCTGCCGCTGGCCATCTACTTTACAAACAACCCAGACGGCACGCATACGTCTCGCCGACGTCGGCACGATGAATAAAGTTGCTTCGGCGAGACGTATTATGGAGAGCGTTTGCTCATTTTGCTCACGTATTCCCAATGAGCAAACGCTCTCCATAATACGTCTCTCCAATGCAACTTTAATCATCGTGCCGACGTCAGTGAGACGTATGCGTGCTGTCTGGGAAGGTGGAGAGGTCGGTGGCAAGCCACGCAGGTGTTACGCAATTCAGAGCAGCACCGCAAAGTGCTCCATATAGTGTGTCAATGTGCAAAGGGGATTTATCTGTGATCCTGACTAAACATGTCGACAGCTATAATGTTCCTTCATTTTTCATTACGGCTGAGCTTGTTTCAGTGTTTTCTTTCTCTTGAGAGGAAGTGGGCTTAAGGTGAGATTTAATCCGTTCACAGCGGCGGGGACGATGGCGTTAATTCAGGCATCAAACAACTCCCTTCTGCTGTTTCAATATTCTGGCTGTACCCTGCTGACTGAATACTAATTATGTTACTGTGGGATGGAGTATTTTTGTACAGCAAAGGACTGGGGGCTGGGGGGATAGAGAGAAAGAAAGAATAAGGGAGAAGGAGAGAAAGCGACAGAGATAGGACATCCAAGGGAAGGGACAAGTATAGTAGGAGAGAGCAGTAGGAGAGAGCGAATGGAGAGAAAAAGAAGGGGAACGAGGAGAACAAGCAGATGGAAAAAGAGTGATATTGAGAATTGAGATTGTAGATCGCAAAGACGGGAAAACAAGGGAGGGTGAGATCGATAAGGAGAGAAGGAAAATGAACAGGGATGACAAGAAGAAGCCAAGAGACGTGGGGAAAAAGAGAGGAACTGAGGTTAGGAGTGGACAGAGAAAAAAAACACTGGTTTACGGTGGAACAGAGAGCGTAAATGTAGAGAGGATGAGGAGGAGAGGAAGGAGGAGGGCAGGCAGCTGAGGGTGCAGAGCACAAGGGGAGAGTCGAGAGCCCGGTGGGCACAGGACACAAGGAGCGCTGGGCTGGGTTGGGCAGGATCAGCCAGCCCGGAAGAGAGGCCCGGAGCAGCGCCACCAGCTGCAATTTCCAACATCCGAGGGGGGGCAAGAGCCAGAGAAGGGGGTAGGGGGTCGAGGACCCCTTGGCTGCCCAGCAAGGTGCCCCAAGCACCTCACAGCTCAGTGAAGCATGGAGCGTTTGACTGGAGAGAGCTTTACCCCAGTCAGGCACAGCCAGAAGCTCTGGGGCCTTCTGGCCACTTCCTGCAGAAGAGAGGGAGAGAAGATGAGGATAATGGGGGGGATTCACTATGTATGGAAACAGACCCCTAACAAACCAAACCAACAGGAGAAGATTCAACAGAAATGGCACAATTCTGGAAGTCTGGGACATTCCGGTGAGATATCCCTCGGTAAATGAAACAGCTAAGTGTCGGTGACGTGCAGTCGGAGGTTAGTTTGGTGAGGCAGAATCCTCCCCTTTGCTTGATTAGCAATCAGACGATTAACTAGTTTAGTAAGATTATTCAGCGGAATGACAGGCCAGTTTAAGTTTCCGCGGCGTTATTACTCAGTATATCGAACCTGAAATGCTCACTAGACTGCAGATTTGCGCGTACTTGCTTCCAGGAAGCCGAAGCAATGTCATCAACAAATATTAAAACAGTTCGACTTATGCAGAGTTCAATGCTTAATCAATATACAATGTATTCTCCTTTAAATACACGCTTTTCCACCCAAACAAAAAGCGGGCGTTTTTTTTTTTAAGTCTTCTTTCATAATCCGATTAACAAAATGTTTAAACGATATACAGAATTACCGAGAGCCGAGAATTTTTCCTAATTGATTATTCAGATTTCCATCCTTGCAGTCTCGAATTGAAGCGCATACGTGAATGAATCCTCTTGTCATTATCTCCTCTATCAGTATACGGGCTTCCTACAGGCTTGGTCTTAAGTGTTTTGATTGTCAATCAGGAATAGTACGTGGGAACAGGTTCACAAAATCCTGTGATAAAAGTTTGGGTCACTGCCTCACCTCACCGCACGTCTCTGCTAAGTGTATAATGCAACAGGTCATGGAGGGCTGCTGGCGTCACAGCAAAAGTCATATCCAAGAAAAAGTGCAGAGAAAATTCACTCAAACCAGAAAACAGAGTAGAGAGTGAGGCTTCAGAACAGAGACAGACATTTTAAGGGTCGTCTGCAAACACCATGCAGAACCGAACTGCCTCCAATTAATTTCTAGCAAGCCCAAAGCATTTTTGAAGAAAGGGAGCAAAGTGGCTGTTACCTGGGGGTCCCAAAGAAGGCCGATACCCAGCGGCCCACATCTACCACTGGGGCACAAATGGTGGGAGGGCAGGGCAGTGATGGAGATGAAGGTGGCGGTGCTTGGGGTCAGGAGACAGTACACGAGGATTGTGGGAGGAGATGGAGTGAGAAGGGGGAAGGGAGCAGCACACAGGCGTGGTGTCTGTTCTTCACCGAGACTCAAGCAGGAGCAATGCAAATCATCAGGACAGTGTGATAGGGAGGAGGGGTCAGACAGCCAGGGATTAGAAACAGTACGCCACCGTTTGATCCCTGAGGGGACTTCAGAAACAAGTAATTTACCAGGAATAAAACATCAGTGTAAGATAAATTTGCACACAGAAACAGGAACCAGACAGGCCAACATTGGACATGCATATGAAAATCCTCTGAATCACACCTGAATGAACTGGAAATTAAACCAATCCAGAAGAAAGATTGGATGTCATTACCAAAACATAACATGAGTGGCGAGAACAGGCCGTTCAGCACAACTAGGCGCGCCAGTTTCTTTTTACTTTCTTGGATCTTTCACTTCAGATACTCAATGACTCAATGGTATCTAGCTTTAAGTCAAGCCTGCTCTTGAAAACTCCCAAGGTCTCTGCCTCAACAATATGGTCAGGCAAGCTATTCCACATCGAAATTACTCTTTGGGTGAAGAAATATTTCCGAATATCAGTGCTAAATTTACCTTTGGTCAACTTCCATTTGTGACCCCGAGTTCTACTAAAAACACTTGGCCGAAGAAATCCTTCATAATTCACTTTGTTAATCCCTTTGACATATTTAAAGACCTCAATCAGATCACCCCTTAGTCTCCTTTTCCTAAGACTAAAGAGATTAAGGATCCTCAGCCTCTTCTCATAGCTTTCATCTTTTATACCTGGAATTAGCTTAGTGGCTCTTCTCTGAACTTTTTCGAGAGCCTCTATATCTTTCTTAAAGTATGGACCTCAGAACTGTACACAATACTCCAGATGTGGTCTGACGAACGTATTGTACAAGAGAAGTATGACCTCCTTGGATTTGCACTCAATACTTTTGGCAATGTATCCCAGCATCCGATTGGCTTCTTTAACTGCTACGGCACAATGGCTAGAACCTGTGAGGGTTTGGTCAACAGTCACTGATACAAGCCTAGTTTAAAGTGATTGTTGCAGAACACATGACTTCAGCAAAAACCATACTTTGTATGCCAGCTATACAAAGATGGCACTAGACGGCGAAAAGACTCAATGAAAAGGGATGGTGAATAGCAGAAGGATAATGTCATGTTGTAAGCCTGAATGGCACACATTTAAACAGGTAAAGCAGGGATTAGTTAGGTGTCAGATGAGCAACAGATAAGACAATAGACCTCTTTCACAAAAACAATAATGTGGAAAATGGTGCCTGCAAGATGAGAACATTTTCCAGCTGTTGTGCAGAATATTACAAAAAGTATTGCAATTTGCTTCCCTGAAAACATGTTGCAAGGCTCCCATTCAGGGGCTCATATTGTGATTGAGATTTCATTGCACTTCCACCAGGAGGTAATATGTCTTGACTGGCATTTGTTTGTTGGTATGTTCATTAATGCAAACTATGTCCGTCAGGTAACGGGATATCTCAAAAAGTTAGGGATGGATGTGAATTCAATTTTATGACTTGATAGAAACTGTGCTAAGGAGCAATTGTTTAAATTTTGGTGAAGTTTCGACTCATTTTCTTGATCCGGTAATGTTCCAGACGTCAGGTAATGGGATATCTCTAAAAGTTATGGATGGATGTGACTTAAATATTATGTGTTGATAGATACTCTGCTAGGGAGGAAGTGTTTAAATTTTGGTGAAGTTTCGACTCATTTTCTTCAATTTGTAATGTTCCAGACTAGGAATCAAGGGCAGAGGCAGAGTACATTCCAATAGGTAGTTTTATTGATAGCTAATACAGTAATTTGGGGATAGAGCCCTGGAGGAAGGGGCGGGGACAGAAACCCGAATAAGCATAGCACAGGTCAGCACAGATGTTGTGGGCAAACCTGAGCTGTCAATCGCTGGCCAGAGGCCTCTGAGACAACAGCCAGGCGGAGTGCACACTTTTCCAGCACCGTACAGTCCCACAGGGGGACATAGTAGCTTGAGGGGAACTTGGTTCCAGTCCTGATGACCGGTGAAGGATTAGGAGCTTGATCCTAATAAACTGGACAGAGGAACTGACTTGGAAGGGTTAACAAGAATGCCGTCCCAATCTTGAACTCTGATTTGGCATAGGAGCTTGTTCCTATTAAAATGGGCAGATGAACTGGCTTAAGCTGGGTTAACTCAAACGCAGTCCCAATCCTGGACCCTGAATAGGCTAGGAAGCTTATTCTAGTTAGGCCATACTTTTTTTATTCCTTGGTCCTCGGGCTTTTTTCCACAGGCAACAGGAGGAGAGGGCGAAATTAAAAATAAATAAATAAATAAATAAATAAATAAATAATTTTCCACTTCCTCAAAATGGTAATTGGCAGGTACGAGAGAGGAGGAAGAAATTAAATATTCATTTCTGAAATAAAGATTTTATTTTGCATTATGCATTTTCTTTGCTGCTTCACTTCATCCCACAGGATTCATTACTCCAGTGGAATTACCCTGGGGGAATGATTTTGAAAATCATGCAAGTCATTTCTTTATAGTAGGGCCTATTTATGCTGTAGTTGCCTGTGTAAGGAATTGTGAATCATTCTGCTGGAGAGCGGGAGACTTATAATTTAGTTAGCCCCGGTAATCAACAAGCATGGAACCGCCACATGCTCTGAAATGGTAATCTTGTCAATTTAATAAAGAGAAGGCCCACACCCTGGCCTCATGGTAACACCTGGAGACAGGAAAAGCTAACGACGGCCATCAACTGTCGGAGGAGACATACTGTGAGCTTCCTAAGTCAATCAGAGACCATCCAAACGCAATTAGCACCCACACGGCTATACTGCTGAGTAAACAATGGTCTTCTGACCATTTAACTTAATCATGATACACCTCACCATTATACATTGAAGGCCAGAACAATCCGCTTTATTTGATATACATATGCATGTTGTATGGTATAAATGGTAAAGCCTTTCGGCTGTTCCGGGTTCACTTTGACTCCGCTGAACCCAGAGTACGTTACCTGTATTTCTGACCACTGCCCTTTTTACTAGAAATAAACACCATTTTTCATACGAAGATTGGAATTGTCCCTTCCTTTTTTTCTTATACCTGCATGTACCTGCATTATTGTTACGAATTCTTTGGTAATTTCTGTCCAACTAATCTAAGTGGAGAGTCTTAAACCAGCCTGTGACCACATTTTAATTTGTATAGTAGTCTATGCACAGCACCTGAGCAATAATGCATGTTTTTCCTGTCCTCTACCTACATAACCTTTATCTTGTCTTGCTTTTCGTATTGGTGTGCTTCCTGCAGTAGTTTTTAGTTTTCTCCTGCACAATATCACTGTTACCAGACTGACTGACAGTCACTCAGTATGATCAGAAATGAAATACATGTATGCTGGTGGGGAGCTCAGTAGTGAGGACACAGCTGATGTGTGTAGACTGCATAGATGCAGTTTAAAGAGGGGAGGCTGAGAGTCCCAAGCCTCTGAAAATGATGAGGGAGCTCTCCACCTAATGTCGTCATTTCAGATTTACCACACAGCTGCTGCAGAGGTGTAGATCGCACATGAGTAAATGACAATCCAGTAACTGCTCTTTTCAAGAACATCTGATTGATAGGATGTGATCAATGGGCATACGTACACAGACTGAAGGCGAAAGATTGAAGAAACTGCACCAGTCAAATGGAACTTGTGGCTACGAGTTCTTGTGAATGTCTTAGCCATGCTACCATACCTTTAATTTGTGTAGTGCAAGGCTGAATCGCATGCCTTTTCATAATGATTGGAATTGCTCACCAGTTTGAAAATCATATTTGTTTTTTTTTTTATAAATTTGGCATCTCCAATCCCACCCGAATCTGGAATGCCCAATTGGTGAACTATGAACAAAGCTTGCTTGTATGCGACCCCTTGCTGCCAACTCAGGAGAGCGAAGACAGTTCACGGCTCTCCTCCAAAGCACGTGCCTGCCAGCCACTGCTTCTTATACACTCATTGGTTGAATCTTCGCAAGTTCAGAACGAGGGCGGAGGATACCCGGACATGAACAGACTTAGAATCTTCCTGACGAGCGCCCGTCTGGCCAGCAGGAGGCGCTTGAGCAACGAACAAGGCTATTTATTTCCCTTTCCCGGCAGTCCCTTCCCAATTTGAAACCCTGTAGCGCGATGGCCAATTGTGCGCTACTCTGAAAAAGCTGCCGACCACTGCCGGTTGGTACGACCGGGGCTCGAACCCACGACGTGATAGTCACTTCTGCACTGCAACGCAGTGCCTTAACCGAGTGAGCTATCCGGCAGCTCGAAAATCATATTTGTTAAAGGTGCCCTAGTGTGCTATATTACCATGTTTATATTTTGGTCTTGGACTCCCCTAGAGTAGTTCTGATGGTTCAAAGTCTGAAGAAAGGTCCTTATTTCGCTTGATAATTGATAATAATTGAAATTTATAAAATACGTTATAAAATACGTCCGTACGTCTTGAACCCCCCGTCTGACATCTTATGTAAGGAATCGATGGGGAATTGCGCAATCTAACGCTGTACATGTGTATGTGCGACTAGATAAAATGAAATGAACCTCCTTCGTCTCAGCTTATTGTTTTGCTTGTACTGTCTCGCTTTGCATGCATGCGGTTGTAGCTGTACTGTTATATACCCACTTTTCTGGAAGAAACTTTGCGATAAGCCCCTGAAACGAAACAATTCTGACAGCAAGCTACTAAATGAGCTCATAGCAGAAACACGCAAATGGTCTAAGCGTTGCTTGTGTGGAGCTCGCGAATTGATAACTTGTACCGGGAAAAATTACGTATCCAGTTTCCACTTTTTCAGCTTGTAATTAGCCAGAGCGTTTTTTTGAAGGGGGATAAAATTCAGCCACGGCAATGCAGAGAAATTGTTTGTTATACCAGACTCAGCTTTAGCATCAGAGAGCTAGCCCACCCTTACGAAAATTCTCAATGGTAAATGAATGGTATCCAATGGTATATTAAATGGTATTTTTTGTAAGGGCGCACGACGGCAAAGTTCCCGGCTGACCCCGGATAAGCAAAATGAACGTTTCACAGCTGCAGTAAACAAACCCAAACATGAACCCTAAGCTCTGCAAAGCCTACGTCTGGTCTAACTGCTGCCTTATCAGCCCAACTTAGACACATACAATGCCTCTCCGGTTAGCTTCAACTGTAGCAGCTATGATCAGGTAACGTTATGATGAAACTACCACCTTGATTGCTAACCAAAGTAACACAAGCAGACCAGTCAGAATTACTGCATATGAATTAACCAGGAGCATTTTTTAAGTAGCACAAAATGCGAACTAACATACAGTAGTAACTGATTGGTCATAACAACCACGACGAATGTTACCGGGAACTATTACTCTTGCATATTTAGGAAACAAACATTAGCAACAGTAACTTAAGGTACTGTCCCACTGCGCCGTTTAACGATTCCGTCTGAAAAACAAAGGCCTATGTTTATTGGACTTTTTTATTCATTTTTCAGCTGGTTTACAGACATATCTAGATGTTGACAGACGGCGCTAGCCGTTCCAAACTTTGGACATGTTCCAAATTTCTGACGGCCAGCCTTGGATAGCGATTGGTGGTTCTCATATGTTACTCTGGCGTTTTTTTGACGTTTTAACCGTTACTCAGGCGGAATCTTACCGGTTTTTAGACTTTTATGGCTGTTGGGCAGATGGACAGCGAAAACCCACAAAACCGCAAAAAAAAGCAAAAAAAATTATCCAGAATGAATGTAAATAATTGTGATTTTTAATGCAAGCTATTTCATTTGTTCTTTATTTCCCTTTTCATTCAATTTATGATTTTTTTTAATTTGTCACAAAAAAGAAAAATGAACCAAAGAAAAACTTGAAATGAAAACAATTTATTTCATTTCAAGTTTTTCTTTGGCTCGTTTTTCCTTTTTTGGGGGGTTTGTGAAATGAATTGTGGGGGATTTGACAAACTTTGTTTTTATCTTGTAACTATGTACAATTTATTTACATTTATTTAAACACAATCCAATTAATTTGTTACGCATACTTAAGCAGACGTTACTCAGGCGTTCAATGTTCCGTAAGCTGGGCTCAATGAAGACGTTACTCATACTTAAGCAGACGTTTCTCAGACGTATTTAGATGTTACTCATGCTGTTCTATCTAGCATTCATGGCCAAAAAAATTTTAATTTGCCACTGTATGACACTGTCTGACGTAAATATTTAGACGGAGGCAGACGGAATCGTTAAATGGCAGTATGGGAAAGGGCCTTTAGCTACGTTAGCAGCAGTGCTACAGCCACATTCAACAGGCTATCACATTAGGTAGGCTTATGCAGTAAAGCAACACAAAATGGAGAAACTTACAGCTTCCGCGTCAGTCGTTGAGTACAGTTGGTATCGATCCAGGTTATACATTCATATATTTTGCAAAGCCTGCATTTGAGACCAGTTGTTAGTGCTTAATATCGTTAGTGTCCTGCTAGCCACCCGTAACACGTTAGCGTTACTTATATTATTTGCTGTTATATCGTTACTTATGGCTTTGAGCTCTTGATCGATGGAACTGCCCCAGGTTTGAGAACCAGCAGTGACGCATATCCAGCATCGAATTAGCTATCCTTTACTGGCAAAACTGTCTTCAGTGAAATGCCGAGTATAAACAGACCCCCTTATTCCAAATTTTGCATGTTTTGGGGCTAGCCGTTCGACTGTCAACTGATGGCCGGCGCGGGAACACGGGAATCGTCAATGCGATGGTTATTTATTTATTTTATTTTATTATTTATTTATTGAAAACCCCATGTCTGGGGACATTAAAAGATACACATTTCATTTTCATATCCACAAAATTTTTCAACAATAAAACGACAGCATTTAAAACATCGTCAGATTGCACATGGCGACTATTATGGCACAGTAATCCACTCTTAATACCGGAGGAGCTGAGTGACCATGCGATGGGAGAAGGATCCGCGGATGCCGTAGTCGTCCCGATGAAGAAGACCGTAGAGGGTATCCACAACACCATCCTCCCCCTCAGGGCAACCAACAAATTTCATCCGCGGTGCCCGCCAGTGGCGTAGCGAGCGGGGGTGCTAAGACACGTCCCTTTTTGACTGCAATTAGTAGTTCTCAATCATTTTTGTAATTGGCAACCGAAGACACGGTTTCTCTCCATATGCGATCTAACAGCGATTAAATCATGGGCTAAATTCAGTACAGTGGCGGAACCAGAACTGAGAATTGGGTGCACAAAACATCCGTTTAAAACAATTATTAGTCCTGACCTGTTCTCAGTCATTTTCATAATTAACAGAGGGTTCACTCCGAGAGCACTCCACACTTAACAGGTGCTGCTTGTTCTCCCCGATTAGGAACAGGTCAGGACTAATAATTGTTTTAAACGGAAGTTTTGTGCAACCCAATTCTCTCTTCTTGTTCCGCAACTGTACTGAATTTAGCTCATGATCTAATCGTTGTTAGATCGCATATGGAGAGAAACCGTGTCTTCCGTTGCCAGTTACGATAATTGGAAAACGCGTCAATAAAGGAAAATGATTGAGAACTACTAATTGCAGTCAAAAAGGGACGTGTCTCAGCAGCCCCGCTGGCTACGCCACTGGTGCCCGCCCCATCGCAAGGCCACAGGGCGAGCCCCCCATGTTCAGAACTCTATCAAGTAGTGTGCCCCATATCCTCTTACCAGTGGCCAAATATTTAGCCAGGAGGGCAACATTTAGTGTTTTATCTGGGCCATTACTACGGCTCAATATCCTCCAATACAGGGAGAATGTAGCACTCTTTATGTATTCGCTAACTTTAGGAATGTCAAGTGATCTGAGAAGCTTCGAGTGATGTGAGCGCCTCCCTATTCCATTCACACCTTTAATAATTGTACCCTGTGCAGAATCCAGAAGCTTAACTTGCAAATTCTCAATAAAGAGGGATTCTGCGCCAAACAATAGAGAAGGGACACCCATCGATTTCCATAAGAATGTTTTGGCAGCTGTTTTGAGTCCAGGGTATCGCATGCCCGCAGATGATAGACTGAACATTGCTTGTCTGCAGCTAGAAATTCTATTTTCAACATGCTTAGCAGTAGATAAATCTTTGGAGAACGTACTTCCCAAAATTGCTAAGCTTTCGGTGTTTGTGATAGGCAAGTCCCCAAGGTCGGGGCTCTTGTTTAAAAACCAGTTTCCCAATCACCATACAAAGTGTCTTTTTTATACCAAATCTGAACTGCCAAAAGCGAGAATAATTGTCACAAATGTCAATTAGCTTTTGTAAACCCGGAACCGTGGCACAGAATAAGGTAACATCATCAGCATAGGCTGCCGAGTTATAGATCCCATCATTTATCTTCAGCCCACCACCCGAGTCTGCAAGTGTGCCAAGAAGCTCATCCAAAAAGAGACTGAACAATATAGGTGACAGCACACTGCCTTGCCTTATACCTCTGCAAACTGCAAAAGATTTACTATAAGATTCCTGAAACCTTACAACTGCTTTCAGACTCTTATACCAGTTACATAAGAGTAGCCAATGGTCCAGTGGGATCCTGTCCCTTAATTTAAACAGGAGGCCATCATGCCATATTGAGTCGAAGCATTTTTCAGCGTCCAGCGCACACATATATACAGGTGATCCAGATTCATTAAAGTAACAACATAAATCATGTATATATGAGGTAGCCACAGCAGTCCCTCGGCTTGCTTTAAACCCAAACTGATTACTATGACTTGTATCCTCTGGCAAGAGCAATTCCGAACGGCTTGATTATTTATTTTTCAGAATAGCGATACGTTCTGAGCGGAGGAAAGATACAAAATAAAGATCACTAGCCTTCCAGGAGGCGGCGGGCGGAATGAAAATAAAAATAATTTTAATTCCATTTTTGGGATTTTTCTGATCGGCGGGCCCGAGGACATGCAAAAAATTACTTTTTTTTTTTTTCTATTTCGGGCAATTTCCATGGCAGCGGGCCGAGGACCAAGGAATAAAAAAAGTCTGGCCTTACTGAGTAAAGTAGAAAGGTTCTGGGAATCGCTGTTACTGAAGTACACGATACACTTAATAAAGATTAAGTGTTTCCGCTAGGAATCCTGACTGGTTCTAAGCAGAAATAGCAAATTACAATTCAGTAACTTGCGACACAAAGCAGGGGACTAAAACACAGGTCGCATGGTCATTCGGAAATAACCATGAATCGAGACATAGTCGAGGAGGGGAAAACATGTAAGACGTAAACTAATCAAAGGAGGCATACTTTTTATAGACTTGCAAACTGCTGAAGAGGAAGAGACGCAAAAGGCATTCACGCAAGGGCTATGACGGTAACCCCCCAGTGACCGCCATCTGGCGGCGCAGTGATGGATCCCAGACACTGGTGCAGGAAATCGCAAAACAGGAAAAAGTCTAACATGTTTCGCCCCAGGACCCAGGAACGCTCCTCGAGCTCGCACCCCTCCCAAACCACAAGGAACTGATGGCTGTGTCCCCTACATTGGACATCCAGAATCTGACTCACGGTGTAGGCGGGGCCACCATGGATCAGCCTGGGGGTGGCGGAGGGCAAGAGTGAGGACTGCAGGGAGATAAGGACACAGATTTAATTCTGAAGACATGACATTGGTGATTGTTACGGAGGGAATAGGGGAGGAGGAAGAGCCTGATAGTAGATGAAGACAGGATTCTTGAAATGGTGAATGGGCCAGTAAACTGAGGGTGAGCTTCTTCGACATCTTCCAGAGCGTGATATCCTTTGAGGCGATTCACACTTTCTTCCCAGCACAGTAGACAGACACTAGCCAGTGACGTTAGTTCGCCTGGATACATGCATGTCTGAGTAGTAAAGCTTGGGCTGCAACCCAGCGAGTGTGCCGAGCCAGGACCTGGGCAGAGGAAACTGCCACTTCTCTCTCCTCAGACTGGAATAAAGGCTGTTGGTAACCCAGATAACAATGAAAAGGAGATGTGCCCAATCGTGCCACTGGTAACAAATTATGAGCCAGCTCCACCCAGGTTGTCCAACAGACAAGGATAACTGGCGAAATTAGCTTCAGGCAGGCAGCAAAGACTTGCCTGGCTCCTGGTTCAAGCCGTTAGTTTCAGAGTGGAACCTCGATGAGAGGCGTGGGGGTAGCACCCACTAGGGTGCAGAAGGCCTTTGAGAAATGGCTGAAGAGCAGAGGACCACGGTCTCAGACCACATCCTGAGGCATACAAGGAGGGCAGAGAATGCACTGAAGGAGTAGGTTGGCAGTCTCTCTGGCAGTGGGCAGCTTAGCCAATGGCATAAAAAGGGCTGATTTTGAGAAACAGCCAATGATGGCAAAAATGACCATGTTCCCATCAGATGAAAGTAGCCCCATGACAAAATCCATGGCAATACATGCCCACAGTTGGTTAGGAACCTCCAAGGGCAGCAGCAGACCGAAGGAACATCGGTTACTTGATTTGGAGCGGGCACACACCATGCAGGCTGCAACAAATGACCGGGTATCCTGTATGACTGAAGGCTACCAGAAATGCCGACAAAACAGGGCAAGGGTGCAAGAGAGTCTGGGATGGCATGCCAGCTGAGAGCTGTGGCCCCAGTTTAGGACCTTGCCTCTCACTCTCTTGGGGACAAAGAGTCGGTTAGAAAGAGTGTCCAGTGTAGAGGGACAGGACTCCAGAGACTCAAGGATGAGAGCGGTGGTAAACAGCCTCTTAAGAGGGTTACAGGAGGAGGCTGCCTGAGGGGTCCAGGTTAAGAGAACCTGAGTGGATGCCAGCTTGGTTAGGGGAGCAGCAACAGCTAGTGCCCTCGAGTAAATTACCGGTAGAGACTGACCAACTCAAGGAACTTTTGTAGCTCCTTGCGATCTTTTGGATCCGGCTAATACAGTGCAGCTTGTGTCTTCATGTGATCCATCTCCAGGGCTCCTTACATCACCACAAACCCCCGGAAGGAGATGGCAGTGAGACTGGAATTTGCTTCAGATAAAGGTAGTTCTCGAGAAGCCTTTGGATGACCAAGTGAACATGAACAGTGCGATCCTCCAGTGTTTGAGATAAGACCATTAGTCTATCGTCCACACAGACGTAGATGAACCGGGAGACCATTTCTCAGAGGACATCAAGTTATGAAGTTCTGGAACACAGCAAGGGGCAGCATCACCAGGTATTTTTTGTGACCTAAGGGGCTGATAAACGCTGTCTTCCACTCATCTCCTTCATGTTTGCAATTAGAAGGATGATCCAAATCATATCATGCAGATTGAGTCCAAATGAAACCTGGGAAGCCATTTGCATCACAAATTTAAGGCAAAGGAGAAAGCGACTGTCTTGTTAATACCTCTGCGTAGATGAATATTCAGGGAGAAGTAGTGCCCATAAACTATTTAGAATATGGACGCGATAAGTCCAGCCTGAGATATTTGCCAATAGCTTCCATCCAGCAGTCAATGAAAATCATCTCTCTCTCCAATAAAAATCAGTTACCATTGTAGCAGCACAATAAACCCGCAATAGCCCAAAGGCATGGCAATTATATTGATCAATAAATTAAGCCAAGCCATTAGCAACGTCACGTCGGGCAACTAGTGTTTTGTTTGGAGGTTTTGACTAAACTTCAGAGTTGGACAGAGTAAATTGATTGGTAGTGACTTTTGCATTTCCTAGTGATGGTTCCTGTCCTCCCTTAACTACAGGAGTTCAGTCTGTTCAATCTCTAGCCCTTATGCATACATTCCAGAGATTACCCTTTTAGGGCCATGAGAGTCAAGCAGAGGGTAATAAACCATGAGAGTACACCTCTGCAATTCCTAAAACAACAGGGAACACCATTGGCACAGCCTTGTGACCTCCAACAAGACAAGAACACGTTTCTTTTTATTTAATTTTTCTATTTTTATCGTATTTTATTATTTTTTTTCTTTTTTTGTTTTGTACCCCTGAATACTGCTTAAGATTGGCCCATATCATGTATTTTTTTAGGAGCAGTAGTATAACTTTCCAGAGGTATTTGATAACTGAGCTTCATTACTTCCCTCGACATTCATGTTTGGTCTCATTAGAAAGAGACTAAACCCGTGAATCTCTTTGTAAACATTCGGTAGTACTCAGCTCTGATCCTAAAAACATAAGGGCATTTTAATACATGAATGACCAGCTTCACAAGAGACAGTTTACCTTTGCTCACACCTTTGGACATCCACTGCTACACCAATCAGCACAGCCTGCTTTCATCCCCTCCCCTTTCTAACCTCATAAAAATGTGGGCCTATGCTCTGTACTAGGGCTTTTTGGTACCCAGAAAACCAACGGAGGCTTTTTGGCACAGGAAAGGTTTGGGACTTTTTAGCACTCAAAGAGTCAACAAGGGCTTTTTCCAAACCAAGACTAATTAGGATTTTTAACATCCATGCATTGGATTTGGGATTTGTTGTCTCCCGCCGCCGCGGTAGCGAGCGGAGCGGGGGACATAGTATTCAGCTCCGTCTGTCCGTCCTTCCGTCACGTCCCGTTTGTTGTGAACGCGATATCTCAAGAATGGTTTGACCGATTTCATTCATCTTTGGCTTCAATGTGCATTAGTGTGATACGCCAACCCTAGTCGATTTCCGTTATCTGGCGGGGGACATGGCCACGTTTCGTGGCAACACTTGTTATCTTCCCTTTTCATTGGAAGATTTAGCTGTCTTTTTTTTTGTTCCTGAGACTAAAATCTTGGACTACTTTGGGACAATTTCAGGAGGAGCTTTGGCTAGGAGTTTTCTTTCTTTTTCTTCTTCTTTGATTGTTGATGTCTTTTTAAATCTTCTTTAACCCTCCTATTATGTTCAAATGAATAAACCATTTTTGGTTTGAGGTCACTTTGATCCCTGTAATGAAAAACTACATAAGATGTTTGTAACTGAAAGTGTCACCCAATCTCCGCTCAGCTCATTTATGCCTTTCTACTGACCATTTTAATAGCCAAGTAAATAAAGCACAATGCCTCCATCCTCCCCTTATATCCCAGGCATCGATTTTACATGGTAATAGCAAAATGTAGACCAAATAGACCAAATGTGAAATGAATGAGAAATTAATGTGAACATGCCCCCAGTTTTAGGTAACACTACAAAAAAAGGATCAAGATGAGGGTTTTATGTAATAATTCATCCTGGAGTCAAAATGACCCAAACACCACCAATGCTTACAACGTGTATAGAACATAAAAACATTTTTTTTAGTGAAATTCATATTTTACCCAAAAAGTAAAGAAAAAAGTCTAGCTGAAAAAAGTATGTAAACCATGTTTTTAGAGACATTGAACAGTGAGTCGGGTCAAATTTACCCGGAACATAATGGGAGGGTTAAGATAGTAGACCCTCGACTGTAGACATAGACGTTGTATATTCTGTTGCAACTTTAATTAAATTTTCCTACTTTTGAATCTATCAAAAGCACAACTCAGAGTCAAAGGATGATCCAACAGATTGCTCTGCCTATCAACGAAGTCGGCAATTTAATTGTTAATTAGTACCTTTGGTGTTAATTAATAAATTAAATTGAATAAATTTGTATTACATGTTGGATAAGTGAGGGGTTTGAACAGCTGAAGCACTTGTGTTCAGTACTCAGAGTGCCGGACGTTAAGTGAGGGTGTTTAACTGTTAAAACTGATGGATTCGGACATTGTGCATACTGTAATTCAAGTCAACTTCACTTGTCCTACACACAAATTGCAATAACTTTTTGAAATAATTGTTTTTTGTTTTGTTTTTTTTAAAAATTAATTTTAAATTGTGAACCAAAGCCCCTTTTTTTAACTGCCATTACTCTAGTTTATTGACAGCACACTGCATCACCTCATCCGTATGGAGTGATGCTAGTCTGCCAATTCTGAACCAGAGGACCCATTCCCATCTTCTTGCCCAGAGGACCCATTCCCATCTTCTTGTCTAGAGGACCCATTCCCATCTTCTTGCCCAGAGGACCCATTCCCATCTTCTTGTCTAGAGGACCCATTCCCATCTTCTTGTCTAGAGGACCCATTCCCATCTTCTTGTCTAGAGGACCCATTCCCATCTTCTTGTCTAGAGGACCCATTCCCATCTTCTTGTCTAGAGGACCCATTCCCATCTTCTTGTCTAGAGGACCCATTCCCATCTTCTTGTCCAGAGGACCCATTCCCATCTTCTTGTCTAGAGGACCCATTCCCACCTTCTTGTCCAGAGGACCCATTCCCATCTTCTTGTCCAGAGGACCCATTCCCATCTTCTTGTCCAGAGGACCCATTCCCATCTTCTTGCCCAGAGGACCCATTCCCATCTTCTTGTCTAGAGGACCCATTCCCATCTTCTTGCCCAGAGGACCCATTCCCATCTTCTTGTCCAGAGGACCCATTCCCATCTTCTTGTCCAGAGGACCCATTCCCATCTTCTTGCCCTGAGGACCCATTCCCATCTTCTTGTCTAGAGGACCCATTCCCATCTTCTTGTCCAGAGGACCCATTCCCATCTTCTTGTCTAGAGGACCCATTCCCATCTTCTTGTCCAGAGGACCCATTCCCATGTTCTTGCCCAGAGGAGCCATTCCCATCTTCTTGTCTAGAGGACCCATTCCCATCTTCTTGCCCAGAGGACCCATTCCCATCTTCTTGTCCAGAGGACCCATTCCCATCTTCTTGTCCAGAGGACCCATTCCCATCTTCTTGTTTTTTTTTTTTTTTTGAGGGCGAGTTGAAACCATACATGAGATCGCCAAGAAACTTCAAATTTCAAAAGAGGATGTCTGTCATACAGTCATAGACAGAGTGAAAATAGGTCTAATGAGAAGACAAAGAGATACGAAAGGCTCAGCTGTACAACCGTGCGACAAAAAGCACAGCATTTCCATTTAGAAAATAAGGCTATAAATACAATGTGTAAACAGCGTTGTATCAATAATTTTAAAAAAAGATTTCAAAATTTAAAATTTGCTAAGGAATTCAGTGAGTAAACACAAGCTTATTACTCGTCCAAAATGCAAGCTCCTTGCAATCTGAAAACCTGCACAGATTTCCATATTTTCTCACGTGAAGTACAAACATAGGACCAAGGGTCCTGTAGCTTACCAGCAAGCGATCTTTTAGTGATGATACAAGTTACATCAATTTCATGTGAAGTTTGACCTTTAAATCATTGAAGGTCAATGGCAAGGTCACTAAATAAAAGTTCACATACATTTATAAGACCTCCTGTAATACAATCCTAAGCTCTGAAGCAGTTTTGGTGATACAAGTCACTGAAAATTCAATATGTCAATTGTGAACTTTAAAGGTCACAGAAGGTCAAGTTGAGGTCACCAAATGGACTTCATATACAAATTTCTAAATGTCTCTAATAAAAACCTTGGTTCTATGTCAGACCATTTTGGTGATACAAGTCATTGTAATTTCACTATATGGAGTTGAATGTCACCAAATGAAAGTTCATATGTGACTTCCTAGATGTCTGTAACGCAAACCTCGGCTCCATCTGTGACCATTTAGGGGATAAAAGTCATTGAATTTTCACAAGGTCACATTTGACCTTCGAAGGTCAATATGAAGGTCACCAAATGAGAGTTCCTATATGACTTCCTATATGTCTCTAATACAAACCTACGCTCTATGTCTAACGATTTAGCTTCCACAGGGCATTTTGCCCATTCTCCATAAGACCCAATGTTAAAGTACAGCGCCCCCACCCGACCCACTTCCGTCAATTCAATCAAAATGGTGCTCGCACTGTACATTTATGGTACCAAGGTAAGCTGATTGCCTGATTTAGAAAAAAATTTATCTGGCAGTTTTTGAGAAAAAAATTCTTAAAATTTCTAAGTCCTATCTTTAACATTGGGGCCAAAATTTCAACGGCCCGTAAAACAGACAAAAATGATTAAATCAAAAATCCGAAAAAAAAACATTTGGACTAATATGGTGTAGTAGTATGTTATGGCAAATTTACACAAAAATTCATCAGGCCAAAAAAAAAAGATAAAAAATGTTCTTATCGGCCCATTGGGCCGGTAAGCTAAAAATGGATTTTAACTCATTCCCTACGGAATACTTTTATCTAAAATTGTCCATTTGTACGGAATACTTTTCCCGAAAATTACACAATATAAAGTATTGAAGTAGAGGTGGCCCATGACCGCGATCTTTGATTTCGTGTTTTCATTGGACTGCGAATGGTCATCCACGCCGCTGGCACCGGCTTACCGTAGGGAATGAGTTAGGCAAACTATCTTGCCTGCATTAATTTGTCATTTCTTTGACCTGTTTTTATAACTTTGGATACAATCTGTAATATTTTGACACTTGTATTTTGCCTTGTGCTCGTTCATTGTGTTATTGAGTGTGTGTACTCATATGCCTACATCGGTATTTATAGGTTGTTGGTCCATTGTAGTGGAGTTGATAGGTTTGGCTTTGTATAGTGTTTTATTGTGTCTGTTCTCCTGCTCAGGTGCCATAGATGGAAACAAGCTGGTTGCTGAAATCTGGTAAAAAAAAACATCCTTTCTCTATTATATGCATCTTTGTACACGCTCCCCAATATAAATAAATCTAATAAACTATCTTTGTACGTGCTCCCTAATATAAATAAATCTAATAAACTAAACAAAACTTATCATCTTTTCTTTCTTCATGATACAAGCAAAAGAACGCCAAACTTTATGGAGCCGATTTTCTGTTACCCTGCCACTGCAGTAGATTTTTGTGAACTGTGAGTGATAAAGGAATATACGAGTGCATTTCACACAGGAAAAAGGTCCATGTTCAACCAATCATCACAAGTGCTCTCAAGCAAGTCAGGCACCAACAATTTCTTTTGCAACCTTCCACCTTGTCAGCATCAGCTTGCTTTAGTGACGATTGTCTTTCTCAGTTGGATGTTTTTTCAAAGTGTTGCACAAGTGTGTGAATGTGTGTGTGTGTGTATGTTGGTGTGTTTTTGAGAGCGAGACCAACTCACAAAGCTGCGGGAGACTACTACGTGTTGATGCTGTGTTCCGATGGCTGTTCCGCTCAGACTGCGAGCGACACGGCTCAGGTACTCGGCACTATTTGACTCCTCCTCCCTGGGCGCCCAGTCTGACACCACCTGGGACAGAGAGAAGCAGGTCATCAGAGTCATCGAACACGACCCAGCGTCCACTGATACACGAGAAACAACAGGAGGCTTCACTGGAGAGGAATGTTCAACTTAGCACTTCAATGTCCTAGTTTTGGTGTCACAAACTGAGTTATAGCTACAATGTAAAGTTTGTGATCAAACTTTGAGTTGGCAAGACAAAAGCAAAAGTTTATCATTAGAATGATACTTACCTTTCAAACAATGCAATCTCCAACTCTCAACAACAGACAGTTCAATAATTATGAAGGGTAAAAGCTGAGGCAATCAGGAAAGGGGGGGGGGGCGCTTTGTCAATTAATTGATCCTTTCCTTTTTTCCCCCTTGTGCCTTCCTGTCCGGCTGAGGAAGACTTCCACCCAACATCAGACCCGTTAGGCCTGTTACTCTCACTGCACGGAAATTCATACTTCAAGTTGGTTGACAGCAAGGTGCAATAAGGGGCTTTATTTTAAATTTTTTCCTGCACCCCCCGCCCCATCTATATTCTCCCCACCGTGACTATCACCTTTTTTTACGAAAAGAAGTGAGAACTGGCTACCGGGTTAGCTCGCTCGGTGAAAACGCCGCATTGCGGAGCAGCAGTGACCACCCTGACTCGGGTTCGATCCCCGGTCGTACCAGTGCCGGCAGTGGTTGGTAACCTTTACAGTGCAGCGCACTTTTGGCTTCGTGCAGCGAGGAAATAAATTTGGAGGGACTGCCGGATTGGGATTATACAAGTACAACATTGTTTGCTGCTCAAGCGCCTCCTGCTGGCCAGCCGGGCGCTCCTCAGTACAATTCTGAGCTTGCACATGTTAAGGTGTCCTCTGCCCTTGTTCTGAAGTTGCTAAGTTTCAAGCTGTGAGTGTAAACAGAAGCAGCGACTGACAGGTGTGTGCTTCGGAGGAGAGCCGCAAACTGTCTCACTCTCCCGAGATGGCAACATGGGGGTCGCATATGAGCAGTCTTGAGTGCATAGTTGGTTAATTGGGCATTCCAGATTCAGGCGGGACTGGAGATGCCAAATTATAATACAAAAAAAACAGCAAGCAGTAATTTTCAAATCGCATTTTACCTGTATTCACTTTAAAAAGAACGAAATAAAATAAGTTCAGTAAGGAAACTTACGTCAGACTTAACCATTTATTACAGGACGACCTGCATTTGAGTTTAGCAGGGACTCTGCTCCAGTGATGCTCTGGAACAATCTGAGCAAGCATGACACAGACAGCCCCTGATATCACAAACCCCCAAACCTGCGCTCCCAAAGGGAACAGGCGAGCAGGGTCTTCTTTTAATGAAATCAAAGTATGAACGGAACTTGGCAAGTTCAGAACGAGGGCGGAGGATACCCGAACATGAACAAGCTTAGAATTTTACAAACGAACACCCAGCTGGCCAACAGGAGGCACTTGAGCAACGAACAATGCTGCAATTCAACAATCCCACACCGGCAGTCCCTCCCAATTTATTTCCCTGCAGCGCGAAGCCAATTGTGCGCTGCTCTGAAATGGCTACCAACCCCTGCCAGCTGGTACGACTAGGGTTCGAACCCCTGCTTGCTGTTTTTATTTAAATTTTACACATTGTCTCAATTCTTCCGCAATTAAGGTTGTAAGTCCCTTGAGGCCCAAATCGTGCAGGTGCCGCTAACAGTAGTCAGATACTGAACAGCAGCATAATCAAATGTTGGCCTTTTCTTTTGCTTTCCATTGTTTTGCTATAACTGTGTTAGAGTTAAGTTCCTGCAACAGACAATTAGATTGGATGACCTCAGTTAAGTTTAGCGAATAAGCCAACAATAACTGGATGATGATGATTTCATTTAATAGTTTTAACTTCATTCTTAACAAGTTTCAATAGAAATCTTTAACATACAGATGACAGTGACAGTGCTGTGACTTTCCTATGCAGATGGAAAAAGCCGTCTTTTGCATAAAGCTTTCAAGTAGTGACATAGTTGAGTCTGACTTGAATGTCATTAGATGGTGCTTCCATAGGCAAGGGCTGCAGGAGTGCCCTGCATTCCACTTGTGTATGTGATTCTGTATCTGCGAGGATACAAACGTGGTTACACGTGGGTGAGTGACCATAAAAAGGAATACCCACCTTGTGCTGGTAGTCAGCAGTGCTGGTGCAGCCTGGTGCTCTGTACATAGTCCTTTCGATTTCTGCTGTTGGCGTTCGAGACCGACCGAGTAAGGCTGCCCCAGGAACATGGCTGTGTGGCATTGCTGGACCTGTAGAGACCAAAGAAGGGAAGTGAAACCCGTTTAGCAATTTTTCAGGAAACAATTTCATGGCTTACATTCTTCAGAAATGTCTGTACTGAGACAGTATAATCAAATAACAACACTTATCCCATAAATGATGAAAAATCTGCGTGATACAACCCATGAGATTCAGGTTTGGTATTACACACGTGTAATTTAACTTTCTCTAGTCATAATTGGTCAGATTCCATTCATTGGAAAACACGGTAACGTTAAAAATCCTCCAGCTGGTAACCAGTGACCATCGCTAGCATTAGTGTTGAGTTCGCAGTTTATTCAAGCCACTGGGATGAATAATTCACTAGCTAGTAAGCTACCACTTTTAGCCATTCAAGTAAGAAGTTATATGAGCAACTGTTGCCGTAGAAACATAAATTATTACTTTAAAGGCGAAAAGCGTTAGCATGCTAGCTAGCTAATTATTCATCCCATTGACTTGAATAGATCACCAAATAGTTGCTAACGCTTTTCTTTAATTTTCCAAATAATAGGATGCTGGCATTTATGGGATAAATAGGATCTCAAATTCGTGAGCCAGAGATATCAAATTTATGAAACTCGAGCGGTAAGTTTCGTTTAGTAAATTTTATATCTCAGGCCCACTCATTAGAGAGCCTTTGTATATATTGCGAGTTTGCAGAAAAAAATGTTTGTTAGCCCCTTTCACCTTCTGTGTAATGATTTTTGATTGAAAGGATAAGCATGATTGCCACTGCTAATTTTAGAGTGGGATCATTTTTTTTTATATGAAAAACATGAACTAATACTCAGTTATATTTGTATGGTTAAGCTAATATACTAATATACTGTACACGCTATGGGATGCTAAATGCCATAAAACACTTTGAAAAATGCTATACAAACAAAACATCTCAGTTTCAAAACGGTGGTCTTGCTGCTTCAAAATTTCACCATTTCTGACTGCAGTAAAAATGCAGGAATTTCTTTTTAAGAGCAATAAAAAATGCCCATCTTGAAAGATGGAATGCTTTACACTCCTGTATATATCAGCATCTACTTGTAAAAATGTTGTTGTTCTGATGTACTGGCATTGATTTAACCCCCAGAAAAGTGCCCTGCGGATCATTCGGTTCAGTAGAGAATCTAGGCACGTCACCCTTTGCAGAATATCAAAAGAATACCCAGTTTGAAACCTAACATTATTCAAACTACAGCATAATTTAAAAATCGCATAATAAAAATGTTGTTCAAAGTTGGTTCACTGAGACATGCTATGATGTAGAATCCAAATTAGCCGGATAGTAAAATTAGCCAGAGTGTTGCATAGTAGCACTTGTTTTTACACTAAATTGGGGGCGACACACCCTCTTTGAAGTCTCAATGTCTCAAAAACTGATGAAGATATGGATGTAAAATTTTGCACATAATATACTGGATACAAGAAAATTATGTCCTACAAATCTGAAGCAAATCTGAGATTGTTAGTTGGGAGGCCTCTGGTGATTTTAGATGGAATTATCCAATTAGCTGCGAGATGTTTCACTAGGTGTAATTTTTTAGCAACTTTTCCAGCCTTTTGTTATCTTGTCACAACTTTTGTGTAACATACTGCTGGCATCAAATTCAAAATGAGCAGATATTTTTTCAGAAAAAAAAATTTATAAAATTTCCAATTAACTATTGGTGTCATCGATTGAGCCATGACGCACACGCTAGCTGCAGACAGCCACTTGCCGGCACTTTAACATCAGGGCTGACATGTTCCTATGGCATCTCTGATTTCATCCATACTTTTGCACTATTTAGTATTACTGGTTTCAATTTCATTGATGTCATTAATGACTGTCTACCATATCGTCATCATCATGGGTGAGACTTTGCTATTTAGAGTACAGGGAAAGGCCTACCAGAATTTTTTGGGCAACAAACATCATCCACTCTCCATGCTAACTTGCGATTCTCTTGAGGGAAACAAAGTGGCTGTACCACTGTGAGGAAATAGGGCCGTTTCGCAGTTGTTTGCTGGGTTGGACCATTTGGACAGGGGTGTTTAAGTGTTTGCTGAATGTATGAGAATTTTATTAGCACAGATGTTATTTAGGAGGGAGTAAATGCTTGTCTGTGTTTGTTTAGCATCTGCTTTCTTTAATTCATTCTATTGTAATAACTGTTGTATTTGGTCAAATTGATTTATTCTGGCAATGGAGTTTACCAGTGGGTGAGGCTACAGCTAGCCTTAGGCTTCATTAGGACCCATGGCCTCAGTATGATTTAATTGGAGGTTGGATGTACATCTCTAATGGTTGCGGCCAGTGTGCGAACTATACCGCGGCTTTCAGGGGAGCTCACTTTTTTCGGGTGGGTGGGGGGTAGTTGTCAATTCAATTCAATGCGCAACACACACTTCAAGTTGGACTGAGGATTAACTCCTTCAACCCCACAGCCCTCTACAGAGGGCTGACCAACATATTCCCTTCAACCCCAAATTCCTGTAGGGAAAATTCAAACAATCTGACTAATTGATTGGAACATATCAGGTTACATTTAATGGGATTCCAGAGATAACAGTAAGATACAATGTCCAGATAATGACCAGCCCTCTACAGAGGGCTGTGGGGTTGAAGGGTATAGTGATGCTAGAATATCTGGGGTTGAAAGAGTTAAAAACCAATTCAGTACAGTGGCGGAACCAGAACTGAGAATGGGGGGGCACTCGTTTAAACAGTTATTAGTCCGGACCTGTTCTCAGTCATAATTAACAAAAGGTTCACTCCGAGAGCACTCCACACTTAACAGGTGCTGTTTGTTCTCCCCGATTAGGTAAGACGACAGTCATTCATCTGGACGCGTATTTGCTGTATTTAAATCAACGTTATCCAAAATTGCATACCAGTCGACTCTCACGCAAATAGCTTGAGCCGCAGGCTTTTTATAGCCTATTTAACTGCCGAGTGCAACTTTTTTTTTTATCAACCCACGCAATACCGAGAGTGAAAGGCGATATTTCATTGGAACTCGGACCAGTTCAATCAACGCAAAGCATTGGCCTATTAATAAGTAAATAATTTTTCTGTAATGAATTTAGCCCATGATTTCATCGCTGTTAGATCGCATATGGAGAGAAACATCAGTTGCCAATTACGATAATTGGAAAATGCGTCAATAAAAGAAAATGATTGAGAACTTGCCAGGACTAATTGTTGTCATAAAGGGATGTGTCTGTGCCCCCCCAATTCCCAGTTCTAGCTCCGCCCCTGTATACAGTGACGTACTGACATTACATGGTGACGTAATCACGTGGCTCTGAGTTGGCTCCTAGGCGATGGAAAAGCAAACAGGTTCTTAGGAGATGCGTGGGTTGAACCAGCTCAGCACTGGCACCAGCACGGCACTAGCACCAGATTCTTTTTGGTGGAAAAGAGGTAACAGTGGCCCCTCAGGACTGAGTTTGAGAACCACTGCTCAACACAAACACTAAATCACTGGCAAAACAAAACCGTGAGCTCCCGGTAAATTCTGACTCCTTGACTTTCACAAACTGCACTTTGAAAGTAAAACATTAATGTCAAGTCTTATAAAGTCTCCTACCATTATAAAGTGTCCCACTAAAGGGTACATTAGAAAGGAATTCTCTTGGCCGACAATAGAATCCTTGAGGGTGACAGGTTTCTACAAGCAAGAACAGCATTTTAAAATGTCTAGATCTAAGCAGCGTACCTTCTTCAGTAACATTATACGGTATATGAAGTGGCAACTAATAGGGTCACGCAACGACAAGAATTGATGCGCAAGCTAACACCAAGCAGGCTGTTAGCATACACGACAAAATAGTAAAGTCTTCTGGTAAGAAAAAATATGCAGAATTCACTCAATATTTAAACAACAATTTCTTTATATGAATTAAACAATTAAAAGGATTGTTCGGCTTTTGTTGTAATCAAAATTTCAGGAAAACCACATGCAAAATTTTGAAATGCTGTGGTGGCTATAGGCGTAGCTATCACAGACAGATTGATAGCAACTGCAGTGTATGAACTGAAATAAATACAGATAAATTCAACTTATGCTTATTAATATTCTGTGCAATGGCCTCAACCCCTTGGGAAGAGTTTACTTTTTCTTATTCCAGAAAACAAAGGTTAAGATTATGTATGCTTAATCGAGAAATAAACAGTTTTCTTCTTAATAAAATAGAGATCCGCTCATGATCAACAGCAAGGAGTCAAATCAGCTGTAAGGGGTACCTTGTTTCCTGGCTGATGAGCTGGCACCATGCGGGCACCGAGGGAGGCCAGAGCCAGCCTGGAGGCTGGCCTGGTAAAGGAAGTCCAGCTCAGAGAGCTCTTCTGGCAATACCCCCCCAGTACTAGGGGCATGATGGAAGTTGTAGTTTTGGATGATATTCCCACTTCGGCCTTCCTTCGGAACTCGACTGCCCAGCCCAGCTGTTTCCTGAGGTGGAGAGATGTGACCTGGCTTACGCAGGGTTAGGTGGCGCAGAGCGGAGAAGCTGGTGCAGCTGAGGCTATCTGGCGGGGTGTTGAAAGTAGCAATTACGCTGTCAGGCCTGTCCAGGCTCCAGGAGGACCAGTAGCGCCTAGGGGTGGTAGGGGCCAGCCCAGGGCCTGAGGGAGATGGAGTAGGGGCATGTGCACGAGGAGGGATCCAGAGTGACTTTGGGCTAGCGGACCCTAGTTTACCACAACTCCTCTTCTCTGAGTCAGAGGGAGGAGGAGGCGTTGGTGTGCCATTGTTGCATCGTGAGTCATGTGTAGGGATTCGGCCTTGCAGGGTTGGAGGCGGGGGTGGGGGCTCAAGCTTTAGTTTGGCACGTCCTTCCCCCTCAAATCTCTCATGTTCCAGGGGTAGCATTGATAAGGAGGTGGAGTTACTTTTGTGGATGGGAGAGATTCGTACGCCTGAGGTATGGATGATTTTTGAGGCATCAGCAGTGTTCCTCCATTTTGGAGGGGAAGGGGGTGAATCGCTCTGTTTCTGCTGTGACGGAGACAGGGCGTGGCGCGGTGGGTCGTAGGGAGAGTTCCTGCAAGGGGATACGGGCTTAACGTGAAGAGGACGGGGCAAGCCAGGAGTTGTGTCCTGGTCTACTTCCCAGTCCCCCTCCTTATTGGGCGTCAGCAGAACTTGGTCCGAGCCAGGCTGTTCACTGTAGGGGAAACATGAAAATGAGGATCTGTCAGTATTGTTAAGGAAATTAATACAAAACAGCTAGTCAATGACACCACACCCCTCCTGGACCAGAAAACTGGATGATTTCTGTGCTCTGTGACTACCCAAGACATTGCTGAAAACCTTGGATTGCCAGAAAACCCATCACACAGCCTTATGGACTACCCACAACATTAGATCATATAATAGGGAACTTTATGATCTCACAGATAACCACAAAGACTGCCATATGAATGAGCTTATGTAATGCTTAAAAAATTGATTTTTGACCTGACAAAAGACCTTACATAGCCATACTGGATGCTAGCACTGGTCATTTGGTCTCTTTATACCCCCATGAACACAGCCCGACCAAAAAAAAGTTGCACACTCAAATATTTTGTTAGAGCCCCTGTAACTTTAATTAAAGTGCAAATTTGTCATGTCTTTGTTCTGACAACTGCATGCAAAATATTTATTTTCAACTAGACTTGCATTAATTTCTGGCTCGAGATCATTATTGACGATGAGATAGTTGAACCACTCAGTGGGGTCATTCCATATAAAATCAACAAGTGCCTCCCTCCCGACCCCCTCAGAATCAGCTGATATTTCTAGCTCAATAACTTCAGTATATTTAATGAATCCTTGCCAAATTTTACTTTGATCTTGTAAATTTTTTTTGAGTTACAGGCTCTAAAATTACACGGGGGTACATCAAAATTTCACTCATCATTTTTTCTAGCATTTTTGAGCCCTCATAACTTCATTTGTGTTAGAGATAGCTAAATGACTGAAAGACATATTGAAAGACATATTACTGTAAAAAAAAAAAAAAAAAAAACTGCAATTAAATAAATTGTCTTAAGCAAAAATCTGGATTTTTTTTTCAACGAGATTTGTCCCGTAACCAACTTCAAGCTTCAATATCATGGGAACTATGGGAGTTTCAGTAGCAACACTGCAAAAATTTAATAACTATGATACAGTTTAGGGAAAACAAGAATTGGAACCATGGATATGTCCTGTTTTCTTGTAATTCTCCAGAGAAACCTTGAAAAAATGCATGTTAGGAAAACTTCAAGGGGTCATATCACCATTTAGGATAGGCTGATGATCAAATCAAGTTATGTCATACGAAAGATCTCATTTTGATCTTCATTTTGATATTAGGCTCATCATCTTACCATGATTCCTTCTGTGCCAAATAATTTCAGTCATCAATGTAGAGCTACAATTTCAGCAAGATAATGTTGAGGGCTGACTGCAATAAACAGTTATGTCCAGATGTTATATATTGGACATAACTGTTTATTGCAGTCAGCCCTCGATATCATCAACAGAAAGACCCAATTTTTTTATATTTTTTTACAAAAACTACGATACAACCAATGTGAACATAGTGATAAATCTAGAAAATATTTAGCTAATAAATTTACACAAAATATGGTAAAAATATTCATCTCAACCATAAAAGACTTAGTGGGGAAAAACATCAATGAAAACAATGGAAGAAGTTCAAAATTTCCTGAATAATATTACACTCACGCTTCCCACCAACAATCAAATCAACAACTTAGAAAAATCATTATCAATTACAGAATATTGAGGTAAGGGATAATGAAGTATTAGACAAGTTGCATAAACTAAAGGCAGATAAGGCGGCGGGTCCTGATGACTTATATCCTAGAGTGCGCAGGGGAGTTAGTGAGATCATCTTTAAACCACTCTCAACTATCTTCAGACGGTCTTTAGAAAATGGAGAAATACCAAATGATTGGAAACAGGGCAATATAATACCAATATATACGAAAGGGGACTGTACTGAGCCAGGAAATTACAGGCTAGTCAGTTTAACTTGCGTTGCATGCAAAATACTGGAATCTATCATAAAAGACGAGCTGGAATTATTTCTTGAACGTAATAATATCTTGAGGGATAGCCAACATGGTTTCCGTAAGGGACGGTCATGCCTGACAAACCTTCTGGAATTTTTTGAAGAAGCCACCAAGACTTATGATCAGAGTAGGACTTATGACATCATATACTTGGATTTTCAGAAAGCATTTGATACAGTACTGCATAAGAGACTAATTTTTAAAATGAGCTCCATTGGAGTTACAAGAGGTACTCTGCAGTGGATTCAAAACTGGTTACAGGACAGAACACAAAGAGTGGTGGTCATTGGAATCTCATCTGAACTAGGTATGGTGGGGAGTGGTGTCCCTCAGGGATCGGTGTTGGGACCCCTGCTGTTCCTCATCTACATTAATGACCTTGATAGGAATATTGATTGCAAATTAGGTAAATTTGCAGATGATACTAAATTGGGAGGTTTGGCAAATAGTTTGGAGTCCACTAATGTGATTCAGGATGATTTGGATAGAATCCAGAATTGGGCAGAAATGTGGCAAATGAAATTTAATGTAGCGAAATGTAAAGTTGTACATGTAGGTAATAAAAGCATTTTACAGGATTACTTCATGGGATGTTTAAAACCGGAATGTGCCCCACATGAAAAAGATCTGGGAGTGATTGTTGACCAAACCCTCACAGGTTCTAGCCATTGTGCCGTAGCAGTTAAAAAAAGCCAATCGGATGCTGGGATACATTGCCAAAAGTATTGAGTACAAATCCAAGGAGGTCATACTTCTCTTGTACAACACATTCATCAGACCACATCTGGAGCATTGTGTGCCGTTATGGGGACCATACTTTAAGAAAGATATAGAGGCTCTATAAAAAGTTCAGAGAAGAGCCACTAAGCTAATTCCAGGTATAAAAGATGAAAGCTATGAGAAGAGGCTGAAGATCCTTAATCTCTTTAGTCTTAGGAAAAGGAGACTTAGGGGTGATCTGATTGAGGTCTTTAAATATGTTAAAGGGATTAACAAAGTGAATTATGTAGGATTCCTTCGGCCAAGTTTTGTTAGTAGAACTCGGGGTCACAAATGGAAGTTGACTAAGGGTAAATTTAGCACTGATATTAGGAAATATTTTTTCACCCAAAGAGTAATTTTGATGTGGAATAGCTTGCCTGACCATATTGTTGAGGCAGAAACCTTCACTCAAAGCTAGATACCATTGAGTCATTAAGTATCTGAAGTGATATATTCAAATAGTAAAAAGAAACCGGCAAAAGGCACTGGAAAAAAATGGCAAATAAAAAAGCACTGGGCCTAGATGGATTCCCAACTGAATCTTACAAACATTTCTGGAAGACGATCTCACCACTATTTATCCGAATGGCAGACAAAATTAAAACATCACAAACCACCCCTTCACACATGAGCACCACTAACAACTCAGTGCTGCCGCAGCCAAACAAAGATCTCACCCCATGTTCAAGCTATAGACCAAACTCCCTCATCAACACAGAAATAAAAATTGCTGGTAAAGCTCTAGCGATCCGGGCAGAACCAGTCATTCAATCTCTCATACACCCAGACCAAACAGGATTCATAAAAGCCAGATAATCATCAAACAATACATGCCAATTATTCAATATTATTCCCAAAGCTCATAAGCACAAAATAAAAACGAATATCTTTTCACTCAATACAGAAAAGACCTTTGATAAAGTTAACTGGACATTTCTTTCCAAGACTTTTGGAAAATTTGGCTTTGGACAGACATTCATTCAGCAGATAAACACACTATACAGCACACCTAGGGCGACAATCATGACTAACGGACAAACATCACAAAGTTTTGCCCTTCACAGGGGTGCCAAACAAGGATGTCCACTCTCACCACTATATTTTGTCCTCTTCATTGAACCATTAGAAGCTGCAATCAGGAAAAAAAATAGCATCACAGGTATCATAACCAAGCAAATCTTATCTGTGGGTTTAACACATGCCTACAAACTTGTTGTAGGAAAGAGGGGTACAGGTTTATGGGGCACTGGTACTTCTTCTAGGAAAGGGGTGACCTGTACAAGCCTGACGGGCTACACCTGAGCCGGAGGGGTACCTTTGCACTGGGTCAGCGTATGTTGAGCTCACAACAAACTAGGGACTTGGGGGGCAGGGAGGTTAGAGGATGTTATAAATAGGGAAATGCAGACTGCCCTGATTGAAGCAGACAGTGCTACACCCACTATTAATGATATATTTTTAAAGCAACAAAGCGTAGTGAGGGGCTTGGGACAGCAGGCAGCTGGGGAACTGGAGGATAAGTGCAGTCGTAATAGCCTGAAATGTTTTTATTTAAATGCTAGACGCATAAAAAATAAATTTCCAGAACTTGAGGCTGTTATGATTAGTGAGGGCTATGACATAGTCGGGATTACAGAGACATGGCTTTGTGAAGAGGATGGAGATGAATATAATATGACGAATATAATATAGAAGGTTATAAGCTCTTAAGGAAGGATAGATGCAATAGGCGAGGAGGGGGTGTAGCACTCTATGTGAACGAAAACATTAATGTGCAGGAAATTCCTGAAATCGAACATTCCTTGCCCTGTGAAGATATCTGGGTCAGGTTCATTGGCAAACACGACACAGGTTTAAACATAGGAGTATGCTATCGACCACCAGCTTTGGACAGTACTGCCAATGAAATGCTCTTTAAGAGGATAAGGCAAGCTAGAGGAGGAGGGACTATTATTATGGGAGACTTCAATTTTCCTGGTATCGATTGGGAAATGGTGAAAGGACAGGGTAAAGGGGAGGAAGAATTTGTAGATGTTATAAATGACAATTTTTTTTGGTGCAATATGTCAATAAATCTACAAGAGAGAAAGCAATTTTGGATTTAGTGCTCTGTAATGACCCTGATAGAATTTGCAATGTAGAGGTAATAGAGCAACTTGGGACTAGTGATCATTCTACTGTTGGTTTTGATGTTTCATGGCAAGTTAAGAAGTTATCTTTGAAAACCAAAATTTTCAATTTTAGGCGAACAAACTTTGACAGGATGCGCTCATATCTAAGCGAAACAGATTGGAAGACACTCCTTGATTGTAAGTCTGGAAATGAGATGTGGGAAAGATTTAAGGGGGTTTTACTTAATTAACAATGCAAATTTATAAAAAAGCAGAATCCTCTGTGGATGACCACAGCTATTAATAAGAGTTTTAGGGAAAAGAGGAATTTGTATAAGATGTACATAAAGGACAGTAATGAGAATACTAAGGGTGAATACTGTAAAATGCAGGCTACAGTCAAAAAAGAACTAAGGAATGCTAGAAGACTGTGAAAGGCTAATTGCGGAAGGGGCTAGGACGAGTCCTAAGTGTTTTTTTCAGTACTGTAGTAGAAAAAGGAAAGTCAAAGGGGATGTTAAGTGAATAAAGATAGATCGCTGCTGTATGAGAACAAGGATATTGCGGATACCTTAAACAGTTACTTTGTTGAGAATTTTACCTTGTAGCAGATTTTGACTGGGCCAGAGGGCAATGCCAATGCTCAAAATTATTTACCAGAAATTGAGGTTAGGGATAATGAAATATTAGACAAGCTGCATAAACTAAAGGCAGATAAGGCAGCGGGTCCTGATGGCTTATACCCGAGAGTGCTCAGGGAAATTGGAGAGATTATCTCTAAACCACTGTCAGTTATTTTCAGGCAGTCTTTGGAAACTGGAGAAATTCCAAATGATTGGAAGCAGGGCAATATAATACCAATATATAAGAAAGGGACTGTACTGAGCCAGGAAATTACAGGCCAGTCAGTTTAACTTGCATTGCATGCAAAATACTGGAATCTATCATAAATGACAAGCTGGAATTATTTCTTGAACATAATAATACCTTGAAGGATAGCCAACATGGTTTCCGTAAGGGAAGATCATGCCTGACAAACCCTCTGGAATTCTTTGAAGAGGCCACCAAGACTTATGATCAGAGCAGGGCTTATGACATCATATACCTGGATTTTCAGAAAGCATTTTATACAGTACGGCATAAGAAACTAATTTTTAAAATGAGCTCCATTGGAGTTACAGGAGGTATTCTGAAGTGGATTCAAAACTGGTTACAGGACAGAACACAAAGAGTGGTGGTCAGTGGTATCTCATCTGAGCTAGGTATGGTGGGGAGTGGCGTCCCCCAGGGATCGGTGTTGGGACCCCTGCTCTTCCTCATCTACATTAATGACCTTGATAGGAATATTAAAAGCAAATTAGTTAAATGAGCGGATGATACTAAATTGGGAGGTTTGGTGAACAGTACAGAGTCCACTAAATTGAGTCAGGATGATTTAGGCAGAGTTTAGAATTGGGCAGAAATGTGCAAAAATGAAATTAAATGTAACTAAATGTAAAGATCTGCATGTAGGTAATAAAAACATTAGACAGGATTACTTCATGGGAGGTTTAAAACTGGAATGTGCTCCACATGAAAAATATCTGGGAGTGATTGTTGACCAAACCCTCACAGGCTCTAGCCATTTTACCGTAGCAGTTAAAAAAGCCCATCGGATGCTGGGATACATTGCCAAAAGTATTGAGAACAAATCCAAGGAGGTGATGCTTCTTTTGTACAACACATTTGTCAGACCACATCTGGAGTATTGTGTACAGTTCTGGGGACTTTACTTTAAGAAAGATATTGAGGCTCTAAGTTCAGAGAAGAGCAAAAAAGTGAATTCCAGGTATAAAATATGGGAGCTCTGAGAAGAGGCTGAAGATCCTTAATCTCCTTAGTCTTAGGAAAAGGAGACTTAGGGGTGATCTGATTGAGGTCTTTAAATATGTTAAAGGGGTTAACAAAATGAATTATGTAGCAGTACTTAGGGCGAGTTTGGTTAGCAGAACTTGAGGTCACAAATGGAAGTTGGCCAGGAGTAAATTTAGCTCTGATATTAGGAAATACTTTTTCATGGAGAGAGTAATCCCAGTGCGGAATAATTTGCCTGACTATATTGTTGAGGTAGAAACCTTGGGAATTTTCAAGAGCAGGCTTGATTTAGTGCTGGATACCATTTAGTAGCTGAAGTGTTAGATCCACTTTAGCAATAGGAAAATGGCCAGCCTAGTTGGGCTGAACTGCCTGTTCTCGCCACTCATTTATTTTATGTTGTGTTAGGTAATGTTAAATTACACATTAGATTACCCTATATGCAGATGATGTACAAACCCCATCCATTTGCATATTTGGTGAAATTAAGACAATTCCAACCAATGATCTGTATAGAATAACTGGATAGCTGATGATGTAATAATCTTGAAGTAACCATGCTGCCATATGGGTATGCCCAACAATGGTCTCAGGGACATAGCTAGCCAAAGGTATCTAATTCTAGGGGGAAATGTCCCTTCACAGACATGGAAAATATCAAAAATAAAAGAAATATCAAGCCTTATCTTTATTTTAGAAACACTAGGTGTGACGTGCAATCAAGTAAAACATGAGTCCCAAAGAATGTCTTGTGTTACGTTTACGTTTTTTTAAGTTTCAGCTATCACTGAATAGCTGACAATAGGCTAGGGTGATAGTCGTCGAAAACAAATGTGTTTGGTAAAGATAATGTTACGTCAGCTTGGCTTAGCATGATAAAGTAGTTGTTCACATGAGAAGAGAGATGAGGGGTGCTTCATGGAGAGGTAGCTAGCTAGCTGAAACTGTTTGTTATTTCTGATAGATAGTAATCATTTAGTGCCACTTCAGCAGTTATACATTCCCACCTTGCAAAATTAAACTAGTCAGATAATTGGGTGATACGATAACATAAGCCTTGTTTGTGCTGGCTAAAATTAGCTTTGATGATTTGACCAGAGAGTGCCTAATGTTATCCTAGCATTCAAGCATCTGTCAACCTATGGATCAGGTGCGCTTTCTAAACATCAATATATTCACAATTGTAAGCAAAACATTGAGGTATTGGTATTAACCTGTAGCTAGCTATTAAGAAAAACTGTAATCCATGAATGGCGTAAGATTGTAATTTTTTTCAGGATGTTTTTTGTTCTCCCTTAAGCTTGAAAATATAGGGCGCTGGCGGCCCCAGAAGCTCCCGCCATTAAGATAGAGAAAATGTCAAAGTTTTTGTTGACGGACGCATGCATGGATGGACGCACGCACGGATGGAGCCCGATACCATAACTCCCGTGCCACTTGGGCGGCAGGAGCTAATTAGGAACCTGTAACTGAAAATGTTGATATGATCAAGCAAATTGTCAAAGTTTTTGGTGATATTTTTAGGCCAGTGACCTTGAAAAAACAGGCCAAGGGCACCTTCAGGCACGTTATTTGTAGGACTTTATTAAATGCATTTCCAATAAAAATTAGGAGCCTGTAACTGAAAAAGTTGATGAGATAAAGTAAAATGTCGAAATTTTTGGTGATATTTTTAGGCCAGTGACCTTGAAAAATAGGCCAAGGTCACCTTTAGGCACATCATTTGTCGGCCTTTATGAGATGCATGTCCAGTAAGAATTAGGAGCCTCTAACTGAAATAGTTGACGAGATAAAGCAAAATGTCAAAGTTTTTGGTGATATTTTTAGGCCAGTGACCTTGAAAAAATAGGCCAAGGTCACCTTTGGGCATGTAATTTGTAGGGCTTTATGAGATGCATGTCCAGTAAAAATAAGAAGCCTATTGACTAATCCGGCGAGAGATCTGTGGACGCCGCCATCTTGTGGCGGCGCCATTACTGCGGTGACAGTCCTGATTAAATCGCCTGCTTGACAGGTCGTGCCGCTGGCAGAAGTGTCACTATTATGTCGATAGCATCAATAATTGCCGAAATGGCAGATTGTGTGGACGATGTCAGGCAGTGGCCTACCGTCACCGATAAAGGTATATATTATAAATTAATGTATTAAGTATTAATGGTCAGTTATTAGCTAAATGTTTCTGTTAATAATTAGCCTACAGCAATATAACTACAGATATGTAGGCATCGCTAACGTCGGCTAGCAGATATAACTCTTATCCTAGCCAGATTCAAATAAATACTCTATTTTTACAAGTAGCCGATTCCGGATCATTTTATATAGACGGTCATATTAGCTTTTCAAATGTCTGCGTTAATAATGCAGCTGTGTGTTTTACCACGTTATTAGCACTAGCAGGTTTCGCAAACATTCACCTCAGCAGCTTAGGACCGCTATCTGCTGGCGAACGTCATCCTCCTCCGCAGGGAATCTGTGCAGTGAATATGGTGCTAAACAGGGGCAGTCACTATGTGCCAAAGATGTATGGATTTCGTATATACTCTTATTCCAAATTTGAATTTTCCCACTGCTATTTGAGCAGCTGAACACAGAACAGTTTCTCCCCGGCATGTGAGTTCAGAAAAAGAAAAAACGGTTAATAGAGAGGGCGAAAATGTAGAGTGCCACCGGCGCTCTCCATAGACATCCGTTCATTTCCAATGACGTTTGGACCGCAGCAATGGCGGCAAATGAAACTTCCTGGATTAGTCAATAACTGAAATAGTTGACGGGATAAAGCAAAATGTCGAAGTTTCCGGTGATATTTTTAGGCCAGTGACCTTGAAAAAATAGGCCAAGGTCACCTTTAGGCAGGTCATTTGTAGGGCTTTATGAGATGCATGTCCAGTAAAAATGAGGAGCCTGTAACTGAAATAGTTGATGAGATAAAGCAAAATGTCGAAGTTTTTGGTGATATTTTGAGGCCAGTGACCTTGGTTAAAATTGGTCAAGGTCACCTTTAGGCACGTCATTTGTAGGGCTTTATGAGATGCATGTCCAGTCAAAATTAGGAGCCTGTAACTGGAATAGTTGATGAGATACCGCAAAATGTCGAAGTTTTTGGTGATATTTTTAGGCCAGTGACCTTGAAAAAATAGGCCAAGGTCACCTTTAGGCATGTCATTTGTAGGCCTTTATGAGATGCATGTCCAATAAAAATGAGGAGCCTGTAACTGAAATAGTTGATGAAATAAAGCAAAATGTTCAAGTTTTTGGTGATATTTTTAGGCCAGTGACCTTGAAAAAATAGGCTAAGGTCACCTTTAGGCATGTCATTTGTAGGGCCTTACGAGATGCATGTCCAGTAAAACTTGTAACTGAGCCTGTAACTGAAATCGTTGATGAGATAAAGCGAAATGCGTTGACGGACGCACACACGCACGCACGTACGGACGGAGCCCGATACCATAGCTCCCGCACCGCGAGCGGCGGGAGCTAATTAGCCAGATACATTTGCAGTGCACTTGATTAGACAACTCATGTAACACGAGAAGTGCACCTCGTTAATAGAATGCCAAGAGTCTTGCTCTGGTGTTGAACATGTGCGACGCGAGTATACTCCTGCTTTTTCCAGGAGTAGAAGGGTTCCAAGATGGTGGTGACTGGACAAGAGTGGTGAGGTTGCACATAAGTGACACCGCTATGGAGGTCGTCTTCCTTATCCAACACTCGTCATTTGATTAAATGCTACGCATGGCAGCTACTGCGCCTGTGCAGCATTTACACTCGTGTTGCCGAGGGTCGTCTAATCGAACACACTTATAGTGTTACACGTATCGCTCATAGGGAACCCGCATGCCTCTTCTCAACACTCACCTCAATGGAAGTTTAGCTTTCCATAAATAAGCCAATAACCCCATCTGCAGCCCAATTTATTTTTATTTACAGCATTTTCACAAGTTTTGCGCGGACGCATGATTACAGGGCATAATATGGCGCTTCTTTAGCTTTTCATAGCGTGATGGTTTTGAAAATTTATGTTATGAAATGTAACTTTGGCACTCTCATATTTGCTTAATTGCAAGGATTGCAATCTTTCTTCAATGTAGAATGTGCCTCTGTTAATAGAACTTTTCTCTTTTTTTGATTTCTGAAAAAAAATGACCTTCACGAGGTTGGAAACGATGTGGCCGTATCATTTTTTTCATTGTGCCAGAAGAATTTCAAGAATCTTAATATGGGTTGCAGCAATATTACTTCAGTTTTGAATAAAATTAATAGATGAAAGGATTAAGTAGTTTTTTTTCTTTGAGCAAGACAATTTAATATGTGTATTTTAGCTGCACTGACATTTCAGCGTGTAACATCATTAAGTTACCTCATATGACATGGGTACGGTGGCGCATGGTCAGTTGTAGCCTCGTGTCGTGATGGGTGTTAGCTATTTAAGTTCAAAGCTCGGTGCCTGATTGACAGCTTTGTAAGCCTAGTCTATTATAAAACAGCATTGTGTATCAATTATGCTGACTTAAAAAAGCTATGGCATGTGACATGGATCTCATTGATGATGCCAGAGGCAGTCAGGAAACCTTGTGTATAAATTAAGCTCACACAAAAGATTAATAATTTCCAGTAGGCTATTCTAGAAACGACCAACTTGACTAGTGTTCATTATAGCTTGCTTACGTGTTATGTTAAGGTGGATCGATAATAGCCATTTTACTTGAACATATTATTATAGGGCATCTAAAGTCGATTCCCATTGTTTTTGTTTATCGACCAATCAACGAGCCGCACCTGCGCAAACAAACCGAAATAGAAGGATTATCTACGCGTGTACACAAAACATTGGTTGATGAATGTAATTGGTCATGAGACAATGCATGATGTCATCAAAAGTAAGTGATTTGTTTGTAAACATTGGGCATTCAATGTCCCGTCTGAGAATCGACTTTAGATGCCCTTTGACAATATATCCATTGTTACTACACCCCATGAATAGTCTTGCCAATGCATGTGTTTCATAATCGTTTAAATTGTTGAAATTAAATAATTCGTTTGAAACATCTTTATGCAATTCCATTGCTTCCAACCCTTGAGTAAAGAAAAGTGTGAGAAGTCCGGAGTCATAATCACCGTAACGCATATGAAATTGATAAACATCCATGCGCAAGGACTTCAATTTTGCGCAAGAGTCTCTCACAAATGCGTTGATTGAATAATTACTGACCACAGCAGGGGAACGTAAATATGCCACTAAAACTCACGCGGAATGTGTGAGAGTTGACAGGTATGCGTTATTAATGAAAACTGACCACACCTGATAATGTTGAGAGTTTTCTGAGTTTCTGTAGTGGTCACTAAAATGAATGATTGAAAACAGGTCATGACCAATTATTATTTTTAAGGGATGGATTTGAGCTTCCCTGATCGCCAGTTCACCAGCCGCCACTGGTACAAAGATTTCTCTGGATGCACTGAATCTTTTGATAATATTATCTACTGTAGAGGATGAAATCCCCAAATTCATTGCAATTTTACTTTGAGAAACCTTATTTTAATTGTATTTACCCATACAGTCTTTCTCTGAGTGGTGAAGCCATTGCCATCTTTGTTTCTGAAAGACTTTTTATACCCAATCATGTTACTGTACAATTGCCAATTAACCTTATTTGCAGTGAGATGTTCCACCCGGTGTATTTTTTTGGCATCATTCAACTTTACCAGCCTTTAGTAACCCCTGTCCCAACTTTTTTGAAATGTGCTGCTGGCATCAAATTCAAAATGAGTAAATGCTTTCCAAAAGACAATAAAATTTCTCAGCTTCAACATTTGATATGTTGTCTTTGCACAATTTCCGATTAAATATAGTGTTTAAATGATTTTTAAATTTTAAATTTTTTAATTTAAATTTTCTAAATTTTTTAAATTAATTGCCAATTAACGTTATTTGCAGTGAGATGTTCCACCCGGTGTATTTTTTTTGGCATCATTCAACTTTACCAGTCTTTAGTAACCCCTGTCCCAACTTTTTTGAAATGTGCTGCTGGCATCAAATTCAAAATGAGTAAATGCTTTCCAAAAGACAATAACATTTCTCAGCTTCAACATTTGATATGTTGTCTTTGCACAATTTCTGATTAAATATAGGGTTTAAATGATTTGCAAATCATTGCATTCTGTTTTTATTCACATTTTACACACCATCCCAACTTTTCTGCAAATGGGATTGTATTTTCCCCCTGCTATTTAAACTTTTTCCCAATACCCTTCCCTCTGTGGATTATCCTTGACTTCATGATGTCTATTCTGTGTACTGCAGTGTACTGAAGTCCAAAAAATAGCATTAAATTGACTGAGGTAAAATGTTGTAAAATGGCATTTGCGCGACTCACAGAAGGTCGACTTTGATAAGGCAGGGAGAACATGTATGTGTAACTCGGACTGGGTAATGACAATGCGTAAGGAAGAACATGCTGTTTATTAGCATCACTGAAAGTTAGTTTTTGCGCAAAGAAATAAAAGACCAAAACACAAACAAAACAAGGCACTTCTGCTTCTTAAAAAGAAACTTAAGTTTCTATATACAATATTATAGATTCATCCAGAGATCATTTGATTTTGATGTTTAGAAGCATTGAATTTTGAAAATTCTATGATTCAAGTGAACAGATGTATTATACAATTATTTACTTCAGTTGAGGTGAATCCAATGATTTATGCACCTTGGACAAGTGATAATCATTAAGGTTGTTTTATTACATGGCCCAACTTGAAAATATAGAGTAAGAGAAGGGCAAAAACTTAAACGTAAAGCTCCTCACAGGGACAAAGCAACCTGAAATACAGACACTGTCAGGAACTCCTGCAGGGGTGCCCAATCTATTTTTAGCTCGAGTCGTCGAATTGTTATATTCACCTCTCGCGCACTTTCACACGGTGAATTTCACTGTTTACAGTGACCGGCAGAGCTCGGCTCGACCAATCAGGAGAGAGCGAATCCTTCCGTCAGATAATAAGTAAGCTGAAACAAAAACTGTTTGAGTTATTGCATTTGGGAATGTAAAGCTTGACCTGGTGGTGGTCCTATAGGAAAGGATGTAGGGTCACAAAAAACAATAGGGTTCGTCCTCTTTGAACACAAGAAGTTCCATGTGATTCAAATGATAATTGTTCTATTTATTTCACTAACATGAAGGCTCTGTTGCGCCAGCTGAGGAGAATCTATCATAACTCTGAAAACCCTGTTTCAGGAATATAACTATCCACAACTGTGGAAGTCAATCAATGAAAAATTTATCCGCATATGCAGCAATCAATGAGGCATTCAAACTGTACGTATATGTTACAGTCAAATTGTAAAACCGTTTTGTGAAATGACCAAAAAGTTTCTGTAATTTCGTGAAATGACTGAAGTTTAGCGCAAACCATTTCATGAACAATTGAAAATTTTAGTCATTTGCTGAGCCGCATCTAGGGCAAAATTTTTCATTAATTGATTTCCACAGTTGTGAATGGTTTTGCTGAAAGCTGAAGCTGAAATATTTCTAATGTTCTATCAGGCCAAAAAACAATGCCTTCACTTCCTTGTACTTTGGATATCCCAGTAATATTGGGGGAAACAAGATAAACAAGGCTCCTAGCTAAGTGGCTACATTGGACATTTAGGCTAAAAACATGGTGAAAAGACGTCTTAACGAGGCAAATTTGAATGTCGGGGCTTACAGATACTAGGATTACGCCACTCGAGCAGCATGGAGGCATTTTGTGCTTTTTAAATGTTGGTTTTTACGCTTGGAAGCGTGGTCACCAATGACTTCAATTGATTTGGATTTGCCTTCAATGCTGTTTTTCTTTGTAAATCCAAAAGTGTTTTGAGCACGAAAAAAAATTCACGGACCCTTCGATTAGCCGATTAGGGTGAGAAGATGATGAGTGAAATTTCATTTTTGGGGGAACTATCCCTTTAAGTCCCATCCCTGTTTCCCAGGAATTACATGAATTAAACTTCTCAGGTCAGCCAGATGTGCAAACTGCTCAATATCCTTGTCCATAATATCTATCCAGCAGTTAAAAAAAATTATCTCTTGCGACAGAAAAAATTGTCGTCCTTTGTAGCAACTACTTCAGCTAAAGTGAGCCAAAGGTATCCCGATTAAGTAGTAAAAAAAATCAATTTTCAGAAGCAAAGATTTGGCATGGTAGTGATACTATGCCATTCTATGATCAATTATAGTCATCACCTATTAAAACGCATAATTTCGTACAGTGGATTTACACGTAGATTCGTCTGCCAAAAAATTCAGCTGTCTTTGGGAGCCTTATACAGTCCCTCATGGAAATACAGTCACTTCAGTGGTTGATCAGGCTCATCTGCGTAGAAGCTCAGCTATAGTTCATGCTACATGAAACTCTCCTGGTGATTACCTGTTGATTGACACAATTTTTATCCAATTCCAGACAGTATAAGCTTTCCTAAGACATTGATTGGACCCTCAGAAAAGTATTTAAACTCTTGCGTAATAGCAGTTAGGTGGTATTCCCTCAACTTTGCGCAGCTGTTAAAGACGTGATTGTGTGGAAGAAAAAGACTTCCAGTAGCAAGCCTGGTGTGCTCAGCTTATATTTGCGGGATGGAAATGTGATTCTGAGATGGAAAATGGCAGTTATTCTGAATGGAACAGGCTGGAGGGCTGACAGCTTTGATTCTTTGGGGGTGAAATTCAGTGATGGAGAGTTTTCCTCTTGAAGTGTGAGTAAAACTGTCTTTGTATGGTGTAGCTCTATCTTACTTCAAGCCAGCTATTTCTTATTTTCGGTTCACCACCGTGATCACAGTAGGGCTGTGACTTTCCTCCAAAATAAAATTCGAAGTTTGATTGCCTTATAATGTCAAATATTGAATTATATTTGAATTTTAAGGCTCAATTTTAGTCTATTTGTTTAGCCCATTAATACGTATAATATGGGTGTCATTTATGATCTGTCCGCTAGAGGGCATTTCAACCCCATTAACACGCGCTTTCCTTTTGAAAGGCACATTAATAATGATAATCTGGAAGGATTTACGATGGTATTTTAATAAGCACGCAAGATATCTAATGCACTTCAACTCTTACTCAATGTGAAACTTCTAAGGAGTGTCTAGAATATATTAAATAGACCACAAAAGTACAGCAATGACGTTTAATAAAGCAGCCAGACGTTTCCATTGAAACAGGTCAGGTCAGCGACAATACAACCATTTTTCAAAGCTGCCAGAAAATGCTATTTTGTCGCTGCCGAATATTAAAATAAATATCAAAATTAACATAAAAGTGTAACAGTGGTGTCGTCAGCAGTATTTTTCCATTTTTTGCTGGAAATCCAAAAAGTTTCCACACAGCACTTTTGAGATTATCAGGAGTTGTGATTCCAGTCTCTGGGACCGGTTCTGCTGCTGCGTTGTTTTGAGCCATGCTGTAAGCTTCCTACAGATGCGCTCTGCACTGATGCATGCCCACGATCACGCGTGACGTTGATTTGCATCGTTACGCAACGTAAAACAAGATAGGCTATATATACATAAATATGTGCAAAAAAACCCACATTCGAACGTGAATTTCAGCATTCGAATGTTCTATCCCTCCCTCCAGTTCGAATTTATATCGAATTTCGAAGTTCGTTGTCACAGCCCTAAATCAAAGAGCTAGTTTGTCACATTGGGTACAAGAGAAGTCAATATCCTTTGCTAATAATATTGTATGTGCTGGCATTTTGCTTAATGTGGCAATCGTTTTAGAATTAATACTGTATTTAACAAAATAGAATGCCTTGGATTTTCACTCATTTAAAATGCAAACAGCTCGAAGACTTTAGTAAATCCCCTACTTTGTTCGTTGCACCGATGACTCTGTTCAATCTAGGGTAGCATATTGCCCGGCTTTTTCCTGATGGTGAAATGTCAGTTTAGTTAAAATATGGTAAATTTCAGATATTACTGTTTTGGTGAGTTATACTTGCTCCTTATTGGGTGTGAAAAGCATTATCACAAGCTTGCGTTTCGCGGGATGATCGGAATTGTAAACAGCAAGCTTTCCATCTGAATGAATGTTCTGACCGTAAAATAAGCTAAATAAAACTCTGAATTTTATCATGGAGAAGAGGCATGTTTTTGGTTTGGAGTGGTTACTGGTGACCATTGATGTCCAGCTGCGCCTATATTGATAAACTCATGCTAAATTCAACCAGAAAATCATTAATTTATATTGAATTTCATGAGTTGAAAGTTGATTTGTTGATACGATTATTTTATGATTTGACAGTGCGCCATTTTGAGGGCTGCGAGAATTTGGGGAGCCACCTGGAGAGCTGTCTTATTTGGCTTCAAAAGAGAAAGCCAAACAAGATTTCATGCTCAGATGAAGAATACTTGTGGTCTATGAGTTTATGATCCCAGAAATTTATTATTTTAATCTCCAGCCATTCTCTAATCCTTAGTATTATTTATTTATTTATTTTACAATTTCAATGCTGAATTTTCATTAAGATTTATTTATGTTTGCAGCCCATTTTCTCAACCAAAATCATGAAAATAAACCGAAATACGATGAAATTCTAAATGCTGCAAGTGTCTTGGCTCATTTGAGTCATATTCCTCCTCTCTAGGAAGCTTAAATCTTGCATTATAAAGCATTAAATGGGGTAACGCATAAATAGCCATGTTTTGCTTCTGCGCAAAGGGGTTAACTGTGCATGCACACATACTGACTGTGTTGGACAGAGCAACATAGAGGGACTGAAACTGTGATGAACGCATTAACTTGACTGCCTGCTTTCCACAGCTGAATAAAGAGCTACTCTCTTCATCTTCTTAATCCTCCACTGGTAGGCTGCACCGCTCTCAAAAGTCCTACCCTCTAAAGACCCAGACCACCACGATGGAAAAAAAAGAACTGCGCCGCATCACCGGATGATGCTCAACTCTACAGGAAAGGGCTGAATAGTAAGTCTCACGTGACCACTTTTCGAACGCGAGTATTAGCCAGCCATTTTTACCCAGATCACTTAGTGCCAAATGAGACTAGGCCTCCCTATAGGACATTCGTAATACCTTGCAGGTTCAGGTTAATCGTTGACACAGCTGGGTAAAATTTCAAACATTTAAAAAGTATTTTGTACACGAAGCCTGAGAGACGGCACATTTCTCTCTTGACCTGGGACACACAGGGGAGACGGCACCGGTACCTGGGGGGCCCCTGTGGGCGGGTCTGCTCCTGCTGTGATGGTTGCGGAGGAGGCCGTAAGCGCTGCTGTAGGGCCCGTGCTCTCCTCATGCACTTTTGCAGCTTGGTTTCTGCAGCCATTGTCCTGCTATGAGTGTGAGTTCTGCCCTCATGCATGGCAAGTCTTAGTTTGGCTAAAAACAAACAAAAAAGCCAAAAAAAAAAGCAGAGAGTAAAAAAAAAAAAAAGAAAGAAAAACGCAAGGAAAAAAGAGCTGAGTTATGGAGAGCATGCAAAAATTCCTCTGTCTGTTACACACAGAACACAACCATGTGAATTCATAAAGGAAAGTGTGGGTGGAGTTAGAACGCCACCCACTCCCTCCACGCACATGCGCAAACACAGACAGATCCAGCGCAGGAGGCATGATACGCTCATGACATTTCACAGGGGAGATGGTGCGGTGTCGGCCAATAGAGCTTTTTCATCTCTTTAACCCTAGTCCTGCCAGTCGCCGATATATAGAGGACTCACACTCATTTCCCTGAGTACCGTTCGTCAATATATCGTTCCCTGGTAGCTGTTTGCCTGTATACCAGGAAGGATCAGCACTCGCCTAGAGGCAGGACCAGGACTAAGATAGTTTACAAAGGAAACTGCTGACATTTTCCCCAATCAGAATGGAAAAACAGAAAAACATAAATAATAATAACAACAATGACAATAGTAATAATAATAATAATAATGAAATGAATGAAATAAATCAAGATAGAAGTGAGAAAGTTCAGAGCTGAATTCAGTAATGATTTATAAAGCTGTGGCCCATTTCATTGCTAAGTCTCCGCGCTCGTTAGGGTGTCAAACACATGAATTAACGAAAAACGCGTTAAATATTTGCATAACTAATAACGCGGGCGTTTCTGAACAAACTTTCGCGTAATTGAAGCGTTAAACGCCCTTCTTTGGACAAAAAAGGAGCGCGTTAAATGGTGGGTAATTGATTTATCCTTAATCAACAATAATTTGAGAGTAATATTGTTAATTAACATATTCGTTACATTGATAGCATGAACAAACACTGTGGCTAGGACAGTGCCATTCAGGCATAACGCAATCCAAAATCCACGTATTCTGGACGATGGAGAAGAATTGGAAGGGCGTAGTGGAGGTGGAGATTCAAAAGTGTATCAGCCTCACGTATATCCCTTTGAGGAACACACCCCTCGGAAACTCATTTCACAATATCGGTTCGACAGCATCAGCTGCCCAGTTATTTTCATGTTATCCATTACCTGCCTCTTCAGAACAACCGCTTGCTTTTCTAGGTTTGTCTGGCTCTCCGCTATTATGCATCTGGGGGTTTGTATTCACTTATCGATGATTCCCAGCATGTTTCACGATCGACAGTGTGCAAGGCTGTTCTGTCATTCACGGAATTCCTCGATGAAAACCACGAGTTATATGTCTGATGGCCACATGAAGACCAATACGCTGATTTGGCATATGAATTTTACATGCTGCTTCAGATACCAAGAACAATAGGATGCATTGACGGGTGCCATGTACCAATCAAGTCTCCGACCTCTGATGGGCACTTGTTTGTGAACAGGAAAGGGCATCATTCTCTTAATGCAATTGTGAGTATGTAAATGCCTCCCTTTTTGGCTTTCCGGCCTTATCATAGTTTCCGATGTATTGCCCCAAAATAAATATATTCTAATGAAACTTTTTATTAATCTTCTCAAATATGTGTAATACAGCAATACTGTACCCACAATCATCGGAAATTAAACAACTATGAAAAGCCCGAAGTGGGGTCAAGGACTAATTGTCTGAAATTTGATATTGTCCCCAATCGGATCCCGTTTCGTTATGCCTAGAATGGGACAATTTTGCTTTTCAATGATGTGCGGTCATCGTGAATTTTGTAATATGTATTGTGCCTTGCATATCGTGAAAAACAGCGAACCAGGAGTTTCAACTCGATACGAGTACACACTGGTCATTCCAGTGGCAGCCACTGTTGGCTGGTTCCTCCAACTTCCAGCTGGCAGTCTGTATGGACACAGTCAAGCCACAGCTCTCAAATTTCAGCCGATAATGCTGCTTGGCACTGTCTGGTAGATCATTATAATGTGAATACATGATTATATTTCAGAATAAAACAACTGTAAAAGAAAATACAAAAAAATTAATGATTGCACACATCTTGACAGCACCGCAATCCGTTGTCAGGGTACGACAACTGTTTGTTTTCACCGAGTTGTCAACACATAGCGCCGGATATGACATCACGCTGAACAGACGAATATCAAGCAATATTTATTCCGCTATTTCAAACATCTTTTGAGTAGCAATCGATTGATCACTGGCTGCTCAGAAATGCATCGTACGTACGCGTGTGGAGTATAGAGTGGACTTCAGTGAGTGAGCCCGAGATATCAAAATTATGCAACGACAGCACTAAGTCTCATTTATTCTGAGCCATTGGCAGAGAATAATTAAAAATTACCACTCCAGGGGCGCCCCGGTGGCTCATCAGTCTAAGCGCGCGCACCACAAAAGGTTGTGTACTTCCCGCGGCGACCAGGGTTCGATTCCGGCTTGGGTCATTTGCCGCATGTCTTCCCCATTCTTCTCCCCAACCTTCCTGTCTCTCTCTACTCTGCAACTGTCAAATAAAGGTGAAAATCCCCAAAACATAATCTTAAAAAAAAAAATTACTACTCCAGTTTTATGAAGTTGATATCTCGGGCTCACGAATTTAAGATCCTATTTATCCCATAAATGTCAGTGTCGTTTTATATGGAAAATGGAAAAATAGCATTGGCTTCTAGTTGGTAGTCTATTCAAGTCAATTGGATGAATACTTTGCTAGTTAGCATGCTAATGACTTTTGCCATTAAATTAATAAATTCTAGCATCTACCATAACAGTTACACATGTAACTCATTACTTTAATGGTCAAAAGTGTTAGCATGCTAGCTGACTAATTATTTATCCCATAGACTTGGATAAACCATCCATCCATTCTCTATAGTGCCTGCTTCTTCCTCACTGGGGTTTGCGTGGGTGTTGGAGCCTATCCCAGCTGGCTCAGGACAAAAGCCTGGGACCCACCCTGGACAGCTCGCCAATCCTTTGCAGGACACACACACTATTCACACTCCATTCGCTCTCACACTCATACCTATGGGCAATTTAGCATCTCCAAGCAGCCTGACATGCATGTATTTGGACTGTATGAGGATTCCGGAGGAAAACCCACGCATTTGCCAATGAACGGAATGTGACCAATCGCGACGCGGAAAGGCTGTATTACAGATACCAAACCTGTTTCTCATGGGTTCTATCACACCTATTTTTAATCACTTATGGGATAAATATCTTTACATGTGATTATAGCGCAATTGGTGCCCATTCTATCGCTCATCAGTGAAAACTTCATGATTTGATGCTTTTCCGTGTGGTGAACATGGCTTATGCGCTATTCTAACTCCACCCACCGGCGATACAACAAATTCGAAGTCTTCCCTCTTTAATGGATCAGGAATGGCATGAAAACTCCTCCGCTTTTAATGCTGGCACTTGTACACCCGTATGCTTGGCAGTAAACCATGATGATCGCGTGTAGACAACGTTCTAGTTCTATGTCTGTCACATCATATTTTGGGAGGTGTCTAGACAAAATGCAAGAACATGGCCACATCCATGTGGAGCAGATGACATAAGCAGCCTGATATTTTTGGTACCTTTCGACAAGCTCTAGCTGCGCGCTCACAGCGCCAAATTTGATGATCAATAAATCAAATTAAATGGTTCTCTGTCCTCGAGAATATGATGCATAGAAATTTCTGGTGGTTCAGTTTCCTTTAACCCCTGTGCTCCATCCTGAGAAGAGAGTGAAGAGAATGTGCGATCGGTCTCATATGCGCACTCACAGTTTAATAGAACGAACATTCGAGTTGCGGAAGATGAGGTCCAGGTGTGAACTTATTTTCTCTCAAATTATTACCTTAAACAAAAATGTATTTTAACTGTCATTACTTGCTTTCGGAGCTGTCGACATTTGGATCCATGCTAACAAAAAAACCCTGATGTTTTTGAAATAGTTACGTACAGATGTAGTATGCGCCAAATACAGCAGGCGGTGGTAGTAAGGTTTCGTGAGCGCTGCCTGGCGGAGTCCCGCTATAGATAATTATTTGCATCGCAAGCGGCCACTTAAGCGCTAATTAACTAGCGCTTGACACAAAATCTTTGTTAATAAAAGCATCTTTTTGCAGCCACGTAAATTAACTAGCCCGTGACATGTTTTAACGCAAACGCACTTTAATAGTTATGAAACGCTTTAATGCAAAATGCATCACATTTGGTGTTAGTAAATTAACTAACGCACTTTAATTAATGCATTTTCTTAACTAGTTATGAAATGGGCCCTTGGTTTCTTTCAGCAAATTATGTTCAAACTGCCCATTACCTCTCACTTTTCGAGTCAGCTGTTCACTGAATTCACTTCATTTGATTTTTTTTTATGGAGAAAAGCAGTCATTATACAGTCACTGTACTTTCATGCATGAAGATTAAGTATTTCAAAGGGTCAACTGGCAAGCAAGCACAGCATACATCACAGGACCAGAGATACTTTTTGGCTCAAGGATTGTTGCTGTTGTTCCAGAATTTACCAACATGTACATTTTGGATTTCATTTTAGAAGCATTATATTTGCATTTCACATACACGAGCCAGCGTCAAGGCCCCAGAACCAGATTAAGGTGCACAAGGACTAAATGTTTCCATGCAGGGAGGCAGTTGGGGCAAGTGATTGGGAAGCAAAAGACAAATGAAGCAGGACAGGCCACAAATACACACGGACACCACAGGTAGACTTGAGACAGAGACCAACAGCAGCAATGAAGAAGGATGTCTATCTCAGAATCTCAGAGCGCCAGCCCCATCTGTCAGCATCTTTGCCAGTGAACGTCTGATCAATGGGAGAAAATTCCAATTTGCCGAGTAAAAAAAAAAAAACTGAAGGAAGGATACCTGGGACAAAGAAAGTTGCCATTCATTCCCACACGGGACTTGGGTTGGATTGGGAAGTAAATCAATGTGAGGTGCCTCCTTCGCTTCGGTATGAACTCAGACTGGAATAAGCCACTTCTGATCTGCTGTTAACCCCTCTGCGCAGATGCAGACATCTGCAGACATGGAGCCGCTCTAATTGCATACAGTTACATTATTTTATCAATAGACGACACGCCCGAAGCGGTTATTGAAGATTCGCGAGCAAGCCCAGCCTGTTACGAATTTAGAAAATAAACGAGTTAAGTCCCATCTCTGTTTCCCAGGAATTGTATGAATTAAACTCCTCAGCCAAGCCTGATCTGCAAACCACCTTATATATTTGCCCATAATATCTACCCAGCAGACCTTTGTTGCAACCAGTTCAACTATAATAGGCTAAAGCAGGGGTTCCAAAACTCGGTCCTGGGGTCCCACTGTGTCTGCTGGTTTTTGTTACAGCCACAATTCCAATCCCAGAATTTAATGAGTTGCTAATTTTTGTCAACTGCACTACCCCTGCTCATTATAAGGATTATTTACATTTTTAGGCCATGTTAAAACTGTATTAGAAATATCTATTCAGGCCATCGCTGTAGAGTTGGAGAGCTGCATATGAAAATTGCACTATATTACCAACTACTTTATTGCATAAAAAGCGCAGAAAACGTGACTCTTGAAATGGCAGAATCAATTGACTCTTTAATCGTAGAAACTGTGGACAAGAGGTCGCTAAAACTAACCATGTATTAGATCAGTAAGATTTTAAAGACAAAGCAAATTATGATGAGTCAAACCTGTCTGGTGTTATTTTTGTGATTGGTTTTTGGAAAACCATTTGGAAAGAACTTGAACACCTGTGTTCAGAAGCCTAAATCCTTCCTTTTAGCTGCCGTTATACGGTCACGCGACCCCCCGAGATGGAAGGAGAGCAAAGTTATTTGCTTGGTCAGGTCTACAATTGTGAACAGATAGCCCTCCACGACTCCTAAACCATCGACAGCATACTGCACATTGCACTACTCCATGCTGTTCGTTCACAGGCTTCTGTCGTTCCGAGATACACTTGTGACGTTTCTTGTCACTCTCCCTTCTAAAGGATCTTTTACATTTGTCACTCTTTATCTGGTTGCTTGAGTGTTCTTGGGCTTCTTGGTGGCAGCTAACAGCACTCAGGTTCTCCAATTCTTTCTCATAGGCTGCTCTCCACCTTAACCTAGAGGCTGAGGCCTCATCATACCACTCATCTTCCGATACACCTATAACCTTTAGGTCTTTTCTAATGACATCCCTGCACCTCAGTCTGGGGCCGCCCCGCGGACGGGGTTCTGTTAGCCAGCTGAAGGCAGATCTTTGGGATGCGGTGATCAGGCATCCGGGCCAAATGGCCCAGCCATTCGAGATGGCGCTTCATCACTTTCATTGCAGCCGTCTCTAGATCACCCCATCTTTGCGTTTTCTCTAATGATGTTATTTTTTCACTCCATTGCTGTTTGTTGGAAATGCCCATGATAGTCCTTACACATCTATTACGGAAAGAGTCCAGTTTTCTCAGATTTTTCTTTAGCGGTGTCCAGCACTCTGACCCATATAGGAGCACAGACAGTACACAGGCTTGGTATAGCTGCGTTCTGTAGAGATATTCAGATCGCTGACCAGAAAGACTGACTTCCTGAGTACTCCAAACGCTCTAGATGCCTGTGCAATCCGCTTCTCTATGTCCAGCGTCATTCTTCCAGAAGATTGAATCTGGGATCCAAGATATGGGAACTCATCGACTGCTTCAGTTTCCTCCCCACCCACATTGAGTGGTGTTCAATCTTCGGCTATCATTTCTCTCCCGACTGCCATGACCTTTGTCTTTGGTATGCTGAGAGTAAGTCCAAAGTCCTTCCCGACAAGCATATACTCTATGGTGGCCAACTCTGCTCCTCTCTTAGATATTGCCAGAAGGGTAGCATCGTTGGCAAACTGACATACACTTGCTTCCATCTCTTCAGCATTCCTCTTTTATCTTCTGAACAACTTCTTGTCAAGTTTATTCCTCAGGTATATGCCAGTGTCTCCTAAGCTACTCACTCTTGCAGCCCACCGCTCAATGACTAAGCATGAGTACAGATTGAATAGTACTAATTAGCAGCTTACTGATTCACATAAGTCTTGATTTTGATCATTTAAAACTTATTGCCACCTTGGCTTGGTTTCCTTACAAGAAATCTCAGGAAATAAGCACAATATAAACGTTGGGCTTTTAAATATCGTGGAATGCGTAGCCATTTTTGTCACAGTGGTTCAAAATGGAGAAACATCTCTCTGGCCTGAAAAGTAATTACTTAAAAAACTAACAGCTTGTTAATTCTGGGATTGTATATGTGGCTGGAATGAAAACCAGCATACACACTGGGTCCCCAGGACTGAGTTTGGGAACCCCTAGGCTAAAGGTATCACAATTAAATAATGAAATAAAAAACAGCTTTCTGAAGCAAAAATTCAACATGGTATTGATACTATATCATTCTACAATTGTCATCAGATATTAAAAACACATGATTCTCTACCCTTGGATTACGTATACATTCAACCCTAGATGAATTCAGTGGTTCCTTACAACCTCATACAATGCTTCACTGTCTCTCTAATGCTTACTCAGGCTTATCTGCGTAAAGCGCAGTTATAGTTCACACCCACCTGAACTATAACCCGGTAATTATCAATTGATTGACGCATTTTTATCCAATGATCCAAATTTCTACAGTAATTGAAAGACTTTGATTGGATCCTCGGAAAAGAATTTAAACCCTTGCTTAAAAGCAAGCTAGGTTGTATTCTCTTGACTGTGCGCAGCTGAATGACGTGAGTACAAAGGAAAAAAAAGACTTCCAAAACCAACCTAGAAGTGCCTTGGTTACATTTACGCGATGGGAATCTGATACCGACTTGGATAATAGGAGTTATTCCGAATGGAACAGTACTGGGGGGTTGCTCGTACCAGAAAGCTCTATTGCTCAATGTGGTGATGTTTTAGAATTTATACCCCATTCAACAAAATCGAATGCCTAGGTTTTATGTTTGTTTAAATTGAAAACAGCTCCAGGACTTCGGTAAAACCCCTTCTATGTTTGTTGCAATGATTCTAGCATATTGCCTGTGTTTTCCTGATTGTGGAATGTCTGTTTGGTTAAAATGAGGTATATATCAGATATTACTGTGTTCATGAGTTATACTTGCTCCTCATACAGGGTTCTCCACTATAGTAAATGGCAGACTGCCCATTCAGTGTGACTGATAGAGCAATCGCCACCCGTTGATAATATATGTGCCCGTTCAGAAGCCTGTGCCGCCCGGTCCAAAAAAAAAAAAAAAAAGAAAAACGGAGAAATTAGGAACTACTGGAAGATGCGCGATTGAGTGTCTCGTCCCCCCCGCTCAAAAAAATAAAACGCACCTCCCCCCTCCCGCTCAACAAAATGAAACGATGAATCCCTCTCCCCCCTTCAACAAAATAGAAGGACGAATTCCCCCCCGGTCAACGAAATTAAACGTGCACCACACGTCCACAAAAACGCGACACTTCCCGCCCGGTCATTTAAAAAGTGGAGAACACTGCTTGTAGGGTGTGAAAAGCATTTTTACAAGCTTCTGTTCTGCTTGAATGATCGGAATTGTTAATGGAAAGCTTTCCGTCAAGAGGTGAACATTCTGACCGTAAAATAAGCAGTTCCTTTAATGAGTACATGTGCTTGCTGATGCAGCTTTGTAAAAAATGGACAAAACTCTGAACTATCATGGAGAAAAGGCATGTTTTTGGTTTGGAGATGTTACTGGTGACTATTGATATCCATCCGCGCCTATATTGATAAACTCATGCCAAATTCTGCTAGAAAATCATTAATTCATGTTGAACTTCATGAGTCAAAAGTTGATTTGTGTTAAAAATATGAGTATTTAATGATTTGACAGTGCATAATTTTGAGGGCTCTGACAACATGCGGAGCCACTTGGAGAGCTGTCTTATTTGGCTCATAAATGGTAGATAATTTTTAAAAAAATCACTGTCAGATGAAATACACTTGTGGTCAAGGAGTTTATGATCCCGGAAATGTATGGTTTTAACTCCCAGCCATTTTTTAATTCTCAGTATTTTTTAAATAATTTCACAGCTGAATTTTCATGAAGATTTTTTGTGTTTTTGGCCACTAGTCTGAGAAAAAATTATGAAAAGAAACAGTAATACGATGGAATTCTTTAAATCTACAAACCTCTTGTTTGATTTAAGCCATTGTCCCCCTCTCTGCGAAGCTCAAATCTTGAATTATTAAGCCTTAAATAAGGTAATGCCATATTTGGCTTCTGCGCACAGGGGTTAAAAAATGGTTTGGCCTGGGGTTCATATTGTCTAAAACAATCTCTTGTCAGTGATTGTTCAGGCTGATGCACCTGTTGTTAACACATGAAAAATAAGTTCATTGTATACCACCAATCAGACCCTTGTCTGCAAACTGTCTCTGTGACACAGACCGGAAGGACAAACTGACAAACCTGATGCGTAGGATGGAGGGGTGGAGGGACAGACAGAAGCACACGCAGTCAGGAGCGCGGAGCAGCGGTAGCATTAGCAGCAGAAATGTGACACATAGGCGGCAGCAGCTGGAAGCGAGTCAGTGTTACTTACACACAGCCTGGTTACAAACGCCCAGCGCCGCAGCCAGATCCGAGCCCTGCTCTAGACACAGGGACTGCTCTAACAGAGCGTCTGCCTCTGCGAGACACAGCTCAAAACTGTTCCCCATCCCTCCTGTGAATCAGACACCAAGGCAATGGGGGCGTCGCTGTGAGCAGGGTGCAGGAATGAGCCCCGCCCACCAGCCCACCCACAGCCAGGCCCCCGCACACAAACCTCCGCAAGCCCTGGAAAAACTGCCCACCGCGGCTCCAAAAGCGAAGTCCCACAGCCCTGCCCACTCACATTTGGTTCCCATACCAGTGTTATATGCCATTACATCATGTGCCAAATAATCGTACTGTTGTGTCTGTGCTCTGATGCTTGTGCATTTTTTGTTTATATGTGTATGTGGTAATGTTTTGCTGCCCATCATCATAAATATATTTCTGTGCCTCTGGACCTCAAGTGAGCCCAGCCTCATCTCGACGCCTCACATAGTGATGCTACCCGACCAAGCGTCGATATACGACCCAAAAGGGGGCTTTTTGGTGCTCTTATTTGATGGGAGTCGAAACCAAACCTTACCCCCTAACCCTTAAACCGAACCCTAACACTAAGCATCCAATAAGGACGCCAAAAGGCTCCTTTTTTGTTGTATATCCATGCTTGGTCTGGTAGCATCACTGTATGAGGAGTCGGGATGAGAATGCGTAGCTCAAGCCTCTTACTTTGGGTGCTTTCACACCAGGGACCCGTAGCTAAACTCGGAAGTGGACAGCTATGTGACATCTTAACTATTCTAATGTCCTGCAAAGCCACGAAAGGATCTCTCTGGTCCAACAGAGAAATTCATTGCTGTTTTGCACCTTACAGATTAACGCTAGCGGCAGTTTCAAAAATAATAGGGTGCTTTTCATTATGCTAACTTATCGTCCTCACATCCCCCCCTCTTCTGTGACCTGGACATTATTCCGCCTCCACTCTCATGGAGGATCTTCCAATCCCTTAAATGCACATTGAGGAGACTCGGAGTGAGGAGAAAGGAAGCTTCTGGAGTTGCTGAAATTGAGGAAACAAAGGTGTGTCCAACGCGGAAGGCTTCTATCTTGTGGCGTGACGTTAAATGCAGCACCTGCATATGTGACGTCACTTAATGGAACGAAGGGTCTCTCATTTGGCAGCTTTGGGCTCCTCCGTCCTTGCGGCTCTTCCTCGATTTTCTCTTGCAGATCTTCACTGGGTGGAGCTAAGATGCGACGAAGAGACGCACGAGAGGGAGGCGAGGAGACATGCTGCATAATGAAAAGCACCCCACAGAAGCAGGTGTGGTCTGAAGATGAACTCCCTTGTCTACTTTGGTATTGGGCTCTTGATGCAAGCCTTCGCTTCTTCTTCTATGTATATATTGGCGAATCGCAAACTAACTTGGGGGATACCACCACCTACTGTATCGGAATTTTTACATTTGCAGGTGTACTCAGGTGTGGAACGACTTGACTAATATGAAAGCTGAGCGGCGGGGGAAGAAGGGAGGGGGGGACAGTCATACCTAATGTGAAAGCACCCTGAGAGGGCAGTATGTACTAACCAGAAATACCTGTATATGTCATCCTGAATATGATCGTGGACAGCAGGTCACCTGATCCATTCTGTTTGATGACTCCCCACTCGCGTCCTCAGCACAATTGAACTTAGCATAAGACTGGTAGAACAGACCAGTGTCAGTCACCAACTTTCACAGCTCCCTCAACCAATCAGCTGCAACCTGCATGTCCTCTGACCCGCCCCTCCACATTCGCTCACGAGTTGCTCAGCAGTGCCTGCAGTTACCAGCCCAAACTTCCTCGTTCATTAAGTCTCTATACCTCTCTCCAGCTATCTCTCTGTCTCCCTCTTTCTTGTTCCATATCCCCTGCATTTCAACATGCAGGTATTCAACAAAATACATGGATTGTACCATACATTTACAAGGAGTAAATCCAAGCAGTACTGTAGTTTGTAACACAACTAAACTTAAGACTATCATAAACATTAAATCTAGTTATCTCAACAATCACTTTAATAGCAAGTCACTAAACAGGTGCCATGCTCAGAAATACTGCATTTTATTATTGGACCTTAGCGCAAATTCAGTCGTTAAGACTCTCTTATTCACACTAAGCTAAGCTGCGCATCCGGCTCTTCTGCAGGATCCAGTCACGAACCTGGTAGAACTTTTATATAACCCAATTTTCTCCTACCAGATGCTGATATGCTCGTTCGAGTGAGCAGCGCAACACAACATTTGTCCATTAAATGCTGAAAATACTAAGATGCACTGCATTTTCAACAAATGATTCGCTGAAGAGCAATTACTGAAGGGCAGCTCAAGTCCAGGTGGAGCCCGCAAACCTGAAGTATGCTAAGTATTTCCAATTTCAGCCTATAATTGCACTGAATTCTAGGTGTAGTTCGCGTGGTATAGCGTCAGCATGTCGTGCTTGCTTGCACATGTGAGAGGCATCCTCAAAGCCTCCCAACATTGGGACAACTTAAAACGCTTAACGTGAAAAACGCTCAACAAAGTTTAAAGTACCAAATATGGCAGGGAGCTACCATTAATAGCTGTTTTGTAGAACTACATACTGTATGTCCAAAAGCTTGAAAACACAGAAGGGAAATTTTCAATGATTGATTAAGCATTCTCTGAGCATACGTTGAAATGCTTAACTAGTTCTAACACTGGCTAAAATGATAGCTGCAGACTCAAAACCTTCCAAGATTATATCTGTCCTTCGGCACTAACTGTATGCAAAAGCTTAAAAATGCATTTTTGAGCAAAATTCTATGAATACTAATAAAGCGCTTTCTATGGTAATCCAGTCAAGCAGCTCTAGGATCACGTCAACAGTTTATTTACATTCGTCAGCAGCTTAAATTGTAATGAAGTCCCCAATCAAATGCTGCATTAAACCCCTTTGCGCAGATTGAGGCACCGGCATCCAAAAATTCTGAAATTTACTTCCAAAATAATTCCTTAATTGAATTTCCAAATGTGTTGCTTTGCTTAAATAATTTTCCACAGTCTCTGTGACACAAATAGTGAGTTAGAAAGCCTAAATAAGCTCATGCACAGCAGGAGAAAAAGGTATAATTTGTATTCTGTGCAAAGGGGTTAAAATTCCATTTGATATCCAGAGAATGGCAGTTGGGGGCTTAAGATGCTGCTATCAGCACCAAAATGGAGTCCACGTTATACTCTAATTTATGTTCAGTCAATTACACATCGAAATCAAAAACCACTCTCCCCTTATTAAAATTAAATTACTTCTAAATTCATCCCTATTACAAAGGGCTTGAGCTGCTGTACAGTGCTGTGAAATGGCACTTGCCCATTTAGTTACTAAATTAATAATTTAAATAAATTTTCTTAAAAATTGGGGCAATTTCACCAGGCACATGACTATTGCCAGACCTGCTGAATTTTAAGATGACTTAAATAGAGCCTGTTTGGCAATGTGAGGTAGGCAAAAAACCAGCATATGATGCTGCGATCTAAAGAAATTCAAGAATAGATGAGAAACAAAATTGTGACATCTATCAGTCTGGAAAGGGTAATGAAGCCATTTCTGAGGGACCCCAGCGAAGCACGGTGACAGCCACTCTCGACTAATGCAGAACACTTGTAACAGTGATCAACCCTGCCAGGAGGGGCTTGCCTACCAAAATTCCTTCAAGGGCACATCGAGGATTCGTCCAGGAGGTCATCGAAGAACCCAGACTACTATCCTAAGAACTGCAGGCCTCACTCGCCTCAGTAAAGGACAGTATTCATGATTCCACAATAAGACCGAGACTGGGCAAAAATGGTGTCCGTGAGAGAGCTGCGAGGCAAGAACTACTGCCGATGAAAACGAGGCTCGTCTCGCATTTACCAAAAAACATCCTGATGACCCCCAAGAATTTTAGAATAATATTTAACCCTTTAACTGCCTGCTCCCTTTTGGTCAAGCACAGTTTGAGTCGCTGTATTAAATAGAAAGATGTGTTGAACTTTGCCTGATGAAGCCTTCTCCAATAATCATTTGCAGTCTGTAAGGCACAAAAAAAAATCTGATCTGTTAAGTTCAACATGTCTTTCAATTAGAAACAGTGACTCAAAATGTGCTCTGCCAAAAGGTTGAGCAGGCAGTTAAAGGGTTAAGGGACTGGTGAGTCAAAAGTGGAAATATTTGGAAGATATGGGTCCTGTTAGAACTGGCATAAAGCTAACATAGCCCTCTACGATAGGAGCATCGTATCAACAGCCAAACCCCATGGTGGCGGCGTGATGGTCTAGGGCTGCTGAACTGGGTGACAAAAGCCGCCACTAAATGGCTCAAAAGAAACAAAATGGAGGGTTTGGAGTGGCTGAGTCATCTCAAACTGAGATGCGGCAGTATGACCATAAACGGGCCGTTCATGATCAGAGACCCTCCAATGAAGCTGTATTAAAACAATTCCACAAAGAAGAGTGGGCCAAAATTCCTCCACAGTGACGTTACAGACTCAGTAACAATCACGGCAAAAGTCTGCTTGCAGTTGTTGTCGCCGAGGGAGGCACGACCACTGACTAGGTTGGGGCGGGGGAAATTATTTTTTCTCATGGGTGGTATAGGTTTTCAATAACTTCTTTCCAACAATAAATGAAATCATCATTTAAAAGCCGCATTTTGTTTCCTCATATTGTCTTTGTCTTATATTAGAACTAGTTGGATGATTGGAAACATTTAAATCTGACAAATAATCAAAAATAAAAGGCACAGAGAAGGGGAAAAAACTTTTCCACAGCACTGTACACTTCAAGCAAGTGGGGCTTTTAACTACGGGCAGATCTCCTCTGTTGATCTAAAAAATCTGATGATTTTGAAAGTAAATAAAAATATTCTCCCCAAGGAAGATGACATTCTTCCCTATTTAACATTCTCCCTTTATTCTTGCACGTTCCCATTCGTTTGCTAACATTTCTCTCAGTTTCTGCCTGTCGTCTCAGCCATTGTATCTGCCCCGTTTCCTCTCGGAGGAGTCGGTGCGGCGTTTACCCTGCTGCTGCAGCTCATCCAGGTCCATGAACTTGCTGGGTTTGGGGTTGAACCCTACAGCCATCTCTCTCTCCTTTTCCCTCTCTCTCTGCATCTCCTGCTGCTGTGCACGTCGCGCCACTTCCTCCTGCAGCTCGTCCAGTTCACTGCGGCCTTCACCTGCTGTATGCACACACACACACACACACAAACACACACACACACACACACACAGAGAGCCACACACACGTGGAGAGGGAGGTACACGTACACCATATAAGAGGCACGCATATATCCAAATGTACGCAGACAGAAATAGAGGTGCACATGCGATATATTTAGGATTACCTTTCCCTGACTAAAAACCCACTATTATTAAATTAGCAGGCCATACCAATATCAAGTTCTCTGCATTGCTGTGCTTGGGAAATGACCTTGTCCACAGCAGACAGGTCAGGTTGCATACCTGATTTATTCTACTCAAGCCGTAATCAGAAAATTCCATTTTTGATAGCCACTCCCACAGAAATAATAGAACACTAAACATGTAGGGACACATTGAAGAGCAGGTCTGAAAATATTTGATTTTCCCAGAAAAAGGAATATGTTTGCAAAGGGAGAACTTCTTGTCCATGTTTTTATGAATTTCCTCCACCACCTCCAATGAATTTTATCCAGTACTGCTTATTTAATTTGCTGAGTTTCTGAATTTGAATTTTCCATCTGTCTTGTCTCTGGGTCAGGGTTGGAGAGGGTCTGGAGTCTGTTCCACCATACAGCCTATTCCAGCTGTCGAGTGAACCCTAATATTCATTTCAGCTTGTGTGGTTAGCCGAACTGGCATCACAGTTAGATTACTATGCATGAGCAGTAGGTCACTTAAAGCTACAATCCTGTTTGTTTTGTTACACGGCACAGTATGTGTTGTATTGGTGGATACGATTCTTTATTAAATTACCGGTGTGTTCAGCTGTTGGGTGTCAGAACACTCATGGGAAAGCAGACAGTTCGGGACTTAAACAGAAGCTTTTTTTAACATCTTGCCATTAAAGAGCTTTAGGACATTTGACGTCGCTCTTGAAGGAAAAATAGCAGTTTCCGCATGTGCTTCATTTCAGATGTTTAAGTATTTATTATTCAGTTCAGCTCTGTCTTAAACTGACCAAAAACTGTAACACCTTAGGGGAATTTATTTAGTTTGCAGTTCACCTCAGACAAAGGTTGTCTTTTACATTAACACAAAAAACTTGTAAAAATTGTAAAAGGTGGTATAAATGTTTCCAAACTCTGCTCCTGGAGTACCCCGGACTTACACATTTCAGATGTCTCCCTGATTTAACAGACCTGATTCTGCAGATCATCTCATTAGTAGAGCATTTGATGATGTGCCAGATCAGAGAGACATCTAAATACACAAGATATGGGAGATATACACAGTTATGAATATATACAGGACTGTGTGCATTCCACACACCCCCACACACACACACACACACAGCTGGCTGGCCCATTAGGCAATATAGGCAAATGCTAAGGGCGCTGTGGCCTCCAGGGGGCGCCACAAAATCGGGAAAAAAATTCACCTTCAATATAATTATATTAAAACTAGTTATTACTATTAACTCTTAAAATGGAAAAGCTAACATAGATTCAAATGTAAAGCAATGCCCAATTAATATTACTACAAATGATAATACCAAATAAGTCCCCCCCCCCGCCTCCTCCGGCTGATGGTACCTGCTTGCTCTCTGTCGGGGGAGAGGCGAATTTATTGATGTGACCCCAGAGAACTTTGTAAACATGTCAAAACAACCTAAACTGTCCTGAGCACAGGGAAGAAAAAAAAAAGAGGAGGAAAAACGTGAGAAAGAAAGAGGTAAAGTAAAGATACAGTAATGAAATGAAGCATCAGTTGTACTGCATCAGTTATTTAGCACAGTGTACTGTTAAGTTGATAACTTGCTTCTGAGCGATTAGCCTCAACATTGTATGATAATCAGTAGGGATGCACCCGAATCTGAATCCGAATCCAGATTTGGCAAGTCACAAATAATGGCTTTTTGCCGAATAAACTATTTGTCCGAACATTTTGTTGAAAGTTCGGCTTTATATAATATGTATAATATATAAATTTTTTTACCCGAGTTGACTTGGGGAAACATCTCCTACAAGTGGTTGGTTCAGAAGTTTTCCAATTCAAACTAGATTGGCTGCCACTGCTGTCAATCATCCTCACCAGTCAGTCAGAATTGATGACGTCAGCAGCCGTTAGAGTGGGTTTCTTGAACCTGTGTGGCTTGTCCTTATAGCGTGAGTCTGTACATTTAGTTATGAACAGGCTACGGTATTGTCGTTAGTGGGAGCCTGAGAGGCTAACCTATCGTCTTTAGCCAGTTAGTGTCGTTTGCTTTGTTCTACTGTCCGGTTGTTGCCGCAAGAATGTTTTAAAACGCTGACTGTATTTCTTTTGATTGGCAGAGTGGATAGACGTTAGAGTGTGTTTTTAAACCTACGTTGCTGGTCTGTGTCTGTGTGCGGGCGCACTGGAGAAAAATACCTGTGACTGAGAGTTGGGTAGCTCGCTATCATTGCAGACAGTTTTGCTAAGTTCTGATTCCTTTAATTACCACTAAAATAGTTACACTGAGTTGCATTGCTTAGTTGTGGCATTCTGTTGTTTAACTAACCAAGTTAGTTCGTGTGTGTGTGTGTGTGTGTGTGTGTGTGTGTGTGTGTGTATGCACGCGTGTGCGCGCGCTCTGGAGAAAAATATACATGGCTGAGAGTTGGGAGGCGAGCTAGCTTCATTGTTTAGTTGCATTAAGTGCTGTAGCTCAGTGATTTTTATCTCAGAAATTTCCCTTTTTGATTTGTCTCTTTTGTAATATTTGGGAAATGGATTCAGACAAACGTGCATGATCCCCCTGTTTTCAGTGCTATTCTCCCACCAAAAAAGCATCACAGTGATGTCTGGGAGCACTTTACAGTCAGTGCAGTAGAACCAACCAAAGTGATCTACAAACTGTGCAAAGCTAACGTTAGCAGAGGCAAGGATATTAATCACCTTTCAACATCTGTCATGCATAATCACTTGAGTTATAAGCATCCCACCCTGAAAATGACTCAAACTACCCCAAATACTGCTTCAATCACTACTAAAACCCCAAGTGCCACATCAAAAAAGTTTAAATATTTGTCCTTTTAAAATGTAATTGGCACTTTTCCATTTGATAACTGATTGTTTATTCTCCTCAAGATAGTGGTTTCGGAATGTCAGTAATTTTAGATTTCTTTGTGCTTAAAATCCATTTATTAATTCACTTATTTACAGGATTTTTATTTTGTGGTAAGGGTATTTATATTGTATTTCAGATTTTTTTGTATTTATTTGTAATTTGTTAAGCATGTAAATTGGGTGACATGTTATCTTATAAATCAAAGACAATGGTAAAAACAATGCTATTCGATTTCTTTAGTAAGCGTATGTAAATCGCCGATAGAGGGGGACGCCATATAAAATCTCGCCTAGGGCGCCACATTGGGTAGGGCCGGCTCTGAACACACACACACACACACACAAACACACGCCCCCCCCCCACACACACACACACACACACACACACCGGTGCTGAGGTGGCTGCTGTTCCAGGAGGGTGATGGTGTCCTGTTGTCCTGCAGGATGGCACTGCTGCTCTTGGATTTTGGGACACTGCGCCAGGATGGGATGGGAGTTGAAGGCTTCTTTACCTCAGCATCCCTGTGGGGGAGGGGTGGGACAGTTTAGGGGTATCAGGACGAGCAACCAGCATCTCTTCATTTAGGTCACTCTGTTAAAGATATATTGGTGTCCCTATCCGTTCCATCAATATCCAATCACTGCTTGATTCAGTTTACAGGTCTGACTCCTTTCCTCACAAGTAAGCACTGTCCTCCCTGTAAGAGTTGCCCAATTGACCCATCCATCCATCCATCCATCCATCAATTTTCTTCCGCTTATCCGGGGCCGGATCGCAGGGGCAATAGACTAAGCAGAGAAGCCCAGGCGCCCCCCTCCCCAGTCACTTCCTCCAACTCTACCTGAGGGACCCCAAGCTGTTCCCAGGCCAGCCGGGAGATATAATCCCTCCAGCGTGTCCTGGGTCTGCCTCAGGGCCTCCTCCCAGTTGGACATGGGTTGTGGTATGTCGAGGAGAATGCCCCCCCAGGTCATTTTGATAAAATGGAATGCGTTTTGGTGAAGTATTTTGCATGAAATCCTTTACCAGAATCTCCCTTTGTGAAATGAGTTTTTCCTGATACAGAAAGTCAATCTGTGTTGACAGAAAGAGTCTCCATAATCTGCTTCGAATCAAGGCATAGTTCAATCTAAATATTCAACTTGCTTTAACTTTTTCGACGTCAGAGCGGGATTATGCGGCAAGAATCGTTGACCCATGAATGCTGCAGGAGCTGAATGTCCATTCTTGGCGCGCGTCAAGCATAAACAATATGTAGATTATGTGAACAAAAAATTCAACTGGCACCACTGAAAAGTGCTTTAAAAACACTTTAAAATGACACCATAACCATTTATATTGGTTGACTATAAAGAAAATGTTACAGGTTATAGTTAGATCGATGATTTCCGTTATCGGCCAGTCAGACTGGAGCATGGACATTACCCCTGATGTTGGCGCCAACGAGCTATATAAACTAGAGGCACTATGTTACGATTTCAATGTGCAAGTCTGGCCGGCATCTTGTGACGGGCGTCCATCACAGGAAGGTACAGCAAAGTGGATTCATGCCTTCCAGAAATTTTGATTTCCACTGAGTGCCATACAGCCCTAACAAGCGAAAATACCGCAGTACTTTGAAATACTCCCGACTTAAGAGTTAGGCACGTCCAAAAACCCGTTGAAATTAGCAGCCGCTGATGGTAGACGCGAATAGGTTTAGTTGTTCCTCATCCATCGTAATGTCAGTGTCCGGGTCTGCACCATGCAGCTTCTATCAAACAAAAAAATAGTCATAGATACGTGTCTGATCCAATTACAAACCAATTTTTTTTGTTTTTCTTTTTTAATAGATAGGCCTACGTGTCAGATTCAATTACAAACCAGTGTTTTGTTTTTTTTTTTTTAACTAATAAACTAGTTTCACGACTTGGCTGTGGTCACAATAAGACACTTGTTATCAAGGTTCCCGGCATTTGCGATGATGATTTATCTTACTAGTTAACAAGTGCCCTGTCCTCGATCGTATTGCTAGAGAAATAGACCCGGCCTGACAGAACGAGATCAGTCATAATATTACCGTACCGAAGGGGTTTTAAGATGGCCTAGATGTGTACCACCGTATTTTCAAACATTCCCTATGGAAAAATATCAATCGTTCAGGGGTCCGTTTCCCGAAATCACAGATGCTAACTTACGTCGTAGGAACCATTGACAATGAATGGACCTACTATGTAAGCTGCTAACTTAATTAGCAACTACGCTTTTGGTAAACGCAATGGGCAATAATAGACAAAAATGGTGCTTCAAGCTAACTCTTCTCTAGTTATCGGTCAGAAAAAGGCCAGAAATCAAAACGCTGCTGAATGATTATTACTGATATTTACCGAAATATTAACCAGACCTTATTAGTTTACATGGGTTCCAGCGGCAGGCACGCCCGTCATAAGGTGGCGGCCAGCTCTGCACACACTGGCTGATCTGGAACGAACAACGTAGCGCCTGTAGTTTATATATCTTGTTGGTTGTCGCACTGACCGGCATTCATATACTCAGTTGAATAAAAAGCCTCCGCTGGACACGAGCGTCTGACATTCCTTGTAGTATTCTAAACAGAAAAGCTCACACATTTTATAATTACCTCCAACGAAGTTGGGGCGGAGGTTATGTTTTCACCCGTTTGTTTGTTTGTTTGTCTGTTTGTGAACAACATAACTCAAAAACTAATGCACGGATTTGTCTGAAATTTTGTGGGTGGATTGTCATTACATCAAGGATGGACCCTATTGATTTTCACCGCGATCACTGAAACAATCTGGCCGCCACAGCAGCCATCTTGAAATCCTATCACACGCGATAATTCAACTTCGCTCCCACTCATGCACATTTGGATTGTGCTGCCTTGGCGGAGGTTTGCACTCTACGAGTGCCTCTCTAGTTGGTAATTAGACTTTATTTTTTGAATGGGAATGATTTATGATTTTGAGACCAAAATTGAACTTTTCCGTGGAAAAAGTCTTATTTCCTTATAAATGGCTAATTATTTCGAGCACTTTCCCACTATGGGATAGATCTGTAAGTAGTGAGGATAGAATAGTCCCGTGTAATTCCATCGCGCAATTCGCTACAAATCAGTAATTTAAAGAAGCATGGTTGCCAGTCAAAAACGGCCTCTAATTGCTCTAAAGTAAAGAACACGCAGCCGTGATTCTACGGACAGTGGATTGTTATTGGACGAAAATAGCTTTTTTCAGCGTGGGAAATTAGATATACTGTAATACATAACTAATGATGTTAGACATAACCTTGCGGATTTAGTATGGGAAAATTCCATTAAGACACCTGAGTTTAAGGTTGGATTACGAAGCTTCTGAAAGGGATATGAACACATCGGTGCAATCGTTGAAACGGGGCAACACTTGCTTCTAAGCCAAAAAGTAAGCAATTTGCATGTAGCATCCCGGGGATTTTGAATATTTAATAGAAGCCAACGGTGAGCTTTTATGTGTCGTATGATATCGTCAATCTTAGATGTCCTTTTCAAAGTATTGTCTAGCTAGCTCATGCAATTTTTGCCGCATTAAATTACCCACGAAAATAATGGTTTCGAGATTTGGTCACGGTCCGGTAGCCTCCGGAACTGAGTCGGTCAAAAAAGTTTCTGATAAAATGCGATGAAATTTCACTGAATTTAAACTGAAATATTAAAGATCACGTCTATTTAGTTTTTAGTAGTGTCTGATCAGTAGCCTATTCGGCATATATTATACACTTTGAAAACGAATGTATGTTTCCAACTGTTCATCGAAACGGATAATGTGCGCAGATCTTTAAAATTCAAAGATTAAGCTAAAAAGGCAGTTTCCAGCTACTCTATATTCAAGTAGTTCCAGGGAATGCCCCGACAAAAGGGCGGAAACAGCATTTGGGAAGAAAATAACTGATGCGGACCACGCGGAATTTCACATAGCTACAATAAGGCAACTTCCATGCCGTGTGGTCGTCGAGAAAGGCAGCGTGTTTTGGCCAAAAAAAGTTTGTTTATATTAATGGTAACCATCATAACAAGTTACTGATCCTAGAAAGCAAACACCTGGACCCTATTTTTGAGTTTTCTCAGCGCGGTGGGATGAAATCTCAGCACGGCGGAGCCCCATGAGCGCCGCAGCTAGCTAGAACCCTGCCCAGAGGATACCTCGAGGGACACGGTCATGGTAATAAGCTTTCTCCAAGTCTACAAAACACATGTAGACTGGATGGGTAAACTCCCAATGTCCCCTCCAGAATCCGTGCAAGGGTAAAAAGTTAGTCCACTGTTCCATGGCCAGAACGGAACCTGCATTGCTCCTCCTCAATCCAAGGTTTGACAATCAGGCGAAGTATCCTTTCCAGCACCCTGGTATAGACATTCCCTGGGAGGCTGAGCAGTGTGATCCCCCTATAATTGGAAAACACCCTTCGGTCCCCTTTTTTAAAAATGGGAACCACCACTCCAGTTTGCCAATCCAAGGTTACTGTACCCAACATCCACACGATATTGAAGTTAAAAAAGTAATTCCGAGTATGAGTGATTCCATGTTCAAGGGCATCCATAACCTTCATGATGCATTAATTAAGAAACATCAGAGCAGTTTTTTGGAGCCAATTACTTATTTAGTTAACCTGTCAATAAAAACAAAAATATTTGCAGAGTTGGAAAACAGCAATAATCGTACCAATCTATAAATCAGGGAATAAGGACATTGCAAGTAATTATTGGTCCATTGCTATCCTTCCAGTAGTCTCAAAATGTCTGGAAAAGATTGTTGCCAGGCAATTAATGGAACATTTAGAGTCTAACCAATTGCTTCATCCACAGTTTGGATTCAGAAAAAAATGTTCCACAGAAACGGCTGAATGATCTTGAAAAGATCAAAGCTCTGCTTGATAGAGGAAATGATGTTGGGGCAGTGTTCTTGGACTTAAAACACGCCTTTGACACGGTTAATCATAGAATCCTACTGAATAAATTAAATCAATTCAAAATGTCATCAGAAGCTTTGCAGTGGTTTCGGTCTTACCTGGGGGGAGACAGCGATGTGTCAGGGTCAATGGGGTCAAGTCCAATCTGCATGCCAGTAGCTTGGGAGTACCGCAAGGATGTGTGCTTGGCCCATTGTTGTTTACAATGTCCATAAATGATCTACCAAATTGCTGTCTGGATGTCAACTGCCAGATGTACGCTGATGACACTGTCATCTATGTGTCCGCTAAAAGACCCAGCTTGGCAAGTACGCACCTGACACAGGCATTACAGAACATTTCTGAATGGCTCGAGTCATCTCATTTAACACTTAATATTAAGAAAACAGTTTCCATGTGCTTCTCTACATGCAATAGGCCTGTTAATGATGCATTTGAGGTACGGATTAAGAATAGAGTTATTGCAGCAGTAAATGAAGTCAAATGCCTAGACATCATCCTTAATAAGAATCTAAAATTCAACAGTCAGGTTAAGTACTTTTGCAAAAAGGTCAAACCAAATCTAAATTGTTTTCGCTTCATTAGAAGGAATTTATCTTGTCAAACTGCAAAGCTATACATGCATGGAATGATTTTTTTGCATTTGTCATATTGCATCACGTCATGGTCACAAGCTTTTCCATCCACATTAAAAATTATTATTTAAATACATAAGCAGACAATAAAGAAACCTATGAGATAGCATCATTGTGATATTATAAAAAACACAACCTTTTTATCTTTGAGAATTTTATTAATTTTAGTACTCTTAAACTGGTCTATAAATGTTTGAATAATCATGTGTCACCACTGTATCCTGAATTAGCCATTGGGTGTCAGAGCTCTCATAGGACAATAACACAAGCTTCCATCAATGGCGATTGTTGCGTCCCAATGTACAAGACCTCTTTCAGTCAGTCTGCCTTCTCTGCAAAGGGGGCAAAACTTTGGAATTCACAACGGACTAATTTAAAACTTGAGACCAATAGTAATGCTTTTCACAGAGGGCTCAAGCAATGGTTAAAATGAAAACAATGGTGTTCACATGAATAGCTTACCGCTGGTGTTTGTTTGATCATGTTGCCTTTGCTTTATAGCTTGTATGTAATTAATACTGAATATATTGCTGCCTATTTAGTACTTTTAATATTACTGTACATTGTATTTTTTCCCTTTTTCTCTCATTTCTCTCTTCTTTTTTATTCTGTCATTATTATTATTATTATTATTATTACTTTTCTCTCAAGCCTCATGTGGACAAGTGTTGAGAATTAGCATGTGTGCTGAAACACTAAAACAATGCATCTGGTTTGTCCAATGTAATTGTCATGTCCATGTCAAATAAAATAAAATGTAATCTAACAAGCATGTCAACCATGGCAGCCCAACAACATCCAGGACCTTTAGCATCTCAGAGCAAATCTTGTCCATTCCCGTTGACTTGCCACTACAGAGCTTTTCAACCACCTCAGTGACTTCCACCAGGGAAATGGGCAACAACTCGCCCGAGTCCTCTGTCCCTGCCTCCGCAATGGAGGGCGTGTCTGCTGAATTCTGGAGTCTCTCAAAGTGATCTTTCCACCGCCAGGCAATACCCTCAGTCGAGCTCAGCAGTTCCCCACCCCTGCTGAAAACAGCCAGGGCTAAGCCCTGCCTCCCCTTTCTGAGTCATCTGACGGTTTGCCAGAACCTCTTTGAGGCCACCTGAAAGTCCTTATCCATAGCCTCCCTGAACTCCTCCCAAACCCGAGTTTTTGCTTCAGTCCTTCTAGCCTGCCAGTTGGGGGTCCTTTCGGATAACCAAGCCCGAAAGGCTGCCTTCTTCAGCTTGACGGCCTCCCTCACCGCTGGGGTCCACCAACGGGATCTTGGGTCGCTGCCACGACTGGCACTGACAATATTCAGGCCACAGCTCGCAGCAGCCGCTTCCACAATGGAGACTTGAACAGAGTCTATGTCCCCAGCCATGTTTGCCACCCGATCTACACTGCACCAGTCCCCTACTCCTCCCCTCGTGGATGGTGGGCCCATGTGGAGGCAGCTCCCCATAGCCTCTTTGAGCTGAGCCCAGCCGGGTCCTATTGACACCACAGCCAACTTGGCTCTTAAATCCTCTCTTCTCATGGATATCACCCCCTTCAGAACTAGCAAGGTTCTCTAAGTTTTACCAAAGGGTGTAATGACGCTCTACACAATGTGATAGATTCTATTGCCCACTTAAGGGCCAAAAAGCACCCATCCCATAACATCACCCCATGGTTCAACAATGCTAACACATCTCATAAACAATACATGCAGAAATCTAGAGCAAAAATGCTAGGCCACCCAACTCACCAAAGTATTTCCTGCGCACCTACAAATATGCACTCCAGCAAGCAAAAAATTCACATTATTCCAATCTGATAGCAAACAATAGGAACAATCCCAGATTATCATTTGATATCATTGCAAAACTCCCAAAACTACTCCCTTTGCTGCCCCTCTGATCCAATCATAACAATCAGTGGAACATTGAAAGACGTCATACTGCATGGAATAACAGACATCAGTGGGGGCTCGAAACACCATTGAGCGCGTAGGAAACCCCTGATCTAACTATAAGCGGAACGGAAAAAACATAGCCGCCGGTAAAGGCATAATCATAGTTTGAAATACAATTTTAAAACCCAAATGCAATATTAAATTTTTAAAACGATTGTTATTTAACAGGGAAGTAATACTATTGATTTCAACACAAAAATATCTGCACAATAGTTGACTTGCTGTTGTGTAACATGACATTGCTCAGGCTCGTGTCCTCTTTAGTTAAAAAATGAATAACTACATTTGTAGAGTCAGACGATTCTTGCTTGTCTGCGTGCAAACTCCATTATCTTTTCCGGATTCAAGTCGATAAGCCAAACACACAATGCACTGCACGTGCCTTATAAACCAATATGTTTTAAAGAGCCTTAAACTTTTGCCAATTCTGGCAAGCTAATTTACTTTTAGCTAACGTAACTTAGCTTCGCACTAGACTCATAACCATTCCGTGGAGTGTAGTAAAATGTGGGTCTACCCTGAAATGTTACGCACATCGTACTGCGTTATTTTTTACCTTCGTTTACTTTTAACGCTTTTTTTTCTGTCATTCCCCAGAGATATCCGAGCCTCTTGGAGTGCATTGAACAGTTCGTCCATGACGTTCTGCATTTCAGCAAACCGGAGGCCGTGTCTTTCTATTTTTTCCCCCACAATTCCCTTTCCAATAAAGTCTATCTTGATTATAATTTCAATACTGTCTCATTACATTTCTAAGTGTGAGTTAACATCGATTGTAGTGGTGGTACTCAATTTTATGATAATGGCCGGCTCTGCGTAATTTACGCTAAGCATTAATATCAGAATGAAGAATGGTTAATAAATGGTTTGCTAAGCAGTATTCGAACTGAATTTATGTAGTGCTATAAATGCACTCATACGGACATAACGTTAGATGCTACTCAGCTGACACATTATGCATAACGCATCAGAATACAATAATGTGAATTGGTGCTATTCAAAGTAATGGAAATATACAACTCAGTTTACGGATATATCTATCATTTTAATATGAAAAAAAAGTAAGGTGAGTGTTGGCTGCGTACACGGTTCTAAGATGTCACAACAGCAGCCTTAGCTAACTGTACATTTTGCCTCGCTACATAATGAAGTGTGGCAATCGAGTTGCTACATATTACAGCCATTCATCAATTAAAATAAAATGGCTAAAATATTTGCTCAATGGTGTTTTGAGCCCCCATTGATGTCTGTTATTCCCCGCAGTATGGCGTTTTTCAATGTTCCGCTGATTGTTATGATTGGATCAGAGGGCATATCATGTGATTGATTATGATTGGACAGAGGTCTAGGGGCGGTCTAGGGGAGGGAGGTGCTTTCCAAGCAGCCGCTGCCTTGCAGACATCAGTGGGAGCTCAAAACACCATTGCTCAAATTGACATGGTCAAGTTTAATTTTTTTCTTACGTTTTATTTATATAGGCTAGCCAGATTTGGACCTGTCTGTTTTACTATTCATATTCTATTCTATTCTCACACAATGCCGGCATTTGTTCTTGAAGAAAATAAGACGACGCATTTCACGAGACCAGGCTGTGAGCACCGTTACTGTGCATGTGAAAAAAAAGTAAAAACGTAATTTTAAATAAGAGTGTACAAAACAAAATTCTTATATGTTAAATGAGAGCATGAATATATATAAATAATACGAATTGTTTGAAGCAGAGATTTGAGTTTGCTCCCTTCTTGCATTGAGAGACAGCGTAACTGACTCGCAGCGCCAGCTGACTTTCTGTCCCATGAGAGGAACGCACATGCAACACACACGTCAGTAAATCACTCCAAACAAAATTATTTCATCTGCGGTTACTTTTGGGGTTGTTTCAATCTATATCAGAGCGAGAAATGCTACTGTAGATATCTAAAAATACTGAGAAACACTTCTATGTTCACATTTTCTGAATTAATGAAATATTCTGCGGGCCAGATGGAAAGCCTTAGCGGGCCTGATGTGGCCCGTGGGCCGCCAGTTGATGATCCAGGACATACAGCATATAGTCTATCTCCAATATTTTCAAGCCCAAGCATCTAAATTTGAACATTTTAACATTTTGCTTGACGTTGAGTTTGATCTTTTAAGGTCATCTGGGGTTAACTTTAACACTGCCAAAATACAGGTCATATATGACATCTTACATGTGGTTAACCTGTTAACTGTCACTGGGCCCTAATTAGGGCCCTATGGAATTTTCAAACAAATTTTGAATCCTTCATTTGTAAACTATGACTTAAATCCTCAACCAATCCAGACACACAATATACTATTTGAAAGCTTAAATGCTCAGGAATTTCTACCCACCTTTTTGCCCTATGTCAGTCATAACAAATGCAATAAATCAATTTCTGAACATAGACACCTCATACTTGAGTGCAATGAAACTTGTCAGTCTTCATCATCAAAGTTGTGTTGTGACGGTCAAACCAAGTATTATCTGTTCCATTTGGTCTTGTTCGAAAGCTAAGAACCTGTGCAAACAAGATATCCACGTTTTTGTCCCAAAATTGAAGATTAAGCCGTATATTTTATGTAAATACTCATAACAGCAACAACAGACACGCAGTATTTTGTGTAATAGAACCATTGTATGTGGGAGCAGTGAGCATTTGAAATGTGGTATACCAATCCGGGCCAAATGTGAGAAAATGCAGGTGACAGTTAAGAGGTTAATATAAACAAGCTGTATTGCCAACTATTTAGGCTCCATAGTACATTCTGCGTGTTCTGCATCAGACTCAATTAAAAGTACAGCAGACCGACAACAGTACACCAACTTCCAGAGATTCAATCAAAATGGCACTTGCACTGTACATGGAGGGTACTGAGGTAAGTTGATTGCCTGGTCTAGAAAAAGTTATCTGTCCGTTTTTTAGAAATAATATTTTGAAATTTCAAGTCCTATCTTTTAACATTGTTAACATTTTGCTGGATCTCAAATTTCACCTTTTAAGGTCATCTGAGGTCCACTTTAACACAGCCAAAATATAGGTCATATGTGACTTCAGAAGGTTAATATGAATAACATAAGCTCTATTTGCAACCATTTGGCTTCCACAGGCCATTTTGCATATTCTCCATAAGACTGAATGTTAAAGTACAGCGCCCCCAGTAGACCCACATCCGTTGATTCAATCAAAATGGCACACGCATTGTACATTGACGGTATGAAGGGGAGTTGATTGCCTGATTTAGAAAAAAGTTATCAGACAGTTTTTGAGAAATAATTTTTTGAAATTTCTATTTCCAGCTGTCGGGTTAGCTCACTTGGTTAAGGCGCCGCATTTGCAGAGCAGTAGTGACTACTACGGTGCAGGTTCGATCCCCGGTCGTACCAACCGGCGGTGGTTGGCAGCTTTTTAAGAACAGCGCACGATTGGCTAAAGCGCTGCAGGGTTACAAATTGGGTAGGGACTGCCGCGAAGGGATCTTAAAAATGGTTGCCTTGCTCTTTGCTCAAGTGCCTCCTGTTGGCCAGCCGGGCGCTCGTCAGTGAGAGTCTAAGCTTGCTCATGTTCGGGTATCCTCCGCCCTCGTTCTGAACTTGCAATGGTTTCGACCAATGAGTATAAAGATGCAGGGGCTAACAGGCGCGTGCTTCGGAGGAGAGCCACAAACTGTCTCTCTCTCCTGAGCTTGCATACGAGCAAGCCTTCTACATAGTTTTTGAATTGGGCATTCCAGATTCAGGTGGGTTTGGAGATGCCAAATGTATTTAAAAATAAATAAATAAACAAATAAAGAAATTTCTATTTCCAAGTCCTATCTTTTAACATTGGGGCCAAAATTTCAAAGGCCCATGAAAATTCAATCAAAACAATTCAATAAAAAATCTGAAAAACATGTCTGGAGATATGGTTCGGTAGTATGTCATGGCAAATTCACAGGAAAATTCATCAGGCCAAAAAAAAAGATAAAAAATGTTCTGGATGACGGACAATGGAGATCAAACCATGACAATAGTTTAACGGCCCATAGGGCCAGTACGGTAAAAATGGAGTCAGTCACAGAAGTTTTTGGTATGGCCTTACCTCTCTCTATGACTGCTCCTCGATCTGCCCGATGTTCTATCATCACATTCCAAGATAGTAGCACTCTTATGAAATTTGATACAATTACCTTGAACACTTTTGTTAAATTGATTGATAGTTCCAAATCTACCACGGGTTTCCTAAACCTGATCTCTTCCAAACTATTCAAAGAGTGTAATGTGGGGGGAAGCCACTAGATGGCAGTGTTGACATTTTTTTTGTTAAGCCCAGTCTAAAGCTAGGTTTGGGGCATGTCCTGGGCATGCCTCAGAGGGGGCTGGAAAAGAGTATATAAGGAGAAAAATTGAGAGAGTGGTAGGAGTAGGAGAAATTGCAAGGAGAAATTGTGGAAGGATACATTTGACCAGACCTGTCACTCTTTTCAAGACCTGTGAAGCTTTTTGTGGATTTTTGCCTATGTTGGAGCATTTTCCTGTCCCAGGACATCGCAACATAGCAGCCCCATCTCAATTACCAGGGGACTGTAAATATCTCTTTTTTTTATTTCAATCTTGGTCAGTAGGGTAGATTGTAGATTAGTTCTAAGTGATTGTTTAACTAAATCTGTTGAAGTTTAAGAATTTTGTCTGTCATCCCTTGCTGTCCGTGACGTCATAACAAATTGACGCCATAACAAATTGGGGCCATAACAAGAGCGACTCAAAATTTTAGGAGTTCCACTCCTCCATATTATCAATGAGTCTTTTAATTTTGCCATTGATCCTACAATCTTCAAAACAGCTATCGATTTACCTCTACTCAAGAAACTAAACCTAGACCAACACAATTTAGCTAACTACAGGCTCATTTCTTACTTTCCTTTCAGTTCTTAACTGTTGGAATGAGCTGTTTCTGGTCAGCTTATAGCCCATCTACACAGAAATTATCTTTTTGACAGTTTTCAGTCTGGATTTAGACCTCATCAATGTACGGACGCAGCACTAAGCCAGAGTAATAGACAATATATGAATTACCATGAGCTCAGATCAAAGTTCTATTTTTCTGCTCGATGACCTAAGCACTGCCTTCAAAACTGTGGACTATACCATTCCCTAAGATCATTTAGTAAACTATGCTGGTATCAAGGGGCTGGGCAAAATACAATGTGCTGTACTTAACAACTCCATATCAGATTACTCATGCATCAAGCATGGTGTCCCATAAGGCTCAGTTCTCGGTCCGCTACGTTTTTATGTTTACATGCTACTCCTTGGGTACATATTCAGAAACTTTCATCGTTATGTCAGTGATTTGCAAATTTGCCTTCCTGTAACAGCCAATGATTTCTCCAATTTTGTGAATTTAAAGAACTGCTTATTTGATATCAAAAGCTAGAAATGTACAAACTTATTTCTCGTCAATGTCAGTAAAACTGAGATATTGGTCGTTGGTCCAGCTAAACATGCGTGCCTGTTCACAGGTAACACCATAAACTTTGATGGCTGCTTCAGTTTTCAAAAGCAAACAATTAGGAATCTGGTAACAGTCTTTCATCCTTCTCAATCCTTTGAACGACACAATAAAACATCACTAAATTTGCCTTTTTCCATCAATGCAATTTATCAAGGATTCGCCCAACTTATTACCAGATGCCGAAACCCTAGTACAGGGCTGCCAACTCTCACGTATTCGCCGTGAGTCTCACACCTTTCAGAGACATTCATGTTCCCATGCCGCAGTCAGTAATTATTCAAGTGACACGTATTTAAGAGATTCTAACGCGGAATTGAGACCTTGAGCATGGAAGTTAACCTGTTTCACGTGCATTACAGTGGATTTCACCACTAGAGACCTGGAAATCAGTTATGACTCTGGAATTCTCAGGTTTGTCTTTACACAGGGGTTTGAAGCAATGGAATTGCATAAAGACGTTTCAAATGGTCTTATTTCGTTTAAACAATTTAAACGATCATGAAACACACACATTGCTTCCAACCCCTGAGTGAGGAAAAGCGCACAATGTTTGGAGGCACAATCGCCTCCATGTTACTCGTGGTGAAATCCACCTTAACGCAAGTGAAACTGAAACTTCCACTCACAAGGACTTTAATTACGCGTAAGAATCTCATAATATTCGTTGGTTGAATAATTGCTGACTACGGTGAATACGCCTTCAAAATGCGTGAAACTTACACTGTATGCGTGAGATTGCGTAGAAAGTTGGCAGCCCTGCTAGTACATGCATTTATAACATCAAGAATAGATTACTGCAATGCACTTTTCATGGGTCTTTGGTCAACGTCGTTAAAGGGTCTTCAATTCATCTCGTGTGTCATGGCTTGGGTCCCTCAGATCCCATTCCTCATACATTCAAAGCTACAGTTTGCTTACCGTCAAAGGCCAGCCAGCAGACAATGACATGCACCGTTCTTACGAGATAATCAATGTTATTTGCTCCATCTGTGCGTGGTTTTAATGTTTTGGTTCATGGGTGTGCACCGTACGCATGTATACATAAGGGTAATGAGCGTGTGTGTGCGCCTCATGTTAAATGAGTTTAACTCAATTTGATTGTATATGATTTTTACACACACTCACAAACTTGCCCCTTTTCAGGATTCTGCAAATTGGAAAAGACTGTTTTTATGCAAAAACTTGGGAAGAAATATCAGGAGGACCTTGGCCATAATGGGGAAGCCAGCCCTCATTAGCCAGCTGGACTAATAATATGAAAGAAATGGCATTAATATCAGAGATTAGAGGCTGGGCAGATCGCATATCGTCAGGCTTCCTAAAACTGAGAGGTTTTCAGAAGAACCCGGATTACTCAAACGCCGAAAAATGAAAATAAATGCGTTAAAATGAAATTACATTTCAAGCTTTCCCAGATATTTGTCTTAAAATGTGGATCGTTAACTGTGCAGTTTCATCAATGTAACCTTTTTTCCTAATTTTTATTGAGGGTACCAATACTTTACCCCAGTTGAAACAGTTGGTGACATAGCTGGCAGAAAATGAACGCTAAGGCAGTGAGAGGACACATCCGAGCTGCGCGCACCTGTGAGGGACACCTCTGTTTTCCTCTGCGAGGGGCATATCCATGCTGACGGGGCTGCTGCTGTTCCTCTCGCTGCTCTCATAGCCGCTCTCCATCCTCTGGATCAGGCGAGGCGGAGGGTTTAGCCCCCTTAGGGCCGGTGGGGGCGGCGGGGGCTCCATCACACTGGAGCTGAGCGTCCCGGCCCCCGTCTCTAATCCTGGTCCCGACCCTTCCACCTGAGCACTGGCGTCCTCCGGCAGTGGGTATTCTGCCCCGAGGGTGCTCCTCCCAGCCTGCCGGGGGCGCTCATTGCTGAAGATGCTGTCAATATTGAGGGCCTCACGTCGCGGCCTCCATGTGGGACGGTAGCGCCCCCCAGAGGAGCTGGACTTGGATTCGCTGCTGGTGCTCTCGTCTTCCCAGTCAAGGACCCTGGCCCCGGACTCCGAGCTGCCCACCCCAGAGCTGGAGGAGGACGACAGGGGCCGGCTGTGCGCCATCAAGTCCCTGAGCCGGCCCGAGGAACAGGGCTTCGGTATGGAGCGAGAAGTCAGCTGGTCCTTCAGAGTCTCCCCTGGAGAAAGGGAGGTAGGAAGGAGAGAAAGAAAGATTAGGGGGTGATCTACACTGTAAATAACATGGCCATTAATTACAGTAAAATGCTGGGATTGCACAACTTCACCAAATAAATAATGGCAAAAACATTAAGTGTACTATACTAGCAGGCTGCACATCTCCAATGGAAGACAATCACCCGCTGCAGTGTTCTTACATCTAGTAGAAAGCTTTCACGATTGGAGGTTGTTATTGCTGCAAAGGTCCAATTGAATTCAATTTTATTTGCATTGCACTCTTCGCAATTGAGACAGACTTGATCCAGTTTACAAAGGATGGGGCCTGAACGGCCAAGGAGCAAGCTAGCGTCTCAGAAAAATTTCCTAGCAGGAAGAAAACTTGGGCAGAACCAGGCTTAAGAAACAGAGAATCCAACTGCCTGAGGTTAGCCGAGACGGAAGGTGGAGGGAAGGGGATGAGGGGAAAAGAGGGAGAAGGAGAGGACAAATGAGGACAAACAGACAGGAAACATGGGCAACATTTGAGAGGGAAGGGGAGAAGGTGAGCAGAAAACAGATTTTTACAGTGCTCTATAAATACAAACATTTCTACGTCTGCTAATGTACAACCCAAAGAAAAAAGTTGAGACGGTATGGAAAATACTTGTAAAAGCAGAGAGCAGTGATTTCTGAATTTACTATCACTTGTAATTCATTGTAGAGAGTAGGAAGACAAGATATTTAAAGTTTTGTCAGGGCAACGTCATTTTATTTGTGAAAATACATCCATTCCTGCCACTGAGGTCAGCAAAACATTCCAAAAAGGGTTGAGACAGGGCAATTCAAGATTAGTAATGCAGTAAAAAATATAAATAATGACGTAATTTGAAACGACTGATGTCAGCAAATAATTGTTATCATGATTTGGTACAAAAGCAGCATCGGGGAAGGCCTAGTCCTTCTGCAGCAATGATGGGCTGAAGATTGCCAATTTGCCCACAAATGCATAAGAAAATGGTTGACAGGTTTAAAAACAATCTTCTTCAAAGTAAGATAGGAAGGGATTTGGATGTTTCACCCACTACAGTGCATAAGATAATTAAAAGATTCGAGGAAACTGGAGAAATTTCTATGCGTAAAGGAAAAGGGCACAGGCTTGAGCTGAATACTCATGACCGTCGATCACTCAGACGGCACCGCGTCAAGAATTGTAAATTATCTGCAAGTTATATAACCACATGGGCTCAGAATGGCTTTGGCAAACCATTGTCAAGTACTACGATACACATTTACAACCACAAATGTCAGTTAGAATTTTACCGTGCAACAAGAAAACCTTATGTTAACAGTGTCCAGAAGTGCTGTCGACTCTTTGAGCTCACAGACATCACTCAGTGAAAATATGTAGTGGTCACACAAATCAGTATTTCAGAGAAATCGATGCCATGTGCTCTGGACTAACTAACCTTTGTGCACAATACAAATAATGCCAATTTTTCCTGCTATGCATGACCCTATTTAGGCTTTATAACTCAGTATTCGTGTCGCAGAGACTGTGGAAAATTATTCCAGTGAAGCAAGACATTTGGAAAATCAATGACGGAATTACCAGAATTTAGGAATTAAATCCCGGAATTTATGTACGCTGGCGTCTATATCTGCGCAAATGGACTAAAGAAAAAAAGGACCATCTAGACCAGCAACAAGCCCAGAAGCCACGCTCTGTTGTGTATGAGGTCGCTTCACTGTCATTAGCTAGGGTAACTGGCACTGCTGTGAAGGCACCATTAAATCTGAAAAGGACACAGAGATGTTGGAGCAACATATGATGCCTTCAAAATACCTTTTCCAGGGACAATCAATCAAATCCCATCTCTCCAAGTGGAGAATTGGGCTGCATTTCCCCGTTTCGATGCAGTTCTGTCAGCTGCTGCAGCCGCCTTCTCTGCGCAGGATTTCAGACCCATCTCCTTGATTTCCCTCTTCTCGTAAGGGTTGGCTTTAAATCCAAATGAATAACATGTCCCAGCCACGTCCACCTTCTTCTTTTCACCTGGTTGATGATGGTTTGCATGTTTGTTATTCTTCTCACTTCCTGATTGATTACACTCATTGAACAGCAGATCTTGAAAATTTTTCTCAATCAGTCATGCAGGAGGGCACCCAACTCCTTCTTGTACGTCTTGTACGTCTTCTTTTACATTCACCAGATTTCACAACCAGACGGAAGCACAGGGATGACGGTGGACAACAAATTTCTAAGGTTGGACTTTCTAATACAGTTACTGGTCTTCCATATCTTCACTAGTTTATTATGGGCTGCCCTAGCCTTCCCAAACTTTGCACTGATGTCTTCCTCCAAACAACCCACCTTGCTGACCTTGGCAACCAACTACACAATACTTTCTACATCTTCAATTTCCTTGCCATCCATCCAGACTGCACCGATGCTGGCTGCATTTAAGTGAGCAGCACGTTAATGCTGCTACCACTACTCGATCTGCGTGGCTGAAGGCAAACAGGTGTGCGCTTGGTTAGTACTTGGATGGGAAACCACCGGGGGAAAACTAAGTTGCTGCTGGAAGTAGTGTTAGTGGGCCAGTAGGTGGCGGTCTTCCATCTGGTGAAAGAACCCCCATTTACCCAGAGCAGTGATGGGGACAGTGTGCTGTAGGATATGCTGTCTTTCTGATGAGACGTTAAACCGAGGTCGTAACTCACTGTGGTCATTAAAGATCCCTTGAAACTCTTCTACAAGCATAGGGGGCTCGGTGTCATGGCTAAATTCCCAAAACGGCTCTTTCAACCTGCCGACTAATCATCCCCTGATTTAATTGCCCTTGCAAAATTGTCCTCTCCCTGTCCACCTTAGCTGATGTGTGTTACGTTCCATCACAAAATGGCTGCTGTAGGATCACCCAGGTGGGTGCTTTGCATTGGTGTTGTTAAGATGAGATTACCCTATATGACTGTAAAGCGCTTTGATTATCATTGAGAAGGTGCTATATAAATGCAGTGTTCTCTCATTCATTCAGTTTGGTCTTCTCAGTGTTGACCCATTAACCAGTATCTTTGCCACTGCAGGTGAAGCAAAGCTCTTAGTGCCAGATATCATCTGCAAAGTTTAGATTATTCAATTTGGACCACAGTTTCCAGCGGATACCATTGATTGTGCGTTCAACTGTCCATCTCATGATAAAATCGACCAAGAGAAAGACTATAAACCCCAACATATTACACCCTTGATTTACGCCAGACTTTCACGTGGAACCAACCATTCTGCCCCTACCATCACTCACCGAGCATTGATTACTGCGATACACTGCACTAACCATCTTGTCTGATTTAACACTGCATGATCCTCTGCAATATTTCCCTGTGAACTCAGTCAAAGACTTTCTCTTTGTCTGCAAAACACCAATACAAACTAGATTATTTTTCAATTGTCTGTTCTAGAATGTTCCTAAAGACAAAAAAGTGCTCAGTGAGGGTCCGTCCTCTCTGGAACCCAGCTTCCTCTTCCCTTACCTTTGCATCAACCCCATCTAAGATTCTTCTAATCAACTCCTCACCCACAACTTTGGCAACAGCAGACATCAGAGTACAGTGGGGTGCAAAAATTTGGGCACCCCCGGTTTAAATGTCTGTTACAGTTCATCTCCAAGTGATTGAAAGCAAACCTGAGCACTAAATGCTACAAAGTTAAACATGACACCGTTCTGCAAATTTAAAATCAAGGTTTCTTTTCATTTTAATTTTTATGAGTTTTTAAATGGTAAGAAAGGAAAAAGGGCCCTGTGCAAAAGTTTGGGAACCCTTTTGGATTATTCTTTGTTACCTTTTAAGAAGATGATTACTAAGGTCCAAACACAGGTGATTCACTCGTTAGGGCTTCACTGAGTCAGGTGAATATAATTCCAGGGTTGAACTATATATTCTGAAGTAACCCCATGCCTTCTAAAGTATCCGACTGGGGTGGCTGTTGTGACTGGTGGTAAAAACCATTTCCCGAATTCATAAAGGGTGGTGATCACCCGATTATTTTAGTCATGTACAACTACTGTACGGCGGCTAAAACAGAGAAGTACGCGTGTGGATAAACTCCTGTGACTAGCGCAATTCAGGTAGAACATAATCGGGTGTTTACCCATCCGTGTACAAGTCCCCGCTCAGCCGATGTGTAGTGGTGTCATGTGACAATCTGCATGGTATGAAGTGGTTTTTCCTGGCACATATTGCCTCGGTAACACGACAAACTACTCGACAGCAGGTAGCCTGTGATACACCACACGTGTCACCAACAACCATTTGGAATGCACCGCATGCATAAAAGCGCGGGGCAATACATAGTTGGTGTACTGGAAGAAGGGCGTGGTTTCGTCTTGTGGGATGGTCAATGTCTGCTTCGATTAGGTCTAGAATATAACGGTATGATTCTTTGGAAATTCTGTATCGCTTGACAAATTTCGTGTCGCTATACTCTTCTAAAGGATTCGTCCTGTCTTTGAAAACCCTCAATTCGGCATCTTGCCTTTGGTCAGCCATCTCTTCCTGGGCTATTTCAATTATGCACAAGAGATCCATGGTCATACGTCTAGCCACACAAGCAAGCCAACAGAGAATTGGAAGCTTGTACACGAGATAAACAAGCCCCTTGGGACAATTAGAATTTCTTTTGTTACTTAGACAGGTGTGACTAACCATGTACATTGGATAAACAGCAGCTGATCTGATCTCTCTTTATGAATTTGGGCCTAAATTTGTCTGCTCGATCATCACCTGTTTATACACTGTCTAGCCAAGTTAACCGTGATCAAGGGAAAAACACCCTTTATGAATTCGGGGGCATGTGTTCGTCTAAACAGTTGTCCAAGGATGTCAAAATCAAGATAATTCACTTCCACCAACAAGGAGAGGGCTACAAAAAACTCTCGCAACGTTTCAAACTACCCATTTCTACTGTCAGAAACATCGTAAGAAAATGGAAAATAAATGGAACAATTGAAGTCAAGGCAAGATCTGGAAGACCAAGAAAAATTTCAGATAGAATGGCCCGAGATCTGGTGAGAAATGCTCAGAAGAACCCACACATCACTGCAAAAGAGCTGCAAAAAAGAGTAGCAGACACAGGTCTAGATGTTCAGAGGACAACAATACATCGTACCTTAAACAACAAAGACCTACATGGCAGAGTTGCAAGAAAGAAGCCTTTCCTACGACCTCAACACAAAATTAAGTGTCTGAAGTATGCAAAAGAAAACCTTGAGAAACCTCAAGCCTATTGGAATAATGCGCTTTGGACTGACAAAACCAAAATTGAACTTTTTGGCCACAACCAAAGAAGGTATGTTTGGAGAAAAAAGGGTGAAGCATTTGTAGAGAAGAACACATTGCCAACTGTTAAGCATGGAGCTGATCCATTATGCTTTGGGGTTGTGTAGCAGCTGGGGGCACAGGCAATATTGTGCGGGTGGAAGGAAGAATTCCACCAAATATCAAGACATTCTAGAGGCTAATGTTCAAAGCTCAGTCCAGAAATTGAAGTTGAAGAGACGTTGGGTACTCCAGCAAGACAATGACCATGAAGTACTCCAGGAAAGACAGATGAAGGTTTTGGAATGGCCATCACAGTCCCCAGACTTTAATATTATTGAAAATCTGTGGAGAGACCTCAAACATGCCGTGCATGCAAGAAGGCCAAAGAATATTTCTGAGCCAGAGGTGTTCTGTCAGGAAGAATGGGGAAAAATTCCAAAGACAAGAATTGAAAGACTCTTAGCTGGCTACAGGAAGTACAGTATAGCTGCCCAAGGAGGAGTTACAAAGTAATAGCTGACAGGGTTCCCAAACTTTTGCACAAGGCCTTTTTCCTTGTTTTATTATTTTGAAACTGTGAAAAGTTAAAAGTAAAAATTATTCTTGCTTTAAAATGTGATTAAGTGTGTCATGTTTAACTTTGTAGCATTTAGTGTTCAGGTTTGCTTTCAATCACTTAGAGATTAATTGTAACAGACATTTAAACCAGGGGTGCCCAAATTTTTGCACCCCACTGTAATCCCTCTTGAGTTCCCACAGTTAGAGAGATCTTCTTTTCCAGGGACACTCTAGCATATTTCCTCAGCACAACACAAGACAGCATTCTGCAAGCTTTTAGAAGCTTGTACAGTCATGCTATTTGCAACTCCGTAACATAGCTAAAATTAGGTCTATTCTGTCATTTGAAGATGCGGAAAAAATTATTCATGCTTTTATCTCGTCAAGATTAGACTATTGCAATTCATTATTTACTTGTCTGAATAAGAAATTTTTGAACAAACTGCAAGTGGTTAAAAACTCGGCTGCAAGATTGCTCACTAAAACAAATAAAAGAGCCCACATTACTCCAATTTTGGCATCTTTGCACTGGCTGCCAGTCCAATTTCGAATTGATTTTAAAATTTTGTTAATTACCTTCAAAGCACTCCATGGCATGGCACCAGAGTATATAAGTGAGCTTTTAAATCCTTACAGACCTAAAAGATTGCTGAGATCTTTCAAGCAAGCATTATTGGCTGTTCCAGAGTCCAAGTTAATAACAAAGGTTGATCCAGCTTTTTCGGTTAAGGCTCCAATACTCTGGAACAGCCTCCCAAACAATATTAGAAATGCTGAGTCTTTATCGTCTTTTAAATCTCTTTTAAAGACTCATTTTTTTAGGTTTGCTTTCGCTGATTTTACGGTTTAAATTCTTTTATTATGGGTGTGTTTTCATGTATGTCTCCTTTTATTATCTTAATTCTTCCTATTTTATGTTTAATTCCCTATTTTTATTGCTTTATGTACATGTATTTTTACTTGTTTGTGAAGCACTTTGTGCTGCATTGCTTGAAAGGTGCTATATAAAAAAATGTATTATTATTATTATTATTTTACAAAAGCATGGGTGCGTGAGCAGGGGGCGCAGGTGCTTGACTGGCCTGCCTGTCGTCCCAGCTTGTCCCCAAAAAACAATGAGTTGCTCATTTTGGAACAAAAATGCAACAACAAAGAGCCCATGATGTTGCACACCTTAAATTTGTTAGGAATAAGAATGGGACAAAATTTTCCCTTAGCCTGATCTACTAAAGCTTTGCGTGTATAAAAACACATGCAAATGCCATATTCCACGCAAATTAACCAGCAATCTCATCTGCTAAGGGTGTGCACTGAGAATTGCATCTTTGAAGTGTGCAAATTTGCACATTCTAAGCAGTTAGTACTTTTGGCCCTAATGAATATGTAATAAGGGGCGTGTCTATCCTAGCGTGCAAAATATGAGAGGCGAAAATGCAAATTCAAAATTTTAGCACATGCATAGTGACTTATCTAGCCCGAAAGCAATTTCAGTGATGGTGATTGCGTTTACTATTTAAAACCTTTGAAGGGTAGGTACTAATTGGCTCCACGTAATTGCGCACAGACATGGCTGCCATTATTGCCGCGAGGAGAAGACACAGGTGGCGAGTACACCGAGAACGGGTGTTCTCTATCCGTGTGACAATGTTTGGGATGTCAGAGGAGAGAATAATCCAGACATATGGCCTATCCAACAATGCCATTTTGGAGCTGTTAGATGAAATAAGGGCTGATTTGGAACCAGTTACAAGAAGCCTGCAATGACAAAACTTCTTGCTATTCTCCATTTTTCGCTGCTGGTTTGTTCCAGCGTACAGTAGCTCTCACTGCTTGGATCTCCCAAAACAGTTTCTCGTGTTTACTGTCTCAAATACTGGATGCCATGTTGCGCGGGATGGGCCGGTACATAAAGTTTCCATCCACACGGGAAGCACTGAATGAAACCAAACATGAGCTTTATGCGTTTGCTTGCTTCCCAAGAGTAATCGGAGCGATTGACTGTACTCATGTGCAAATTGTTCCCCCCTCAAACACTGAGCATGCACTGTTATAAACTTGCACCTTTTTTGCCAGTTATTTTAACTGTAATTTTACAATCAGTTTATAACACAGGTTCCGTATATGTTACCTGTAAACCACAGTTACATGCGCGCAGGACTCTACTTACAGTTAAAATAACACGGAGACAATGCGTTAATTTGACTGTAAAATTCCATTCATTTATAACAGTGTATTTGCTTCCTCCACAAGCACCTCCGACTCCATCGAGTCGAATTTCATTTTGCATTTGTGTTCGTCCTTTTCCTCAAAACTGTCCATGGTGGAAATGGCTGCAGCACGCAAAGTCCTCATTTAAATAATGCTGTTTGCACCAGCAGTCATTTAGGCAATTACAAGTAGATCACCCACAAAACGTAAGCAAACCAAACGCCCAAAATGTTACCACCAGCACGCAATTCAGTGCTCTTTACCTGGGATCTTAGTAGATAAGGCCCATAGTGTCTTCAGTCCTTAAAAATTTATTTACTGCCGTGAAAAAATGGCAAAATTACAAAGCAGTAAATACTTCACTGTCCTGACTTTTTTTTAATATGTCAAGAATCTAAATTGAAGTGTTTATTTCGAAAAGTGATTCAAATTCATGGGAGGTGAAACATCAAATAATGTATTACTGTTTTGTTTTCAGTGTAACTCAGATCAAAGATTTTTTACAAATCAAAGTTTTCAGTCATAATTTTAATTTAACATACCGCGCCAACTTTATCTGAAATGGGGTAGCACATCTAATCAAGGAAGCACTTTAATTACGACTGCAAGAAAATGAGTGAAGTAGAGGTTGATAGAGGGAGAGACAGCCGAAGTGTCCACAGACCTGCGGTGTCCATGCTGCTCAGGGATCCCTTATCATCATCATCATCAGCATCGGGGCAGTAGATGACCGTACCCTGCGAGTCTGAGGACAGGCGGCTGGCCATGGACACGTGGTGTGGGTGAGAGCGCCTGTGCGTGTAGCTGTCTGCCGAAGAGTCTGTGCGTGTGTCACTAGAGATGGACGGTTCCCGCCCTGCAAATTAGCAAGTTGAAACCGTAATGAAAACATCAAGCAAAAGGGGTTAAAGGCAAGGGGAGTGGGGAGAGGGGAACAGGCAACTCAAGGCATGGCAAATAACTGCCCGCCACATGTGCCAACAATTATTTTAACACCAGAAACCAAAGAAAATGAAAATGAAAAGCCTTGATCTTTAAAGGCGCAGTGTGTGGAATTTAGATTGATATTTTGGCAGAAATGGAATATAACATTCATAACTACTTTTTTAGTAGTGTATAATCACGTGAAAACAATAATCTTTGAGTTTCATTTCGCTTAGAATAAACCGTTTAAACCTACATGGGAGCGGGTCCACCTCCGTGGAGAACGCCATGTTGCACCACCATTTTTTCTACAGTAGCCCAGAACGGGAAAAAAGTAAATGAATAAAGCACTGACACAAGAGAGCGCCTTTCACGTTTTCGCAAGTTTTGCGGCCACGGTGGTTTTCTGAGAAAAGGAATGGTCAGTTGGTTGCAATCTATAATCTGACCACTAGATGGCGCTAAATCTTACACACTGATCCTTTAAGTGGCAGTTCACTGCCTTTTTAACTACGAGTGGGGTAAAAGAAAATAGGTGTCCGCAGAAGCTCTAGGGTGGCAAATTCAAACACTGCTATGCCTTCAACTCACACGCAGCTATTATCTCACTATCAGAAGCAAGAAGGAACACTAAAATGCCAGAGAGTTCAAGAAGAGCTAAGTATATATTTTTAGAAATAAAGCAACACAGTGACATTTAACCTAACAAACTAATTTTTACCAGTCAAGTCAAAAAGTGCAAAGTGCAAGTGTGAAATCTATGGTCAGTCGCAGCCAGGGTTGGACAAGGAAAACTACAAGGGCATGTGTTTGGGGCTAGCTTCAGTTATGGCCAATCAAACCAGCTCCTCTCAATCCCTTTAAAAACCATGCATTTGCAGTGGCCATGCTGACAATTTAGTATTGTCTACGGCAAGTCCCAAATGGCTCTGTCAGCGGAATTTAACCCAGGAAGAGACTGATGTACTAGTTCTTCTACCACCTCCTTGTTTGGCAGCATGCAGCTCTGCCAGTGTCCACCTTAAGTCCTGTCCTGCCTCCTCTGTATGGTCAATGTGACATCCATGGCATATCGCAATGTTACGCAGAACACAACATGCTACACACAGGGCCTGATCTACTAAAGCTTTGCATGTATAGAAATGCGTGCAAATGCCATATCCCCCGCAAATTAACCAGCAATCTCATCTGCTAAGGGTGTGCACTGAGGATTGCGTCTTTGAAGTGTGCAAATTTGCACATTCTATGCAGTTAGTACTTTTGCCCCTAATGAATATGTAATAAGGGGCGTGTCTATCCTAGCGTGCAAAATATGAGAGGAGAAAATGCAAATTCAAAATTTTAGCACATGCATAGTGATTTATCAAGCCTGAAAGCAATTTCAGTGATGGTGATTTTGTTTGCTATTTAAAACCTTTGAAGGGTAGATACTAATTGGCTCCACGTAATTGCGCACAGACATGGCTGCCATTATTGCCGCAAGGAGAAGACACAGGTGGCGAGTACGCCGAGAACAGGTGTTCTCCATCCGTGTGACAATGTTTTGGCAGGCCCTCAGTGCACTGAGTCTCTGAGGGATATTTTGTGTTTGTAATATCCCACTGGATTGGTCAAAACACCTGAAACGCATTTTTAACATTCCAAATGTTCTCTCGATTACTGACCAGGCCCTACAAAAAATACTGTTCGAAACATGCTGTGGGCATAATAAATATCATAATCAATCATGGTTTTAATGCATAGCAACTGTCACTAAGAGTCTCCAGTCCATGGGACTATCCCCATTAAACCGTTTGCGCAAAGGAGCAGATTATAGTTGGCAGCATCATGAAACTGTTCCACTGATGCACTCAGTTGCAGCATTCTAGCAATATGGGTAGACGCAAAATTTATTTTGAATATTCACAACAAAGCAGTGGTTGAAAAGAATTTAAACTATGGACTCGTTAAGTCCCACCACTGTCGCCGAGGGGTTGTAAGAATTAAGCTCCTCAATGACGCCAGATCTGCAAAGTGCCTATTTTCATGCTTATTGTCCAATAGCATCCATCCAGCAGTTGATAAGAATTATCTCTCCTTAAAAAAAATTCAGTTTCCGTTATAGCAGCGAGCTAAAGCCACAAAATCCCAAGGGTAAGCCAAATTAGTCATGAAAAAAATCAGCTTTCTGAAGCAAAAATTCAACATGGTTTTGATATGACATCATTCTACTGTCCTTCATAGTCATTAGGTATTAAATTTACGTAATATCCTACCACTGATTTACATATAGATACGTCCCTCGCAGGATTCAGTGGTCAGTTATCACCTCAAACAATCTCGCACAGAAACACTGATTTATTAGTTCCTGCTAACAATGCACTGCGTAAAAGCAAGCTGTAGTTTATGCCCACATGACACTTTCTCAATAATTATCTGTTGACTGACAAGCATTTTATGCAAGAGAGGACAGCATAAACTTTCCGATAATACAGAAAGAACTTAATTGGGCCTTCAGGGAAAGTATAAAAACTCTTGCCTAACAGCAAATTGGGTTGCATCTTCTCAACATCGTGCATTTGAATTACACAAGCGTTCAGAAATACACGATCTGAGAGAATGTTGCGGCAGTAAAATATTCTTTAATATTCTAAGATCAAAGTACAACCATAATCACAGCTGAACAGAGAGAACTGAGGCAGGTTTACATGGCTTTCTGAGACACTGAAAAAAAACTAACAGAACTGTGAAAAAGCTAAAAACTCATAAATCTGTCAACAAACCACGTAAGAAGCTCCAGCGGCCGGCTAGAGGGCAATCGTGTAAGCAAGTCTTCCGGAATGACCATATCGGTATTCAGCTAATAAGAGGCCACACTAGCATGAACCAGTGTATTCTGGTTTATTCCGGACAAAACAAAGAATACAGCCAACTTGGGTCCCCGAGTTGGTGGAAACCTAGAGGACCCTTGAATTCTCAGGTGACACATAAGTTTAAGGTGGATAGGTGCAGTGCATGAGTGACCTGGGAGGCCTAAAATTAATTAATACTTTTTATAAAGGGCAGTTCTGGCAGACTTGTAACTAAGGGTGTAAAGTTACGATTAAGACAAAGTACCAATCAGGAACTAATGATGTCTGATAAGGTAGCAGGAATCAAGTCCTGGTCCTGCCCAGGGTGGAGCTTAAATTAAAAAAAGGAGAGACTTGACAATCAGTGGTCAGTCTGTGTCATGTGATTGTTGAAGAATAAATGCTACTTAGTTTGCGCAGACCAGCCTGGGTTTTTGTACTTCAACATATTCTCATCCCAACTCGTCATACAGAGATGCTACCTGCCTAAGCATTGATATACGACACAAAAGAAAGCTTCAGGGATCATTATTTGATGCTTAGGGTTAGGGTTCTGGTTAAGGGTTACGGGTTGGGGGTGAGGTTCCTTTTAAACTTGCGTCTTATATCAACGCGTGGTCAGGTAGCGTCAATATTTAACGCTTCCAGATGAGACTGGGCTCTTCACTATGAGTCACTTACAATAAACCCAATCGCTTCAGACTCTGGAGAATGTGTCCACTCCTTGACAGTAGATCGACAAGTGTGAGAAGAACACTTAGTCCCCTGGCCCAGACAGAGTATTTTTCTCCCACAGAGTTTACATTGTTTTTACGAGAGAGGAAAACCTACATTCCCATCTTACAGACGTGGGCCCTGGGAGTGAGTCCAGAGGGGACAGGATATGAGGGTTTTCTGAGCCTAACAGTATTGATTCTTTGGAGGAGGAAGCCTATATTATAATCAAGATCCTTATTCCTCTATGTGTAAGTATATGTTCTTTGGAATATTTCACTTTGTCACTTATTGTTTCCGTTTTCCATGATTGTTATGATACTGCTGTAGCTTAGTTAGGTCAGGACAATTCACGTATTAAAATGAATATATTATTGAGTATGATGTAAAAACATAACTTTTGGTTTGGCGTTCAATAGATTTGCTCTGGGTACCCAGCTGCTGTACATAATTATGCACTATCCTGAATACAGGGAGAAGTTATATCTACCTCATGAACAAATGACACCAAATCCCCAGAGTACACAAGCAGATCGAAACAAGCAGGTGGAAGCTGGGGTGGCGGTGGGTGAGCACTGAGCAGCTAAACAAAACTGCAACAATGGGATCTGACCAGCAATGACAGATATTAGGTACAAATGACAAACTGCGTAAAGCGAGCAATTACTGTTGCAAACAAAGCAGCAAGCATGAACAGCTGCATAGCATTATCCTGATCAACAGTGTTTGTGTGCTCTGTTATTAAAATGATGTGTGCAGATGTGATTGGTCGGTGAAAGGACACGTGTTCTCTAAATTTTGCAATGTTGCAGCTGCAAGAGTTACCTGACTAAACTGCATGGCATTTCATCCGCGGTGCTGATTTGGTGACATTGGTCATTATCACTAACCATCAACCTTAACTAATAATACTGAATATAGTGGCATATTGCTCTGTGCGGCGATCTGTTTTAGAATTCATATCATATTCAATAAAACAGAATGCCTAGGTTACTGCTCTTTTTATTCAGTATACCTGCTGTGATGTTCGGGGCACTGATTTCCATTCCAGCAAGAGTAGCATTATTGCCTGCTTTTTCCTGCTGGTGGAATGTCTTTTTTATACAAAAGGTACATTTCGAATATTACAGTCAGTGAGTAATACTTACAAATGGAAAAAAAGAAAAGCTTCAAGTTTCCTATCAAATTTTAATTAATAGTTTAAAACCATACCAGCATGATGTTAAATCAGCAAAAACTAGCTATTTCTCTGATATTATTGCAAGGAACTCACATTGGCCAAAAGTGCTGTTTAGTACGAGAAATAAACTCACCAATCCCTCTTCCCCCATCTTTGCAGATGCAACTTCCAGTATGTGCAATGTCTTTTTAAAGTTTTTCACAGACAAGAATCATCTTATACGTTCTCAGATTTCTCCCTCTAGTGATGACCCATCTGCACCAACTGCCCCATCCTGCTCTTTCAGCCAGTTCCAGCCTGTCTCTCTTTCTCAGCTCAGTGACATTGTTTCAAATATGAATCCCACAAACTGCACTCTGGATATCTTGCCTTCACATCTCCTCAAAAAACTACTGCCTATCATTGGGCCAAGCATTATGGCTATAATAAACACTAGCCTGCAGCATGGTTCAGTTCCGCTCAGTTTCAAACAAGCTGTGGTCCAGACTCTCTTGAAAAAACCTAATCTCAACACTACAGTTCTAAAAAATTTTAGACCTATATCAAAGTTGCCATTTCTGTCAAAAATTTTGGAGAAGGTTGTCTCTTACCAGCTTTCTTCTTATTTTAATCAACATAAAATCACTGACAAGTTTCAATCTGGTGTTAGGTCTTTACACAGTACAGAGTCAGCACTTTTGAAAGTGACTAATGATCTGTTACCATCTCTTGATTCAGATTCCTATGCTGTTCTAGTATTACTGGACCTCTCCTCGGCCTTCGATACAATTGACCATGGCATTCTGTTGGACCGTCTTAAATTTGGTGTTGGTATTCAGGGCACTGCCCATGATTGGTTTGCATCATATTTAAAGGACCGGTCGTTTTCTGTACCGATAGGAAATCTGCCCTCATCCTCAGCTGCAATCACCTGTGGTGTACCCCAAGGGCCCATTTTAGGCCCCCTCTTGTTTTCCCTCTATATGCTCCCACTGGGCGCTGTTTTTCAAAAACACAAGGTTTCGTACCATTGTTATGCTGGATGATACTCAGCAGTATGTTTCTCTGAGACCTGATCATACCTCCTTCTTGCAGCCCTTGGTTAATTGCTTAAATTATGTAAAAAATTGGATGAACAACAATTTTCTCCAATTAAATGAGGGAAAAACGGAAGTTATTATTTTTGGCCTCCCTGGTTAGACTGAAATCATTCAAGAGAAACACGCACTCTTTAATTAATAATCTCGGTGTTCTCTTTGATTCTTCACCCAGTTTTGAGAGCCAAATTAATGCAGTAGCTTTTTTCAACTTCGATGTATTTCTAAATTAAAACCTCTGCTCTCCCAAGCAGACCTGGAGACTGTTGTCCATGCTTTTATTACATCTCGTTTGGATTATTGTAATTCTCTGTACTTGGGTATCTCACAATCTTGCCTCTCCCGACTTCAGTTGGTTCAGAACGCTGCAGCTCGGCTCTTGACTGGGTCAAGAAAGAGGGACCATATCTCACCTGTGTTGGCAGCCCTATACTGGCCACCAGTTAAATTTCAAGTTGATTTTAAAGTTTTATTATTTGTTTTTAAAGCTCTCAATGGTTTGGCTCCAGAGTACATATCAGACCTCGTCTCACCCTATTCCACTGCATGCTCCCTAAGATCTTCCACTAAATTGCTTCTGTCAGTTCCTCGGTCGAATCTAAAAACCAAAGGTGGCCGTGCTTTTTCAGTTGCAGCTTCGAAATGGTGGAAAGCACTACCACTGGAAATCAGGTCTTCACCTTCTATTGCCATTTTTAAATCATGTTTGAAAACTTATTTGTACTCTCTTGCTTTTTCATCTGCCTGTTCTTTTGTTTTTGTCATGTCATGTTTTTGTCAACTTTTTTATTGTGCTGTTTTCCTGTTTTGCTTTTATGCTTTGTCTTCAAACTGTTCCTTTTAATTGCGTGCACTTCATGTTGTCTTTATTTATTCATTTATTTACTTCTGTTTGCTCTATATGTACATTCTTTTATTGATGGTGATTTCATTTCACAGATTTATTGATTTTATGGATGTTTTAGTTTTGTAATTTTATTCTTTGCCAATTACCCTTGTACAGCACTTTGGTTCAACATGTGTTGTTTTAAATGCGCTCTAATAATAAACTTGACCCAAATTGACTACTTGCTCCTTGTAGAGCATAGAAAATGTTTGTTTAAGTTTGCTGTACGCTTGTATACTAATTGAATGCTAGCAGGTCAGCTGTGTAAATGGGCCGAATCACAGGTGTGAGTTCCTCTGTTGTATAAGAGAACTGAAAAGGCCCCTGAAGGAAAGTGGTACTGTGTCCTTTTCTGCAGCAGGATGAAGCTGAACAACATGTTGCACATGTGTCTTTCTTGTGATGTTCCCTGTCTGTACTGTGGCAGATCGTATCTGTTTTACAGGCATTTAGTGGCACTATAGAGGAATGGGGCACAGCAGGACTGGGTATGCAGCCTTTTTTTCTTTGTAAATAGTTTTCACTTTTTTTTTCTTCATTTTGTATGACTCCTAATGTCCAACCCATCGTCCATGTCAGAGCAGGAAGTAACAGCACACTGTTTCCTTGCAGGGTAAACCCTGTCAGTAAAATAACCAATTTTTAAAATGAGTATGTGTGCTGACTCTGGATAAAAATGGACAAATTTCAGTACTTTGTAATACAAAAAAAGCATGTTTTTTTTTGTTTGGAGAGGTTTTTGGGGACCATTAGCATTCATCCCTACCTATATTGAAGGAGTCAAGGTAATTCCCACTTGAAAATCATTCATTCAAATATTGCCTTTGTACATAGAATATGTTAATAGTTTACTGAATTTTCATAGAATGTTCATACAACAGTGAATGCTTTTGTGTGCTGGTATTGGAAACAGAGAGCCTGAGGGATAGGTTTGCTTTATTTTTGGTGTCACTATTCATGGCAACAGACGATTTTAATGAACCAAGAGCATTCAGATAGCTTTCTGCCTAATTTGGAGACTGAATAGTTTGGTACCTTAAAAGCCCCCTCATTTTAACAGTCAAGAATATTTAAATCATCATAATATCTGCGTGTAGTTGATGAAAAGGATTGTGGCATGAGCAAAACAGTATTGGTTGTATTGTATTATTTAACGTTGAATACTCATGACTTGCCTTTGTACTTGCAGCACTTTTTTGACTCAATATTAAGGAAATATAGAGCTGCAAAAAAGTATTTAGCCCTTCTCGACTTCTATTTTTTCTTGTCATATTGTCATGTTAAATATAATCTAACCAGTTTTAATATAAAACATTGACATCTTGAGTGAACACAAAATTAATCTTTTAAATTATCATTTCATTTACTGAACGTAAAGAGTTATTCAACACCATTTATCACCCGTATGAAAAAATAATTGGCCCCCTGAACAAGATAACTGGTTGTGCCATCCTTAATGGCAACTACTGCAATCAAACATTTGCAATAATTGGAAACAAGTCCTTTGCATTGCTGGGGAGCAATTTTGGCCCTATTTCCACTTCGTTAAGTGTTTTCTTTATGTATTTAAGTTCCTGGTTTTCGTCTTCCCCTTTCTGCACTGTTATCTTCCATCCTCAGTGTTTCACTCTTGGTTTAAAAATATTTGTTTGGGATTCCATTCCGAACTCTGGTCCAGTCCTTGCAAGTTTCTCTTCCTCCAGTATCTTCTTGGTCCTCGTCTGAGAGTGTGTATCTGCCTTGTGCGCCCTGATCCCTGTGTCCTGACACCCCAGGTCCAGACCGCTGACCAGCCCATTCCTCCATGCCTGAGCCTGACTCTCACTGTTCATCCTTGCTGCCACTAGACTGTACACAGTCTTCTGACTACTCTCCTTATTTGTGCATTTAAACTTCATTCTTGTATTTATTGAAAACACCCTTCAAGGTTTTTGTCCGTGATCTGTGTTTGTTTCCTGTGTTCTGATTCATGATAGAAAATTATAGCCAACTTCTTTAGCCAGCAGATTACCCTCTTCCTCCTGAAGTCATCCTCATCCAGGGAATCCACCTAAAGCAACAAAAGGTGGAATTGTGCCAGTGTTACCAGTCTGTTGGAGCAATCTCCAGTCAGCTCTCTTCTATTGCCAAGATCACCCTGGGGTTCCATCATTGCTGCCTCGTCTACCCAGTATTCTCATTCTTCAAGCCCAAGCCCAGCCTTCCGGTCCCGTGTTGTTGGAGCAGTACAATGATAATCCATCCTCATGCCACAGTTTCCAGTCGTACAATTCTATGGTGTTTGACCTCCAGCCATCCTCCTCCTCTACAGAACGTTCCAGCGTTGCATTTGCCATCACTCATCTGACAAGAAGAGCCCACGACTGGGCTGCTAACTGATGGGAGCCTGCTACACGCACTTTCCCTGCCTTTGCCAACAAAATAAGGAAGGTCCTTGACCGTTCCTGTTCAGTACAGGCTGCTGCGTGGCGCCTTCTCCAGCAACCAATTTGTTTCTAATCATTCTGTTGAGTTAAGAACACTGGCAGCCTCTGCCCACAGAGACCCTTGGGACCCTTTCTCCATGATCTCACTGATAGGATCCAAAATGAGCTAGTCACTTGTGTCCTCCCCCCCCTCGACCTTGATGAGCTGATGGACCTGGTGCTATGGGTAGATGCATGTGAACAAGAGATAAAGTGGGACTGCCAAAATTGCTTTCTGAGCCTCTTCTCCACCAGGACTGGGCAGTCCTTCCACTAAGATCGCTCCCCCTCTTCCTCCCCCAGAGCCGATGCAGGTGGATTGTCTCAGACTGTTCCTGCTGTTAGGTCCTTTCTGGGCCTATGCCTCCCCCTTGGCATGCCATCCCAGGATCATTGCACCCTGTCCCTTGTCTGCCTTCGGCTCTGGTGGCCATCTGTCAGACAGGACACCTGAGGGTATGTCGCTGCCTGTGACATCTGGGCCCAGGTAAAGTCCAGCAACCAGCCTTTCAGTGGCCTCTGCCGACCCCTCTTTGGCCATTGGCATTCATTGCCATGGACTTTGTCACCGGCCTGCCAGAGTCAGAGGACTGCACAGTGGTCTTAGCTATCAAGGACCATTTTTGGAAGGCAGCCATTTGGTAAGGCTGCCCACAGCCAGGCAGATGGCTGAACTCCATCTCCAGCAGGTGCTTTGGCTCCGTGGGATTTCTAGGGAGGTTGTGTTTGATCGTAGCCCACAGTTCCCCAGCTGGTTCTGGAAGGCCCTCTGCACCCTGGCAGGTGCAACCCTCTGCATCTCCTCCAGCTTTTATCCTGAGACCAACGGCGAAATGGAGAGGCTGAACCAGATGCTGGGTTAGACTCTTCATTGCCTGTCTCAGTGAACCTCTACCAGGTGGTCTTGTCCCCTTCCACCAGTATAACTCGCCCACGACTCCATTGCAGCAATGGATCTCCTTTGCAGCGATGTCCCCCTTTGAGTGCTGCTTGGGCTACTGACCTCCCCGAATCAAGGCTGAAGAGAGGAAGGATAAGGCCCTTATGGCGCAGTTACTGGTCCGCTCTGTCTGCCAGGGGTGGAGAGGAGCTCGCGCCCTCCTCCTCAAACACGTCTTGGCCGAAGTAACTGCCGACGCTGCCAGCTCCTAAGTGCAGGGTGGGAGAGAAGGTTTGTCTGGTGACCAAACACATCCCCCTGAGGGCCTAATCCTAGACTTTCGCCCCCAGTTTCATCAGCCCCTTCACAATTTCCTGAGTTTTCTCACTGTTGGCGGTGAGACTCATCCTCCTACCTTCCCTTTGCTGCATCCATCCTGTCTTTCATGTGCCCCTCGTTAAACCTGCCTGTTGTTGTCATGACAGCCCCCCCTGCCCCCTCTATGCCTACCCCTGGTCTCATCAATGGCAGCCTCACTTACACATTCCATCACATCCTTGATCTTCGGCCCAGGGGGTCGCCAGGTCCCCGAAGACTGGGAAGGGTACGGCTCCGAGGAGTCGTCCTGGGTCCCTGAGGGCTTCATTCCAAGAATTCCACCACCAGAATCCAGAATAGCCCATAGGGTCGTCAGGTGATGTCCCCTGGGGGCCTGGAGGGGTTGTTCCTGTCATATCCATGCAATTCCCTAGTTGTAATACTTGGAGATTTTTTGCCAGTCGAACCATCCACCACACGGAGCGAGACGTCAGTGGTCACTAACTAAATCTCTTTAAGGCTGATTCTTAACATCTCCTCTTGCTTACAACTTCTTATTTACAGCCATGATTGCAGAAATGGGTATTTTCATCTGTTTTGCAATTTTATTTCATCTATTTCCTGAAGTGCATAGCTCAACAACTTTTCATTACACATCATCACTGTGTTTTGCATTTTTCCAATAACGATGAAAGACTAAGGGAATTTGACCTCTGTCACCCCAGCAAAACAGGAAGTCATGGTTGACTCCTTTAGCATTCCTAGTCATACAGATGAACTTAAAAATGTAAAATATAGGATAAGATTAAGATAAGATTATCTAAGAGTGCCAATAATTTTGGCACAAATGTTTTGCAGAAAAATATTTATTTAATGTCAGCGTTTTTTTCTTCTTTCAGTAATTTTACTTCAATGACAAGGTAAGATTTCTGAGTATATTTTGAGTGAAATACCAAGAGGATAAACAACAAAAACATTGCTTCACTGCCTGTTTTGCTCATATTCACTAATGGAGCCAAAATTTTTTGAGGGCAGTGCATATACAGTTATCATATTGAAATTTGGAGCTACTGGAAGGGATATTCATACATATTGTTTCTGTAAAAATTAGTTCTTTTGACTCAGATGAGAAAAAATATTTACAACAAGTTTTAAGTAAAATTCACACACAATATACTCATGATGATGATACTCATAATTATCAATATCTCCATGCAAAGACAGCACTTGTATGATGTGATTACACACAGTAACTATGGCGGTAAGCTTATTCTGACAATATTTCCCTAAGAAAAATGACACTGCTGTTTAGTACTTCATGCCTGTGTATCATTACCCTACTTTTAAACAAGGGTTCCCAGATATGTTGGTAACCCTACAGCCACAAGAGAGGCCATTCCTTGCATCAGAGCCTTGGTGCTGCCAACTCCTACCAGAGTCTTCACTGTCGTATCCAGGCTTGCTGCAATGTTGTAAGTCAAGGTGAGTAGATAGGTTCTGCAGTGCCACTGGTGTCCCCCGGGGGTCAGCATAGAGCAGCAGCAGGGGCTGGTAGTGTCCCTTGATACACCGAGCCACCACATCCTTCCACTTCGGCCCGATCTGCTCAGAGACAAAGACCAAGCACGTCCTTACACTGTGCAATGACCACTTTAACAGAGGACATATTTGGGTGTGAATGTGGCAAAAATCAGTTGTTTTAACCCTTTCAGCGCCGTGGGCAACTATAGTTGCCCAATGATGTAAGATATCAAAATCAGACGCTGTTGAAAACCTATGAAAACCTATCATGTGGAAACTTGTTTTAAACAAGTTGCCACATGATAGGTTTTCAACAGCTCAGGATAACTACATTTTTAAATCCTTGAAAATATATTCAGCGCTCAAAGGGTTAATCTATACAAGTCAATGAAAGAGCCCGTGTTCAATGAGCAACCATTTCACAAATGCAATGAGGGGAGCAATGGTTTAAAATCATCGTCAAGAAAAAGTACCTCCTCTTTGTTATGATTTGCAGCATTAGATATAAAATCTTTTTTTCAATTACATCTCTCAAGTCTACTCAGAATGCACCTACCTGTGACGGGAACTTGCCAAGAACTGCCATACAGGCCAAGTATTAGCGAGGCAGTTAATAAATAGTTACTCAATAGCGTTCAAACCCTATGTAGCACAAATTACATATAGTTCTCTCATATGTCTGGGTTACCAGGGTTCAAGAAAAATGAACTCTTTGTTCCAAGCCCCACATCAACGAACATTTTCTGGATGTTCTGAGATTTAATCTACCCAGATCAAGAGGTTCAACAGTTCAATGAAAACCCTTCAAGAATTTCAGATTTAGTTGTTACTGGGTGCTGTGCTCAAATCTGGGGCAGTCAGCAGTTCACGGTTTTTCTTATTTATTCTGAATCAATTTTACTTAATTGAATTGGGTTTTAATTTGCATTCTGAAAGTGTGAAAGTGAAAACACTACAACTAGAAACAAAATGAAGAGAAACCTCTGGGATTACTTACGCATTCATTATTCAGATAATTGGCACGCTTAATCGAACAATAGTACATTGTGCTTCTCTTTCTTAACATTACATTACTGAATGCAAATTACAAACCACAAACCATGTTACATAATCAATTTACTCATCAGTATGTCTTTTTTTTTCAGAGGGATTATAGGTAAGGAAATGCAGTCCCAAGAACAGCGGCAATGCTGAGCCCAATTTGAACCAGCAACTGTCTACATTATTTAAATTTTTCTTGTGCCGCACTGCGCTGCAGATACCTACAGTAAAAAAATGAGCTTCTCATTTATTACTTTCAGCTTGGAGGCTTCCACCTTAGCAATGCATCTGTGCATTATCACTGCACTTTTCAGGGGCACTGGGGTTTACTCTTGCGAAAGGAAGAGAGCGGATAAGGGAAAGTGAAAATTAGTCAGCAGCGCCATGTTTTGACACAAAATGGCTGACATGCTGGAGATTCTCTGAGCAAAACGCAGCAATCTCCCAAGCATCTCAAAGTTGAAACAGAAAAGCTATTTGATACAGAGGGACAGGGAGGGGAATCTGTACCTTGGCATGAAAATAATTTGTCTTATTTTTTGCATAATTGTATTAGATATTACAAAATTGCACAAAATTTATAATAAGACAAAGACAACCTGAATGAGAGAAAAAATATCTTTTTGGTGTAAGATAACCTTTTTATTCAGTAAATGACATGATCATAATATTAATGTCAAAAATATAAATATTATGATCATGTCATTTACTGAAAAAAAGTTATCTTATACCAACTGGGCCTGTGTGATAAAATTATTGTCCTCTTCGTTAATCTATCTGCCTGTTATCCAGGATCTAACTTTTCAGCAATGGCGGCTGCTTTGCTGAACGTACCGTAAGCAACCAAATATCCTTCTAAACTATTGATTGAACTTCACCCGTTTTCCATGATTAACAAGTTTTCCAATCATTGCAATAATCCACCAGCAATAAAACACACATATTTTTGTTAAACAGTAGTGTGCAGTGATGATTATACAATTAACCCAAACCGACCCTGACCGCTGAGAGAACCTCACAGCCCTTAACTAATTATTAATAAATAGCAACATACACCTATGGCAAGGCGCAGGTCTCTGTGCCAAGGTCAAAAGTCAGATCCACTAATGACCCTGATGTTGTACACCTCCCCCTCACAAGGAATGTGCATATGAAATTTTAAGCTGCTGTGGTCAGTAATTTTGGAAATATGGCCCAGACAAAATTTTCAAGCTCATGGTCACTGTGCCAAGGTCAAAGGTCAAATCCACTAATGACCCTTACATTGCACGCCTAACCTTCACAAGCAACCTGTGCCACTGTGGTTAAACACTTCTGAGAATACGGCCCAGACAAACTTTTTTAAGTTCAAGGTCACTTGCCTCTCTAATACCCAGAGAGACAAACGCCAAATGAATTATGTTATAACAAGGAACAGATATTCATCTCAATTATTAAGGGAACAATCCAATGATCTGTGCATGATACTTGTATTAATATTCAGCTCACATTTGGCTCACCCCAACAAATATGATTATGGACACACCTTGATCACTGCTAACTAGTAATGCAAAATACCACTTCTTTTCATGACCAAGTAGGAGAACAATACCGAGTACTAAAAGGAATACTTCAATATTTATAGAAACCACAAGAAAATACAGCCCTTACAAAAAAGAATACTTCAAGTTCATTTTATTGGTGACTTCAAGTATATTTCCCAAGTATACTAGTGGCTTACTTGTAAGTGTACTTCTTCAATATTTCTTGGGACTAACTTGTCCCACTTCAAGTTCATAGAAGTATATTTTTAAGGACAATTTATGTGCAACAGTACTAAACTTTTTGAGTACTACTAGTTTACTCAGTTCAAAATTTTTAGAATATGAAAGTATACTTTGAAGTATACTTCAAGTGAACTTAGAGATAAACTTTATGAAAAATTATTGTAAAATGAATGAGCCGAGTATTTTATGATCATATCATATCCATTATACTCTTCAAAATACAGCGGGTAAAATAAGTATTGAACGCGTCAACATTTTTCTCAGTAAATACAGTGCTGTGAGAAAGTATTTGCCCCCTTCCTGATTTCTTTTTTGTTTTTTTGCATAATTGTCACAGGGCCAGGTAGGTTTGGATAGCGCTTTTCCGTTGACAAACTACATCATCAATTAAAAACTGTACTTTATGTATGAACTATTATGAATCATTGTATGCTTTGATTATTATTATTAGTGTGTTGTTTGTTTTTTAATTTGTTTTTTCTCCTCTTTCTTTTTTTTTTTTTTTTTAATTGTGGACTCTTAGAACATTAGCCAATGGCTAAAAGAGATCCAAATAAAATCAAATCAAAAATCAGTGTAGGGGACACAGCCAGCAGTTTCTTGTTCACTGGGAGGGGTGCGGGCCCGAGGAGCGTTCCTGGGTGCCCGAATGCAGCACCCTCGACCCCTGTCTCATCCGCGCTGCTGTCTGGGGTCGACAACAAAGCCATCAGATATTGTCCCTGGGGGTCAGTGGGGGTCTGCTGTCATTAACCTCAGGTCCCCTTGTTGACTGCAACCGGCGTGTCTTTTAGAGGTACTGTCTCCTTCCTTGTTTGCCGTCTTGAGTGAAATCCATTTGTGTGCCTCATTCCCTTGTGATCCTGTGGTGTGTGAATACATAAGCCTAAGTTTTATTTTGCAGATTTTCAAGATTGTCATGATTTAAGATGCTGTGACAAGACCATAAACGGGCAACTAGTGCTAAAAAACCTTCAAATGCGGCTGAATTAACTACGTTCCAAAGTTCCTGTGCAGCGATCTGAAAGACTGATCTCTAGTTAGCGGAGGAATTTGGTCGCAGTTTTTTGACTGCAAGATTTTATGGAAACAGTTATCATGTGAATTACATGATTAAATTAGATTAAATGTTCTTAGTGATTTACAACCTTTTTCATTCAATAAATGACATTATCATTCAAAATTAAACTAAGTAAAAATAAAGGAGGGGACAAATACTTATTCAGGCAACTGTATAAATTCCTCTGTTCTGTCTAGAGGCGATTTTTTCCCCCAAGTGAATTGTTTGATTATGGGCCAAAGAGGGACCGAAGACAGTGAATGGAAGGTTTGACGTTACGAGACAGACGTTACACCCAGAGCCAGCTCCCATCTGCCCCCCTGGAAACATTACCTCTTTCACATGGGCATCGTCAAAGTACATCCACTTGCGGATCTTGGTTTGGAAGAAGAAGGTGGAGTAGTGCTTGCCGTAGTAGCACACCATGCCCACGAGGTAAAGCTCCGACTGCTTCGCCCTGTCATCCGTCACCCGGAAGAACAGCTGTGGGCAGCAAGCAGAGGGCCAATCAGGATTCACCGCAGCCTGAGGTGAACTAATCAGGATGAACCAGGAATGATGACAGCCAGTCAAAGTTTAGCACATTGGCATTCTTTCAATCTAACACGGTAGCCTGGTTAGGTCTGTCTGCTTCTCATTATCTCTTCCTAATCATTATTGGCCACTTTTTGGTTTTGATTCGTCCATTGGCTGAATAAATGGCTTGATTGCCAGGTAGGCAAAGTACATGGGAGTTGATTTAAGAAAGCCAGTTATGCCAAGGCAATGGAGGCTGTCCAAACTCGCTGGTAATTAGCGGACATCAAATCACCGTTTTCTTTCTGGAAGCATTTCAAATCCCTCTGATGTTTGTTCAACGCCGCATCAGGTATGCGTCATAGAAAAGATAATAAGCAACCTCGTCTGTCTGCCCCATAGTGGCAGTTACTTTTATTGCGCTTAAAATAATCGCGATAAATTTATCGCCCAGCTGAAATAAGCCTTCAAAAGGCTTTAAATTACTCTCGATCTAGTTACAATACAGCATGTGTTCTTTCACACCTCAGATATGTCCGTCTTTTGGTGGGCAATGACTGAGAGGGAATTCAACAGTTAGTGACTCCGGTGTGAAAAAATGTTCAGACACGAGGTGAGATTTTAAAATATTAAAATAGCTTACAGTTGGAGTTATCATTTACGAAAAATTATCAAAAGTACATAAGGAGGTATTAAAAGAAAACAAAAAAAAAAAAAACTCAAATTGTTCTCGATGACTCCTGCTAATGCTATAGGCTAATTTTAAGACCTGCGTAGCTTTCTACAAGTGGTAGGAATCACTCGTAGATCTAAGATCATTTCTGAGAATGTCTTTAGTTACGATGCTTTTCAGAAACACTCCACAAACGTAAAAAGCTTCATTACACAGATTCCACAATTATCTTAGCCTTAAGATACCTTTGGAAAATGAGGGCCAGATCATTGTCTTTCATTCCCTTTTCAGATCTCACAAAATGAAAGCAAAACTCAATCACACCTTTCCACTTAAAGCTAAATCCCTACCTCTCTTACTCTTTTTCCCAAAGAAAAATGCCCATCGCAGGTAAAGGAGAATTAGGTAATCACTGTTTTCAAGGCACACTGCCACTTTGGAGCGGCACTGTGAAATGTATACTTAAGGACTAACAGATGTGAGCCTCTCTTACATCGCCCAGGCGGAGGCAGGTCCCCAGGCTGTGGATGACGTCTTCAGCCAGGTCAGAGTTCTCAGAGTCCCACACCAAGCCAATGGTGATGATTTCTGGAGAGTTCAACAGCACTCGCCGAATGCGAAGCATCTCCCCACAGTTACTCTGAAAGGGAGGGAGACAGGAAATGCAGACAGAGAGAGGGAGGGATTGTTACCGCGAGAGGGAGAGAGAGAGAAAGAGAGAGGGATAGAGACAAAAAAGCATGAGTAAGATAGAGAAAGAAAGAAAAAGAGGGAGAGATACAAAGGGAGAGAGAGAATGTACAAAAGACAGGAAGAGAGTAGAAGAGAAAAGAGTGCAAGTAAGAGACATTACCTCCCTATGAGAAGCAGCCAACAAGACACAGAGAGGGGTAGGTATTTTTGGGTAAATATGACAGGGAGGCATACAAGAAAAGCAAAGAAGAAAAAAGTATAAGCTGACTGTGGGGACACATGTACTGACATGGAGAGCTCAGCTGACCTCAACATGCCACTTTTTTTAGGCCAGACATTTTTTCATTGAAGCCTTTGTCCACTGCAGTTGCATTGCTAATTCTGACGCTTCTAAGACGCGGGACCAGTATAGGCTACTGCCCTTACAGTGCTGCGAGGCTGACAGGCATGCCGTTCAGCGAAGGAAATGCCTGGGCCGCTCCACGACTTCACAATGTCAGACCAGTTTATTTTGAATGAATATGTCTGCAATCACAGTGAGTGGCCACTAAAACATAACCATCAGCCATATTCTTAATTTGAAACCCTTGTTGCTGCGTGGGTAATGAAGGGAACAGCAAGGGTTTTGAAGCCAGAGCGTGTTGCTTCATTCGGTGAACAGAGATTGCTGGAAACCAGCACAGTGCTGAGGAAAGTAGTCAGCTAGAAGTGAAGATTTCTGAGGACAGATAATCTAAATAATAAAGTCCGTCTGGATCCATTACACTGAAACTACAGCATATGCAGCAGCCTTACATTTTACACTGACTTCATGACCTCTACCAAAAAATCCTGTCTGTTACCTTTTTGGTGACCTGACCTTTGACATGTCAGCGATGACCTCCATTTTTGTTTTCAGAGCATATATCTGACAATTTTGACAGTTGCCTATGGAAATTGCTCGTATAGGTTGGCCGTATGCTGTAGTTGTCTGTTTTGAATGTTTCTTTGACCTGTGACTTTTTTCCCTCAGACCTCGACCTCTTCCTGCAATTTTTAACTTTCTGAAAAATCTTGCAATCCTTTCATGTAGTACATCAAGACCTACTAAGCTTGGTGAAGTAAACTAATACATGCACATAAATTTACCCACAACCTTCTTCAGGACATTTTATGTGACCTTTGACTAGTGACCTCGACCTCAGTTCGGTTTCTGGAGGATATCTCTCAAACTACTAGCAGTGGCCTTTTGTCACCCGCCATTCGACGAGTAGCTCGGTTGATATTTGTTACCTTTTTTGGGACCTCTGACTTTTGGCCTTTCAGCGATGACCTCCATCACTATTTTTAGGTTTCGAAGCATATATCTCACACATTTGACAGTGACCTTTTGAAATTTCCTGTCTAGATGTGCCTTATTCTCTCGTTGTGCCTTTTTAATGTTTTGTTGACCTGCGACCTTTGACCTTTTTGTGCAATTTCCAACTTTCTTCGAAATTATCCAATCTTTAATGTAGCACATCAAAACCTGCAAAGTTTAGGTCAAGGAAACCAATGCAATACACAGATTTCCGTCCTACATATCTCCCACATTCTATCCTTGTCTACTGAAACAGGTATGGTCAATGTATGCAAATGGAGGCCCGATATATCGGTTGGGCACCGGTGTTAGTCGGGGATACTGAGATGGGAATGGACACTCACGGGACAGCTGCGCAGGTCCCCCATGGTGCTAGCAGTGCGAAGCAGCTCCCCGAACATGTCTGGTGTCGGCTTCTCCTGGCACTCCAGCATGCGGACAGCTTGGTTACTGCAGCAGAGGTACAAATGGAGCAAGAGTGTTCTCAAGCGCCAGTGTCATTGTCAGTTTCACTGTAAACCACACACAAGTGGTTTACACGTTCAAACCACACATGCTTTATTTACCCATAACATCAATTAAGCCACACCACAAAATCAAATTTAAGCAATCAACCACTGAATATAATAAGCTACTTTCTGGCACTTTTGGTTTTTAAGTTTATTTTTCAAAAAGCTTTTTTAACATCATTTTTACATCATTTTTTTTTGAACCAGAAAAGTTATTTGTCTTATTTTCTACTAAGTACAGTACATTCTGGACTTATGCTTGTTGCTAAAGTCAGTTTGTTTGCTCTCAAATAAAAAGCTCATCACTAAACTTGGCAAAAAAACATTTACATAGTTCAAACTGTAAAAATTGTATAACTATTACATACTGCCCATCCAAAAAAATAAGTCGCACTCTATAATATTTTGTTGGGCAGCCTTTAGCTTTGATCATGGTGCACATTCATTGTGGCATTGTCTCAAAGGTCTTATACAAAGTACCAACATTTATTTTCCACCATATTTCGATTCATTTTTGGCCATGATATTGTACTGACGATGGGTGAATCAAATCACTCCATTAAGCTTTCACCAGCACATCCCAAAGACTTTCAGTTGGTTAAGGTCTGGACTCTGAGGTGGCTGATTTATGTGTGAAAGTGATTCCTCATGCTTGATGAACCACTCTTTTGCAATTTGAGCGCAATAAATCATACCATTATCATCCTAAAATATGCCTGTGACATCAGGGATTAAAATGTCCATTGAGGGGTTACTGGTCATTCAGTATATTGAGGGTAGTCTGCTGAATTCATAATATTACTGCAGAACAGTGCTGAGTCTAGACCTGACCAGTTGAAGCAACCACAGATCATAACACTGCCTCCAGAGGCTTATACAGTGGGCACTATGCATGACGGGTGCATCACTTCATGGGCTTCCTTTCTTACCCTGATGTGCCCATCACTCTGGAATAGAGTAAATCTGAACCGATTAGACCACATGACCTTTTTCCATTGCTCCTCAGTCCAATCTTTGTGCTTCTTTGAAAACTGAACTCATTTTTTCCCCCAAAGTAGTCTCACTCACAAGTGGCTTTCTTATGGCCTCGCAGCTGTTTTGTCCCAATCCTCTACGTTCTTGTTGCATCGTGCTTGGGGAAATGAGCTTACTATTATAATTAAACATGGCCATGAGTTCTGCCGTTGATCTTTTTCAAGATGAGACTTAACCAAGCATTTTCGTGATCTCTGATCAGGATCAGTCATGATTTTTCTCCAACCCACGTCTTCCGCAAAGTTGACAGTTCACCACTATCTTTTCAGGTTGTTCGACAGGTCATGACCGAACTCTAGTGAATTTGGCAATCTCCTTAGCTGTTTTCTTTGCTTGAGGCTGGCAAATAATTTGTCCCTCTCGAAACATAGTAACATCTTTTCAACGACCATGAGATACATCTTCCAACATGATTCATTAAGAAATAAGAAGTTATGCATTGGATCAGTCATGATTAAAAGAATTCTTGCCAGCTGAAAAATATTCATCACTACAATAACGATTCAGTCAAAGGCTCTAAATGGTCTTTTTGGTTAGGCAGTGTACTCGGTCTTTTGGAAACCATAGCCGTTTCTCAATACCAAGAATGCGCACTTCCAAGGCTACGAGCACTCAGAACACTGTCGACGGTTTGAGACGATGCGTTCTCTTTGGTATTACGCAATACGCCAGCCAGTGAGCCGCGACTTCCTCCACCATCATCCTTTTTTTTTCCGAGTGGTGTTATCTGTGGGGGAAGAGGGGTCTGTGAGCGTACGCTAGTTAAGGTGCTTAGCTTAGCTATGTTCCGCTGGCTGTTGCGAAGTTTCTCTACTCCGAAAACATTGGAGCATATTCGACATAAAACATCGTAAAGGAGCCAAATTCCAAATGTACTCAGATAATAGTTCCTCGCCTTAAAATTACCAGAAGAGTAGTTAGCCAAGAAATAGCGAACGAATATTGCAACAAAAAAAGACGTGTTTTGCGTGTATTCGCGTCTTTGCATTGACTTTTCCCCCTCGCTCCCGCTCCCGCTTGGATGCCGAAAAGAATTCTGGGATATGCGTGCTGTCAAGTTCACACAAGTTACCATCCGATGCATCCTCGGAAAAATGGGCGTGTCAGAAACACTTCCGGGACTGGTAACCGTTCTCGTCCAGACGCGAACTTTGAATTGAGACAGTACGTGGTCTCAGACGGATGACATTTCTCAAGTTCACAAGAACAGAAGTACAGAGAAGAACGCATATTGAGAAAAGGCCCATAATTTTGGCAAAACTCATTGAAGCCCCTCAGTATTCTATTCTTTGCAAGGAATCGCATGTATGTCATTTCAAGCACACCTGTATCTTTTGGCCTGTATAACCTCTCTTCGGTTGTTTTGACACTAAAGTGAAGTAGATTGACACCTTGACTGACTGGCTTGATGGTGCCTTGCCTGCTTGCTGTAAAGCTGTAAGTTATGAATGTGAGTGCATATCTGTGCATTGGCTTTGTTCACCCACAGGTTGTGCACTGTACCTGGCGGAGGTTTGGCTCGTCTGCCTGCAGGGCCTGCTCAAGCCCTCATTTTTCACAGATCCAGCTGCTCAGGCCACATAAAAGCCACATTCCTTTCATGCATTATTAACCCAAACCATTTTATCCTTGTGTTTTTGTGTAATCACTTATATGAGTCGTCCAGCATGCTTGTCTGATGGCTTGTGGCTTAACTGGCAGATTACGCCAGCCCACTCGGGGGTAAACGAGCACGGCGTGGGAGAAACAAAGACGATTGCTTCGAAACAGCAGTGGGTGACTCCATTTTAATAGCGGAGGAGAAAATTCTGCGTCTTTCGCCGTTTGATGAAGTCCTATGCCCTGCGATTAGGTCCCGCATTAACAGGTGTCCAGGTGACCAGTGCATTTAACCCGCTGGGATACAGCACAGAGCTTCTCATCCAATTGTCATTTGCATCCTGCTTGGGAAGGTATTTCCTCTCTTTTCACTAAAACGTCATTCATTGCCTGTTTCTTTAATCTAAATGTTACATGTACCCCACAGTACAGTTCATTCCGCCTCTTTCTTTTATAAATATTATTAACTACACAACACCACTATGTTAAAAAAGAAATAAACAAATAAATAAAGAGACCATTAGCCTTACAGTAAGATAAATACGATAAATTGGATGGATGAATGAATGGATAGATAGCTTTTAACATTGATGAACAGTACAGAACACAATACAGTTACTAATTCAACACACAATAAATTACACAATGAATGAGAAACTCACCTGAAATTCTGGACATACAGTATATGAAAGCCAACAATGATACGTTTTAGACACATCACTGTCTCTGGAAGACTATTCTTTAGTTTCACACTAAAGGGGTCAATGTAAACATTGTTCAACATCCCTCTCCTCCAGCCCCTCACCCACTGCAACCAACACTAACCCTAAGCCTAACCCCAACCCTAATCCTGACCCTAACACTAGCCCTAGCCCTAGCTCTAACCCTAACCCGAACCCGAACCCTAACCGTAACCGTAACCGTAACCCCAACCAACATCGAGAGGGCCTCCTCATCAGCATCGCCCCCACTTACCAGAGCGAGGTGGTGGAAATGTAGTGGACCATCTGTATGAAGGGCAGAGGGTCTGACGTGGCCCCACAGCTGTTACACACACACTGAGAAAGAAACACAGAAACATATAAAAATACATATGGACATACACACAGGACACACACCATTAACAAATGACCGTGTTTTTTATCTGAAATGTCGGCCTCTCATTTATCAGACTCTCACGCCTACAGGTCGAAATTAATAGTATGATATTGAATGTTTTCTCCTAACACGAAAAATGATAATGGTGGTAGTCTATATACGTTGTAATTGTTCTCCCCGCATATCCCATATATATATATATATATATATATATATATATATATATATATATATATGAAATACCCTGACACACGTACTTGTACAAAAAATGAAGCAAAAGTTGTATTACCTATTTTTACAAATAAAGCAGGTGGGTCTTTGATAGGAAATTGTTCTTGATTTAATCACAATTATAACAAAGACACACATCTATACATGAATTACATGAATTGATACAACATCTATACATGAATTTAGCACTTCAATTTTTTAATGTAATTTTTCAAACATACTTGCATTTGATCATGGGCTGAAGATCCAACACAATGGGCCTCATGCAGCAATATTCTCTTAAAATTCTCTTAAATCTTTTTTTTTTGTTAAGTTTTAAGTTTTGTTAAGTTTTTGTTTGTTTTTGTTTCGTTTTTTTGTTTTATGCAAAGGTTCAAATTCAACCCGGGACTCACGGTGTATGATGACTTTTTTCACCAGAATATGACTAGAACAATTTAAAACAAAAAAATTTTAAAATATACAGTATGTATCTGATTAATATTTTTGGAGATTACAATGATCAGGTTACCATAATTTCAGCAGTGGTTTTGCACGCGCCATCAGGTTGGACATGAGCAGATCTGATTCCCCTGCAGAGAAGTATTTTTCCTTTTATTTGGAAAATCTGCCCTTACAATAGCAATTCTTAAAGGTGAATTGGCATCTGGCTTTTAAAGGGAATGGAGGATGGCACACTGACTCATTTATTTCAGGTTACACCCAAAACATGCATATGACTAATTTAGACATTAAGTATGACCTCTTTTAACCATGCGCATTACTTTGTGCCCAAATAACTCACCATTAAAGGAGCAAAAATAGATTTGGACATGCCCTTAACAGCGAAAAAAATACACGGGGCAACGAGCGATTCGCCTGCTAAACCTTAGAAATCGCCACAGTGAACCCAAGATACGGGGGCAAAATTTTTTTAATTTGCCGAAAAAAAATTGCCCCTGCTCAGAATCAGACTGTGGTCTGCGCAGTTTGTGTAACTGGGCCTAAGTCTCAGACAGGCCGCCTGGACTCTGCTGCCACGGTTACTATAGTAACCTGTCTGTGGGCTGAAGCGCAACTTCCCAGCTTTCAGGAAGTTGGAATTTTTTCTGAAGCGCAAACCTTTCGGTAATTACGGTACGTACAACATGATGCGCGCATTTGTGTCCGCGATGACACGCTCAGATTAGAAGGGTCATGTTCACTTCAAGATAGAGCGTTTCCTTGTGAGACAGGACAATCGAGCTCGACTTCTGCCCGGGACGTCAAAAGTGCCAACTACTACCGAAGTTGTAGACAAGGGAAAAAAAAAAAATGTTGTCAAGAAGGAGAAGACAATCCTATATTTGTAAAAAGACTGGGTAGAGGTAGAAAAGCGAGCCGTTTTTCAAATCACGTGCGGCTTTTTTTTTTCATTATTATCAGTCAATCAATCAATCAGTCAATAACCTTTATTGCAGGGAAGTCCCATTGAGACAGAGGTCTCTTTTGCAGGGGAGCCCTGATTACAATAAAACAATTACAACAGAAGGTTAAAGACAAACAGCACAGATAAAAATACACAAAGGTCACAAACAACAATTTCAGATTAAAGGAATAACAAGTTTTAAACTAGAATAAAACATAATAAAAATTAATAAAAAAAAAAAAAATATATATATATATAGATATATACACATAAGAACATAGGACAGAGAAAAATAAATGAGCAAATCCTACCTTAAACTAAAAGCAAGTACATCTGGCCTCTAAAAGCAATATATCCAACAATAATTTTTTGAATGTGTGATGTGGAAAAAAAAGCCACCAGATGGCAGTATTGACAATTTTTTTGTTAAGCCCAGTCTGGAGCTAGGTTTTGGGGCATGTCCTGGGCATGCCTCAGAGGAGAATGTCCCAGAGAATTGGAGAAAAGTCTGGATGGTGGGAGGGGGCTGGAAAAGAGTATATAAGGATAAAAATTGAGAGTGAAAAGTAGTAGGAGAAATTGCAAGGAGAAATTGTGGAAGGATACATTTGACCAGACCTGTCACTCTTTTCAAGACCTGTGAAGCTTTTTGTGGATTTTTGCCTGTGTTGGAGCATTTTCCTGTCCCAGGACATCACAACATAGCAGCCCCATCTCAATTACCAAGGGACTGTAAATATCTCTTTTTTTTATTTCAATGTTGGTCAGTAGAGTAGATTGTAGATTAGTTCAAAGTGTTTGTTTAATTAAATCTGTTAAAGTTTAAAAATTTTGTCTGTCATCCCTTGCTGTCCGCTACGCCATAACAAATTGGGGCCATAACAAATTGACGCCATAACAAATTGGGGCCATAACAAATGACACGAAGGGGATAAGGCTGTCTAGCTTCAGAGTATCCTGGAAATTATTCCACATACAAGGAGCGAATGCGCTAAAAGAGGTACCTCCCAAATTTGTTCTAGTCCTGGGAGCCTCTAACAAAAACCATTCTTGTGATCTGGTATGCTGACTTCTGATTTTGATGGATAAGAGCTTAGTGAGATATGAGGGAAGTTTGCCTAGCAAAGCTTTATAAATAAATAAAATATGACTATGTCGAGTGCGCAGCTTGTACGATGTAATTGCAATCTGCAGGCGCGTATAGTTGGCTTGGTAGATGAGAATGCATTCGGTAAATGTAAAAATGAACAAAAATGGACACACGTTACATTATTATTAGGTTTAATTGGGAAATATTGTGCAATTATGTGTCAAAGATTGTGGTGATTGAATGTGATAATGGTGATAAAATTTGATATTTGAAATCAGTAGTGTTGAATCTTATTAAATTAAAGACTGGAATTCAGTGAGGACAGGGATGGAAAAGCAGATATTTGTTGCTTTAAATTTCATTGTTTAATGTAGTTCTTTATTTGTAATGAGTTCTGAGCCAAATGTAGTAAGCAATGACGTATGCAAATTAATGCAACACTACTCCATTTTAAACAATTTGCATAAATGCAAAGAAAAACAAAAGAAAAAAAATGGCCAAAGTGAGCCCTAAAATAGCACCCGTGAGAATTTTCACAAGAGCTATTTTTTTTTCTCCAGATCTCAAAAACAGCCCTCGTGAAAAAAAGAAAAAAATTTTTTACCCTGGCCCTTACTGCACTTTCTCCATTTGCTTCAGATTGTACGCTTACATCGTCAATATAGGGCCCAAGAACTCTCTGCTGAGACAAAAGATGCCACCTGCAAAGGCCTACAAAAAATGGTACGAGTTTAAAGTTTAGGGGCTGGAGTGTTGTGCTGAATTAAAGCCGATAGTCTTTCATCAAATTTATTATGCTGGTCAAATTGTGAGGAAATAACTGAATGACAATTTCAAACAAAGACAGACTGCTGACCTGTGGGCCCCCTGGTACCAGAAAAGGGACCCCTAGTATTGGCACTTTGGTGTCTTAAACTGGGGGTTTTGAAGGGAAATTCAAATGATAACAATGACAGGGGGTAGTGAGGGATGACAGGTTTTAGAAGGAGAGGGTGGGGACAGGAGGTGAGAAATGCTTCTTTCCAACGCAAGAGAAAACCATCACAAATAAAATAGGAACTCTGCTGAGTCCAGCGATGCCTCCTACTGTACATGAGTCTCAGAAAAGTTATGAAAGAGGGCGTGGCACAAGTGTAGGAGGCGGGGAACACTGTCGCCAATCAAAAAAGAACTTGAATGATTTCACTGATGCCTCCCTCAGGAGCCCACTACAAACACTTCATCAGTTATGAAAGGGGGTAGCTAAAGTTCAGGGGCAGAAGAATATCACTAGAAGTATATCACCAATGTAAAAGGTACTCAGCTTAGTCCAATGAACCCCCCATCCCCCCAAAAAAAAATGTGTACAATGACTGGTTCATGAGTTATGAAAGGGAACAAAGTTTGGCCATGTTGCGTAAACCCGTTTAAAATGTATGCGCCTTTTTGTTACAGGCCACTCCCACTGTCACACCCCCTTTTTGCCAACTGGCATGAACAGGTAATCGGCTGTCCTCTGGCTCATGAACAACCTTCGCACAAAATCTTGTGCAAGTCAGTGAATCCATTTGGAAGTTCTTGCTATGGACCGCTCCCACTGTCACACCCCCTTTTACCCAGTTTGCATGAACACAAACACACACTATCATTCATTGACATCTATGCCAAATTTCTGCTTCCTCAGGTGAAAACTGGGCGCTAAAGGGAGGGGAAATTTTTCTGAACCGACTGATCTAGCAAGCTATGGAGCTGCTGTTTGCAGATGATAAACGAGAAGGCACTCAGGGAGTGCATCGCCTTCACTGTTGTGAAATTTGTCAGCGGAGGAAGTCGGATTTGGATTTATCTTTGCATAAAGTATTTGCACAGAGAAGCTATCTGATGGCTGATGTGGGTATTGGTGTCATGTGACACCGGTGTGCGATGGTGCCGTCTGTATGTGCATTGAAATTCTTGTGAAGTTCTGGATCAAGAATGTGAGTCGGTTCTTCATCAAGATTTGATCACTTCCACCTTAGCATAGTATCTATCCAGACAGAAAATTTCATTGACATCCATCCAGAATTTTTTGAGATATCCCGTTAACTGTCAAACAGACAATCTAACAAATAGCAGTGAAAACATATTACCCCGTGGCGGATTATTATGTGTATAATAATCATGTTTTAATTATAATTTTCTGGCACAAAGTACACATGTGGGGGGGAACTGCACTGCTGGTCAGGTCAGGGACCGGATGCTATGTTATTGTGTTCAGTGCGCATATAATGCGATGAGTCACCTCACGCTGCATGGAGGCGCATGCAGTATGTAGGGCCAAAGCCTGCCAAAATGGCCGCAAACCACAAAGAACAGCCATTTTAACTACATTTCCCAGAATTCTAAAAGCGTTATCTCTAATGCAATAAAACCTCATGACGTCAAACCCCCTATAAGACCCCAAGCGACCCGTTATTCGCACTCTCTGCACTTTGCCACGGCATAGTTAATAGAGATCATAGGTGCCTCCATCTGACTGAAAAGTCTTGTCGGAATAGAACAAAGACCAAAGTTTTTCAGACCTCTCCAGTTGGCCATGGTAGAGTTAAAGATTAACTACGTTCTGCTGCATAATTACTCAAGTTGCCTATAGGCCTATCTATTCAATAACCGGTTAAAAAGAATTTACACTGTGAGACGACAGTATTTTTTTTTTTTTCCAACTTCTTTAACTTTTTGGAAGAAACAAAAAGGCGACCAGCTTCCCTTTTTGTTTTTCCCGATCTGCAAGTCTACGAAATTTCTGCATTTTCCCGTGCATCATTGTGCCTGGAAAAGCAGACACCACTTCCTTTCCGCTGACGAGCGTAAGGAAACAAAGACCGCCGCCCTTGCCGTCACTCGGACACTGTCAGCGACGCTGGAGAACTGGGTCACTCACTTGGTAGTGATCCCAAGTAAGGCATTTTGCAAAACTCATTTTTGCAGAGATTTAGCTAGAATATAAACGTGCGTCTATGCTAATTGTTGATGTTTGAATGTGATTATTACTGTATACTTTGAGCTGTGTTTTCTTTGCTTGCTGGTTTCATGTAGTCCAAGTCTGCCATCTTAACCCCTCCCTTTGGCACTCAGACTTACTCACACACACATACGCATACACCCATACACACAGCCTACATTTAGTCTATTTGCATATGCTCTTTCATGATATAACCACTATTTAATCCTTCCTGTGTGTTTATTGTTGTATTCAAGTGGTATTGATTGCCTGTTCATTGCTACTGAAACATAATAAACCTTTTTATATATTTTCAACAAGTGCTTCTGGTTGTCTTTGCCTGAATTTTAGCTTGAATCTAACCTCTGCTATGTCAAGAGCTCCACTTACCTTCAGCGTGAGGTTACTTTATTGGTGCTAGATGTTAATGGTAATCATATTACTATTGAATTTTAGCATTGATAATTACGCCTGGTTTTCCTATTTTGGTTGAATATTGTAATCATTAATTTATAATATAAATTGTGATTATAGTAATTCGCCATTTATGGTGAAACATTAATGAGACTTGGTCATTCAATTGCTATTAATTTTCCCTTTACCAGCAGGGTGGTGCCTCGAGGAACTTTAATATTTAAATTAAAGTCTTAATAAATAATTCATAACTAATTTAGTAGTTATTAATTACATTTAATAGCCCTTGTAATGCCCTTTTAAGCTGTTGCACCTACAAGTGCATCCCTCCTCCTGGGGCAGCCAGCTCCACCCACCTGCTCGAAGAGCGTCATGGCGAACTTCTGGTGCGGGATACAGTGCTTCGCCGTGCAGATGTCCTCCTGCGTCTCGTCCGAGATATGGAAGTGTATCCGCATCAGCAGGTTCTCCTGGAGGAGATGAGGCTGCGTTATTCCCATAGGACATTGTATTTGCGTGTGTGTGTGTGTGTGCGTGTGTGTGTGCGCGCGCGACTGTGTGTGGGTGTGAAAATACAGGCTGCATTTTTCACAGTCAGTGATCTGTTCATATTAATCTAATCAGGAGGCGTAAAAACACATATATATTTCATAATTCACTCACTTCACTCAGGGAACAAATTTAAAATCAATCGATCACACTGCTAGTTCCTGACACCCCATATATATCCCCAAAAGGAAAAGTTGTGAAGAGGAGCAGGACAGAAATAAGAACCACAATCCCACCCTTTCACCATCACCCTTTTATTCTTACACAGGCAGTCTGAGGAGAACAAGACAATCATTCAAAAATAACACATGGTTAACATGTCCAAGTGCATCACACTTGATATAATCGAACAGACGTCATGCAATCATCTAAAATCTGACCTAAGTAATTCATAATCATGAACACACTACAATTAGTTGGGGGTTCGGGTAAATAGCCAGAGCTTCTGAAAACTACCATGAGTCCAGCGGTTTTTGATTTAAAATATCCCCGGCTGGAAGATATTTTGAGTATTTGTTAACATTGGCATTATTATCGTACATTTGGAGAGTTCCATAGCTAAACGCAACGCATTCATTTGAAGCATTTTTAGAAAAATGCTAACTTTCTCATGGGAAAAGTGAGCATTGAAGAACTTTCATATTTATTGATGTAATAAGTCTTGCTGAACAACTTGCTAAATAAGTCAAAACACTGTAACATTATAAAATGATAATGAATAAAGAATTTATTGAAAAAGTGAACTTTGCTGTGATTATTTGGCAAAACTCAAAATATCAACTGAAAGGTTTTTTTTTTTTTTTTTTTTACAAAATATACAACATATCCTTTTCTTCAAACTGGGGTTAAAATGACCTTCATTTTATCAATTTCGTGTCATGGTTTTACATCCCACACCATTGTAGTGTGAAAGAATATTAAATGCATGCTAAAATTTTGGAAAGTGTGCCCTAGAACACACATACAAATAACATTCGGCAAAAGAAAAGAGACTCTCAACACTGCAGTCTTTGCCAATAATCTGCAAAATACATTGGTCACCATAGGTCCAGAATTAAAAAAAGCTTTTATAATGTTCACACAGGCGTTGTGGCATTCTTGATGAGTAAGAATGTTGAGTGTTCCTGTCACTTGCGATTTGAAGTCAAAGGCCTGCCAGTCAATATCATAGACGTAAACATTTCCAAGTTACCGTAATAAATCATAATACTCCTTTGCGTTTAGTACACTATCATTTTTGAAAATCTTCTTCTGAGTGTGGTCAAAAACTCAGCGGGGAGAAAACTATGTCCTCTGATGGGAAATGCACTCTCGGCAGATAATTTGGGGGATCTTTTTTTCTGCAGAGCTAGCAGCATAAAAATGACGCTCATATTTTTGTCCTGCCCCAAAACAAAAGCCGCTAAACAACTGGAGCCTGAGCTGACAGCGCGGGCTTCTCCATCGCTGATTCGCTGCGTGGATATATCACACATAGTGGAAAGACTGGCTTGGCACTCATTGTGCTTTGCAATGTAAGCTAATGAGCAAGCATGCGAAACATTGGCAATATATCGCTGTTGCCAAAGACTGAACATGGATTGAGTACTGGCTCGCTAATGATTATCTTCTTGAAGAGGTACTTTAAAAATTTCGAAGGTGGCATTTATTGCGTTTTGTTATGGGAGTCATCATTTGCCAGAATTTGGTTGAAAGTTAGAAAATACAGTTCAAGCCTCTAGCCTTTATAGAGATATAATGCCATTAGTGCATATCTGCAGGTCTGATAGTCAAACTGTTTTTTTCTTCGATTTTTAGTGATTTTATTTCAGCCATTCCCACATTTGAGAAGCTCAACAACTTCCAGCCACACATCATAGCAGTATTCTTTTGCCCTAACCATGGTAATGGATGCCTGTAAGGGTTGTGCGTCGCACACTGGTGATGTGCAGGAAGGACAGGAAGTTGAGGACTGGATTCAGGTGCAAGGATGGACTTGGACGCACAGCAGAGAGGCACACACAAAGCAATACAAAACAAATAGGAAACAATGTTCCTTTATAGTGGTATTAGTAATACAAAACACTGGGCTTAAGTTACAGCAACAATGTGTTACTAAAATAGAAAAAGGAAATAGGAAACGAGGTTCCTTAATTATAAATGATATCAACAATAAACAGCACTAAGTTAGAGAATTAGAACATACACGCGATCTACGGAGGATAAGTCTATACAAGACTAGTAATACAACAAAGGCATGTGGCTTACGAGACTTCGCCAAGACTGAGTGCGAAGCTCGGTCTTTAATAGCACAATAGTACCGCACAGTGGAAATGACTAACAGGTGCATGCGATGACTGCGAAGCTAAAGAATGCGTTCAGGTTTTAATAGACAGGTAAGTCTGAAGGCTAGAGGCGTGACCTTACAATGACTAGAGAAATTATACCTGTGTGAAACAGGAGGTCATGGTTCACCAATTAAATTTCCTTATTATAAAGAACTTCAAAAAGCAAAATATGAGATGGCACATAGTTAAATCATGCTATTTTTAGGGTTTTCAGGGGTGCCAATGACAGTGGCACACCTGTAAAGAAAAAAAAATATTTAAAGAATATTTTTCCCCTCAATCATTTGATTTAAAGGTTAGATTTTTGTTAGGTTTTGAATAAAAGATGGGGAGGGTAAAGTACACGTTCACGAATGTCATTAAACATGAAAACTGAGCCATGCTATCTCACAGCAGCGCACAGGAGCTGCGCAGATATTCATTGCTGGACATATTCCTGTTTCGGACGCTGAGCTGTTGGGAACAACACCAGAGTTTCTCACCAGAAATGTTGTATTTGTGGGCGGTAGTGGAGCCGGGTGCATATGGCTGTAATCCATCATTCCTCACTGACTATGTAGCAAACTGGCAAACACAGGTATCCTACTATAGAAATAATATGTAGTTTCAACGTCGTACCGCTCCTGGGGCAGAGGTGCTATTGCTGTTGTGGACTATAATAAATAAAGGCCCAACAATTTCAGACCTGAAAAAAAATGTAAAAAATATATTGCCTGTAATCGCCTTTACCAATGTGTGTAATAGAATAGTGAAAATGATTGTTTTTTTTTTTTTCAAGCCAATTATTCAGGCTTCATAGTTGCTTTAGAGACAATTTTATCTTCCTAGCTGCCCACTGCAGCCCAAAAGTGATTTTCCCCTTGAGTGGTCATCAAATTTCTGATTTTCATCCTGTCAGAATCTGTCCCACAAAAAAATAGCCTCAAGCCTCTGGAGCACATCAAACGCAAACAGACCCGTCGCCAGCATTCGCATTAACTGTTTGCATCGTCCACACTTTCCAGCCACTGCACTGAATGCAGTAATAATGGGAATGTATGAGAGATGACAAAATAAAAGCTAGCAAATTTTTTCATTCGTAGTTTATTTCATTGTTTTATTTTCATTATATGGTGGGTAACATCAGCTCAATACTGTGAGTTGCTGTGTAGGCTGAATAAAGGAAAGGTCCTTATAAGATGGGTAAGGAATGAGAAGTTTCTGGCTCAGAGCCTGACTCAAACTAATAAACTAGGCGGCTGGGGGACCAATCAGACTCTCCACAGTGCTTAATCACCGGCCCTTTTGGACCCAATGAATTAATGAAGCTGTAACTGGAGCCGTACAAGTTGAAGCTTATAGTTTGAGTCAGCAGCAAATGGCATTGTATGCCATCAACAGCCCGCATAAAAGTGTGGAAGAACAGATAGAAGCGACGGTTCTACACTAAATTGAATACACAAAAGTGATGAAATGACACAATATAGTTTCTTTGGACTGAGATCAGCTTGAAGTGACTTCATACTGTCAGGGGCGCCAATAATTTTGACACCAATAGCTTTCAGAAAAATATCTCATTATTTAAAATTAAACATGAAAAGGAGTGCATTGTAGCAAAGGGATAGTTTTCTGTATGTTTCAACTCTGATGATTAAGGGCAGTTAGGGCAATTTATTTTAGCAGCACTTTTTGTTATATTTGTAGAAATTCTCTTTACATCTTGATAGCAGCCGGATATCAAACATCATTCTGATTTTTTTGTCAGACACTGTTCACATTTATAAGATTGCACAGTAAAAATTTCAGAGAGATGAATTACTGGTGACATGATAATTTTTTGCCCCCATAAAAGGGCATTTTGGGGCAAAACCGGAAAAATTTACTCAGAAATTATTTCATTAAAAAAACGATATGATATTACTTGGATTACTGCATTTTTACAGAGAGATATCATAAAATCATAATAAAATGAATTCTAGCCTTTTATCTTACTTAGTTCCTGAGTTACAGGTCATAAAATGTGGTCTCGTTTTTGGGCATTTTGTGTTTTCGGCCGATTTTGAGGCTTTACCATACAAAAGTGGATCAAGATACACAGAAGTTAAGGCCATTTTCAGATTCTAGGGGATGAATATGGTTAGGATACCCAATTTCAGCCTTGTATTAGCAATCAATTTGGAGCAATAAGTTGCCAAAATTGGCTGAAAATGAGTTCACCAAAAAACTTAAAATATTATTCAAATTTTGAAGGGCTATAACTTGAAATCTATTTGAGATACTGGCCTAATATTTGGCTTTTTTTTAATTTTGTGTGAATATTTACTTGTGAATTTTTTCAAAAATTTTTGAGGAGGTGACTTGGAAAATTTCATAAAATCTGGATGATTTGACATGGAATGACCCAACTGCTCATGAAAAACAGTCAATTCTGGTGCACATGTAAATCCACTTCAAGACATGCAAATGCAGCCATGTTTCTTGGAATAAACAAACCCATATTGAACAAGGATTGCTCTGGGTACAACTTAAAGAGTGATCTGGCTGTTTGACAAGCGATTAAAAGGACGAACACGTCCATGTTACCATGCAACAATGCAAATGGAAAACACATCTACTACCGTGGATACAGTGGAATTGGCTAGAGTCCCCATGAGTCAAGCAAGCGCCTGCAGCCATGCTACTATTCAATCTGTTCCAACTGCGTGGCTGAAGCTAAGCAGGTGTGGGCTTGGTTAGTACTTGGATGGGAGAACACCTGGGAAAATAAGTTGCTGCTGGAAGAGTGTTGGTGGGCCTGTAGGTTGTGATCTTCCATCTGGTGGAATAATCCCCAATGCCCCAGTATAGTGATGGGGACAGTGTACTGAAAGAGATGCGTCTTTCGGATGAGACCTTAAACTGAAGTCCTGACTCACTGTGGTCCTTAAAGATCCCATGACATTCTTCAACAAGAATAGGGGGTCCCCCGATGGCCTGGCTGAATTCCCAACCCAGCTCATTCAACCTGCCACCTCATTATAACATGATTTAATCGGCTATGCTATCTGTACTCTCCACCTGGTGCTGATGTGTGGTGAGCGTTCTGGCGCCGAATGGAAACCATTGCATCATTCAGGTAGGTGCAGCACATTAGTGGTGGTGAGATGAGGTAACCCGATATAACTGTAATGCGCTTTTAATATATATGAGAAGGCTCAACATAAATGCAATGTTCACTCATTCATAAAAATAAGCAATGTCTTTTCATGAAAATTACTAGTTATGTTCAGTAACCTTTTAAACGACAAAGCGTGAACCAGTGAAGCTCTAGGAGTAGGTAAAGTGAGTTTATACACTGCCTGTCCAAAAAAAAAAAGTTGCCGTTTGGATTTATTGGCGCAGTCATTCTTCGGAATGAATGCCGGTACAAAGTTGAACATTAGATCAAAACAGAGGAGAAACTTCGCACAGCCACCATCAGTTTTCATCGGAATGCAGGCTTACTTCATGTATTTTCACACATGCACAGTGTAAGAGCACACATCTTAACTGCTCAACACCCACACTCTTACACTGAGCAAGTCATAGTTATCCAAACTCCAACAGCTTTAACCCCTTCTGAGTAATTACACATTTCACCTCTGTCTGGGAATTCACACTCCAAACATATAACCCAGAAATTTTTCAATCTTGAACTTTGTTACAGGTTTAGTCAAAACATCTGCAACCATGTCTGATGTTGAATACTATTCAATGGTTACTTTACCATAAATGAGTGCCAGTGTCGGCTGGTGAACTGGCGATAGGGGAGGCGCAAACCCATCCCCTAAAATTAATGATTGGTCATGACCTGTTTTCAATCACTCATTTAAATTACCATTACAAAAGCTCTGAAAACTCTCAACATTATCAGGTGTGGTCAGTTTTCATTAATAACGCATACCTGTCAACTCTCACGCATTCGGTGTGAGTTTAAGTGGTATATTTACGTTCCCCTATATGTAAGAGATTCTCGCAAGGTATTGAAGTCCTCAAAGCATTCTGTTTGGCCTTTTTAATTGCATCAGAAATTAGTTAAGCTTTGTTCAGCGCATAAAGTGGGAAAACATGATATTTGCAGGTCTTTGGTTTGGGGACTCAAAACTATCCATTTTGACATTCCTTGAACCACTGTGTGACACTCTGAACAAAACTGAAAGAGAGGGAATATCTGTTCAGCTTTCAGGAGCTCACGAACCTTTCATAAGCAAAGTTTTTACCTTTGCCGGAAAGGGCTGCAATGCGCTAACTGTCCATGTTCTCCAACCTCCAAAGAAGAGCCCAAAACTCATTTCCTTCCATCTCCTTGCCCCAAAATGCTGCCCGAGCAATTCAACCATATCCCCCATCCCTTTGAATACTGCTCTGAGCTGACTGCCCGAGTTCCCCTTCTCCCAGAGGGCTACCCTGAGTTGCTCGCCTTACGCTCCCATTCCACTAAAATGATGCCCTGAGCGAACTGCCCAAATTTTTCTTCCCTCCAAATTCTCACTCCGGCCTATCCTGGGGGCAACCTGGATGAGATGCATCAACTCACGCGCACACACACACACACACACACTCACATATACAATAATTTTCACATTTTTTGGGGATATCCCATAGACTTAGATTCATTCTCGAAGCCCTTACCCAGACCTAAACCACAAACACTACATGCCTAACTCTAACCCTAGTCCTAACCTCACCCTAACTTTAAACCCTAGCCTTAAAATACCTGTTACCTTGTGGGGACTAAAATATGTCCCCATAAAGATGGCAAAATCTGGTTTTCCAGCACTTATGAGGATATTTGGTCCCAGCAAGAGGTAGGAATTCGAGCACACACACATACACACACACACACACACAGGCAGGCAGACACATGAAAATAAGACAGGAGATCTTACAAAGCACTCGGCTGCATCGTCCATGATACCCAGCTGAAAGCGCTGTTCATCCTGGAAGGTCTTGGCCAGAGCACAGCGCAGGGCATCAGACGGGAGTACCTTCTCATTGCTGAACTGGAACTGTGCGAATATGCTCTACAACAAAGAACAAAAGCACACACACCCAGTGAAACGCACACACTGCCAGCGGAAACTAACGTCTGGAGTATCATATGTAAACAACCCACTGCAAATTAACTAAAAGTTTTAAATGATAGAATCACACACATTGCGGAAGACAAACACACAGAAAAAGTCAGCTGCCTTTCGAAAGCTAATATTTGTTGAACCACGATACCACGACATGTAAACAAACTAAATAAAGAAGTTTGATGCAATTTCTCTGGCTGTGTGAAACCAACAAAAAATATTCAACATTTTGCCTGCAGAAATTTAAAAAAAAAAAACTTTTGCATATTATGACAATATTTTAAATACATAAAGTTATACGAAATCAATTGTACTAATGTGGAGCTAAGACTTTCTTGATAATGATACACCCAAAGGAGTACAAACATTCAATGCAGAAAAGATGTCTTGGAAAAAAAGCAAACAGTAATTGCGTGTAACAAAAACAGTTTGGGCATAAATTAAATATATTCCCAGCAAAATGACCCATTGTAATGAAAACAAATGTTCATTCTCCAAACCTGCTGAATGTAAACCTCTTTAAAAACTGCTCTCTCTCTCTCTCACTGCTTGAAACTGCTTCTAAACAATAAAGCAGCACTCCACTCTTATCTGCTGAGACAGCAAGATCCCCCCGCTGACTTTGGTTCAAGTGCTGTAATGCACCATTTCTATACGGACATGAAGTAGGGACACTGACATTACAAGTCATTACAAGTCATTTAAACATGACTGGGTTCCTCGTGAAGTTCGCCTCGGGTTCATCTCTGTCCTTCTCCTCTCAATTATGCAAAAACTGCAAACTTTGCTAAAGTGGGCACAACAATCCCATAATGCCCCAGGGTTGCGGTAATGCGTGATCTGTGCCAAACCAAAGGCTGTCACTGAGCAGTGAGGCACAGTCGATCTAGGGTGGTATGATCTGTTGTGCTGCCATAAAATTCCTTAAGGGGTGCCCCCCGGTGGCTGGATGAGGCATGTCGGTGTGCAGGTGTGAGAGCCGCACAGCCACTGATTGACTGCACTGCGCCACAGAGTCCGTGTGGAGGAGGGAGGCATGGAGACAGCGGGGGTGTGAGGGTGATGGGTAGTGGGGAGGGTTGGATGTAGATGGATCTCGGCAAGGGAAATTTCCACAGCGCTCTGCCACCTCGCTGATCACACTGCTCTGCACAGCTCATACATAGCAAGCGCATGGTCGTACACTATTCAGATTACATCTCCCTTCTCTCTCTCTCTCTCTCTCTCTCTCTCACTCCCTACTCCTTTCACCATCTCTCTCTTCTCACTCACCTCATCCTCTTTCATCCCCCTTCTCTTTCTCCCTCTCTCTCACTCCCTACTCCTTTTACCATCTCTCTCTTCTCTCACTCACCTCATCCTCTTTCATATCCCTTCTCCTTCTCCCTCTCTCTCACTCCCTACTCCTTTCACCATCTCTCTCTTCTCTCACTCACCTCATCCTCTTTCATCTACACTCTCTCTCTCACTCCCTACTCCTTTCACCATCTCTCTCCTCTCTCACTCACCTCATCCTCTTTCATCTCCCTTCTCTCACTCATTCCCTATTCCTTTCACCATCTCTCTCTTCTCTCACTCACTCCCTATTCCTTTCAATTCAATTCAACTGAGCTTTATTGGCATGATGCAGATGATGCATACATATTGCCAAAGCATGAACATTTTCTATTTACAGATATGTTCATATAATTTGCTTTAAAAAATACAAAAAAATTGCATATTAAAGAATTAATTAATTAAATAAATAAAACAAAAATTAGGAAAAACAAAATTATAATAAATAAAGAAGAAATGCAAACAAGACTAGGTGCAACCTAGTATATGGCTGGGCCGCCAAGTGCTGTATGAGAATGTGGGCCCAAGAAAAGGGTGCTAAATGAGGCAAAGCTCACGCAGTTATATGAAGTGCAAGTTTAGTAATGAGCTGGAGCTGATAAATTATGTACAAAGTGGGTGGGGAGAGTGTGAGAGTGGGTGAGTGAGTGAGGGAGTGGGAGTGAGAGTGGGTGAGTGAGGGAGTGGGATTGAGTGAGAGTGTGGGAGTGGGAGAGTGTGAGAGTGTGAAAGAGTGAGAGCGGGAAAGAGTGTGAAAGAGTGAGAGTGTGAGTGAGGTAGAGGGAGTGAGAGAGTGTGTGAGTGAGAGTGTGAGTGGGAGTGAGTGTGTGAGTGAGAGTGTGAGTGTGAGTGAGGGAGTGGGAGTGAGTGTGAGTGTGTGAGTGAGAGTGTGAGTGAGAGAGTGGGAGTGAGTGTGAGTGTGTGAGTGAGACCGTGAGTGAGGGAGTGGGAGTGAGTGAGAGTGTGTGAGTGAGAGTGTGAGTGTGAGTGGGAGTGAGTGTGCGAGTGAGAGTGTGAGTGTGAGTGAGGGAGTGGGAGTGAGCGAGAATAAGAGTGTGTGAGGGAGTGGGGGGGGGGGGTCTTGAGTAAGGAAAACATATCAAAAGCAAGTTATAAATTTGAATAGACAATGAGCTAGAGTAAGGGTAGCAGTTATTGATTTTGTGAATATGAATTTGAGAGAGACAGCAGCAGCAGATGTAGATGGCAGTTAAAGTATTTAAGAAAAATAATTTCCTATGTATCATTACTTATGGTTCATTAAACAAAGAAAAAGTTTGTCATTTATATTTATATCAGAAAAAAAACAACAAATCTAAGTTAATAATATATAAATGCAAAAGTATATTGTTTACATGTGCAACGACTGTGCATATATACTTTTGAATGTGGTGAACAAGTTGTGTTTGCTTCAGGGGGTCATTAGTAATTATAGCATTACCTGAAGCAATTTAGGTTTGGGTGAGGCTGGGGGTGTCATCTGTGTGGTCCCTATTGCCTGGTATTGGGTGGCAGAGGCTTAAAGGAGGACCCATACACATGGGCTGCATGCTATTGGAAAAAACTGGCATGGCGATATTTTGGTGTTCTGTCATATATTTTGGGATATATTGTGGTTGGGGGGATTATGACATTAGGTGGGATCCATGACATTAAAGGAGCTTACATAACATTTTATTCAACAATTTCAAATTTATTTTTGGCAAATAGCAATGTCATAAACATCTTTTGAAGAAATTAGAAAACTGAAAATAGCAGCTATACACCAGCACCAACAGCGCAAAATAATGTACAAATAAAATTATTAAAATAACTAATTCAATTGCCTATAAGACAAATAACTTGAAATAAGTTAAATAGAACTTGAACATGATGATGTTTATTATTGCGACGTGACTATTGCACTTGCGCACACTGCAGTGTTGATGTTGAAATGATATATTGTGGAGCTGTACATACTTTCGAGTGTCTAATGCATTAACCCTTTGAGCGCCGAATACATTTTCAAGGAATTAAAAATGTAGTTATCCTGAGCTGCGGGAGCTCTTTTAAACAAGTTGCCACATGATAGGTTTTCAACAGCATCTGACTTTGATATCTTACATCACGGCGCTGAAAGGGTTAACTGAGACTGTGAATGTTATACAGTTTGTAATATTCATACACTTTATACACAGGTGGGTGCATTAACTGTTGTGTGAAGATAGCTGTGCATTCTATACAGAGCAGGTTTGGGATCAGGTGTGGGTCCTGATGCTTGGCATTTTGTGGCAGTGTCTGGAAGAACAGTCTTTAAATCCCTGTCCTTAATGCAGGATGTGCTTTGTGACTCTGATGCAGTTTTAAAAGTTGTGGTGCTGTGGAGTGCGGAGGTATATCCGAGTCCTTCAGATGTATTGAAGCTTGTGGTTAATTAATAATCTGAATGGTAATGTTATTTTTAGTTGTTGTTTCAGTGTGTGTTGTCCAGGATCACTGGCGTAGTAGGTGGTTTATAATCTTTTAAACTTTATATTTTCTTTAATCTATTATTTTCATTGGTGTCGGTTAAAGTTGCTCTCATAGATACAATCAAAGCGGCCACCACAACTGCTTCCGTTCAAATAAACCAACTCATGAACGCGCAAGGGAATAAGTTAATTTGGAAACCGGTCGGGGCATCATACCGGTATTCTTGAAAATACTGAAGCATAATAGTCCCGGCGCCACTTCCACCGTGTACGTAAATAGTCCAGCTATAGTCATAGTAACAGTATTTATCAATTTTTCCTAACATCGTGTAAGTTCCTATATTGGACTGAGGGATGTTTAACGTTAAAGTTACCAACCGATCTGAAAGAACAAAGCAAGAATGGGCAGGATAATCACACGCATAAATGTATGTGGCGCGTTCAATTCCACTATTTAATTTTGCACCGAAACTCACTGAGCTCAGTGCCCTCAGATAAAAGTAAGGAGGGGAAATCTGTGCTCTCAAACTATGTAGCTACTGCCACTCCAAATGCAAGAGAATAAAACTGGGTAACTTAATTTTCAAGCAACACCGCGGACTCGCAAAAGCTCTAAACAAACAAACACGTACTGTAACTTAACTCATGAAATGCCCCCGTTTTTAAAGGAGTAAACTTTTTTCAAGCCATGAATTTTGAATTGTCTGACTTCACGTAGGCACATATTCGTAAGTCAAAAAAGTGAAAATTTCACTTACCTTCTAGAGAATAATCCAAAATTCACCAAAAGCAAAGTACTCCGTTTCAAATCCAAGATCCAACAACAGCAAAATATTCCTTTTCTGCTGCAATCTCTCAAATCCAAGATCCAACAACGGCAAAGTATTCAGTTTCTGTTGCAATGTCTCAAAGCCGAAAATCCGGACCCATGTATTTATAATGCAAATACACAGACCAGCAAATACGAGTGACGTCAACGCCCGGCCAGCCAGCCAGCCAGCCAATCGTCGGCCAACCAATCCTTGAAGTTCTTCCCTGCCGGCCAACCAATCGCTGAACTTCTTCCCCGCCGGCCAGCCAATCTTTGAACTTGATCACTCAGTCAGTCACTCACGCAGTAACTCAGACAGCGACAGGCGCGTTTATAACGGCCGGGCCGGCCCAGCCCAGCCCAAAAACACAGCAGATTTTGTGCGGGTGGAGTGTCTTAGGGCAGGGTGATTGTCGCCCCGTCCCTCAGGCTATGACAAGCTGCCACATATGATTGCTAATGTCTCTCCTTCTCCAAGCAGTGTGCAAATTTTTATATTGTTGGGTAATTGTTGTAAGTTTGGAATTTTGGGGTGGAATTTTTCAAAATATTTGTGTCTAATATCCTTGAATTTTTCACACTGAAGGAGGAAGTGCATCTCTGTCTCAACCTCACCTGTCATACAGTGACCACACAAATCTCTGTCTCAACCTCACCTATTATACAGAGACCCCATATTCTTTCCTCTTTGGGTTTCCATGATTTCTTATGTCTGCCTGTTTCTAAGGCGGCGGGTCCTGATGGCTTATATCCGAGAGTGCGTAGGGAAGTTAGTGAGATCATCTTTAAACCGCTATCCACCATCTTTAGACTGTCTTCAGAAACAGAAGAAATACCAAATGATTGGAAACAGGGCAATATAATACCAATATATAAGAAAGGGGACCGTACTGAGCCAGGAAATTACAGGCCAGTCAGTTTAACTTGCATTGCGTGCAAAATATTGGAATCTATCATAAAAGATGAGCTGGACTTATTTCTTGAACGTAATAATATCTTGAGGGATAGCCAACATGGTTTCCGTAAAGGAAGGTCATGCCTGACAAACCTTTTGGAATTTTTTGAAGAGGCCACCAAGACTTATGACCAGAGCAGGGCTTATGACATCATATATTTCGATTTTCAGAAAGCATTTGACACAGTACCGCATCAGAGACTAATTTTTAAAATGAGCTCCATTGGAGTTACAGGAGGTATTCCTGAAGTGGATTCAAAACTGGTTGCAGGACAGAACACAAAGAGTGGTGGTCAGTGGTATCTCATCTGAGCTAGGTATGGTGGGGAGTGGCGTCCCCCAGGGATCGGTGTTGGGACCCCTGCTGTTCCTCATCTACATTAATGACCTTGATAGGAATATTGAGAGCGGATTAGTTAAATTTGCAAATGATACTAAATTGGGAGGTTTGGCAAATAGTTTAGAGTCCACTGAAGTGATTCAGGATGATTTGGATAGAGTCCAGAATTGGGCAGAAATGTGGCAAATGAAATTTAATTTAGCGAAATGTAAAGTTGTACATGTAGGTAATAAAAACATTAGACGGGATTACTTCATGGGAGGTTTTAAACTGGAATGTGCTCCACACGAGAAAGATCTGGGAGTGATTGTTGACCAAACCCTCACAGGCTCTAGCCATTGTGCCGTAGCAGTTAAAAAAGCCAATCGGATGCTGGGATACATTGCCAAAAGTATTGAGTTCAAATCCAAGGAGGTGATGCTTCTTTTGTACAACACATTCGTCAGACCACATCTAGAGTATTGTGTACAGTTCTGGGGACCATACTTTAAGAAAGATATAGAGGCTCTAGAAAAAGTTCAGAGAAGAGCCACTAAGCTAATTCCGGGTATAAAAGATGAAAGCTATGAGAAAAGGCTGAAGATCCTTAATCTCTTTAGTCTTAGGAAAAGGAGACTAAGGGGTGATCTGATTGAGGTCTTTACATATGTTAAAGGGATTAACAAAGTGAATTATGTAGGATTCCTTCAACCAAGTGTTGTTAGTAGAACTCGGGGTCACAAATGGAAGCTGACTAAAGGTAAATTTAGCACTGATATTCAGAGATATTTCTTCACCTAAAGAGTAATTTCGCTGTGGAACAGCTTGCCTGACCATATTGTTGAGGCAGAGACCTTGGGAGTTTTCAAGAGCAGGCTTGACTTAAAGCTAGATACCATTGAGTCATTGAGTATCTGAAGTGACATATTCACGATAGTATAAAGAAACTGGCGAGCCTAGTTGGGCTGAACGGCCTGTTCTCGCCATTCATGTTATGTTATGTTATGTTATGTTATGGCCAGACTGTGGTCACTGAGCCTGTACTTGGTCAGGATCTGTCTCTGCTTTATATCCCTGACGATGAAGAGATATTCTGCCAGTTTATATTCTCTTTTCAGGGCCCAATAGCATTCAAGTTTGTGCTGTGATTGTGTCTCAGTGTCCCAATGTTCCAGATAAGAGAGTTTGATGTGTTTCATGGTTTGATTCACTCTAATTTGAGTTTGGAAAGCATCGCTGATGTGAAATTGGTTTGTTAGTTTACCAATTCACTCACCCCTTACAATTCATTGCTCCCCCTAACAAAGCAATGCTGTAATATCCGAAAATTGCGCTGACAGCTTGTGTACATTTACTCTGAATTTGATGATAGAGTCAACAGATTATTGAAGCATGAGGCAATATTTTGACCACTGACAAGAAAACGAGTTCCATATTGCAAATGGACAAATCACTTGAGGGTCATTCCATATGAACTCAACCAAAGTACAAGAATCTTCCATGGTCATCGACTCAGATTTGGCTCAAATTTATTTTGGGAGTAATTAATTGAATTAACCTCCTAAGCCCTGAGTCTCTGGTCCAAAAATGACATGCCCAAAATGAAATGAGTATATCTCTGCAACTACTTGGTCCATTTCAATAATCTTGGTATCGTAATAAAGGTAACACCTTGGGGATTTTAGTCATGGTATAAAAATCAGTGTATATGTGTCATGCTGCACAGATTAACTTTTCCCCACCCCACAAAGCCGAACGAACACCCGGAGCTAGTTTCTTAATAAGCACATTTTATTTATACAACAGTTTAAAAACGGATCTTTGACGGCGAGTAGGTTTACAATTAATATGCATTAATCCCCTAAAAACAGTGACATAGGCCCACGGGGACACCTAAAACATACCAAACATAACAGTCATTAATCCGACCCAAACATTCAGCACATATATATCCACAACAACATCCAGGCACACTGCATACCGGTCTGGAGATGCTCCTACAGCATACAACCCCAATGAGCCTTTACCAAACACCGCCCCTTTACAATATAAACACAAGCCATGCAATCAGTCTTTTACAATCCCCCATCGCATAATTTACGTGTCGCTTACACCTAAGCATTGACACACACCATTTAGCAGAGCCTCAGCTTCTTAATGCCCCAACAAAATATCAGCTCTTGCCGCAAGGCAGTCAGCACCCAGCCATTCTATTTCCCAAAGCTGGTCGCTTCCTTATGACACCCACAATGATGCGTCCGTGAATGTACGGGTGCGCCCAGCTACCACAATACTAGCGCCCCTAAAGCGCAACCACATTTGCCGTTGCCGCACCCTACATTCACCCCCCTGCAGCATAAATTGTCATCTGAATGATAAGATACAGAAATAGGTACCTGCCAGATCCACTTACCCTTCATAACTACGCCTTTAGTTAAATTATCAACAATGATGGCCAGAATATTATTTGGAGTACCTAACCACAGAGTGTTAAGGTGAGCCGCTACCTGAGCCCCAGCCGTTCCCCCTCGCCTCGGAATCACGGACCGTGGCAAATTAAAGGGATTGGTATTCACACCCGCCGTGCTTCTGGTAGATCGCCGTGGTCCCACTGGAGGAGGGTCCTGCTCCTCCTCCGACAGCTCTGTTTCAGACTCCTGCGGTGAATTCACCAGCACATCTCCCAAATCACCCTGCTCCCCCTCCCGAGGGGTTGCCTGCACTCCTGTCTCCACTGCTTCCAAATCACCGGATGGCCCCTGCATCTGACCCGTGTCTCTTCCTTCCGACCCAGCATCTTGAGAGCACCTCACTTGCAACATCGCAGTGTCTTCCTCCGACTCCTCATCAGCGGAAACCCTGCTCTGGCCCACGTCAGCTTCCCCAACCACACTTGGAGCCTGGTCTGCGGCCGGCTCGGTACCACAGGGCCGGAGTTCAAGCCGGTGCACATCCAGAGCCATCCACTGGAGCAACAGTGTAGACCGCCCCTTTGGGATCGAGACGAGCTAAAACCTGGTATGGCACTGGTAACCATATGTCCTGAATCTTGTTCCGTCCCCTAACGGTGCGATTCCACCTATACACCAACTGCCCCTCATGCAGAACACTCTGCCGTGAGGGGGGCCCACGATTTCGTTGCCGGGCTTCTGCATGTGCAGCCATTTGCCTCTGTGCATGCCTCTGAGCGGTCCTCAACTGCTGCTGGTGCACAAGGGCCCAATCATCCGCAGTCCCATTAAACTCCTCCTCCGTCGCTCCCAACAGAATGTGCGCTGGCAGACTGGGGGACCGGCCAAACATCAAGAAGTATGGCATATAGCCCGTGCTGGAATGCTCTGAGGTATGCAAATACCACCTCCGACAAATCCTCCACCCACCTCCTCTTCTTCTTAGGGGAGAGTGTTCTCAACAGGTCGTGAAGAGTGCGATTAAAACACTCGCACTGTCCATTACCCTGCGACTCCGGCTCATCCCATAAACCTTGCACAGATTTTGTATTACCTCGGCTTCAAAGCATCTCCCTTGATCAGAGTGAATTCTCTGCGGGACTCCATACTTATGGATCCATTCCTTCACTAAAGCCCTTGCCACTGTCACAGCCTTCAGGTCTCGGGTTGGAACTGCCACGGTGAACTTAGAAAATACGTCCGTAACCAACAACACACGTTCGCGACCATCGCTTGAAGGCTCCAATACTGTAAAATCCATGGCCAGCACTTCCAACGGTCGTGAGGCGGTCAGCGATCCCCATTCCGTGACCACCTTTGGTAGTGGGACCTTAGCCACGATGGAGCGTTCACACTTCCGGCAATACTCCTCTACCTCAGAATGCATTCCTGGCCAGTAGCGCCTTGCCCGCACCAGCTGAAACGTCCATGGTGCCCATGACCGTCATGCACCTGCTTTAAGGCCTCTGCACGCAAACTGTGGGGTAGCAGCAGCTGCTTCAGGCACCCTCCTCTTGAATCCCGGCACTCCCGATAACCCCCCCACTTCAACACCAAATCAGCTTGCTGCTGTGACACCAGGAAGTCAGTGGAATACACAGGAAAGCTTTGATGAAACCCCCATGATATTTATGGAAGCCACACCATCGCCCCCTATGCCAGCTGACAAAGAAGTCTTCACCTGCTCCACGGTTCGCAAAACCCTCGGGTCTTCAGCCTGCACATACTGCCTTGACAACCCACCAGCATTTGCATTCTGCCTTCCAGGTTGGTACCGCAACTGAAAATCAAACTGGGCTAGCTCCGACACCCACCTCTGCTCCACTGCTCCCAACTTTGCTCTCACTGAGTCACAGTAAATGAAGATGGAACACAGCATAAATGAAAGATCTCATTTGCACCAAACAAAGTTTTACTTTTATGCCTCCTGAAATTATTCAGCTACAGTCTGAAACCTCTAAAAATCACAGCAGAGAATCTCACCATTATCTGTGCCAAAGTTTATTCTAATCAAGTAAATCAGAGCAAAATTAGAGAGGTTTTAGTTCAGGAATGTCTGGGTGGCATCTCCAAATAGGCATGGTGTTCCATTTCGGATATCTCAGGTACCAAACTGTAAAACTCATATAATTTCACTTATATGTCACTACAGGCATACATTCTATCTAATTAAAACAATTTTATTTGTTCATTTATCATTTATTTATTTTTTATTATTGCAACCAGTCCTGTGTACATTTTCCCATAGGAAATGAAGTATGATGCTACTGGAGCAGATTTATTTTCAATAAATCAAGCAAATAAAGAAAATTATTAATACAAAGATAAGGTAAAAAGGTAAAAACTAAAAACAACAAACACCCAGCAATTATTTATACAAGAACTATGCTCCTGCTGCTCAAAAAAAAAAAGTCTTTTACCCCATTTGAGACTAGAACCATGTATCTCTGGCTCATACATGTGCATCGCCTTCACCACTGAGCTAATTGAATAGTCAGTTCTCCCTGTGCCACATTTTTTAGTGTTCTCTCAGTAACCGCGCATGGATTCTTTCAAAAGACGACTTGGAAAAGGACTTTTCAATATTTAGTGGACAATCATAGCGAAATATCAAAAAGAAACTGGTTTAGCGACTGTATATCTGCGCTCATTGCTGCGCTCTGAGTCTTTGTGTGTAATGTCGCCTGGCAGCCGGAACGCAGAAAAAGAAAAACAGCGATCAGAACAAACACTTCAGCAACTACATACACAAAAACTGTGATTGCAATGGTGTATGCTGAACTGTGTGCTCAAAATGCAACTATATGTATGGCTGTCACCTGCACAATGGCTCAGTGACTTTACAGTGGTTTTACATTTTTTTTGCACATTAAAAAGATAGTAATAATAAAAAATCCTCCAAGTAAAAACAATGAAAAGTGTATATAAAATGTATATAAGTTATGAGGTACAGATGTAATCAATAATATATTGTATATCATGAGCATTCAAATTGTAGCATTCAAAAATTCCATCCCGAAAACATATCATTTCATACAACACTGACAGACACTAAGTCTTCAATTTCCTGTCTTAATCTGTAATGGTCTTCAAATACAACTTTAATATTCATTGAAGTTGACATGAATATGTCTGAAATAGTTTCCAGCTGAAGACATTGGATTTAGCATACAATACTCACTAGCAGCTGGTAATATATGATTTTTAATGTATAAACACTTCTTAAAAAATTGTAAAACTCTGTGATGAAACTGAATTTGTAGTGGAGCACGTCCTGATAAATTTTCTATAATTGCACAATGAATCATGGGAAGAAGCCTCTACATACATCTCAAACTTTTTCTCCATGCAGTACATAAATCAGCCATAGAACTGTTGTTTAAATGCCATAATGGTGCACCATAGAACAAACAACAATACTGCAGAAATAATTGAACTTTGATATCACAGTCAATATAACCAAAATTAGACATAAACATATTAAAACATTTACAGAAATTGGCTATACCTTTTTAGATACCAAGATCTCAATCATAGGTACTAACATAATGACCAAGATGAACAGCACTGTCATTAAATGGTACCGTGAACCATAAACATGAATATTCCCTAACACCTGTTTACAGTTTCTGCCTTGAAACAACAAAAGCTGAGTTTTAGCACCATTAAATAATACATTATAATCCTCAGGATATGATTCACATATGTTTACCATTTTACGTAGACCATGAATAGAAGGGCAGACTAGGGTGAGGTCACCTGCATAAGACAGAGCATCCATATAATTGTGTCCTAGATGACAACCAACTCCAGAATCTTCTAACTTTCTCAATAAGCCATTAACATAGACAGCAAGCAGCACAGGGGATAAAATCTCATCTTGTCTGACACTATTACATACAGAAAAACTGTCTGAGACAGAAAAGCACCACTTGACTTGCATTTTCTGACCTGTATACATATTTATCAATAACCTTAATACAAGAGGAGAGACATTTCTACATAACGTATCAGCTCAAGAAATAATTTACAGTAATGTACTCTATCAAATGCCTTTGTGGCATCTAACATGAGAATATAAACATTAGTGTGATTGAAATTATAATAACTAATAACTGCCCTGCTGGAAAAACCAGCATGGACCAGCACCAAAACAGAACATATGCTGGTATGCTGGGCATAGGCGTATATATGGGCATCATACCAGCATATGTTGTGTTTTGGTGCTGGTCCATGCTGGTTTTTCCAGCAGGGCTCATTTAATACGTATGTACACTGAGTGGTAGACGACTCATTTTTGAACCCAAACTGGAGAAAAGAGCTTGATAAGCATTTTTCATCCTTAATAATAACAACAACAATATCTAATACTTTACCAATAATACCGCTAAGGACAATAAACCTATAATTGTCACTATCACTAAGTGCCTTCCTTCTTTGGAATTGGAATTGGAATCATTGTACCCGTAGTCATAGACTCAGGGAACAAACCACGAGTTAACATGGCATTGAACACAAGACTTATTAAAACATATAACAGATGAAAATTATGAATAACATGATCTGAGAATAGACCTTCATGACCATCTGCCTTAAAATGTTTTAACTTACTAACTGCTTTAATAACTTCACTAACATTGATAGTGTAATCTGCATTATGGTCACTGACAATTACCTCATCAATATGTTTTCTAAGACAGGAGATTTCATTTTCCTCAAATGGAACACAGTTGTAGATGGCTTTATACTTATCAGCGAGTATACTACAAATCTCAGACTCACCAGAGGTATTATCTATACCTGATGGTAGCGAGTATACTACAAACCTCAGACTCACCAGAGGTATTATCTATACCTGATGGTAGCGAGTATACTACAAACCTCAGACTCACCAGAAGTATTATCTATACCTGATGGTAGCGAGTATACTACAAACCTCAGACTCACAGAGGTATTATCTATACCTGATGGAGGTATACTACAAACCTCAGACTCAGAGGTATTATCTATACCTGATGGTAGCGAGTATACTACAAACCTCAGACTCACCAGAGGTATTATCTATACCTGATGGTAGCGAGTATACTACAAACCTCAGACTCACCAGAGGTATTATCTATACCTGATGGTAGCGAGTATACTACAAACCTCAGACTCACCAGAGGTATTATCTATACATGATGGTACAAAGTTGTCCTTTCCCTTGAGTTTTCTCACCTCAGACCACAAATTTCTATGATCATTAATTGCAATGGTCACAGCCATATTTTCCATAATAATTGTATCTCTGTTTCTCTTAAAGCCTCTGGAAACTTGTCTTGACATAGCGAAAATTCACGTATAATATCAAAGTTGAGTGTCTCATAAAGCATCTACAAAAAACTGAGTGAAAATTAACTTTCATAACTATTCGAAAACCTAGTTCAAAAACGGCTCATTTTGCTATTCAGTCCATTTCTCAAGACAGTGTGGGTGCGGCGCATTGCGGTGTGACTGGCCACTCCCTCGATTTGAATGACATCTCACTGGCTCCGTGAGCATTAGTCACAGCAATGGCGCAAGGGTCACAGTCCAGCCCCATATGTTTGAGCCGTCTGACTCGAGCCGCTTGCACACCAGACGCGAAACGAATTTTTCGCAGGACAGATTAAATTCAAAGTCAATGCGAAGACTTGAGCGTGTATTCAAGTCTTCGCTTTGCCTTTGAATGTAATCTGTCGTGCGAAAAATTCGTTTCGCGTCCAGTGGGCAAGCAGCTTCAGAATCAGACGAAGCAGAACCACTGCCATCTGGAAACACCGTCCAGCCAGTTACGGAATGGTATTTTGTAAAATCCTTTGCTGTTTTTATTATTACCGAGTTAGCGCATCTCCGCTAAAATTCAGCGTTAGCAGTGATGCACCCAACGGCGGCCTGATGGTACTGTAACGTTAGCTAGTGCTGTACAATATTACTGCATCGTAATTAGCTTGCCACTCAACTGGTTGCGAAAAAGACACACATGGAGAGCGTTCATTTGCTGCCAGTCTGTCACGGGCGGAATCATGAGCAATAATTAAGGTATCAAAATATTAACTTAACTTCCCAATGACAAAACGACAGAAACATTGTGATACGGAAATACAACAAACTCTAGGACAAAAAGGTTCATAATAAGTAGCTCCTTTTAATATTTGATAAAGCAAACATGAAAATAAGCGTATTTTAATGTTTTGCTCACAATGTGTTCGTCTGGCCTCGTTTTGCTCACGAGTGGTGAAGATTGATCCGCTGAAATAACCACCAGTTCACTGCTTGTGGTCACAGGTTGTAAGGTGATTTGAACGCAAGTCACCGCTTGTGTTCTGAGAAACACCATTTTTACGAGCTGGTTTGAACGCAGCATAAGACATTCGAGCCAGAGCGGAAGAACTATTCCACGAGCACACGCCCCATTCAGAAAATCAGTTACTGGTGCGTTTTGAATGGAGCTAATACAAACATACATGATGGAGGAAATAGCGGGGGACAGACAAATACGCGGACAGACGGACGGACAGATAGATAAATGGAACCAAAATGTAGTTGGGTAATCAATCGCAAGACAGGCTACATCGAGACGATGTTTCTCGAGCTCAGGCCAACTGGTAGGAGCAGAGAGGTTTCATAATTTCAGTTAGGGGTGGGACAAATGACAGTTTTTTTTAATTGGTTTGGCTTATTAAGTAATAACCCACTAAGAAAACCACGCCCAATTCAACCGCAGTAAGAGGATAGGTGCTAAAAATTTAATGACAAAATCTCAGATTTGAATTAGACATAATTTTTAATATTTTAGTATGCTTACTATTATGCATATACAACCCTAAATAACGTCATTCAAAGGTTTTTGTGGACTTGGGTTTACGGAGGCTTTAACATTTCTTATAGCTCTATGGTATCTTGCTCTACTAACACTCCTCATCTCTGCAATTTGACCATCATGCGGACAACCTGAAGCTTTCCATACCTTATGCCAATACAAAGACTCGTCATTTCTTAACATATGCGTTCCACCAAGGAACCATATTACTAGTTTAGCAATTTCTCATGGTGGGTATACACTGATCAGCAGCACTTGTGCAAGCATTTAATGTACAAATGTAAACCTCAACAATTTGCTATTTATGTTCAGTACAAAACTTATTTTTACATTTAAAAACTTCACTGCTCACGAGACATCACTGCCAACTGAGACATCACTGGCTGGCACGGCACCACCTGGATTGATACCAACTTTACCACAGCTGACTGGCACGGCACCGCCTGGATTGGCACCAACTTTACCACAGCTTACTGGCACGGCACAGCCTGGATTGGCACCAACTTTACCACAGCTGACTGGCATGGCACCACCTGGCGTGACACCACTTGGTTTGGCACCAATTTGACCACTGCAAACTGGGACATCACTGGCTGGCGCGGCACCACCTGGGCTAGTACCAAAGTTGACTTCAAGACATCAGATCTTAAATGAGTTTGTCATGCGTTTTACAGCCATCTTCGTTGAGTGTGATTCTTCTACTCTAACCAGCAAGCTCACTGTAGAATTATTAACTTTCTCTTCAAAAACTCTGATCCATATCAGCTAACCCATCAAATATGGCCACATAATTAGCACATTCAGGACTTGTTTTTTTGAATTTTGGACCACTGAGCACCACAGCAGATGATCGGAACATTGTTTTCTTCAAGTGACCCAAAAACTTGCATAATATCCTCACAAAAGGCCAAACTTTCAGATCTGTTTGACGAATCATGTCTGGCACGCAGCTCATCTAGTATATCGAAGTTGCTGCAAGCATTCCACAGCACTTCCTTCGAAGTCCTGAGTTCTTTCATGGTGTAAAATGCAGGCAGCACATTAACAATGGCATCATTAGTGCTAGTGGATCCTTTATGAAACTTGGCGTACATCAAGGCCTTATTAACCACAATAATCTTGTCATCCTTACTACTTAGCTTACATTTCAGGCAATACAGCCCCTCGTCTCTTTTTGACAATTTCAGATTCAGTGGTCACATGTCCTCATCATGTTTACATCCAGGTTCTTGAGCAGTACTATGGCTGCAAAAATAAGCAGCACAATACCTTGTGAGAGAGTTCCCGATAGAAAAAATTTCCCCATACCAAGTCCCAGAAGATGCTCAGGGTATATATAAAGCCCAGTATTCAGTCAATAAAGACTCTGCATGGATATTTCCACAGAAAACCTAAAAACGGGAGCTAGCCGGCTAGCTAGCTGGCTAACGTCTTAACTAACTTCAGCCAATGTTTAAGCCTGGGCCGGAAAAAAAAAAGACAAAAAAAAAAAAAACCTCATACTGTATATATGATTTCAAAAAGAACTCATATGAATTACCCGCTCTCCAAGGCCAGGCCGAATCCTCAAGATAAAATTTTGAATCACAGCTTCATCAGAGAACATGGATATTCAAAACACAAGGCATAAATCTAACAAATCCTACGCAAAGGAATCCGCACCATCAAAACGGCAGCTATATATACCGTGATTTTGATGGTGGATAAAAAAGTTTACAATTCAGGATAAATAAATAAAAGTCAGAATCGCAAATAATTTCGATTCTATCTAGGTAGCCAGCTATCCAGCTAGCTTTTGGCTTACTAGCCAGAAGTTAGCGACTTAGCAAACAACTGCGGCAAACATTACCTGATCATTCTTACATTTTAACATCACCATATGAATTCACCGATAAGCTCTTACATGTGAAGAAAATGCAAAAAAAATTTAAACGTGTTGAACAGTCCCAGCCAATTACATCTTCTTTCAGAAAAATGTTATTCAGTTTCACCCTCAAGCACAGATTTTTACAAAATAGCAAAGGTAAGGAAAAATTTTTGCTCATCGCTGTAGAATGTTAAGTGTATGCCTGCTGTTCTTTGAGTGTGGTGTCGGTTTACAATGATATAGCTTATATCATTGGATTTTGTGCGCTTTCCTCTTTTCATTTGATATATCATTTGTATGCGTAGCACAAATTCAGTAGAAACGCTAGCAATCGAGCACTGAAATTACTTTATACCATGTTTTGCTTCATGCTTATTTACTTGCTTGGTGCTTGAATTGCGTCTGGTTTAGGTAAAAATGGTCATCATGAATTTTTCGCAGAGTTTCTTCCCTTTAAGAAGATATGCCGCATTACGATGATACTACTAGGAAACTGCTGTAATTGCTGTAATTATTAGTACTGCTGGTACTGGGGGCGTTCGAGTTTAAGAGGTTAATTTACTAAGCAAATAGTCTAACTATTAGCTGCATTGCCAAAAATGATTACAACATTTAGCCTTGCGTTAAAAAGGAAGGCTACAATATGAGATTGCATTGACAGCAATTGATTGAAATTTCTTGAAATTCCATCTTGAAGTAGAATGTTATGTAGCAAATGCTGCTGAACAAGGTATTTAGATAATGTTTATACAGTATTTTGTTTCTGATAAATTAATTAGATAATTGCTGTCCATACAATCTCAAATTGTAGCTCTCCTACAACCTTCTCAGAAAATGGACTTCAAAGACCTAATCAATGATAGTGCTCCCATGAAAGTTTTAGAGCATGGCATGCATTTAGAGTTCAAACCTAAACATGTAAACACCAGCAAAAGCAAAAGACAGTGGAACTATTGGGACATGGCTCTGATGGCTTCTTGTAACACCAAAATTTCATGAATGTTATGATATGTTATGCTGGGCGACATTTGTTGACATGCAGGCCTGTCATGCAGGCCCGTCGCTAGAACTGGGAATTGGGGGGGCACAGACATGTCCATTTATGACAAGAATTAGTCCTGGCAAGTTCTCAATCATTTTCCTTTATTGACGCGTTTCCCAATTATCGTAATTGGCAACTGAAGACACGGTTTCTCTCCATATGCGATCTAACAGCGATGAAATCATGGGCTAAATTCAGTACAGAAAAATTATTTACTTATTAATAGGCCAATGCTTTGCATTGATTGAACTGGTTCGCATTCAACTGAAATATTGCCTTTCACTCTAGGTATTGCGTGGGTTGATTTACAAACAAAAAATGGCACTCGGTAGTTATATAGGCTATAAAAAGCATGCAGCTCAAGCTATTTGTGCAGGTATGCAATTTTGAATAACACTGATTTAAATACAGCAAATAGGCTATGCGTCCTGATTAATGATTGTCGTCTTACCTAATCGGGGAGAACAAGCAGCACCTGTTGAGTGTGGAGTGCTCTCAGAGTGAACCTTTTGTTAATCATGAAAATGACTGAGAACAGGTAAGGACTAATAATTGTTTTAAATGGATGTTTTTTGCACCCCAATTCTCAGTTCTGGTTCCGCCACTGTACTGAATTTAGCCCATGATTTCATCGCTGTTAGATCCCATATGGAGAGAAACCGTGTCTTCAGATGCTAATTACGATAATTGGAAAACGCGTCAATAAAGGAAAATGATTGAGAACTTGCCAGGACTAATTCTTGTCATTAAGGGACGTGTCTGTGCCTCCCCGATTCCCTGTTCTAGCAACAAGCCTGATAACATGCCTATATTTTGCTCAATACTACTGTGTGTATAAGTGTCTGGCATAGCATATGTAACACAATCAGTATGTTTTACATATTTACATTTGAAAGACTGGCTGAAAAAACAGCGTTGGTTCATTAATAGTAAGTGATATAATGTAAGAAAGTGTCTCTTGTGTCTTTATCTTGGGAATAGGGTGTGTGTGTGAGTTGGGGCGGGGCGAGACGAGGCCTGGCAAAGGGGGGGCCCTTTGGGGTCACCTTGTCCCGGGCCCAGGCAAACCGGTCAGCTGCCCTGTCAGGCAGTATCAGGACATTCTGGTGTGGTCATTCAAAATTAAAGCCTTCTGAAGTGTCACATTATCACTGCGTTGACTGTAGATTCAGATTAGAATCAAAAGGAAACTCCCTGTTGCCAGGGACAGATTTCACCACAGTGTGATAGTACACCACCACCTCAGGGTATCACACTGATCAACACATTCTGTGTGACACCCTGAGGTGTTGGACTAAATTGCTGTGGAGCCATACAAAAACATTCTGTGGCAAAGGAGAGTTTCCGTTTAATTCTAAGTTAAAACAAAGCCCACATGGTCAACCCCGACAGCAAAGGGTGTATTAGCGAAACCCAGAAGTGAATGGTCCCCAAAAAGAAAGCCTTGCTACAATATTGCCCCTAACAGCCTTATGAAATGATTACAAAGTGAACGCAATTTCATGTTCTACAACCCCAATTCCGAAATAGTTGGGCCAAAGTGTAAATTGTGAATAAAATCAAAACGCAATGACTTTCAAATCACACCAGCCAGTATTTTATTCACAATAGAACAGAGATAACATAGCAAATGTTGAAACTGAGAAATTTTACAATTTCATCCACAAAATGAGCTCATTTCAAATTTGATGGCTGTTACAGGTCTCAAAATAGTTGGGGCAGGGGCCTGTTTACCATGGTGTAGCATCCCCTCTTCTTTTTAATACAGAGTGGAGGCGTCTGGGCATTGAGGAGACACGTTTCTTGAGTTTAGCCATTGGAATTTGATCCCACTCTTGTTTAATACAGGCTTCCAGCTGCTGGAGAGTTTTGGGTCTCCTTTGATGAACTTTTCGTTTAATTATGCGCCAAATGTTCTCAATCGGTGAAAGATCAGGACTGCAGGCAGGCCAGTTCAGCACACGGACTCTTCTACTATGAAGCCATGCTGTTGTAATAGCTGCAGTATATGGTTTTGCATTGTCCTGCTGAAATACACAAGGCCGTCTCTGGAATAGATGTCGTTTGGAGGGGAGCATATGTTGCTCTAAAACCTTTGTATACCTTTCAGCATTCATGGAGCTTTTTAAAACATGCAAGTGTGCCACACCATATGCACTAATGCATCCCCATACCATCAGAGATGCTGGCTTTTGAACTGAACGCTGATAACAGGAGTGGTGGTCTTTCTCTTTCGCCCGGAGCACACAATGCCCATGATTTCTAACAAGAATGTCAAATTTGGACTTGTCTGACCCCAGGACACTTTGCCACTTTGCTACAGTCCATTTTAAATGAGCCTTGGCCCACAGAACACGGCGGCGCTTCTGGATCATGCTCAACAATGGCTTCCTTTTTGCATGATAGAGTTTTAGGTGGCATCTGTGGATGGCACGGCGGACTGTGTTTACAGACAGTGGTTTTTTGAAGTGTTCCTGGGCCTATTTAGTAATATCAATGACAGAATCATGCCGGTGAGTAATGCAGTGGCGTCTGAGGGCCCGAAGATCACAGGCATCCAGTAAAGGTCTTCGGCCTTGTCCCTTACGCACAGAGATTTTTCCAGTTTCTCTGAATCTTTTGATGATGTTATGCACTGTCGATGTTGCTTTTTCAGCCCTTTTATGCCTGTGTCCCAACTTTTTTGAGACCTGTTGCAGCCAGAAAATTTGAAATAAGCTCATTTTGTGGATAAAAATGTAAATTGTCTCAGTTTCAACGTTTGAAATGTTATCTATGTTCTTTTGTCAATAACATATTGGCTCATGTGATCTGAAAGTCATTGCATGTTGATTTTATTCACAATTTACACTTCCTCCCAACTATTTCGGAGTTGGGGTTGTATATGCTCAGACTGCCTATATTTTTTCATTAAAACTGAAAAATATGCTGAACTATTTGTTGTGTGGTCAGTAATAAATGAATAAATTCCATCATAAAATCAAGAAATGCCTTCCACCTGACCCCCTCAAAATCAGCAGATTTTTCTCCTACAATAATTCAGCATATTGAATGAATCCAAGCCAAATTTTACTTTGATCTTGTGAATATTTCTTGAGTTACAGGCTCTATGACAGGGCTGCCCAACCCTGTTCCTGGAGAGCTACTATCCTGTATGTTTCTGCTCCAACCCTGATTCAACACACCTGATTCAGCTCATTAGCAGCTCGTCAAGATCTGTAACTGGGAAAGCAGGTGTGGTTTGCTTTGGTTGGAGTGATAACCTTCAGGATGGCAGCTCTCCAGGAACAGGGTTGGACAGCCCTGCTCTATAAGTACACGGGGGTAGGTAGAAATTTTGTGCTTCCAAACTCGCGTCATTTTTTCTAGCATTTTTGAGCCCTCATAACTTCATGTGTATGAGAGATAGCTAAATGAAATTTTCAAAGCTGAAAGACATATTGGAGCAATGTCAAAAACTGCATTTAAATCAATTGTATGTCCATTTTAGGTGTCACAATCTTAAGCCAAATTCTGGATTTTCTTCAACGAGCCTTGTTCGGCCAAACATTTCCATATTTGGGTATCATCAGTGAGACCAGATTCTCAGCTTTCTTTTGATGTATTACATAAAGCGATCCAATATAATACGGAAGAAACACGCTGAAAGTTTGACAATATTTCATAGCATATATATTGGATTGAGATTTGGCAGTGCCAACGGGGAAGATTTAAAGCTGTAAGTCTGCACTTTAAACATATCTTGAAGGTTTTGTTTCAAATCCATTCTTTTTCAAAGAATCAGGGTGTGGTAAATACTCGGACATAATCCATTACCATAGCAACCAGCTTGTTGTTTTAGCTTGTGTAACAAGCTTGAGATGGCGCACCGTCTCAAGCCTTTTTTTGCCCAAGTAGCGTGCTAATGAACATCATTCTGAGCCAACTAGAAAGAGGACGTGTTGTTCGTTCTGTTATCACTTTGAGAATGCGACCCTAGTTCAACTGGAGAAAACATATTTCGTTTACTGGAGAAAGAGTCGGCAATTCCACGGGACAATCTACAACCGCATTTCCAGATGTTGCGGGCAAGCCTATCCTGTCTTTTTCCCTGTGCCTGTTTTCCTGTCTGCCTGTCTGTCGTTCCAGGGGGAGGAGCTGTGGCGCAGGTGTGCCTCATCGAGGGGCTGGGCTTGGGCTTTATAAGCAGCTGCCAAGATGGCGAGGAGGTTCCCCCTTCTCCTGAGGCGTCGTTTTGGTTTTGGTTTGCCTTTTTGCATATGACTGATTCCACCACACTTTCATTTCTTTGCTCTTACAACGTACACATACACTGATATTTATTTACATTTATACACCACACCAGTTTATGTTAATAAATTATCATTATGGTTTAAACCTTGCACTCCGTGAGCGGTCTCTCCATCATGTTGCGTGCACTAACGAGCCAGGGTTCCATAACACAGAAAAGTTGGGATTAAGCGTAAAATGTAAATAAAAATAGAATGCAATGATTTGCAAATCATTTAAACCCTATATTTAATTGAAAATAGTGCAAAGACAACATATTAAATGTTGAAACTGAGAAGTTTTATTGTTTTCTGAAGAATAGTTGCTCAATTTGAATTTAATGACAGCAACATGTTTCAAGAAAGTTGGGACAGAGACAATGTTTACCACTGTGTTGCATCACCTTTTCTTTGAACAATACTCTGAAGGCATTTGGGAACTGAAGTGACTCTGTCCCAACTTTCTTGAAACATGTTGCTGTCATAAAAGTCAAAACATATAATGCGGGGAATACAGTCATCAGTATGTCTGTCCATTCGTCCGTCCATCTGTAATCATTTCGTTTCCGGAGCAGGTCCAATACTGTTCAATATTTTTTCGCGAAACTTGCTGTGCATATTTTTATGCCCCGGCTTGTAATGTGAGGGATATAGTCATCAGTATGACTGCGCATTTGTCCGTGTGTCCGTCCGTCTGTAATCATTTCCTTTCTGGAGCGAAACTCGAATACTGTTCAACATTTTTTAACAAAACTTACTGTGCATATTAATCAGGTCCTAATCAGGTCCTTTTGACATTCTGGGATTTCTCAAATTAGATTTTGGGGGTCGGGGGATTTGTCATCATTTCATGACTCGTGTTTATTATAGCTGCAAACGTCTTAAGGTATATTTTTCATAATTTGTGAACTAGCAAATTAAATACTGAATTTGAGATTAAAGCATTCGTATATAGATCTCTAATGAGTGAGCTCAAGATATCGAATTTATGAAACGAGAGAACTCATTTTGATAATAAATGAAAATTACCACTCGAGTTTCCTAAATTTGACATCTTGGACTCATGCATTAGAGATCCTATTTATCCCATAAATGTCGGTGTTGTATTATTTAAATAATAGGGGACAAAAGCGTTAGCTTCTAGTTGGCTGTCTTTTCAAGTCAATGGGATGAATAATTAATAATAGGTAGCATGCTAACGCTGTTAAATTAATGAGTTCAAGTTTCCACAAGGAAAGTTACTTGTGTAACTTATTACTTTAATGGCCCAAAGAGATAGCATGCTAGCTAACAAATTATTCATCCCCATGACTTGATTAGACCGCCAATTTGAAGCTAATGCCAGCAATAGTGGACAATTTCTAGCATGATTGATTATGTTTCCATTGCCAAGATATTGGTTGAAGTTTGGCAATGAACGAAATCTGACCAATCGGAGTGTGGGAAAGCCGTATTACACGTATGTAATCCAAACTTCTATTACATGGTTGTATTATACCAATTTTTTATAATTTATGGGATAAACAAGGTATATCTTATGCAGTAAATGTGCAAGATTTAATATGAAGCATATAAGTAAGTTGCAGATTTACAGCTTTTGCTTAGATAACTTATGGACAATATTTACATAGATTTCTACAGCCTGAAAATTAAGTATTTTTTATCTATATTAGTTGTTGTAATTCAAATATGATTATTGTATGCAATAAGGGAAATGACTACTGTATGCAATACAGTTAATTTATACTTGTTCACAATGTTTACTCTGTACAGGTGAATCAGTTAAAGTGGAATTATTCAGTATAATCTAATATTAAATTATTTGCAGACTTTGAATAATATTAATGATATTACCTTGCATTTTAGTAGTTGTTTCATGCTCTTCAGATTAATTTTGCGAGCAAAAGAAAAATGTTTTTGGTAATTTTAACTGATTAAGTGGGATATGTTCCAGTGTATTGCTGATGGTGCAATTCTAGTATATAATCATGCTTATAAACATTTTATTATGCACAAATTCATTACATTTGCTTTCCTTGGACCTATGCAGGTTGTCCCTGTCACCTTGTGAATCTGACAGCTCAAAATGCTGCCAAGGAACTTCCTGTGAAAGTGGACGATCTTCTTGTGGATATTCTGCTAGGTTCCCACTATCACGATTCGCGGCACGATTGAAATCGTGGTCTTAATCGTGGAGTAATTGTGGTGATCCAATCAGATGTTATCAGATCTTGAGGTCAGCTGTGGCAATCATGTTGATCATAGAAAAGTTTTGGATGGTTCAAAAATTTCCTATGGTCAACACGATTAATTGTCAATCGTGATCATCGCATCACCTCGTCTCCAAACCTGAAATTTTAAGCCGCTTTCACACTGGACGCGAAACGAATTTTTCGCACGACAGATTACATTCAAAGTCAATGCAGAAACACGCGTATTCGCGTCTTAGCATTGCCTTTGAATGTTATCTGTCGTGCTAAAATTTGTTTCGCGTCTGGTGTGAAAGCAGCTTCAGAGAGGTTCCACGATCAGCTACGAATGGCCAATTGTGTCGTTCGTAACGGAGCGCACGACAGTGGGAACTAAGCATTCACTGCTACAAGAGTAACCAGAGGGAGCAGAACCTCAATCAGCACCAAGTAGAACATGATTCTCCAAAACTCAAGATCTGGAGACATGTTTCCACAAGGTGATTATCCTGTGAGGATTTTTCTGCTCCATCTCTTGCAGCAGCGGCCGGCTATTTTGCCCTTTTTCAAGGCAGAAGTTGTAAATGAAACACAGTCATACACACACGGTTCTGGAAAAGTGTCCCTGAGGAGAAAGGCGTTGTCTGCCTCTGTCCAATAAAAGAGACAGAAATTGAATGACGGCGCAAGCAAAGCTGGGTCCAGTACCAGTCAACCCCCTTGAGCTAGAGGATCATTTGACTCGTCAAAGGCTGATTTCAAGCAACATGATGGTGCACACTCTTGGCAAGATATCTAGACAGGTAAAGAGGTCAGCTTCAAAGGAACACAATCATATTATTGAACCATTCAAAGCCAAAAAAATCTTTGAGAAACTAGAAGATGCAAATACTTATCTATACTGTTTGTTCCATAAGAAGGCACTGCCCGTTTTCACAAATGCCAATTTATTTCTTCAGAATGAAGAGCCTGTGCTTCACCAACTACATCAGGTGTTGTCAACCCAGCTTAGTGATCTGCTCATTACGTCTGTGAAACCGTAAGTCCTGAAAAAAGCAACAAACTTCGCCGATATAAAGTACGAAAACAAATCCAGCCACCGAGAGGATGAGGCTAGACCATTTAGGGAAGACATGGCAGGTGTTGACAAGAATAACTTCTGGTCGAGCCTTGGGAATTTCTATGCCCCAGCTTGCTGGTATAAAATTGAAAAATTTCCATTTTAAGACCACGTAGTTACAAATGCTGTCATGTTAAACACTGATAAGCGCTAGAACATACACTTCTCAAACGCGAGGTAATTTGCTGACAGATTTCAGGTTCTGCTCTCACCAGAAGAGAGGGGTTCATTTGAGGAAGAATTTCTCCATTTCAAAGTACATGATCTTCCCAAGTCTGTTTTGGATGTAGAGAGGATAGATACAGCATGGAATACAGTATCAAAGATCACAGATGCAGCTACAGGAAAACCAATGTTTTGTATCTGACAAAAGTGCCATGATCCTTGTACTATGCCATGCCATGTCTTGTGTTTTGCCTTGCCTTGTCTTGTTTTGCCCTTTGCCATAGTCCATAGCCCATGTTAAGTTAACATTCCCTGGTTTATGTATCATGCCATTTATCTGCCTTACACCTTGTCTCCTCAGTCTTGTCATGTGTTTTGTTACAGTCCGCTTCCTGTACTCCGTGCCACGTTTTCGGGTGATTTAATGGTTTCTGGATTTCTAATTGTTCCTTCTTAATCTCATTTGCTTCCTTCGTCTTGCTTTTCTGTCATTACTAACAGTTTGTTATTTTGGTAAATTACTAACATTGTATATTTATACTAATTTACTAACTTGCACTTTGGGATTGTATAGCTGCACTTTACTAACGTAACTAATGAATTCTCAGCACTCGCCCTGCTCTGGTCTCCGCCCCTTGTTTCTGTTCAATTTGCTTTGCTGGCTTTCCGCGAACCTTTGCAAACTTACTAATTACTATCCTGTTCTCATGATCTGTGCACATTAGAACTCCCTGACCGGAGGCGTTGGTTTTATCATAGGTTGTCTATGTGATCCTTGTCCGTGTTTTGGCTTTTGCCAATTCATGTGGTTAAGGGCTCCCTCTTGTGTGCTCCCTTGTTAATTAGTCTGATCCCGCTCACCTGTTTCCTATTACAGCATGTGATCCTTCCCAGTGTATTTAAGCTGTCCTGCCCCAGCACTCAGTGTCAGAACGTTTCTCCTTGCTACCTTGTGCTGCCTTGTTTTCGCCTTGAGTTTCATAGTGATTATACTTCTGACTGGACCGTCCTCGATTTTTGATTCTGCCTCTGTCTCTGCCATATCTGTTCCTGTGTACCGTACCTCTCTTTTTGCCTGACCTGGATTTGTGTTTTTGCCGCCCTGTTAGCAAACCTGTTTTTGCCCCCTGGATTTCGAGACTGTCTGCCGAATTGTGTACTGTAGCCTGCCATTACTATTTTTGTGCACCAAACCTCTTTTTGCCCGACCTGGATTTGTGTCTTGGCTGCCCTGTTACCGAATCGGCTATTGTCCTCTGGATTCTGAGACTGTCTCCTGTATTGTGTGCTGTCGCTTGCCACCTGTTGGAGATCCCTCTCCTTACTCCAATAAAGTCTGGTTATATTGGATTTCTCCTGTCTCGCAAGTGGTTCCTGTACAGACTGTCACAAAAAGTCACTCAGATTGTGCTTGTATCAGAGCAATACAGGCAGTGAACACATGTTTAGCATTGCGAATAAGAACAAGACAGAGTTCTGTTCCAGTTTATCAACTTAAGCGTCAGGCAACCTAATGACCAGAAAGACTGCCCATGTCTGCCACTGGAGATGTGCATCACTGCTCTAAACATTCACCTGAATTACTGAAGAAGGCTGAGCAAGCAGCCAAATTAGCTTTGGGCAGATCAGGGAAATGAATGATAGTCTGACACTGACAGTCTTTGTTGCCAGCAATTCAGTATTGTGCCTGTGTAATATACTTTTGTACAAAAATGTGCAAAGTTTTTGCTGTATTATTTCTATTCAGTATCTGGCTCCAGAAGGCAGGAAATTGAGTCTTAGAGCAAGATATTTAGAAAAATTCTCTTGGGGGGCTTGACTCAAATGCTTTGGCTCTCAATTAGACCAGAGTAGATTATAATTTTTCAGTTTCAAACTTTGGCAGATATTTTATCGGCCACTGTATCTTTCGTTGCAAAGAAAGATGGCAACGGCCAAAATGCCAAACTGGAGGCTTCTAAGCGGTTATCCCCTAACCAACATGGTGGCTGTAAATGCTTTTTTATGCATTCTCTGAACAATGTTAAAGTGAACCCGGCCAATCATTCAGGGATGAAGATGGTGTCCTGAGACTGACTTTATGGAGCGTCCCTAACTCCGATCCGCACACAAACTGCACAGCGGCTTCACAAACACAAGCAGAGTCCAGCGACTCTTTTCCTTCCCATTAAGCTTTTTCTGTAAAAGTCTGAAGCAAACCTTCAGTGAGGAAAGAAGCAATATTTAGTTCTTTCAAAAATACAATTATTACATAAATAAATGCTTCCCTCTATTGCAAAGCCTGCGTATGCCAGGGAGCAGCACAAATTTCTGTTGCTACAGAAAAATGCATTCCAGAGGAAGAAAACATGCAACACGTTGACTATACATTGTTTATGGTGACAGACAGGAAGCCAAACATAAAATGGAGGGGGTGCCGTTCCTCTGCCGCCTCGAGAGACCGCCTCTGTAAAACGATCGAGAGGGCATGCGGGTGTGTAAAATTTTAAATCAATACCCAACTCAGATAAAATTTTAGATCAATTCCCAGCGCAGCCAATGACCTTTACATATATGCTGTAATTTTGTGCCCTTTGTCATTAATGTTCCAGCGGGACACTGAACATTGACAGCCATTCCTGATGCAGCCTTGAAAAAAATTGGTGGCATCAAATGCTTCGCACAGATTATACTGATATCTCCCAATATAATATATTTATTTAAATGTGTATATTTTGTACAAAGCTTTTTATGACAAAACAGGAGGGGAAATACGTTGTACATGAAAAAGCAAAAGAACAGAAATATAAATTCTTCCAGTCACTCCAGTCATTTATTCACTCATTCTCACTCAATACATGACCTATTCACAAATGATAATATAACACAACACACTGCGTCCACTGAAATTAACCCAAATTCATGAATACTGGTCCCATTTTTTTTTTAATCATACCAAGGGGATATATTAAAAGTGATGGGATTAACTAATTAAAACATATTTCAAATGAAAAATTTATTGACCGTATATTTCCATAGAGAAAACTGGCCTCTATTTAGGATTCCTTTATTGACTTAAACTGGGTCAAAATTCAAGAGTTGCAGTTCACTTTTATGCCACTAGTGGGAGCCTTAAAATGTAGAGGGGGCTTATTGCCACTTGAATTACCTCTAATTATGATCTTCACAGGGTAGATTGGTCCTGTTATTGAAGAACACACACTTGCCAACTAACGTCACAGAACTATGCCACATAACTCAGCCCATCCACTTCCAATCATCCTCAGGAGAGATCACACCACAGTCTCAGGCCAGCAGTACCTTCAGAGCACAGAAGATGCAGGAGTCCTCCATGCACTTGTGTGTGGTCAGGTGACGAAAACTCCTGCGAAAGATATCCAGATGCCACAAGACCTGTTGAGGTTAAACAAAAGAGGTATTAAAACCCAGATCAGGGCTTAATATGTGTCATTTTTAATATGACTGGAATATAATCAAGTTGATACAGCACATGAATCAGAGCAGTAGGAAAAGTAGGAAAAGTAGGAAACAGAAAAGCTGTCTCATACGGATTCCCCGACTGATCACCTTAATGCATACTGACAAGAGTCTGCTCTTTTGAGAATTTTGTGAAACATTGGTCTTGTTTATATCTCTGTACTTTAAAGTGCAACTGAAAGATAAGGATAAAACATAATATCACCATATGGGTTGGTAACATGCATACTACAGTCCCTTAGGCTCCATGACAATCGTTGCCTCACTCCGTACAGTATACAGTAATGTCATTTGACGCGTTTTGGATGTCCCTTTGATGTGCCACCATAAAAAGTCTGCCGGCCTGCTCCTAGCAAGCTTCCACTGCCAAGCTATGGGGCAACTTTCCAGTCAATCCTCTCAATTTGTAACAGCGGAGCCCGACTCTTCCTGCACACTGCTGCTCTGCCTGGGCATTACTCGGCCCGATCTCCCCAAATAAGTCCTCCTGTTTCAGGAACAGGGTTCAACAGACACCTTGCTGCAAGACTAGCATAAAGTTTCATATGGCTTTAATGTAACATGAATTAAAAATGGAGAGGCATGCTCCAAAGCCTGTATGTGGTCAGTTATTTTTGCAATTTCAGCAGTCACACACAGCACCAGACCTGGTATGTGACTATGAAATACTGAAAAGCCTCATAGTCGGTCATATACAAAAAAGGATCATAATCTTTATTATATGCTGGTTGACCATCTGACAAAACCCATGAAACTGGGGTGCCTAATCTTTTTTTTAAAAAAAAATGAGTGGTTGCTTATTTTTGTTTTAGTTTACACTACAAAACCTGATTCAACTATAGTATTATTACGGTCATAGATCACGATCTTTAAATCAGGTGCCGTAATGCTGGGCTTGGACAAAAACCTGCCCCCCAAGTGGCTCTTTCCGGATAGCACTGAACACCCCTATATTTAAAGGACTAGCAATTAACATTTTGCAAGAATTGAGTTCTGTGCCTAGGACATCCTGAGCAGGCAGTAAGCACAGATGCACATTCATGTTGCTCATAAACAAAACCAAAATTTGCTCCACTTTCAGTACATCACAGTCCATAGTTTCTACATTCTGCAAGACCATATCCCTTTGGTCAAAGAAACACAAGTAACAACAGGAAACCTGACAGAACTACACTCAAAATCTTCAAACTTATTGTTCTTAAAAGTCAATAGCAAATCAAAAAGAGTGAAAACAAAAAGAAGAGACAACACGGACATTCACCTTCAACTGACGCATTATTTTTATACAGAGGACTGTAACCTTCAATCATACATGCTAACAAAATAAAACTGTGTACAATAACAGCTTACCCAGCACATTTAAGTTTTATATATGAATAATGGACTCAATCTTCATGCCTCTCGGCAGCGCTGCATTTAGTTCCCTGCGGTCCAAAAAACACAGAAAAAGTAACAAGCCAAATTTGAAAGTAGTCCATCTTCGAGGATTGAGAGATTTTCCTTCCACGAATTTACACGCTCTTTAAAAACCGCTGCAGCCACGTTACGTTTCCCTCCATTGAAACCATCTTGCGGACCCCTCGCACACCGTGTTTGCCGTCTCAGCGCGATCAAAAGGCCGCATGAGCCTGGAGCGAGCCACAATATTTCCCGACTAAGCTAAATTCCCGGAGTCCGCAACCCTGGACTCCGGCCACTTTCTTGCTCTATAGTAAGTTCTATCAAATTATTTAATCACTCTCTCCTGCCCCCCCGCCCTGAGTATCGACTCTCCCCTGATTCCCTCTGCTCACTGTTAGCACCTCTTACTCTCCTCAGTATCCATCAGGTAAAAGATTCTACAAAGGCAGCCCTGTCATTACCGTTTCATCACCTGAACCCGCTCGCCAGGGGCCGTCCGCATGCTCAGCAAAAATGGGTGGAGCTCCAAGTTTGACAGCAGTGAACTAAACGATGATACAGCAACAGCAGCAGTGATGTCATACAGGCAGAGTGGACTCACTCCAAAAAAGCAAGGGAGGGCGTGAGCAACGAAGGAAGCTGAAATCTTGACTCTTTTACTATGGGAACAGACCCGATAATGGCCAATTCACAGTTGTCACCCTAACACACTTGGGACGCCTTTACAATTTCGGGAAGGCACTGCAGAATAGATAATTCAGAGAGAATTTTACACTGCACAAGAGCTTGAGCAGACAGAAATGTACACTGAACAAGAATTTACATGAACAGAATTGCAGCATTTCACACAATGCAGAACCGACATCCCCTCTGCAGGAAATGGATACAGATGTTCAATTAATGTACAGTTACTGTGGTGTGGCAGCTTTCTTTTTTCCATTGCCATTGCCTCTGGAGGAGTCTGAATATTTGTGTGTGTGTGTGTGTGTGTGTGCATGCACGCGAGTGTGTGCTGACTTGTGATTCTACAATACTAGTGCCAGAACTACTAGTGCTATACCACTACACTATACCTTTCAGGCTTATTTGATCAAATTCAACCCAAATCATTCTGATGGAAAATTTGTGTTGTTGGTACCACAGGTGTAGATTTGGGTAGGGATGATCGGTATATGTCCCGACCAACTTTCAGACGTAGCAAAAATATCCCAGCCAACTTTGGATCAGTGGGTCAAACAAAAGAAATGTAGAATCGTAAATCTAACATAATCCAGCCCAGTGTAATGTTTGGATTGCAGTTTTGTCCAATCCATAGATAATCAATAGTCTAATCTGAAGTGTCTATCTTGGCTGAAGTCACCTTACTAACATTGTTCAAAGAAAACAATACCACACATAAAGATGCTTAATTGAAAGGATTGCGAACTGGCTAGCTAAAATTGCTATAATTGAATTTTGTTCACTTTATTTTCAACCTTTACTAGCCCTACAAATTGCATACCAACATGCAATCTGTTCTAGTAAGTGGATTTGAAACCAAAGTGGATATATATATATATATATATATATCCACTCTTGGTTTCAAATCCACTCTACTAGAACAGATTGCATGTTGGTAGTGCGCAGAGATGATTTGTAGGGGCTAGTAAAGGTTGTGGAAAGTGAACAAAATTCAAACTTTGGTTGATATTCAAGTACTTGATGACTAGTGGCAGAAACACTGGAGGTTCAATTGCACCTGAGTCCGTGTGTGAAGGGTATCCATTCACAATTAAACTCATGGCTATGGCGATCTAAAAGAAAAGGCAACCAATAAATTTTATTAATAACATATTCATCAAGGTGAAAATTCATGGTCCGCATGTTATGGTAAGAATATTGTCAGCCTGCTGATAAAACCTCGTATCTTCAAAATGATAAACTTTACAGGAAAGCATAAAAAATGTTTAATTTTGCATGTAAAAATGCAGTTGAGCTGTGTTTGGGTAGGATGACTATTTTTTCTTCCAAGAACGCATTTTGTATTTTGCAATGTTTATGTTATTGTCATGGACATACGAGTTTTTGTTTTTTATCAAATTTGGAGATACAAGGTTTTATCAGCAGGCCGACGATATACAATTTTTTTGTGATACAAATGACAGCAAAGACAAATAAATCTCAGTCGTAGAAAGTAACATTCTTAAGATTTAAATCCGTCAATGGTTAATAATCATGTCAATATGTAGGGGCCTACATTATACAATTGAATTTTTCATTCAAAATTGATAGTGGATATGCTGCATATTTTGTTTATACTATGGAAAATATCCTTCCATTTGCTCTCTTTTTGTGGAGATTTATGGGAAATATGATGACCAGTCAAACTGACTTCCCTGAAAATGTGGTCATCAAAAAGCAATCACAAAATAATGGAAGAAAAGAAAGTAGAGGTGAAGATGAGGCGAGGTAATACTCCCTTAAGTAAACTCCAGTTTTTGTCATCTGCGACATGTAGCAGTGGAATGCCTGTGGAAAATCAGGCAGCGTCATCTCAGCTGGCTAAGACGCTATCTGGCTAGCTGGCTAATTGACTTAACATTACTCCTGTCCTTTGTCGTGGGGCTTTATTTTACATGCAGCTGAATTACTGTTTCCAGCTTGACCAGTTCGCCTTCTCAAGACAGTGGGCAACTGGATATGAGCGCCTAGCAAACACCGAGTCTTTATTTAAAGTTCACATGGAAACTGAATTTGAGATATAAGATCAAGGCTATGACAATGAGTTTAATAAAGAAATATATGAGTTTATTGCTTTAAGAAATTAAATTGATATGGTCTAGAACGCCAAATAATGGTTCTCCTTCAAAAAAAATTGCTTGTCTTAAAACAGTGTAAGTGCAGCAGCTTAAAAGGGCATTAAATGGCTATCCAATGTAATTAATAACTAATAAAATTAGTTATTAAAACTTTAATAAAAATATTAAAGTTCCTCACACAAGGCATCAAAATATATATATATATATGCGATACATAAATAGCGAGGATGGATAATTCAGATGTTTCATCCTAATAATCCTTCCCGCAAGATAACCATTTGGTTCAGAAGGAAGCCTGCAAATTTAAAATCAGTCTCATAAAATTACTGTTGTAACCAAAAACATGGAATTTTAATTAATAATTAAAATAACCAATATTAATGATTAACAACAATTAAATCAAAGATTTAATTAATAATCTGAAGGATTTTTGGAGTTCTACATAGGCTATTTTGACTCAGACTCCCGCGTGTTACAGCACCAAAACAGACACTGGGTTTAACTAGAATGTTGCATGTGAAGCACAATCCTCTCTGTAATGCAATGTTTATTTTTGCATTGTCCTGCTCTGTGCTGCATGATAAGGTGCAAAGTGTCTTTTTTACTGATAGGCAAGTATGATAAAATATGATGACCGTCCATTGCATGCATGGTCAAAGTGACCAGGGCATATGTATGGTAAGGGTTAATTTGGTTGTCAAGCTACATCATTGGTATGTAGCATAATAAAAGTTATTTGGATGATGATGATCTTCTTTATTGCTGTTGGTAATGGTTCAGGTGAATGTTTTTGTATTATCTATGGCTATTGATGCACTATCATTGTTATTGACATGTTATTATTCATAGCGTATGATTATACATTGTAATACAACTATTATTCATCTAAGTCCAACTTGTTGTGCTGGACAATACATGCCAGACATTTATGATCATTCTGTTGTTTTTATCAATATAGTAGAATAGACATTGCTAAAAGATGTATTATTATAATTTTTTTTAATTGTATTTTTTTTTTTATTGGTAATAGTAATTTCCTGACTGGCAGCATCACCACCTTGTAAAGCAGCTGTAGTGATTGAGAGGCACAGGGTTCAAAGGGTGGTGCAGTCAGCCCAGTGAGTTTTTGGTGTATTGTATTGGACTTATTCAATATGAGGTGAGGACCCCAGTCACCCAAACCATGGCCTCTTCTTGACAAAGCTGTCCAGTCGGAAGCCAGGCTATGTGAACATTGCAACCAATATCACTTACCAAAGCCACAGCTTCTACCGCCATGCGATCTGTATGCTGATATAAGACCAATAAGACGTGCACTGCTCTCTCAGTAAGAATTAACTGAACTGCTTCCTTCATCTTTTTGCCCATTGCTGTCGCCTTTATATTATCTTGTAAATACAAAATGTTAGTTTATTAGAGCCTACTTTGTCTTATATTGTTATTATTTCTGTATGATGATGACATTTTTATTATCTTTTTTTCTTATTATTGTTATTGGTTTGAATTTTGTAAATTGATAGAGATGCATTTTAATCGCATTAATAATAAAACTTGAACAATTTGAATTGATCATATGTATGATGCGCTTTCATAAAGATGTATAATTATACACACCAGTGCATAATATACTTGTAGGTTGTATTGCAAAGATCATTTTGTATATTCATAGTGTTTGTTTTTTTTTTACAGCCTGCTTTGTCTTATATTATTATTATTTGTTTTTTTTTAATCATAATTTTGTCAAAGTATTTTAATTGGGTTTGAATTTTGTATACCGAGAGAGATTCATTTTTTCTCCGTATTCCTATCCCAGCATAACTTTTGGGGAGAGGCAGGAATATACCCTGGACAGGTGGCACACACCATACGCTCACTCATACCTTTGGGCACTTTAGAGTCTCCAATTAGCCTGATATGCCTGTCTTTAGACTGTGGGAGGAAACCGGAGCACCAAGAGAAAACCCACGCGGACTTAAGCCTCTATTTAAGCACTGACTTCCCTCCAGTCTGTGCTTCTGTGTAACCTTGAAAAACACTAAGCCGGTAATTTTGGTATAGCAGAAACTGTGTTAGAGGAGATGGTGAATTCTGCAGCCTTTTAATGGCTTCTTTCTTCTGTTTTCACTCCTCCAGTAAGTTACTTTTTTCTAGTGGTTTTTCTCCCTTGGTTTTCTGAGTAGATAGTAGTCTCAGTCAGTATTGCTGTGCCTTTTTTGTTTCGGTTTGCCCACACCTAGACTCCTCTGAGCAGCTTTTTGTTTAGTCTTTGGCACTGTTGGGAAAAGCTTCCCTTTCTTTATTTACCTTTTTGGTTTTGGCCATTATTATTTCCCCTTTGCTGGTGCTTAAGCTGCACCCCCCTTTTGGAGTCCTTTTATTCGCCCGTATGGGGTTGCTTTTTGTTCTTCCCTCTTTTAGTTTAGTCTAGTTTATCCCTAGTCCTATGGGACCTAGTGGCCGATCGGGTGATCGGCTTTCTGACCCCCGATTGACGGTTGCTCTTGGTTCTCTGCCAAAAAACCCTTCCCCTCACAACCACTTGATCATGGGTCTCTTGGCCATCATGTCTGCTTGTTTTCATGGTTGGCCAGAGGGACGATCGTTGGTGTAAATATTGCTGCCGCGTGGAATTGTGAGATGATGCTATCTCCTTTCTTTTCGAAAAGGATGGTTCAGTCTACCCAGTGTTAAAGGAGATAAGTTAAGCAGCATGGAAGCACCTTTCCTTAGCATTTAGAGATTTCTAACACACTTATCATGGTGGCCACGAAAATACTTCCGGGCTATTTTCTAGGCATTTGGAACCTTCCTTGGCAAAATAGACTCCTCGAACACAGCCTAAATGTGAAGTTTATATGTTACTGTCTTGCAGCTTTGGGGATAAAGCTGTTCTGAGGTCTATGCATGTTATGTTTCTTGGTTTACTTTGGTCACTGAGATAGGGACAAAAAGGCAACCTGACTTTCAGGATTTGAATGTAAATTTGCCCCAGTAACTACTTCTCGCTAAGTAAGTTATGCTCTTGGAACAGTGCATTAATATGAATTATTATAACAAAACTATAAACAATGAACTCAACAATCAACAATGCATGTTTCAAAGTATTCATAATTTGCTACAGCAACGTCCGACATGGTGGCAGACAGTGACAAAAATCATGGGGTGGTAAGACTGGGGTGAACAGGGATTAAGAGAGAGGGAATAAGAGAGGCCCAACCAGGATGGATGGATGCATGTCTTGAACTAATATTTTTTATGAGCAGCAAAGAGTGGCAGACTGAGGAACCTATTCTAAAGACTGTGCAATGTTGAAATACCGGAGTCAAACAACATAGTTTATGGACCTGTAAGGAAACTAAGGTAATTAGTTCTAGACTTTTGCTCCCATGGTCCACGTCATTTGTGGGTACACCATCTGACACTTCTCCAGCCTTGAATCACTTCCTGCAAGGGGGTACACATGATTGTAATTCCCCAGAAAAAGGAATTGAACACTGCTTTATGTAAAAATGTACTTGCTTTGTGTTAATGTAGTTTCATTCCTCAGTTATTTGGTACCCCCACAGCTTGAGTATTGGGTGTGCAGTAAATCAACCCCTGAGTTAAATTTTTTTGATAACTTATAGAATTTTTGGCTTTCGCCATGAATGGAAAGAGGCTGAGCAGTCACTTGTCCGCATTGTTCATAGTGCAAACAAGTGGCGCAAACGCTACTCTTCTAAGCTGGTTATCTCTGGGGAGCAAGACAGGAGTTCCCTCATCATAGCCGTTTCATAACATTTGATTACTGTGCACCCTGATCCGGGATCAGACTTCACTCGAAGCTTTAGCTTGACCTCTTCACTTCTTTCAATCAGTTGTCTTATTATTCAGGCTTAACAAGGCGTGCATTCCTGCTTCTGATCCAGGTTACGACTTCGGACCTTTTTAATTATAAGCTATATATATTTACCATTGAATTTCCACTGAATTTGGTGTTTTACATGTTCATTGTGTAAACTCTGTCGCCATTTTAGCCAGGTCTGGAAAATATATTTTCAATCTAGGAGGTACTTCCTGGTATAATGACAAAATAAAATAATACAAAAAATGTCATGCATTTCACTGTAACTGGTATGACCAAGCTTGGAGAGCACCGCTAAACAACACCAGCGTGCTCATTCAGGCCTTTGCAGCTGGTATGAAATATGACAGTGGCTAATATTACTGGCTGATTTATAACCTGTCTGCATGCTTTGTAAAGGAAAATACAGATTAACTTGTTCCTATTATTACAGCCTGTTGCTGCCCAATGTTGAGGCATGTGTAACACTACCACATCACTGATGGACTTTTGCTCGTCCTTTCCAAAACAACAGAACACACTAAAAGGGACAGATTTCATGTCTGAACCTCACTTTGTCGCTCTTTTTAATCAGCTAATTAACTCTTAAAGTGCTTAATCTTTACTCGCCCTATCCCTCCAAAAGTTAATTGTTCATGATTTAGTAGACAAAGGACCTTCAGAGGGACTCACAGCTGCCTGCGAACCCTTCTGAAGGTCATTGCCAACTAAATATTGACAAAATTGTTGACTTTTAGATGGTTGAAATCAGAAACTTTGCTTCATATATTTTGCGCCTTGTGTGACTATAGCAAGTGATTAGCACTTCAAGGGTTAATTCCCGATATAAACCCAGTTCAAGAGAAGAAATATCTGTGATGCCACACCATATGAGAATGCGTTGCAAAGAGACTCTGGTCTCAAACAAAATTCATTTTCTTCTGATTTGTCAGTCATGAAAATGTCAATGTCAGAATATTTGGAAGATATGTGGCTTGTGAAAAATTAGCCAGTAAGTCGCCCACTGGTCGACTTGTATCCCCGGACCATCTGAAGCAATCCAACCAAAAATCAATAGGCTTTGTGACCTTACCACTCACAGGGCCCACACCAAATATGACATGAAATGGTTTTAATTTCTGGCCTGTAGAGCACTCGCAAGCAAATCTCTACAGACGCGGCGGCAGACACGGCATGATGATCGTTGATTCATAGCATCTCCGACTCGTTGGCCTTATATTCACTTCGGTGACTATGAGGCAAAAGAATCAGTTGTAATCTGTGCTCTCCCATGGTGAACAGACTCAGGTCTGGCCGCAAGTCGCCTAAAGGGGTGGGGCACTCGCTGTCTGATAAAGGAAATTGCTCTACAGTGGTCTGTCTTGTTTCTTTACTGTCTTTGCTGACAATCAAAACAATAAAAGAGTTCAAGAGAACTGTTAATATTACATTGAGGTAGTGATTCTAATGATTCAGCCACTACATAATTAGATGTTCATGACATCTCATATTCACTTAATTAGGTCGCTTGTAGGGCGTACCTTTATGGTTTACTCTGGTTTCCCATCTGCGCCGGCGTTAGCATCATGCTTTTTTGTGCAGACGAGATCTCAACAATCGCTTGGGACAATGGATTCTGCTTGTAGACCACGTTTGTACTGAGCTGCATGGCTAACGATATTGTGCACTCCTTCATTGCACAATATGAGACTGATACAATCTATCGTTAAATATTATAATTACACAGAAAATTAAAACGCTGTATTTGTGGTCAGAAATAAGCGCCAATCGGCTCTTTGATCAGGGGACAGCCAAGCGTTTCCCATCATGCCCTGATCCTTGCAGTCGGTGGACAGCAACTGCGGCACCTGCCTCTCTTGAGGCTGTCATTGCCAACGTGTGTATGACGTCAGAGCAAGCCAGGATGAAGTCGTACACAGAGCTAACCGCCATGTATTAAATGGCGGTGGTAAATGGTGATCGATTCTACGCAAGCCTAGCTCATTTTGAACAAGCCTGTTGTCTAGTTGTTCATCCACCATATTAGGTTCACCTGGGTCAGAAGTCAAGGTCACTGGACATGAACATTTGTTTTACTTTTTGTGGATGAGATCTCTGCAACTGCATGGCACAAGGGCTTCATTTTTTAGGGATGTGTTTATACCAATGTCTAGTTGTGCATCCACCATGTTAGCTTCACCTAGGTCAAAAGTCACAGGATAAATGCACCCACTTCGGGCAACCTAGTTTTTTTTTCTCGTTTACACTGAAATTATTCGTCCACATATGTGGACACCATGCATGAAAAGGTTAAATATACAAGTGAAGATTTATTAGGGATTGCTGTCCCTTTCTTTAGCAGCTCTTGGAGGGGCAGATCACCCCCGGTTCCCTTAGCTATTGGTAAGAGTTGGTGCAATGCATCCAGATTTCTACAGTATTGATCTTGGACAGCCCATCTTCTACAGCTGACCCAGTCACCCTGGTCCTGTTCCGTTATCACCAGACCTGGACAACTCCTTCAGCCCAGTGCTGCTTTAAGTTCTTTTATTTCTGTTAGTGCCAGTTGTGACAACTATTCATTAAAATGCTTTTGAGGCCTTTTTCTGTGGTCTGCGCCAGGTTCCTTCCATGAAGTTCATGACGAAGTTTGGTGTTCTCTCAAACATGCTGCGACGTATACAGTTACGGTGCCCATCAAAGCTCGGAACTTTGAACAAACTGAACAACAGGGGCTAAAACTAAGTGTGTGAAAAACATGCAGGATAGATGGTATAGACAGACTCAGGCTCCATTTTAACAGGCTCCACACCAACAACCCACAGCCCTGAAATCACCTGACGGGACTTCAGAGGACAGTCTCGTCAAAATCACCAGGACTGCTCACTGCCCATTCCCAGGGCCCGAGGATCTCACATCCGAGTGTGAAATTATGAGAGTCGCGGTGGGGCAAGCAAACCTGCTCAGAGTGTTGCGGAATCTGGGACACAGGAGGAGGCCAGCCCATAAACCCGTGAGTGAGCAGCCCCGTATTAATGCACGGGCTTACCAGGGCTGCAGCCCCGGGGCCCGACGCGAGAGAGGGCCCATCGCGAGGATCGGAATCAAAAGAATCATCATAATAAGGCAAAATAATGCTTATACAGTGCTCTGATTGTTGTGTGTTGGGCCTGCCCTGGTGGCGACATTTCTTTCTGCAGGTCAGCTGCTACCATTACGTACATCAGCTAATCACAGCTCGGCTGTGCCCATGCATCAATGAGAAAGGCAACGCATTTGACCTTGTCTCTGTCAGCTGAGTTGTGCAAATTTGTAAATGCTCAGGTGACAATAACGATACAAGTGCTCCACAATGCGCTAAATTACAGTTATAACATGGTCTGGGTGAATACTCTTTTCTGATTGGCTGGCAGGTATGGAATAAAACCGTGGAACCGCACAGGTAGTTCGGCCTACGGTAGTTTCACCGTTCAAAATTCATCCGCTAGCCAACCTGTAATCATGGCAACGTTAGAGCGCTGGCATTTGGCTGGGTATAACAGACACCTAGCTACTCATTTATCTCCAGTGAATTTGGAGGCGTCAGATAAATTACGTCCTGCGGGGCGGTTAATAATAGGTGCTCCACGATAATGACAGTAAATGTTAAAGCAGCAAAGTAATCACGCTTTATTCATTAAACGATAGTAATTGTGTACGGTTACAAAGGAAGCTAATGTGTCCTCTTCATGTATCTGCAACTAATGACAGTTTGCTAGCAACGTGCAATGGCAACAGACTGATTTCAGCTCACCGGCTCTACGGAAACCATCATAAATTCATTGTAATTGCGGGTAGCAAGTTAGCTACAGTCTGCATAATCGCGCATAATGTTGTGTTATGCATAATCTCCGTTTCAGCTGGAATCCGTTACTAAATCATTAGCTGGTTAAAGGATGTTAGCATGCGCAAAAAATTATTTCTCCATGAAGGATTGCTGAACTAAGTTAGCTGGTTCAGTTTATCTTGGCCTATAGTACTGGCTATGAGAAGGCGTGGCGCCTGTTTAATGATTACCAGCTCGTTTTTTTAAGTGCAAAACTTTAACCAAAAATTTCTGAATGCTTTGATTTCATATTGCTGGCAAATGACCATAGTATAAGGTGACCAGACGTCCCGGTTTTGAGTTGCTTGTCCCGAGTCCCCACAAAAGCCTGTCGGGACGCTAAAATCTCCCGGTTTCCACCAACCACTATGAAATGTCCCCTGTTGTCAGCGATTACATAGCCAACGTGGTCTTATTATAGTCCGATTATTAACTAAAAAACACATAGAAAGAATAAAGCATCCAGCATATGATTTCAACAATGTGTGTATGTGTGCGTGTGTGTATGCGTGTGTGTGTGTGTGTGTGTGTGTGTGTGTGTGGCGTAGGCTAGGCTACAAACGTTGGCTACGCCAGCAACGTTACATTGTACAAATAACACAAAGTTATAATACTTAACCAGTGACGTGCCGTCGGAGGTCAGTTAGGGTAGGCAAAATCCTCACCGTTAAACAAACAATAACTCTATTACTTTGCTTGATTAGCAATCTGAGGATTGATTAACTAATTTACAAGACTAAACGGCAGAATGGCGTGCCAGTTCCATCCACGACATTATAGCTCAGTGCAGCGAACTTAAAATGCTCACGAGACAGCAAGTTTGTTCATATTTGCTCAAAGGAAGCTAACGCAATGCCATTAACAAATGTTCAACGCAGTGTCTACGTGTCCAAAAGTCGGACAGGGTTTTAATATAACTCCGTGTCTGACAGTCGATTATTGTTTTTAATTTCTTCAAATCTACTGAATCTTTTAGATATTAAACGGGAATGTTCTGATAAGATGGCTCAGTTCTTCAAGATGAGTACCGAGAATTTCAACCAATGTTTCTGTTTAAGCTCTGCTCAATATAAGTCGACGTCGGAGCGGTTCTTAAGTGCATTTATGACAAATTTAGCTGCTGTCGGACAGAGATCCTAAAATACTCCGTCTCCAACAGTCATAAAAGTTCTAATTTTTCGATTATTTTTCAATATTTTTACACGGCCCTTCCTCGGCGAGTTGCGTAGTGATGGAATTTACCGTCAGATGGAGTAAACCGATGTGATATTAAATTTGATTCGCTACAGTTTGACTGTAGCACGACAGAACACTATTTTCCGAGTATATACGAAAGACTGCTCACAGTTTTGTGGTTTCACTGCACAGAACTTTCTCCTTTACGTTGTAGTTCTGAACAGAATTTTAAGATGGGCAGTTGAAGCCCCCAGAATGTTCTGGTGCTTCCTCATATTTCTGCAAAAAGATTGGAAGCTGTTAACCTTCAGAGAGCATCTTGAGAGCTTGTACCGGAAATTGATACTTGTCATTGCGGTCGAATATTATGAATACCCATTTCTCACGTATTTCACGATCATGTTTACCTATTAAAGTGGGCAATAAATACTTCACAATGCTTATGTTCATTTCTTCCTCTTTTCATAATCACGAGAGCAAAACAAATTAAGCCAACTCTAAGCGTTCGATTTCATGCGGTGATCATGCTTTCTTAGTAAAGTCCTGCAATCACGTCAATGTAGGACTTTGGGTTTATTTATTTGGCAAGGGTGGAATATTCATGCATGGTTTAGTTAACCCCTTAATTGTCACCTGCATTTTCTCACATTTGGCCCGGCCCTAATTGGGACCCAGTGACAGTTAAGGGGTTAAGTTACGATGAAAAATGCTAATGTAACAAGGGAATTTGGTGCTGCGGCAACCCTCAGAAGGAAGAAGACTAAGTTTTTTGTTTGATATTTATTTAGAAAATAAGTGTGATAATGCAATGGCTTTGCGGGGATTAGTTGAGAATCCGATTCGCCAACCGAAGCAATACTGATATTAATTTTGTGAACTGCCTGGTTTGAATTGGTGTATTACTGCTTTTATGTCATTTTACAAAGTGAATCCTTGAATTATTTTGTTACTATTCTTTCGTGAGTAATATGGTTGTTTGCAAATTTTATTCGGCATGAGCAAATAAAAAATATATACTGAATGATCATGGTTCTTTAATGCGGCCCTGTGAGTGAGTACTCAACACAGAAGCAGGGAGGGGGGATAAATTTGTGGGAGGTGTGTGTGCAGAGTCCTCCAGCCCCCCAATATTAACATGAAAGCTCTCTCCCACGTCAGGGAGCAGGCTACACCGTTTCCTCCAGTTGTGGGGAATCATGTTTGAACTTAGTTTTTAAGCTGAACTTTGAGTGATTGAGTGAGGAAACATGCCAGGTCGGCTAGAGGAGTCATCAGTTCTCCACTAACCTGCCATGCACTGCACCACCTCCCATAACACCATCATTTCACCAGACACAATGTGGAGCGAGAAACAGATGAGAGAGCGCAGTACAAAGACAAGTTGCAGTTCTCTCCAAAGCCAAAGGAAACCAGGCCTGCACATCAGTATATTCTAATAAAAAACAAAATGCCGAGTGCTCATCAGGATAAAAAAAATTTATGAGTAGGTGTAAGTCCAGGTTTCCACCGCCTTCATTCTGAGCTTGCAAGGTTTCAAGCTACAAGTGTAAAAGAAGTGGCCGTTGACAGGTGCGTGTGTCACAACCCTTGCGTGATTTCCTTGAGTGTTTCTTCACAATTCAGCAGCCTGCGTGTCTATTAGGTGTATGTGTCTTGTGATTGGTTTTCGTCTTGTGCGTCTTCCCCCGCCCCGGCTGAATCTCGTTACATGGTTGTTTCCTAATGACCGTGTGATGGGTATTTAAGATCTCTGCTTTATGTGCAAGTTGCTGGATTGTAAATTCCCATTCGCGCTAAGATCCCGGTCAATATTATTATCGGTAAAGGTTCTTGGTCTTCGTCTAATTCAACTAGTACTTTACTGACAGCATTCTCTCCAAGACTTTGCTGTCAAATAGTTGATTTTGAGAAAGCTTCTGATCCTAATCAGGGTCCAGGACTTGGACTGAGTTCTTGTTAACCCTTCCAAGTTTGTTTCCCTTGTCCAGTTTGTTAGGAACAATTTCCAACCCTAATCAGGATCCAGGACTGGGACCGCGTTCCTCACAAGCAACCTCCTCATCCCGTGGAACAGTTCAGTGCTGGGTCATTCCATGCCAAATCACCTAATTTTCAGGAAAGTCCCCAGGTGACCCTCTTAGATTTTGCTGAAACTCCATGAAAATGTTCATATATGCAAATAACGAACACACAGAAAATTTCAGGCCAAAAGTCCAAGCCGTTTTGAAATTACGGCCGTCCGAAGACCCCCTCTTTTTGCGTGCAAGCTATGTCATCGTCGGATTTTTTCATTTTCAAATGACCATATTTTTTGGATTTGAAAAAGCTACAAAGCTGAAAATTGCTACCTGGGGTAATTTGCACACAAACTTTCAGAATCTGCAATCAAAAACAGTGTATCTTGCTTCCTTTTGAAGATATGGGCACCTGAAAATGAAAGTTTTTTCTAGCGGAAATTATTTTTGCGATTTTTAGGCTTACCTGGTGCCCGAACCATTGATCTGAGGATACCCAAATTGCTGATACATAATCTCTACATACAGCTAAATAGCTCCCTGCAAGCATAGACTTATAAAACAATCAGTAAAGGTATGGCTAGGGTCCAAAGTCGACTTTCACAAAAAAATCTCAAAAATCACCCTTTTTCGGGGGGTCGGTTGACCTTGTGAACAGTTACTCAGGGTAATGAAATTTGCACCACAGAATTATATGTATCTGACCTTTATATGTACCAAATTTCATTGATGTGACTTAATTCCTTCATAGTTAGGCAGTGTTTCAAAGAAACCCACTAATTTGATCAAATTATGCTACTTTTACGGTATATAACAACATCCTCGAGCTCTGGTAAATTGACAATTACAATAATTTGTAAAAGCAAATTGAAGCAAACCTACTTGAAATACGTTTCTTGTGCATTTTGAATGGATCACTGCAATATTTCTGAGTATATTCATATCGAGAGATGTACATCTTCTCATGGTGAAAACACACTGTGCTGTCATCACGTAGCAGTACCCCACTTCTCCATTCCAATAGCTTCTTATCATCCTGTGACAAGTCAGAGGCTGCAAGTGTGCCAACATTTCTGTCATATATTTTCTTATGGCATTCCTCCTCCAGTGCAATTCCAATACTGCATCCCGATCTTGATGCTTCAAATTCCATGTTTTAAATCTTGATTTTTACAGAGCTCACAAAATGTACACTTCATCTGCTGAACATTGCAGTTGAAATGAATTGTGAGGAGTGGATGTGAGCTGAAAAGTGAACACACTGTTCAATTATTCTGTAAACAATACGGCCACAACAGTGAGGTAATTGATCCAGCTATTTTAAATAAACAGTTGTGGTTTGGAGTTAAGTAGACTAGGATGAACCTAGATAAACAATGTTTTAACACCTAATTAGACGAGGTCACCTGGACTAGGATGAATCTTAATAAACAGTTTCCAACAGCTATGACCTCATGCAAATAATGTAAGTAGAGCCCACTGAAAATCAGTAAGTTGAATCCACTTAAATAAAAGCAGTTTTGTATTAGTAACATCAATGTACAATATGTACAATGTATGGTACTATGGAAAACTTTGTTTTAAAACAAGCCATATGATACTATTCCTGATGTACAAAGTCATGAATTTTACAACTTTCTAAGAATTATTTTATATAAAAAGGTTATCAAAGATTACTTATTCTCATTTTTTGCCCTTTGACATCTACCGAAGACATTGTAATGTACAGCAAAATGGTGTAATTTGATCAAATTAGTGGGTTTCTTTAAAACACTGCCTAACTATGAAGGACTTAAGTCACATCAATGAAATTTGGTACATATAAAGGACAGATACATATAATTCTGTGGTGCAAATTTCATTACCCTGAGTAACTGTTCACAAGGTCAACCGACCCCCCGAAAAGGGGTGATTTTTGAGATTTTTTTGTGAAAGTCGACTTTGGACCCTAGCCATACCTTTACTGATTGTTTTATAAGTCTATGCTTGCAGGGGAGTTATTTAGCTGCATGTAGAGATTATGTATCAGCAATTTGGGTATCCTCAGATCAATGGTTCGGGCACCAGGTAAGCCTAAAAATCGCAAAAATAATTTCCGCTAGAAAAAACTTTCATTTTCAGGTGCCCATATCTTCAAAAGGAAGCAAGATACACTGTTTTTGATTGCAGATTCTGAAAGCTTGTGTGCAAATTACCCCAGGTAGCAATTTTTCAGCTTTGTAGCTTTTTTCAAATCCAAAAATATGATCATTTGAAAATGAAAAAAAAAAAGCCTTGACGGCTTAAAAGAGGGGGTCTTCGGACGGCCGTAATTTCAAAACGGCTTGGACTTTTGGCCTGAAATTTTCTGTGTGTTCGTTATTTGCATATATGAACATTTTCATGGAGTTTCAGCAAAATCTAAGAGGGTCACCTGGGGACCATTAGGTGATTTGGCATGGAATGACCCTGCTGGCGAACTCTGTATGACATCAGGCTGCATCCAGGAAGCCACTGGCCGGCGACTGTCAGTCCAGCCTTGCCTCGTACATCTGTGCTGAACTGTGCTGTCCTTGTCTGCCCCCACTTCATCATCAGGAATCTGTACCGTATTGCAGTCAATTAACTGCCTGTTGGACTGTACGCCTGGCTCCGCACTGGTCTGGACCTTAACACGCATGCTTCAGAGGAGAGCTGCAGATGGCAGCATGAGTCACATATGAGCATGTTTGTAAATAGTCCAAATATTGGACATTTCAGGTTCAGATGGGATTGGAGATGCCGAGGGTAATCATTCTGCTTGAGTTGTGATGGAGAGAGGAGCGCAGGGATTGTAGCATTTTACTCTTGTTTAAACGGGTTTTTCTGAAAATAATTTGTGCGTTTAGGCTCAAACATTAAAAGAGGTAAGACGATTTGCTCCCGAGGTATAACCTTTGTCACATTAGGGGCAGGGAGAATCTTCCCCATCTTTTCCCCCTTGTAACAACTTGGTTAGCAAATAGCCAAATTTTGAAAAAAAAAAAAACAATTAATAAAAAAACAAAGAAAGAAAGAAAAAAAAATGTACCGTTTGGGTCTTTCTCTACAGTTGAAGCCCTCTGTTTTATTGTTTCAGACAATCCACGGACCCTCTGCATTCTGATTTACAGACCACCAAAATCTACGACTGGTTTTATCGCAGAGTTCTCAGAATTATTATTGATTATTTATTATCCCTAAATTTGGCAATATTTTGATTCTTGGTCATTTTAGTGTCCATGCATGGTGCCCTGACAGTTTTTTAGCAAATGAGTTTTTGAATTTGGTTACATCATTTAATTTATTTCTTGCTTTTGCTGGTCCTAGACATATCAAAGGCCACACATTAGATCTTGTTTAATGTAGCAGACTTAGTATAAATAACAGTCTATGTACAACCCCAATTCCAAAATAGTTGGGACAAAGTGTAAATTGTGAATAAAATCAAAATGCAATGACTTTCAGATCACATGAGCCAATATGTTATTTACAATAGAACATAGATAACAGTTCAAATGTTGAAACTGAGACATTTTACATTTTTATCACACAAATGAGCTTATTTCAAATTTTCTGGCCGCAACTGGTCTCAAAACAGTTAGGACACAGGCGAAAAAGGGCTGAAAAAGCAATTAATATATAAGAGAATCAGCTGAAAGAACATTTAGCAAGTAATTAAGTTAACTGGCATCAGGTGTGTAACATGATTGGCTATAAAAGGGATGTCTTACAGAGGCTGAGTCTCTCAGAAGTAAAGATGGCCAGAGGCTCTCCAACCTGTGAAGCCTTGCGTAAAAAAAAAATGTGGAATACTTTAAAAACAATGTTCCTCAACGTCAAATTGCAAAGGCTTTGAAGGTCTCATCATCAACAGCGCATAACATCATCAAAAGATTCAGAGAAACTGGAATATTCTCTGTGCGTAAGGGACAAGGCCGAAGACCTTTACTGGGTGCCCATAATCTTCGGGCCCTCAGACGCCACTGCATCACTCACCGGCATGATTCTATCATTGACGTTACTAAATGGGCCCAGGAACACTTCAAGAAACCACTGCCTGTAAACACAGTCTGCCGTGCCATCCACGGATGCCACCTAAAACTTTATCATGCAAAAAGAAAGCCATTGTTGAGCATGATCCAGAAGGGCCGCCATGTTCTGTGGGCCAAGGCTCATTTAAAATGGGCTGTAGCAAAGTGGCAAAGTGTCCTGTGGTCAGATGAGTCCAAATTTGACATTCTTGTTGGAAATCATGGGAGTCGTGTCCTCCAGGCTAAAGAGGAGAAAGACCACCCCTCCTGTTATTAGCGTTCAATTCAAAAGCCAGCATCTCTGATGGTATGGGGATGCATTAGTGTATATGGTGTGAGACACTTGCATGTTTTAAAAAGCCTGCAGTCCTGATCTTTCACTGATTGAGAACATTTGGCACATAATTAAACAAAAAGTCCGTCAAAGGAGACCCAAAAGTCTCCAGCAGCTGGAATCCTGTATTAAACAAGAGTGGGATCAAATTCCAATGGCTAAACTCAAGAAACTTGTCTCCTCAATGCCCAGACACCTCCACTCTGCGTTAAAAAGAAGAGAGGATGCTACACCTTGGTAAACAGGCCCCTGTCCCAACTTTTTTAAGACCTGTAGCAGCCATCAAATTTGAAATGAGCTCATTTTGTGGATAAAATTGTTAAATTTCTCAGTTTCAACATTTGCTATGTTATCTCTGTTCTATTGTGAATAAAATACTGGCTGGTGTGATTTGAAAGTCATTGCGTTTTGATTTTATTCACAATTTACACTTTGTCCCAACTATTTCGGAATAGGGGTTGTAGATATTGGGGTTACAGACCATAATTATATTCTATTTGGCTCTATTCTGCCTGTTATCTCTAACCGACTAGAAATTCAAACCTGCTCTTGCATTTTTAATTCCACCTCTGTCACTATTTTCAGCGAAGAATTTGCCTCCTCTGATTTTCAGATTAGCTCTTCAGTGAACATCAAAGATATGTTACTTGGTTTTAACAGTACTTGTTCAGCCATTCTGGACGTAGTTGTACCTTTTAAGGCCAGAAAACCCAAAAATATGTTTCAGCATGGGATAAATAATGACATTGAAGAGCACCTCTTGCCAAACAGAATGGAAATGGAAGGCCAAGTAGTTACATGTCCACCTTGACAGCCTAAAAACACTAATGAAATTTTTACATTTAATAAAAATGCTCAAGCAAACTATTTGGCTGATATAAAAAAACACCTCAGCACAGGGACGGCGCTACACTGGGGCTAGGGGGTGCTATAGCCCCGTCACAAATCTACATAGCCCCAGTTTAGCCCCCTCAAGCATTTTTTAAAATTAATTAATGAATTACTTAATTTATTTATTTGAATAAAGGAATATGTGAAAGGTAATTAATCGCCATTCTGTCCCAGTCCGATTGCTGGTTGCGTTCTCGTGTCACGCGGTTTGTGTGTGCGTCTGGGTAGGGGGGAGAGGGCTATTTGTCTGCGCTTGTACGGCATGTCAGGCTGCGAAATCTTTTTCTGGAAGTCGGTTGGCTGTGGTACCATTGTACGTGCCATCAGCCAATCACAGGTCGATGAGAATGGCAATGCATTCGCATGCGGCAAATTTGTAAATACTCGTCTGACAATAACGATGTAAGTGCACAAAATGCGAAATTACGAGTAAACTAGATGGTCTGCTGCAGAAGTCCAATAGTCTATTTATTAGCCCTTGGCTTCGATGACTAATACTGCAGATCAGAGAGCAAATGTGATATCAGACTGTGTTTCCATTACCGTGTTTTCTACATTTTGTATTCTCAGATTTGCTAGATAAAGTTTCGTTTTCGAGTCGTGACAATAATCGCGAAAAACAATCATTTTTGAAGCACTCCCCGTTGTTTTTAAGCCTCCAGGCTGTGTGGTTTTTAGCGGGAGGACAGGCTCTTCCTTAGCGGTCCTATAATGTCCCAGTCTTGTTCACTTGTTAACCGCCCTCAATTTTTTTTTAGCATACATTGATTTCAGATGTAGAATGCTAGGGTGCTATGCAGTAACACAAACTAATTAGCTGGAAAGTCTGCATGTGAGGTCGCTTTAACCTTGTACCATAACCATGGGTTGTATTAAGCTGCTTGTACAAACGACTTTTACTGTCTCGTTTTTAGGGGGACGAGGGCTCGTAGGAACATGATTCAGTCGCTGATCTGGATGGACTAAGAAGACACATGTATTCTGACGGCCAGCCTAATTTTGGAATAAAAATAATCGCTAAGGGTGTGATAGCCTTGCAGTTTGTTTTAAAAGTACGTGCACCGTTAACAGACATGGGCAGAATGCACTGCACTATGCGTTGTGGCTACACTTTAGGTATTATTAATTTCATTTCTGAAGTTGTGATGTTGTGACAGTTTTCTGATGGTGCATATGAAATACGCACATTTTGGATGTAGCTATTGCGGTGTTATTAACTGTGGCTCAGATGGTGCTTTCCGGTGCTGAAGTCTTTCACCTTTGCGCGTGAAAGACGGTTTTGCCTTGTAGTCGCTTGTATTAGGCTTATAGCTATTTTTCTGAATATTCCTAGGGCAACTGTAATCAAAAACTACATTTATATCGAATGTGCTGTATGCACCATGATCTGCTTTTATTGAAAAAACAAAAACTGCCCAATAAACTATTAAAAATAACTCTGAAGTCGTGAAAATCGACTGTTTTCTTTGCACACCAAGTTTTGGTCAAGACTCCCATTAGCACCGGGAGAGAAAAAATCCTGGCGCCGTCCCTGCCTCAGCATAACGCCAGGGTGCTTTCTGATTTTATTCGCCGCACCACTGGTGCCGCCCTTAATGTGATTGAGCCCTCAACAGAGATATACAAGGAGTTTTTATCTTTCTTTTTTAACAAAGCCACCATAATTAGAAATCAAATTACCCCACTATTTTTTCATAATTTCGGAACCACCTGGTGATCTGTCCTGCTATTTAAATTCATTTCACCCCCATCTCAACTGATCATTTAGCCAAGGTCATTACCTGTAATGGTCGTGCTTCTTACACAGTTCAGGTGCATGGAGGACAGGAAGTTGAGGACTGGACTCAGATGCAAGGATGGACTTGGTAGTATTTATAATGCCTGCCGCGCAGCAGAAGGCACGAACGAAGCAATACAAAACAAAGTGGAAATGAGGTTCCTTAAGAAACACTATTAGTAATACAGACTCTGGGCTTTAGCTGCAGTAACAATGTATTACAAATAGGAAAACAAAGGAAAATGAGGTTCCGTAATATAAAGTGCTGGAATGAGCACTAACAGCACCAAGTATAAAGCGTTTTAGAATATAATTACGCGATACACGGAGAATACGTATATACAAGACCAGGAATACCATGCAGGCATGTATTTACGAGACACCACAATGAGAGAGTGTGAGACTCCGTCTTAAATACACACTGGTACCACCAAGTGGAAATTACATACAGATGTAAACAATGAAGAGTGATGTGAAGAATGCAGTCCGGGTCTTAGTAGACCAGTGAGCTGGACGGCTGAAGCCGTGGCCTCACATTACCAGTATGAACCAAACATCCTGTTCTTCTGATATTCTTCCATTCTGTTTCCTTATAAAATCCTGCAGCCAACATGCCCCTTTATTTCAATTATTATTAATTCCTCTCTCACACCTGGTACTGTCCCAGACAATTGTACGGCTGCAATAGCCTAACCACCTCTCAAAAAGCTCTCACTAGATCCCACTATCCATAAGAATTATCGTCCAATCTCAAAGCTACTATTCATGGCCAGAGTTCTTGAAAAAAATCGTTGTTGAACAGGTCTCGTTGTTGAATGGTCTCAGGAGGTTTTAGAGTCAGCCATCACCTAGAGGCTGCTCTTCTTAATGTGCTCAATGATTTTTTGTTTAGCAGCTGACTCTGGCCATTCATCTATTTTAATCCATTTAGACCTCTCTGCTGCTTTTGAGCATCTGAAAAATGAATTTGCCTCTCTGGGACTGTGCTAGACTGGTTTTATTCATATCTTCAAAATATGACTTTTGGTGTTGCTATTGGTAATTGTAGTATGGAGTACCTCAGGGGTCAGCCCTTGGCCCTTTGCTTTTCTCCATTTACATGTTATCACTCGGACACATAATCTGTAGACACAGAATTTATTTCCATTGTGGGTATCAATGCCCTTTTATGGATAATATTGGACACCCCTAATATAGTGCAAATCAATTTGATAATATCAAACTTTTTCTGAGGTAAAAAAATGAAGATAATACTTACACATATCAGATCATGCTGTGTAAAATAATGTTCCTGACATGTGGCACTCTAATATCGTATGTGTGGTCCACAATAAATATACTGCTGACAGCCAAGGTTTATAAGAATCAAAGGTTTTCACAAGATTCCAGAAGAAATGCATGCAGGTCATTTCTGCCTCACTTATGGAAGCTTGGGGTCGTAATACTGAAACTAATATTTCTTAAAAAGTATAAATGGTAAGATAGAAATTTAAATGAGATGATACCAAAAACATTTTTTGAGAAGTAGCTGAAATATGTCGAGAAAACAAACTTTCATTGCAAAGATATTGCAGGAAAACAAACTCACCAGGTTATTTTTGACTCACTTATGCAACTAAAGGTTGATCAGGTGATTCTTGGCCCACTGCCCATCTTTCCTGAAAATTTCATGTGATTTGATCAAACTGTTTTTGCACCAAACTGATGAAAGACAGACAGACAGAGCAATAGACAAATGCCACCAAAAACGATATCTCACCTTTCAAGCAGGGTAATGTAAAATAAGAGACCAATTGAAAGCCATTAACTATTACCCTGAACTAGCCCAGAAAAAGTCAGGGATGTTACACAATAGCATAAGACTTCTCCATGTGTGTGCTTAAAATAATAATTGTCTAATCCTTCATTCTGGATGAGACCTGTTTCACAGCAAGTGGAGGGTATACCTCCATTCCTTTTAATCCCCAGGAAGCACAATATTTAATTAATAGGCAGTAGATGGGGGTTAGTCAGCACATGCTAACCGAAAAATCTAAATGAGTTGAGCAGACTGGCTCGATTAAAAGCAATTCTGCGCATTATCCTCTGAGTGCAGCTTCTTAAAACAGAGCCAAGCTGTGTGTTTGGAGGAGGGCTGTGATCTTCTCTCACCAGAGGAGGACCGAACTCTGTGGTGGTGACATGATCATCAATTATTTTCAACTGCCTGAACTGCTCTGAGCAAAAGCTACCCCACCGATCCTCCTGCGCCTGAAAACTGGAACCGCGAGTCTGTCTGATAGCAGTTGTGTCAGCAGTACTAAGAGTGCGCTGAAATGTGTAAACGCTAAAGTCAGGTGGCTCCTGTCAGCGAGGGTGAGCATTTGAGAGAATACAGGTGGGTAGAACCTTTAGTCACATAAACATAGCACATATCGAACATAACATAACATAACATAACATATCTGCATGTGTGCAAAAAGGTTTGTCCAGCTGTAAGGTACAAAGCTCTTGCTGGACAGGTGAGTCCGGTCCATGGGTGAATAGCTCTCAGACCACATGTGGGTCATGTCTACAGGTAAAAATCTCTAAGCCCACAGGTGAGTCATGTCTGTAGGTGAATGTCTCAGAGCACACAGGTGAGTCATATCTGCGGGTGAATGACTCAGAGCACACAGGTGAGTCATGTCTGTAGGTGAATGTCTCAGAGCACACAGGTGAGTCATGTCTGCGGGTGAAGGTCTTAGAGCAAACAGGGGAGTCATATCTGCAGGTGAATGCCTCAGAGCACACAGGTGAGTCATGTCTGTGGGTGAATGTTTCAGAGCACACAGGTGAGTCATGTCTGCAGGTGAATGACTCAGAGCACACAGGTGAGTCATGTCTGCAGGTGAATGTCTCGGAGCAAACAGGGGAGTCATATCTGCGGGTGAATGTCTCGGAGCAAACAGGGGAGTCATATCTGCGGGTGAATGTCTCGGAGCAAAGAGGGGAGTCATATCTGCGGATGAATGACTCCAAGCACACAGGTGAGTTATGTCTTCGGTATATGACTTGGAGCACGCAGGTGAGTCATATCTGCAGGTGAATGTCTCAGAGCACACAGGTGAGTCATGTCTGCGGGTGAATGTCTTAGAGCACACAGGTGAGTCATGTTTGCAGGTGAATCGGACTCAGAGCACACAGTCAGATGGCTCCTGTCAGCGAGGGTGAGCATTTGACAATATACAGGTGGGTAGAACCTTTAGTCACATAAACATAGCACATATCTAACATAACATAACATATCTGCATGTGTGCAAAAAGGTTTGTCTAGCTGTAAGGTGCACAGCTCTTGCTGGACAGGTGAGTCGTGTCCATGGGCGAATAGCTCTCAGGCCACATGTGAGTCATGTCTGCAGGTAAAAATCCCTTAGCCCACAGGTGAGTCATGTCTGTGGGTGAGTCTCAGAGCACACAGGTGAGTCATATCTGCAGGTGAATGTCTAAGAGCACACAGGTGAGTCATGTCTGCGGGTGAATGTCTCAGAGCAAACAGGTGAGTCATGTCTGCGGGTGAATGACTCAGAGCACACAGGTGAGTCAAGTCTGCAGGTGAATGTTTCAGAGCACACAGGTGAGTCATGTATGTGGGTGAGTCTCAGAGCACACAGGTGAGTCATGTTTGCCGGTGAATGACTCAGAGCACACAGCTGAGTCATGTCTGCAGGTGAATGTCTCAGAGCACACAGGTGAGTCATGTCTGCAGGTGAATACCTCTGAGCACACAGGTGAGTCATGTCTGTGGGTGAATGACTCAGAGCACACAGGTGAGTCATGTCTGCGGGTGAATGACTCAGAGGACACAGGTGAGTCATGCCTGTGGGTGAATGACTCAGAGCACACAGGTGAGTCATGTCTGCAGGTGAATACCTCAGAGCACACAGGTGAGTCATGTCTGTGGGTGAATGACTCAGAGCACACAGGTGAGTCATGTCTGCGGGTGAATGACTCAGAGGACACAGGTGAGTACCCACCTGCAGTGCACTGTTCAGGAAGCAGCTGTTCTGGCCCGGTTCGTTACTGAGGCCCTTGCTGGGGGCGATGGAGGTCATGGTCCCAGGTGTGAAGATCCCCTGCAGGCCGCTGCTGCCGGACGCAAAGTAATTCCGCTTCCACGACATGGTCCTGGTCTGACTCTGGGCCCACGACCCCGACCGTGTCCTCCACCGTTCCCCCTCCCCCCCCCCCACAATCACCAAACAACCGTCCTACGGACGGAAAAAAGCCAGAGGTTCATCCTTGTGAAGCCAAGAGGCAGAAAGTGGAAAAAAATGGAGAGAAGAGGAAAAAATGGAACCAGATGCTCAAGAAAATTGCCACAGGTGTCGTTTCCGCGGTTACGATGCAGCAGTCTTTTGGTTAGTTCTTCACTCACCCCCCATCAGAGACAAACAGGTGTGAATTAAGAAAACTTAAGCAGTCCAGGAGCAGGAGCTGAGGTGCTGATGTCAGCAGAGACGAGAGGCGGGCCTCCCGAAGCTCGTTAGCTCTACCCTGTTGCCCCATGGACCGACCGTTAGTTTTTCGTCCACCACTGCCCAGCGAAAGATCCCACCCCACAGCTCCCCAGCCGTCTCATGTACGGCTGACCTCACCTTTGAGCTCCTTCCATCCAGAACTGAGCCAAAACAGAGTTGGATTGCTCTGCTGGCCCTTCAGCTGGGCTGGGATGTAGGCACACACCCCCTGGCAGGAGCGTCCCACTCAGGGAGGCAAGAGCGATGCCTCCTCTGTCTGCCGGTCAGGAGGTCTGCAGGGAAAACGGAGAGAAGAAACAGAGGGTAAACCACTGCAGCTGACCCCTCCCCCTCTGCCGTTTCATTGGCTCCAGCAATTTCTCTCTCTCCTCTCTCTCTCTCCTCAGTCCATCGAGGTTCTGACAGCTTGGTTGCAAAAATCCCACATTCAGTCCCTATCACACCTACATAAAATCCCCCTTTTCCCATTTAGACTCTCTCTCTCTCTCACTCCACCACTCCATCACGCTCTCTTTATCTCTCCCGCAGGCCCTGTGGCGCCACCTTTAATGAGACTCTTCACAGGGGGCACAGAGGGAGGGGGGCAATAAAATAAAAGAAGGGTGGGATGGAGGAGGTTGAGTTAAAATATTTATTCTACAGAAAATGTAAAAATAGAAGAAGTACAGAGTGTAAGAGAAATCTCTGTTGTGGTAGTGTAAGCCAGCACCTTCTGGGCACGATGATGATGAATATGATAATTAGGGGCTGGGCAGCCTAAGCTGCCAGGACCCTATTGTTATCCTGCATGTTCTTCTTTTTCTTCTTCTCCGAGGGATCCTACCTCCCATG